>CM066587.1:18412500-19012500 GCA_033816785.1 Picus viridis | reverse complement strand
TCATGAAACCAGGATGAACAGCAAGAAGTTTAGTAACTACCTGAGAGGATCTGCTGAATCCCAAAACAGAAAAACATTTTGCTTCTGTTTTGTATTTCATTTGCTCTTCATCTTCCTTGGAAAAAGGAACTATATCACTCCCATAGCGAAACCCTAAGGAACAAGAGAAGAGCATCTGGTAAGCATATGGGCCTACAATTCTAACACTGAAATTAGCTCCCTGAATATTTTAGCAATCCTTGCATGCCCCACAGCTACACTCCACGCACACTCATCAAATTCTTTCCCTGTTAACAGAAACCCCACACTCCATAGACACATTTTGTACTTCAGGAACAGCAGTTGCACTCCTCATGCACTCTTTTTGTAACACAGATACCCTTGTAGACAGCAGAAAAGAAAATAAGGGAACTGAACATCTTGCCCAACAGAGTTATACTCATAGAATAGATTTAAGCATATCAGACTAAATCTCAGCAAGTAAGACTGGAACACTCCCTGCAAACATAATTAAAAAAAACCCAAATATATCACAAATCGTGGAAATGACACCAGAAGGGATCCAGAGAACAAAAATCTGTTACCAGTGGAAGTGAGATACGCCCTCAGACACGAAGTAAAACCAAAACACTCTTGTATGCAGAAGTGGTCTTTCCATATATTTCTGTGTTTTACTTCCCATGCCTGACATTACAGGGATATCTCCACAAAACAGGAAGCTGTTTCTCAGACTTATCATTTCTTCCAACTGCTCATTCTCCCACCTCAAACTCTAGTTATCTTCCCTGAAACATCATCACTTTATTATACTGTCACAGACTAGACGGATGATATCCTCAGGTGCAAAGCAAGCAGAAAGAACAGGGGTAGATCTCTGTATGAAAAAACTACATACAGATACATTTTCCTGGAAACAGGCAGAATGAAAGAAATTAAATACAGGTGCTTCAAATGCAAAATATTGTCTGATTACAACATTTCTCTGAAGTCCGTGAGGCATCAGCATCTATTTAACTGTTAAAAATACAACATAAATGATAGCAAAATTTTTGTTCAGACTGAACTGTTCAGCACTTCTTTTTGTTAGAATTCCACATCCAATCACCAATTTAGGCAGTTAGGATATCCATAAAGAATGGCCATAAATGTGTCAAAATATATGCACTATAAAAAGCAGATTTTTTTTTTAAACTAAAAGTTTTGAAGTTCTAAAACAAAGAGACTAATAGCTTTCAAGTACCACTTCTGCTTCAAGAAACAAAAGACCTCACACTGTCATTGGGACTGTGTCATCTTCCCAGTTGCAGAATATCTAGAACAGTTGTTTATCCAGAAGAAGCAGTGTTATGAAAGTATTCATGTTACCAGTACAACTGAAGATTTGAAAACAGAATGGAGACAGCAGCACTACAGAACTGAGGTAAAGGCTTCCACAGACTACAGGAAACGGTAGGAAACTGCAGTGACTTCTAAGTTCCACCTGGTGGTATTAGTAGTAGTAGTAGTACTGGCAAAACCAGTAACTTTTAAAACACGTGAAGACAAGAAGTCACAGGTAGCAGTCTCTATGTTCCCTCAGCTTAAAGGGTTTACATTCTAAGATCACAGATAGGCTTCAAAGTATAAAACTAAAAGGCACTTAGGTGATTTAAGAGTCCAAGCCATCATCTTTGATTTGTCTTCTGGGTGCACATAATAAAGTCATACCTTGAATGGTATCATCTTTTGGAACCTCTGTCTCATCATCATCATTCAAGCAGTAAACAGTTTCTTTTTGCACATCATCTTTTCTGTGGGTTTTAGCATCCACAACTGTCCAAATCTTTTTCAACTTCTCTTCTGTGACCTTTACATCAGAATTCAAAGAAAAGGAGCATTTAACATTTCAGCAGGATCCTGAGTGCTTACCAGAACATGTGAAAATTTTTTAGACCAAGTCCTGCATCATTTTGCCAACGAAGCACTAATAATGACAGCCCCAAATATGCACCCTTGTTACCACAGTGCTTTCAACACACTGTATGAGACCTAAAACCTGAATTAGAATAGAAATAGAAAAGGAATATAATAGAATAGAGAATAGAATAGAGAATAGAATAGAGAATAGAATAGAGAATAGAATAGAGAATAGAATAGAGAATAGAATAGAGAATAGAGAATAGAGAATAGAATAGAGACCAGGTTGAAATTACACCATATTGACTGCATACTTGTCTTGGTTATTCATTAAAGTCACAGGCTAAGTCACGGAACTGGAAGAGGCAAGAAAGAAAAAATGACTGAATGTTTCCCAACTACAGGGAAAGAAAAATGCTTTCTTTTCTAAGTAAAACTGATGGTATACTCAGTGAATGAGAATTAAAAGGGAGAACAGGGTAGAAAACAGAAATGACAGAACAGATTACATCAGTTGATACCACAAATCTATTCCTAACTCTGATCCAACTGCTGTATGACCTAGGGCTAGTCACTTGTTTCATATTGCTTACTCTCCCAAGCTTAATTTGTTTTGTGTGCAAACACTTTTGGGAAGGGACTGTTACTGCATATTTGTACAGGTCTGGCACAATATCCTAATTTGGAGAAAAAAAAGGCACAACAAAAAACCAAAAGCCCAACTAACAACAGAAAGCTGGCAGCAGAGAAGGCTACTATGCCTGTTTTTCAAAACTCAAATGTATTTCAACTTCCTAACACATCTTCATGAAACCTTAGAATACTGGCCAGACTCTTAGTCTTGGGTTCAAATAATGAACCAATTAACCTCCATTTCATCAGTTCCCATCAGTGCTGCCGTGCTATGCAGTTCAGCTCAATAACTGGAATTTTGCTTATTTTCTGTGTTTTAAATACACTTACTTCTTCCTAGCACTGTATAAAAGACACGATATAAACTGAATGACTGAATGGAAAATAGACTTCGCACAAGTGCTACCAAACAGTATAAACAATCTGAAAAATGCATCAAGTCTGAAATAACAATAGATGCAATTCAAAACAATAACTGGCAAAACACACCCATTTTACATATACATGTCCACAATTCCTCTCACACTTAGGACTTAAGAAGTATATACCTTAAGTCTCACTGAGCTGCAGACATATACACTCATGCTGAATGGAAAGGTTCACACAACCACAGCATTCTTAATCAGGTTTGTCAACTTCAGCATCATTAAGTGTCACAGTGTAGATAGCAATTACTTCTATTTTTGTACATTGTGAATTTCAGTTCTTCAACATATGTGTACAATATGGTGAAGATAGAGTTGCTGTGGGAACCACAGTTTCAGATGTACTGGCTTCTATGCACATAAAATCTCTACCAAACCAACATCCGAAGTGATTACAGCTTATTTTCTTAGCTTTAAGGGAAAAACGTGCAGCTGCACCTAGCTTGCTGCCAAAATACTCACTGATTTGTAGGCAACAATCCTTATAGACAAATTAGAACCAATAGTGAGCTGGCAGGGCCAAGGCATAGGTCTTCTTTCTATTTTCTTAAACATTGAAAGACGCTCTAGGCTCTCTCTAAATGAAGAAAACAGAAGCGAGCTCCAGTGAACTGTAATAAAATACCACAGACAATACACCCTCTTCAAGGAGATGCAGGAGTCCAATTGTTTCATCTTAAGACTACATAAAGAATTATAAAATAAACTGAACTAATTAACTTGTCAGAGATTGAAATAAGAAATGAAGAGTATGAAAAAAAAAAAGAAAGAGGTGGTACAGTAAATTAGTCCCATCTCGAGTCCTTATGATGGTGTAACATTACAGCTTAAAGACAGTATGTTAAGGTCCTGTAATGAAACTACATAACTGCTTATTAAGCATTTTACATTTATCTATGCCCACCCAATTAAAGCATGCAGTTAGTTGAACGATCTATATTAGAGGAGGCTCTCCAAGAGGTAAAATGTTTCATGCAGTGGAGGTGAAGAAATAAAGGATTCTGTTTCAATTATCAGGATTTTGTTTGTGTGGCAATTAATTTTTGACACTTTTTTTTTTTTTAAATAAGGCACTAATGAAGTCATTTTGGGGCTTTCTGTGAGACTGAAACAAGGTACCTTGAATATTTTTAGCCTAAACAGCATATAGAGAAATTCATAAAGCACAGCAAAAAAAAGAACTGTAATGATTTTATGCTAAGAAAGTGTTGAGTTAACCACACAGCTTTAAGGAATGGAGTCAAAATATTCAAAAATGACAGTAGAAGTAACTTATATTACTGTGAAATCAAATAGGCTTGCATCATACAACAGTCTTCAACTAACACAAACTGCATTGCCTATTTTCCTGTAAAATTCCAATGCTGAGAAAGCATTCAGAAATTTTTTCATTGCATGATGAAGACAAAACAAAGTTGACCTCACCTTTCTCACATGACAATAAAACCCCAAATCTACTTGATAGTATCAGTCAGGGTTGGAAGGGACCACAAGGATCATCTAGTTCCAACCCTCCTGCCATGGGCAGGGACACCCTACACTAGATCAGGCTGGCCAGAGCCTCATCCAGCCTGGTCTTAAATACCTCCAGGGACAGGGCCCCAACCACCTCCCTGGATAACGCATTCCAGGGCTTCACCACTCTCATGGTGAAGAACGTCTTCCTCACATCTAGCCTGAATCTCCCCTTCATTCCATTCCCCCTAGTCCTATCACTACCTGATGTCTTGAGAAGTCCCTCCCCACCCTTCTTGTAGGCCCCCTTCAGATACTGGAAGGCCACAATGAGGTCACCTCGAGCCTTCTCTTCTCCAGACTGAACAGCCCCAACTCCTTCAGTCTGTCCTCATAGGAGAGGTGTTCCAGCCCTCTGATCATCCTCATGGCCCTTTGCTGGACACCTTCCAGCAGGTCCATATCTCTCTTGTAATAGGGGCTCCAGAACTGGACGCAGTACTCCAGGTGGGGTCTCACCAGAGCCGAGTAGAGGGGGAGAATCACCTCCCTTGACCTGCTGGCCACACTTCTCTTGATGCAGCCCAGGATCTGATTGGCTTTCCATGCTGCAAGTGCACATTGAGAGCTCTTGTTGAGCTTCTCATCCACCAGAACCCCCAAGTCTCTCTCCTCCGGGTTGCTCTCCAGCCAGTCACTGCCCAGCCTGTATTTGTGCCTGGGATTGCCTCGACCCAGATGAAAGACCCTGCACTTGGTCTTGTTAAAGCTCATGAGGTTGGCTTGTGCCCACCTCTTCAGCCTGTCAAGGTCCCTCTGGATGGAGGGACTTCTCTCTTGATTAGTTTAAAGCACTTGCCTGGCAGAAATTAAGATCAACTCCTAAAAACCATAGTACAAAATTCTACTTGGTATTCTACTTCTCAAGTTTCTTGAGGAGAGTAGGGTTTTTAAAACAAATTCTAACAGAAGTATAATGAAGGGAGAAAATGCACTGGGATTTTTTTACTAAGATAAAGACCACATTTCTTTTTTTTTCTTCCTTGGGGAAAAAAAGGGAGAAAAATGTATTTATGTTTTCTGGCAATAGGGACATCAATATAGATTTTTAAAAATAGCTTAGTACAACATTAAAAGCACTGCAACACAGTCATTCAAGGATGAACATGAAAAATCAGATACCGAGCATTTAATGCCTAAAATTTACACTTGAACTTCATCTATTAGCTCTATCCTTTAATTTCTTCTATTTGCAGAAGAAAAATGCTTCTTGTTATCAAAGCAGTCAATAAAACCCTAGTAAATGCACATTTCAACTTGCGTTTCAAGAAATCTCTCTTCACCTCTGCTCTTCAAACCCTTCCCCCAAAATCCAGAGGCAGCTGAAATACCTCTTTGTCTGATAGTCAGCCCATCAAACTCTTTTAAAAAAAAAAAAACAAAACCTAAAATCTTCTCACTTACTTTTCTGGCATGGCTAATTCATTTTCACAAGAGTTGAAATATTTTTGCCATCAGGGATACTGAATATAGCCAAACAGAGAGAGTATCTGCCTTGGTAAATTATCATGACAGATTTGCAAGGCTTTTCTTAAGGCTTGATAAGCAACTTAACTGCATATAAAACCTCACATATTCTTAAGCAACTTTGAAGCTTTATGCTATTAGCCAAATGCCTATTCATCCAAAGATTTTGGATTTCCCCTGAAAGCGTGGCACAGGCAGCTTACACAGTAGTGAGAGCCTATGATTAAAGAAGTTCTATAAAGAAGGGGCCAAGCCACACAGTAGCTTCGTGAATGCAGAAGGAAAGGAAAAATGGGCCCAGAAAGATATTGCTTTATTGTGCAGTCTTTTGACGCAACAACAAAGCCTGCTTTTTTTGAGCGACAAAGATTGCTCTGTTGACTAGTATGAAATACACACACAGAGGTCCATGTTTCTTCACTAATCCACACTAATGTTCAAGTAATAGTTTTACTGGCTGTTGAGGTGCAAAGCAGATGAGTCGGGCATCTGAGAGAGTAATAAGTAAATAAATACAATTATGAATAACAGTGTGGAAATCTACAGGTACCACCCACATCTAAAAATTACCCTTGATAGAATCATAGCATCAATAAGGTTGGAAGAGACCTCAAAGATCATCAAGTCCAACCTGTCACCACAGACCTCATGACTACTAAACCATGGCACCAAGTGCCACGTCCAATCCCCTCTTGAACACCTCCAGGGACAGTGACTCCACCAACTCCCTGGGCAGCCCATTCCAACGGCTAACAACTCTCTCTGTGAAAAACTTTCTCCTCACCTCGAGCCTAAAGGTCCCCTGGCACAGTTTGAGACTCTGTCTTCTTGTTCTGGTGCTGATTGCCTGGGAGAAGAGACCAACCCCTCCTGGCTAAAAAATGTTTTCACTGTGAGGGTGACAGAACACTGGAACGGGCTGCCCAGCAATGATGTGGAGTCTTCTTCACTGGAGACATTCAAAACCCACCTGGATGTGTTCCTGAGTGACCTGCTCTAGGTGGCCCTGCTCTAGCAGGGAGCTTGGACTGGATGATCTTTCGAGGTCCCTTCCAACCCCTAATGTTCTGTGATGCCATTAGCTACATTTTTCACTGGGAAAACATGAAGTGAAAAAACATCTTTCAACGCTTGCATTAGGCATGCTGTTAAAAGCGTATGTTGTTTGGCATAAGGGAACAGTAGTCTGCACTTAACAGGCAGGATTCAACAAACGTTGATAAACAAGCAAGCTAAGAGAGGTCTGTGACCAAGGAACAAAGCCTGCTGTTAAATGCAAATGCTCTGCCTGCACTACAGCACAAATTCCAACTCTTTCCCAAACATGCTTTTAAAATCTTATTCATAGAAACATTCCCTCCAAAATCCACTAAAGAGGAAGAAAAAGGTTTTTTTCTTTAATAGAGATTTAGAAATTAATTTTCAACTGAAAACTGTAAGATTTTTCTACTTATTCTAAAGCCACTGAAGAAGTTCTTTCAAAGGCACTGAGTGTTCAGTAAGCCATAAAATTCACTGATTTCAGTGAAACAAAAGCTAAGTGACTGATCACTTAATTCATCTACTTTCTAATTTCTTCCCCAAAAGATGAAATTTACAGTATGGCAGAGAGGACTAGCACAGTTTACCTGAAAGTGTAAATTTCTTCCAGCCCTCCTTCTTCATCCAAAGTATGCATCAGTTTCCTCACCATGTCAATGCCTGCCTTCTGTTCCTCAGTTAAACCCTTTCTTGGAAAAGAGTTCCTGTGCACATGAGAATGTCTGCTGGGACTTGAATCTCCATCATCAACTTCCACTGGAAATGGCAGACTAAAAGCACAAACAGAAGCAGTTAACTTGACCTTCTTCCTTATTAAAATAGCAAAACAAAAATTGTATCTAGCTGCAGTTGGATGCATAAAGAGCCACATGGCTCACGAAGCACATGTATTATGGCATGTCTAGTTGGCATTGGTAACATCTCGACCAGAGCTGGGTATCACATCAATAGAGGAATGTGTCTGCATACGAGAAGGGATGAAGGAGTAAACACCACACTGATTAGAAAACAGCACCTATGAAAAAACATTTGAACAAATTTAAGCCTGGAGAGAATAGAGTCAGAAGGCAAGACAGTCTTAAATATAAAGAGCTGGTGCAGACAGGAAGGAAACAAGCAGCTCTTTGTATTTAGCCTGCATTTCAAACCATAACCTGTAGAATCAATTGCCTGAGGAGATAGAAGACTTTCCATCACTGGAAATCTGGACAGAAAGATTAGAAAAACACTGTCCAGCAATGACACACAACCAACCCAGTGTGAAGTAGAGGACCACTCTAGATAACTTGCTAGGGGCCTTCCAGGCCCATGATTATGTCTTGGCTCCAAATGCCAGCAAACCAAACTTCCTCTGCGCTGGGGCTATTAGGTATTTCTGGAATCAATGCTACTCTCTAGATTTTAATAGCTTACAACACTAGGTGAATTTCTGAATGAAGATGACACATTTTCCTGCACTGCAAGAGTCAGATTAAAAGCGTTAGCCAGGGGTTATGGATAAAATGACTTTGCTGCTCCTCAAAAATGAAACAGCTAACTACACATAACCACAGAAAAGAGATGTGTAAGATCCCCCACTCTGTGCCCCTGACAATGCCTGCACATTTCTCAAATCTTTCATCTAATGCAATTTTGAATGAACCACATGATACCTTTATACCACATTTCCACAAAGAACAAAAATTCAGCACTGTATTATGTTTTCCAAAAAGCAGCCTACCTTACTTTCACCTCATTACTCCTCACTAAACTTATCTGTGGATCCACATAAGCAGAATTAACAATACGCACAACAATGTCACATACAGCAGAATTAAAGATCAAGCTTCAGCAAAAGGCTTGATACCTTTTAAAGAAGCAGCATCCATTGACAAACAGAATTAACTACATTCTACAGCTGCTACCAGAGTATAAAAAAAAGCTTCAAACCTCTGATAAATGAAAGATTACTTTCATTATACAGGGCTTAGAAACGCCTGTGGTGAGAACTGCATAATACCCAAAGCTGCACAGTGCTCAGCATGTGCCTGAGACTTGATAACACTGAGGAGAACCAACTATCTGCCAAAAGTTACAACTAAATCAATAAACAGGGCATAAGAGATGGAAGTGTGGGTCATAACAAAAGGAGAAGATTTAGCAAGAAAATATTTTAATGCCATATCCTGAGTGTTTTACATTTGTACATGTATTTCTCAAAGCACTGCTTGTGCTCATGTGACTGAGAGACGGCGTGCATCTTCAGCTAAAGCTCCAACAGCAACATTGCCCTTCTGCTTCCATTAGCCACGGGGCTTTTCCTTTGCCACCTTCCAGACAAAGAAAATGTAAAAATGTAACAGAAATCTCAGAGAATAAAGCTGCAATGTTAACTTGCGCTGGTGGCATCTATGCCAGTCTGTACAGCAAACTACAGGTACAGAGACAAGGTAGCAGGGGCTAAACAGCAGGTCTCTGAAAGAAGTAACTTGGGTTGGCAGCACGTACTGAGGCTCACGGTGCTGTGTCTCCACTGCCTCCAGTGACAACAATAGCTCAAATAAGCTAGAAAGGGAACATCAAGGCATGCTGCAAGGATGCCTGTGCAGGCACAGCCTGAGAACAGTCTGACATTTTTACATTCAGCCTCTCCCAAGCACAGTGTGACCGGTTCAGGCTGTGCCTTTAAGAGAAGGACACTTTCTGAACACTCTGGCCGAATGTTTTGGTATATGAATGAAAACAACGATATGCTAATCCAATTTCATTGGTGGAACCCAGTTGAAGGTTCTTGTTTAGTCTTTCAGTCGGGGCGGGGGCAGTCAGTAGTGGTCTTTTCTTCTTCCCCCTGTACTGTGAGCTGGCTCGTTTCTCTCTACGATTCTTGCTAACCAGATATGAGAAAACTAACTTTTGCATCCGCTTTGAGCTTTAACAAGTTTTCCCCTTTTAATTACCTTCCTTTCTCCCTCCCTCTAACCCTTTTGGGAAAAAGGGGAGGTAGGGAGGGAGAAGGGAGGGAAAGGCCGAACCCCCCTGGCTGCAGGGTGGGGTTGGGGAAAGGTTTCCTGTATATTTCTGTATATATTGTAAATATTGTATGTTTTTGTACATATTCATTGCATTCCATATCTGCTTGTAAAATACAGCTTTCATCTGCTTCTCCGGCTGAGTTAGCTGTGGAATTCTTTTGTGTGTGTGGGGGGGAACCTTCCTACTCCACCACACACAGACAAAGAATAGTAATTTTTCTCTGGAGGATCACCCCATGACTTGTAGTCATGCTTTCCTACCTCTGTTATGTTGCAGATGGGTCCATAAACGCCTTTAATAAATTTATCAAGTTCACAACATTGCTCCTTACACAATGTTGCATCTAGTGAGAGCAAAAATGAAAATGGCTAGAAGTAAAGCTGCGTTGTTAACTTTCTGCTGTGAAATTATTTGTTACAAGCAGCAAACACTAACTTTCACCCGAAGTTTTGCCTATAGATTCCTATAGATTCCTATGTTCCTATGCCTATAGATTCCTGTGTTACTATCATGTGCAACAGCTAGTACAGATTGATCTCTCAGATCAATGGCTACCCCTATACCAAGACAATTAATGGATTCCTGTCACAATGCTTAAGACATGCTTCCATTTTCCACATCCACTAACCAAGCCCATCACTATGAATACAACCCTTCTCTTCAGATTTGCCTTTCCACTGACACCAGTCAGGCTACAAACATCTACAGCACTACCTCATTACTTTTTCCCAATGACTCCCTTACCTAAAAGGATCTAGGCTGCTGCTGTGACAAAATCACTGCTTCTGAGGCTATTTATGGCTCATTCTTTCCCAGTTCTCTGCTTACACAGATCTTGTCTCCCATTTTAGACTTGGTTCTAAGCTGTAAGCTCAACTAGAGAAGCCATCATCTTAATGAGTATTTCACATTATTCAATCAAGGGAACTTGGTTCTTAACTGGAATTCATGGCATGTATATCACAGGATCAGGAGAACACAGGATGCTAGGGATTGGAAGGGACCTTGGGGGATCATCCAGTCCAACCCCTGTGCCAGAGCAGGCCCACAGAATCTCATGCAGGTCACACAGGAATGCATCCAGATGGGTCTTGAAAGTCCCCAGAGGAGACTCCATAACCTCTCTGGGGAGCCCATTCCAGCACTCCGTGACCCTCACAGTGAAGAAGACCCTCCAGAGTCTTAGCCCATGGGATTCCTACAAGTGTATCTCTGAAGAGTACAAAGTTAGCCCTGTGGAAGTCTAGGGTTGTAATCCTACTTACAGCCCTGCTTCTACCCTGTATAATACTAAACTCCACCATGTCATAATTACTGTCACCAAGGCTTTTCCCAACCTTAATGTCCTCAATCAGTCCTTCTCTGTTAGTTAATACAAGCTCCAGCAGCATGCCTCTCTTTGTTGGCTCCTCCACTACCTGCATCAAGAAGTTATCATCAACACACAGCGAGAGCCTTTTGGACTGGATGTGCCTAGCTGTGTGGACTTTCCAACAAAGATGAGGGTAATTGAGGTCACCCATGGGTACCAAGGAGTGTGTACTAGAGGCTACCTCCAGTTGACTGTAGAAGGCCTCATCAACATCTTCTGCTTGATTTGATTGTTTATAGTAGACACCCACAACAGTTCCCCCTCCCTTTCCACATCCCTTCATTGTTACCCACAAGCTTTCAACTTGCTCTACCTCCCCCCACGGTAGAGCTCAACACATTCCAGCTGCTCTCACACACAGAGAACAACACCACCACCTTGCCTTGCTGGTCTCTTTCCTGAACAGTACATAGCTATCCCGGACAACGCTCCAGTTGTGGGAGGTCATTCCAGTTATATCATAGTCATGCAGCCAAACACAGATCCACAGATCTCCAACTTCTCCTGCTTATTCCCCATGCTCTGTGCATTGGTATAGAAGCATTTCAGAGCGAGTTAATCCATTAGTTTTCACTCTTGCTGTTTGCCCACTCCTGGCCACCTCCATGGCCACCAACCTACCAGTGAGCCCTGCACGTGCTGATGTATATTTGACAGAAGTACTTATAACAATCATATTACATACCGGTACACCTCTATAGAAAAACTCACCAGCTCCTTCAAGATTGTTATTAAGAAAAAAGTAATAATTTATCTCTTTTAAACATGGCACAGTGTATAACAGCCACTTCCATACTTACAAGAACTGAAGTGAAATTCCTGTTTTCTTCAAGTTAGCAATAATAATTTCCAGCTGATCCTCACTGGCGGGACTCTGAAGGTCTGTAAACACTTCAATGTGTCTCTTCTCATATTTCTTTCCTCTTAAAATATAAAAAGAACATTTACATATATAGGATATATTTCCTGTAAGGCCTTTTTCTAATTCTTTCTTCACAAAGTTGAGGCTTTAACAAAGTAATAGACATATGACAAAAAAAGGGAAAAAAAGGAAAAGTTACCTACTTAGGTGAAACTGTTCTATCACTGCTCATATTACTTACAGTACATTTTTATCTTTATATATCCCCTCTACTCAATCCTACCCTCTAAAACTGAGGACTCTAGCCCTGTGACTGTTTATTCACTAACTACAAGAATTCTGCCAATTTTCACCAATGCAAATAAAATACTAATTAAATATGTTACACTGGATATTTCCTTTGCAGCTGTTAAGTCTGCCCTTGTGAAAATGGAAAATGCATATTAAACTACTGTTGCTGATGGGTTTGGGTATGCTAAATCAGGAGATTCATTGCATTAGAAGGGCTTTAAAGCCAACCTAAAACAGTAAGAAGTAGTAAAAACCGACAATAGGTGGTGTTATGAGATATAAAATAAAACTCTGTTAAACTGGCATTGTTTTAATCTGGATATTCAAACATAAGGGATATTTTATTGAGGTTTTATTTGACAGTTTTTACTTAACTGAAAGTAAAATCCCTATCACGGTGTTTGATGGATATAAGCAACTTACCCACGAGATAACAACAGCAGTTGCTCCATAGCACTGCCATAAGCACAGTGATTTTAATTCACAACTCAGTTTTAACTGTTAAACTGAAACAGCTTTCCTTGTGGGTTAGACTTTATGCACAAAACCACAAATTGCATCACTAAGTCTAGTCCTCTGCATTCACAATTAGATCATACCATCTTTTTAGCAACATGCTCAATCTCTGCTTTGAGGGAGAGTTACCTTCCTTTCCCTGAGTCACCAGTTCACAGAGCATTAGAAACGGTCACACTTCCAGTCTAAGTACATTCATCAACAACTTGGTAACACTTGTGCCAACACTTTCTTTCAGCTAAAACATGTTTTTTTCCTACTGCATGTTTATCTCCCACAGATTGTATATTTACAAACAGCCAGCTCATCTCCAGCAGCCTTTAATTTGCTAGGCTGAACAAACTCACCTTCCTTGTTCTGTTTTCTTTTTTCTCAGTAAGATATAACATCATCCCTTATAAATTTGGTAGCTCTTTTCTGTGTGTTTTAACTGTTGTGGTTTCAGCTGGGCAGCTTGCTTTTTAAGTGCTTGAATACTGCTGTGTTTTGGATTCTGTATGAGAAGAAAGCTGATAGGATATTGATGTTTTCAGTTGTTGCTGATGAATCAAGGATTTTCCAGCTCTCCCTGTTTTGCTAATGTGTAGGAGCACAGGAGGCTGGAGAAGAAGCATAGACAGGGCAGCTGACCTGAACGAGCCAAAGGGATGTTCCATGCTCAATATATAAACTGGGTAGAACTATCCAGGAGGGGCATAGGTGGTAAGCATATGCATTGGGCATCACTTGTTCTTTCTTCATGTTTTATTTCTCTCTCTTTCTCTTTTTACTGCATTACTTTGCACTACAATTACTGCTATAATACTTTATTATTACATTTTATTTTAGTTATCAAACTGCTACCTCAGCTCATGAGTTGTTTGTTGTTTGGTGGTTGTTTTTTTTAAATTCTCTTCCCCATCCCACTGGGAGTAGGGAGGTAGCTGTGTGGTGCTTAATTGCTGTCTGGGGTTACACCACAACATTAGCACCTGAGTGTCATGGGTTTTGTGCCTCGTATAATGGCATCCATATTCCCGTGAATCTACTGCAAAGTTCCAGTTGCATCAGAAAGCTTTGGGATTGCCTGGAGAAGCTAGATGTCTCCTTCACAGGGACAGACTCCTGCAGTGCATTTGTTTTTAATGTTTGTTTGTGTTTAGTTTATTTAAATAAAAAATAAATCTGTATTTATACAGTAATGGAAATGTAATACTGACAAGAAACCACATCACCTCCAAAATGCAAGATCAGAATTCTGTAAATGGTTGTATACTTACATTGTTTGCTTCTGCAGCAAGTCCATACACACAATAATTGCATCCAGAACTAAGCATATTTAAGAAAAATCTCATTTAGAGCATAAATCTTGTCAAAAAAGTGTTTTTCCTATGACAATCTCCTGCATTTTAGTTAACAAGCAAACAGTTTTTTGAGACAAGTACTCTACAAATATCTACTGTGCAAGAGCTTCCTACATAACTTGTCTATTTTGTGATCTTCCCCTTTCCTCATTTATCTGACGGAACAGTAAAAAGAGAGCTTCAGGGTCCAATCCTTTAACTGTCAACAAGGAGTCTCAAATCCAGTGAAGGAGCAATCTTAATGTTTACATTACTTTGAATCCACAAATAAAATTTACTTGCATTTTCAACAGAATTTTTCCAATGAAAGTTTTCTTTCAAAATATCTGCATCTGCCAATCTCTTACAAAGTAGGAACACAACTGCTTCTGCTAAGATACAGCTGACTGGTTGCATGCTTCTCTGAAACAGCTCTTGACAGTCTGAATAGAGCTAACAACCATTATATGGCCAGAAAATGGGAAAACAGCACAGGAAGTTGAACAGTATGTAAAGGAAATACACAAAGGGAGATTATATAGATTGCCATATTTAAATCTCTTCACATTATGCAGCTAACAGAACACATTCAAATATGAGCAGCACTCAAACCAGCAAGTAATACTGGCAATGTTAGAAATACTTTACACAGAAATCAACCTGATAAACCTCTATTCTGCTTTGTCTGACTTCTAGCACTTCTGCTGACATATTTTGTAAATAGCATTTTTGTTTGATGAAGAAAGCATAAACCAAATCCTGGAACACTATTTTTAAAAGCAGATGCCTTACTTGAGGCCTAAAATTATAGTATTGCTCTTTGTTCTCTTTAATTAAGGGAACACTTCATAAATGCAAAGATTCCCTATGACGAAGATTCCATCTGCTGGCCTGAAAGAATGTCAAAAAGCAGCTAATATGCTTTTGAACAAACTTTCAACCACAAATTACCTCAACTGTGATAGCATTTACAACTTTGGAAGTAAATGTGAGCCCGTTTCACAATGCTAAGTTCTTATCTCCTATGTATCTGAATCAGTGGAAGAAGCGCTCTACAACAGAAGGATACAGTCTGCTTGTTCAGAGCCTGGTTTAATCATATCTTGAATGTCTTCCAGCAGATCAAAATCTGGTAGCATTAGTGACCTATGTACAGTAATGTTTTCATACTGATTCTCACTGGCAAGGTCATTCCTAGTACCATCAGTACCAAACAAAACCACAGCAACCTCATCTTTACTCTCAGCAAAAACCTGAAAATAGAAAAAAAATACAGGATAGGTGTAAAACCACAGGTAGAGTCATACCTGCCAGGTTAGGCAGAGTCCAGCAAGGTCAACTGATTTTGCAACATCAAGTACAGTAGATTTACTTGTTCAGTGCTACCCTACCAAAATGTAATCTTGCAGAGTTCATTAATTTAGATATAATTACATCAACAGACTGACATGGTATCTGGGATAAAACAAAACCAGCTCACTCAGTCCCTGAAATGAGTCTTTTGTGGGGTAAATCTTAAGAACGCTGAAACAGTTTAGAGAAAGTGAAGAGTATTTGGTTTCCCTAAAAGTTTCCAATGGCCTGAAGAGTGACCAATCCAACTGCCACATCTCATCCACAAAAGTACAGGTGAAACAAACAGTACTGTTACTCCTGCAGGAAAACATACTAATTCTCACTCCTCATTTATTTCAATTGTTAGTAAATGAGAAATCTTTCTCACAGATATTACTGCTTCCTCTCCCTTTTTAACAGTTTACCGTATGTGAAGTCACACATACCTGTCGCTGCACGAACTTTGTCATAATCTTCTTGGCTTGCTCAAATGAAGATTCCTCACCAGGGGCAGAACTGCTCATTGTGCAGCCTACATCCAAGCACAGCACTACAGCTACCTAGAAAGGAAAGGAAATACTGAACAAGAATGAAAAAGGCCAGTCACCTTGTTTTAAAATACAAAATACATCCAGTTCTCTAAGAAGTGAAGCTGCCAAAAGGACATGGGCAACAAATTAGAAGACTGTCAAGTAACATGAGATGCATAGTCTGCTCCTGCAAAGCAAAGGGGATGAACAGGAAGAGAAGATGCTGGTCTAAGCTCTTTTACACACAGCTGTGCAAATAACTCCAAGTACCTTTTTAAATATCAGCCAAAAGAATCTGACTCTCTTTTGTCACCCAAATAGATAATTTTTAATATCCATTTTAAAAGAGTAATTTGCCCAGAATAGCTGTCTAAGGCTCTGTATTAGCAGCTGTCTGTGTTCTTGTCCTTCTCCTTTTGCATGAACATATTGTGCACCTACCCTATCACTTTAACAAGAACTGATGTAACTTCCCACATCCTCCCAGGACAGGACAAGAAGAATGAAGGCTGAACAACAAAGCTTAACAAGACATCAGCAAGTTATACTCCGGTTCAGCACTCTATTCCTCACGGCTTTCACTGTTGTCTTGCCTGGGAGTCAGGAATTAATGTCCCCAAGTCGACTACTTCTGCAGAAGCTCAGAGTGGAGCAGAAGCAGTAGCCAAGGCTGTACTAGATTCTCACAAAAGCCTTGTTACTGCTCACCTGCCTGCCTGAGGAATTACTCCACCAGAATCAGCAACTGCAGACCCTTGGCTTATTGCTGTCTTGCCTCAAGACACACAACGGCTGACAGCTGAATTAATCCTGCTGTCCAAAACAGGCAAAATGCTGCTCACAGTTGGCAAGACAACAGTAAAGAAACCAAGTAAGTACACGAGTGAATACCTGCTGTTTTGCTTAAGAAAAAATGATCAAATGTCAAGTCCTAACAGGCTCTTTTGGAAGGCTGCAAACTGAAGCCTGGTGCCAATTCAGGTATGTGGAAATCTCCTTCAGGAAGAGGGCAGATCTCTCTTTTCATGGAATAGAATCATGGAATTGTTTTGGTTGGAAAAGACCTATAAGATCACCGAGTGCAACCATGAGCCTAGCACCAGCACAGCCATTAAACTATATCCCAAACTGCCATGTCCACACGTTACTTGAACACCTCCATGGACACTGACTCCACCATCTCCCTGGGCAATCTATTCCAGTACCTGACCACTCCTTCTGTAAAGAAGTGTTTCCTAATATCTAATCTAAACCTCCCCTGGGGCTGTTTCCTCTCCTGACACTTGATACTAGATAGAAGAGACATACAGCGTTCAAGGTGCAGTCACACCAGTGTTGAGTACAGGGGCACAATCACCGCCCTACTCCTGCTGGCCACACTATTCCTGATACAGGCCAGGATGCTGTTGGCTGCCTTAGCCACCTCAGCACACTGCTGGCTCATGTTCAGAAGGCTGTCAACCAACACTCCCAGGTCTTTTCTAAAAGCCAGGCAACTTTCCAGCCACTCTGCCCCAAGCCTGTAGCATTGCATGGGGTTGCTGTGACCCAGGTGAAAGGCCCAGCACTTGGTTTTGTTAAATCACAGAATCACCAAGGTTGGAAGAGACCTCAAAGATCATCAAGTCCAACCTGTCACCACAGACCTCATGACTAAACCATGGCACCAAGTGCCATGTCCAATCCACTCTTGAACACCTCCAGGGATGGTGACTCCACCACCTCCCTGGGCAGCACATTCCAATGGCTAACAACTCTCTCAATGAAGACATCCAAGAAGAAGACATCCAAGAAGAAATCCAGACAAACAAACTGTATTTTTAACATGGTAAAAACATTTCTACTAATAATTTAGCATGGGCAACGGCAATTACTACTAAGGTGTCTGCACCGTGCTCAAAGCCACCGCTGCCCCCAGAGAACAGTATTTAAGTCCCTTTGAATCAGCAACAGCTCGAAGATCGTCCCAGGGAGAAGTGACTCAGTATCAAAGCAGCCGTGGCTATCGTGCCGTTTGCTACTCACATCGAAGTTAGCCCTCATAAGGCGCCCGAGCCGGTTTCACCCCACGCTGACTGCGGCACAGCGCAGCCGCCAAAAGGCAGCAAAGGCAACGCCTTCAGGCGAGCTGGGCGGACCGGACACATTTGGCTCGCAGACGGCGCTGCCGGAACACCCCGAGGCGCCCCCAGAAGCCCCCACAGCCAGCACGGGGTGGCGCAAACAAGCGCCTGCCCAGGGCCAAAGCTGACACAGCGCTCGCGTTACACACAAGCAAAGGCGCCTCCGGCTCGCAGAGGCGGGACCCATGGGCTCTGACTCAAGCGCTCAGCCGCGGCCGGGCCCGAGCAGGCAGCATCCCCTCGTGGCGCCCAACCCCTGAGGAGCTTTCCCGCGGATGAAGCGTGCGGGTTGCCTAAGGGTTGTCAGGATACTGGAGCCCCCTTCTCTCACCTTGCGCGCCATCTCCCTGTTTCCGGGATGCGGTGCGCCGGGCTCCTCCGCTTCCTTCCCCGACGGGAACGAGCGGCGGCGCTTCGCGTTCCGCGGCAATGGCAGCGCCGCCCAGCGGCGGTCAGGGGCACAGGCAGGACCGAGACAAAGGGAGAACGAGAAGGCGGTGGGAGGGGTCTGTCTTGCTACCGCCGTGTCCCTAGGCTCAGGCCGCAGGGACGGAGCGTTCCCCAGCCCGTCTCCGCGACGGTGGAGTGAGGTGATACGGTGTCAGCCGTGGCCTGGAGTTGGACCGAAACTGGTGCGGGTCAATCCGCAGGGGGTCTGGGTCACGTATGGGTGTGAGGGAAGGGAAATGTGAGGTACTGCCCTCATCTTTCTCCTGGAGTCACCCTCAACCTCCTTAGCCCTCTTCAAAGTGTCACATCTAGCAGGCGTGACTATATCTGCGATTTTGGCAATAGAATGAGCAGTGCATAACCTAAGACAAGCCTGGTTTGAGTGGCCTGGGGATCCCTGAGATCAGGCAGTGGCAAGCCTCCGGGGCCAAGAAGCACTCCTGTCCTCGCATACCCCTGGGCACCAACTGATTGATGGCATCTGACACCCACCCCACAAGTCTAGTCCACCTAGGACCTTCCAGCCTCCACCTCACAGCGGCTGGACGCCCCGCAGGAGACAATCTGCTGAGGGAGCAGCCATTCATTCCCCTTTGCCTCTAGGACAGGGCTTTGGGCTGGATGGAAGCATCTGGTAAGTTGTGTTCTGCCCACGGATCAGCAGTGGGACAGGATTATTTAATTATTAACACTAGTGTTCTCACAGGTTTAACAACAGAGAGAAATTCTGGATCGAATTACATCCAAGCTGTTGGATGAAAGTGAAACTTGCTGATTTTTAAAAGTCCAAGTATAAAAGATGCTATGTTGTGTACAACTTGGCATCAGCAGAGATGTGTAGAGAATCTTAAATATTTCATCACATATATTATTTCATGTTCTGCATTATCTTTCCTGTGTCTTTTGAGAATATCATTAACCGTGTTCTTTCTACTCTTAATGTATCTAAAATCCCACATTATTATTCATAGTTTTTCTCAAAAGAGAGTGCAAAGTAGTGATATGAGTATAGCTACAAAAGAGTGAATTTCTCATGAACCCTTCAAAAAACCTTGCACCAGAAGAATGACCCAGCAAGCAGAGTGATGTCTGAAGACAAAAATCCCCTTTCTCTCCTTACTACACCGGCATGCTTTGGGAATATTGGTAATTGAGGGATTATGTTTTCAAAGCACTTTGCGTGTCAAATGAACAGAGCAGCTTGGTATTACAACAAATATTTTATGGAAAACCTGTAGACAAAGTCAGCAACTGCAACAGGAAGCTGTGCATTGTCTTAATGAACGCCTCTAAGATTTCAGATTAATCTGCCAAAGCAATCAGATCTGCTTGCTATTATTATTCCTGGGTGTGATCATAGTTCCTAGGAGTGTTTGGCACAGACCAAAAGCCACCTCTTGGGCTAGCAATCAGACAATCCTCCCACCCTGATGGATTTCCAGTGTAGCTGGCAGTATAGGCATACGACAAGGGATGTGCACACACACACAGGGGAAGAGCAGAGAAACAAGAATTGATCAACTTCTTCAACAAAGGCTTTTCATACACTAGCAGAAAGGCATTTTGCCAGGCATCATAATAAATGAACATTGTATTTTTATGATGGGGTTGGGAAGTACAACCCCATCCCTGATTGCTGGCACAGTATATTGACACAAAGACTTTCATAGTGCTCTCTGAATCCTAGATTTGACATGAAAGCTGAATCCCAGGCTTTTGTCAAAACTCTCATAGCTAAAGCTGTAATTGTAAACACTAATTGGAGAAAACTAATTTTCATATTAATTAGGAACCTCTACTTTGCAGAAAGGTTGTAGAGGGTAGAACTAAGGACACCTGTAACCATGAAACTCCATGTGTAATATTCCTATACATTAACTCTCAGTCTAGCATAAATAGGGTTTTATAATGTTCTTGACAAAATTAATGAACAATAAACACAAGCATCTCCCATTTGCACCTTTGTGCTGTCAGATTTCCTCAAAGCTATTTCCACCATTCAAAGGAAAACTGAGTCATCATTTCTGAAACAAACTCATCCCCATTTCCTTTTCCTTCGCAAGTCTGCACAGAGCTCCCATATAGGTAGTCATCATGTCTGACTAATCAAATCCATGTGGGGGCACTGGGGTTTTGTCAGCCTGGATTAAGACTTGAAGATTGTTTGTAAACACTTGCCAGAGGATTAACTGGCCATTTCCATTTTACATAATGTCAGTCTCTGGGTATATATAATAAATATTTGACATCTTGGAGGACTTGATATCCAGGGTGACCAGCTATAATCTCATTTGCTACTAAGTGACTCCTCAGTTTCAGTGCAGGTCTCGCTCATTGCTCTGCTTACTCCTTTTTGGTTACTTTTCCTCCCCTCAGAAAACTAAGCCTGGATTAAATAAACGTGTTCTTGGTGAAAGCAGCAAGGAGGGGACTGCCTTGTGTTTAACTTACCTCAATGCCTTTACAAGGCAGCAAAGAAAATGGCTTCCCTATTTTGTTACACGGAGGAATATATTATCCAGAGAGTTGCAGCCAGAACCTGGCTGCTAATGAGCAAATGTAAAAGTAGAAAAAGGACTTGGCCTTTCTTTCTTAAAGCAATTGCCCTTGGACACTGGGTAAACATTTAGTGGAAAGAAGAAAACCATAGCCACCTGGGGCCTAGCCCAACAGTTTTATTAAAATAGATGCATGAAGCAGAACTTCCCACAAAAGAAGTAACTTAGCAGTCAATGTCTGTTCTTTGCCTAGATTCATACATACAAGTGGGCAGTAACTGCAAACTAAGGAATTATGGACTGAATTTCCTACAGAGAGAAACAAAGCAGGACAAGGACACTGTGACACCAATCAGCTTTGTATTTCTACCAGCACGAGGTTGGCAGTAAGCTGAAAGATGAACTAGACAGGAAATTGGCACCCAAAGCAAATCAGAGCTTAGAAGCACATCTGTTAGCATCTTCCTGCATTGGGCTTCATGAGGTGTGCACAGTTGTCTTTTCTCAAGAGGTCTTTCCAAACACCTGCTTGCAAGTGCATGCCAAAACCGCAGTGCAGACCAACACTAGTTTTCAGTGTGTCTGCTTTGTGATTCCTGGTGGCTCTTCACAAGAGATGCAAGCCTAACACACCCTCTTTGCTTAGTTTCTTCTGCGGAATACACCCGCAGGGAAAAGATCTCAAACACTGGTTTTGCTCTGTAGAGAAATACCAGTCCATAATGCTGAGGATCAGCTGCAAGTCTACAGGCTTGTCCTTGGCCATCTATGACTCATGGACACTTGGCACATTACGAAACCGTGCCTCTGATAAACTGAAAAATACTATAGGAAAAAATCCTTCTGGGGATTTAACAGTTCCCATCTGTTGGTCTACCTGCTCTGTCCATTTCCAGTTTAGTTTGTGCAATGAAAGAAAATGAGTCTGCTGTAAGGAAATTACTGTGCTAGGAGAATTAGAAAGCTAAATAGGAAGGATTATAGTACATCATCCAGTAGAGTATATCTTCCTTACCATAGTAAGGAGAGGTAATGAGTTGGAAGAGCGTATTAAAAATAGATGTTATGTTTGTAATCTCACCCATATTTGCAAGAAAAATCATTAGTGGTCCTGAGATTGCTTTAGCCAATTTTATATTTGCCTTGGAGAAAGTCATCTGGCTTGGCTGAGATGAAAACATCTCCACTGTATAAGTACACTGATTTTTCCTGGTTTATCTCAAACCACTTTTTGCTGCTGTTAATTGTTTTGCTGCCTGATTGCAGGTAACCTTTCTAAGCAGACAGTGTTCCACACCTGGCAGTTATTTAATTAGGTCACGAGGCAGAAGTAAGTGCTGTGAGTCCAAAGGTTTCAACTGTAATGTAACTTCATTTTATTTCTTTAATGTGACTTTCTTAAAGAAGTTAAGAGAACGTTAAAGTTCCAAAAGTACAGTTCCAAAATGTGAGGAAATTCAGTTAAATTTTCTCATGCAGCCTTAACCAAGTGCTTTGTGTCTGTGTATTATGATAGAGGTTCCACTACAGGAGCAGGTACTTTTTGTGTCCTGCAATGTCATAGTCTCTTTCAATAAATACTGGGATAAATTAAGGGCTGTGCACTAAAAGACTGATAAGGCTCTTGCCTCATTTGTTACAAAAATTGGGAGACAGTGTGAAGGAGGAAATTCCTATAATTATGGTAACTGAATGACACTTTAAGAATGAAATTCCCTGGGTTTGTTCAGCAGGTTGCCTGCGTTCTGACTTGCAAATCTTGTGAACCCAAATCTCTCACCAGTAAGCACTAGTTATATAAGTCACTTTTTTTCTTAGTGCTCAGTATGAGATATAGTCTGATCTGTGTAAGTGCTGAGCACTCACAGGCGATCATGAAATGAGCTTCACTTTCAATACTGTAAATGCCTTGTTATGCAAAATGTTCTTTAAAAAATCACCTGCAAGGCATCTCAGAAGGACTGTGAGAGTTAATGGGCATGTTTTGCCTTTATTAATCCTTGGGCTTTAATTAACCCAGGTAAGTTTATCAGCATTTATGGCACATGCTATTGCAAAACTCAAAGTATGTGAAGTAACTTACATATTACAGTGATGTGTTATTGAGTGATTGCTCTGCACGATCTGTGCAAATGGATTTTGGCCACACTTGAAACATAAGGGCAAAATAAAATGCTAGTTTGGCTTCTCATTAAATGCTTTCATGCTCCCCACAATATAAACCTGGCACACCTGAGGTAGAATAGCATGAGGTCCTGTGATTGAAGATTGCTTCACACTGCTTACCTATATAGAACAGGGGAGGAGGGATTAACTGTATATGAATACATTAAAAATTGGCATGATGTAATTTCTTTGTATTATCCATTGGACTTTCACGGTACGTAGACTCCTTTGGATGCATTTCTAAAGCAGGGGAAAAAACACTGCAGTGGTCTTTTTTCCACGTTTTTCAATTCAGCCACTAGAGGGCAACACGATCTCAGTCACCTAGGCAGAGGACGCGCTGAAACCTGCGGAATTGGGTAGCACGCCCAGCAAGCACCAGCAAACTGCAGAGATTTCTGCGTAAAAGGGATCGCGGAAATTAGACATATATATATATATATATATACACACACACACACACTTTTACACTGCACTTTTTTGGGAGGTAGATTTTAAAATCTCATCTGGCATCCAAGGTCTGCTCATCTGGGTTCCTGCTTAAGATGATGTTTTCACGAGTTCTAAATCTGTGGATTGGCCAAAGGATTTCTGAAGGAGGTGATGCGAGGGCCACTCTGCCTCATGTCATGAGAAGCGAAATATTTCCCACTGCTAAATAACAGAAAACCTGATACATGTTTCTATTCTTGAAATAACTTTGGCAGACGTTCATAGAACTATAGAATTGTTAGGGTTGGAAGGAACCTCAAGGATCATCTAGTTCCAACCCCCCTGCCCTGCTATGGGCAGGGACCCCTCATACTAGGTCATTTCCTGGCTTCATTGTTAAGTCCATTACAACAGATTTACATATTATATTTTAGAGGACTGTCAGTGGTGTTAAGTCTGATTGTCTTTAAAATTAATGCAAATACTTTGGCTCAGTTGAACTCCAGAGCAGCTGGAGAAGACCAGAGCGTCCATGTCAGATACACTTACTTTGGGGAAAGCAACAGCCCAGCAAAGACGTATCGAAGTGTTTGAAAAAGCTGAACTCAGTGTTTTTTTTCAGGAAGAGGCAATAAACATAAAGCAGATGACAAAAAAATGAAACAGCATCTTAGAAACAGCATCTTAGAAACTGGGGGAAGATGCAGGCTGTGCTACAGGATGTAGCAAAACAACAACATTCTGCCCAGAAGTCTTATGTTGGGTGTTACTGTTTCAGATTGGGTTACCACAGAAGCAAAATCTCATCTGTCTTGTTCCTCGCATGCTCTTTGTTCCAGAGTCTTTCTCTCTTTCTCACCTCTCTGTGCAGTAAGTCTTTGTTTGCAACCATTAGCAATCCAGCTGTGCTTTCAGCATCTTTGCAAAGCACTCTGATGCAGCGGGATTGTTCCAGGCAAGCTAGCTTGGATAAGTCACTGTGCAAAGCATTTGCTTTGTGGATGCACAAGGATAAGCCTTTAGTATCCTCTCCGTTTCATCCTCCCCCACCAGCATCATGCACGTATGCACGCATGCACACCCCGGCTAATGCTCCCATTTCATCTTCACAGCGCAGGATTTGTTCCTTACCCAGCCAACCAGCCTCTGGGAGGGGACAGGAAGAGTCTTCAGCTGCCTGAATAAGGCTCTTTCTCAGCTGGAAGAGAGCATCCCATTTTAAATCTCTATTTGATTGTCTGGAAGCAGACTGAAATCAGTCTGAAAGGGTGGAAATTTGGATCTTTAGAGAAATATCAGCCTTAATGCACTTTAAAAAGGGAGCACTGCAACGTGGAGGATGGGGCATCATGTTTTAAAGCTTTCAATTTTTGTGAGTTCACAGTTTGTACAGCTTTGGGGAACAAAGCAGCAGTGTGGGTGAGAGAGCTGCTATTTGAGAGGAAAGAAGGGATTAAGTTTGGGGTTATATCTGTGAATTGGTGCTAGCCCATGACTCTAGCAGATATGTGGCATGCCAGATGTAGAAGCAGGGAAAGAATAATTTCACATTTTCCTTGTCAGTTATTTGTTGCAAGGATTCCCTCGAGGGAAGAGAGCCATCAAGATGACAACTGCTGATTCCTGAAGGTTTTCCATACTAAACAAGGCAGACATTCAAACTTTATACATTATACAGACATACAAACTTTTTACATTATAACCTTTCATTGAAATAATTGGCAAATTTAGCTGTCAAAAGAGGCTTGATTCTAAGGTGGAAGGGGAGCCTCAGAGCAATCCTGCTGTAACTGTGGGGCTGGCAAAAGTCACCACCACCAAATAAGACTTTTGCCTTAGAGACTGTTTCAGTGTTAGAGCTCAATCACATTGTAGAGGAGTCAGTATTGTTATGCACTTTGAGTTGCTAAAGGTAGCTCTGCCAGCAGGTATTTGGTGAGAACTGAGATATCATTTAGCAATGGTTCTACATACGCCCTGGTATGACACTGCTTTACTATATTAAATATTTCACTTTTTTTCCCAACTACATGCAAGTACTAGGAATTATTTCTGCTCATTTCTTCAGTCACAGAATAGCTCATTTCAATAGATTAATGAAGGCTAAAATTGCTTGTGCTTATTAATACCGCATGCAACTTTTACATGGTTGAAGTATTAAGGGAAACCTCCAGTACAGTGGAAGGATATTTTAGTAATTGCCTGTAATTTTAAGGGTTTTTTTTTCTACAAATATATTCCAATACATCATAGCAAAAGGCATTAGAAGCTGACATTTCCACAGTTTAGAGCAGGTAGTGTATTTTAGAAAGGCTGAATAAAAGTCATGCTCTCCTTGCCTGGTGTTGTTGGGACGAACATGGGCTGCAGGCCATTAGTCAGTTTTGAGTCATCCAGGATCTGATTTGGCTGCAGCTGTATCCCGTGCCATAAACATCACAGGCAGTGTAAAGGGGGAAGTTTGCTGAGGAGAGGGGAGCTTCCTGCTGAAAGCCTTCTTTCTGGGTTTGTCTTGATCCTCCTCCTCCTCTTGCTCTTGCGGGCTGCTTTCCTGTTTCGTGTGACTGTTGTACCCTTGCTGGGCTGCGTAAGACTTTGTATACTTTATATTGGCATCGGTATCAGTTTTCTTGTTTCATTAAGAATGTGCTGTAATTTCTACCTTTGGGTCTTAGCATTTTCCTAATCCCTCTTCTCTGCTCAGGAGGGGTCATTGGGTGATAGAGCAATTGCTATAGTCTAGCCCCAGATATGAGCTAAATGTAGGCATCTCCCTAGGCCACCTACCCCAGGAGCTGTTGGATTCATGCCCAGCATTGGCACTGTAAAATCCATTCCATTTACATCTAATATTTGGGGTTGTTAGGACACCAACTGCAGGTGATTCAGATAACCAGGCTAGAATAAATTAAGCTGTATTTGTCTTATATCACAATGAGGTAGTTTGCTGATATTTTGTAGTAGAAATAATTGATCCACTTATCACTGTAGAAGCAGAAAATTTTGGTGTATAGACAGTCAAAAGTGCCTTGAAATACATTGGTCTTAACATATATTACTGATGGAGGAACTTGCAATAAACCAAGCCCTGAGGTAATGTGTTGCCTGGGAGGTGTTCTTTTGTACTATTTACCAGGGAGAGCATATTATCAAATTTGGTAGTTATGTATCTTGTAAAGTTAAATTTCCAGATGGAAGAAGTGGTTGGGAAAAAGGAGCCCTAAGATAGAGAAATCACATTTGGGCAGAAACTTTGTATCTCAGAGGGCTCCAGGACAAATTCATCCATGGTTTACCTACTTTCAGTGGATGCAAATCACAATAGATTCTAGCTGCTGTGCTTTGGGGGGAAAGTTTTATATTTTAGAATGCTAAAAGCAAGGGCATCTTTCAAACACATGGACAAAGATATTGTTGGCCTGACTCAGACATTCTCTTTATTTTAATGTGTTCTGACAGACTTCAGCTACCATGTAATGACAAGAAATTGGGAAGACTAAAAGTTAATGGAACTGGGTGACCAAAGGGGATCCAAGAGAGTCCCTCAAAACTAATTTCCCTGGGCTGCATCTTCACATGCAGTCACACTTTACCTTTTCATGTGAAAGGATGCTTAAGAGGCTTTCTGAACTCACTGATCAAACATACAATCATAAGCCTGGCTGTTGGAAGAGAAATCATGATTTAGTAGACAAGCAAACATGATGTCCAAAGTAATTGAGAAGTTGTGTTTCCAAGTGGATTAGCTCCCTGAATTTGCTTCAACTTTCCCTTTTCTTGTGAGTTTACATCTCCATACGGGGAATGAATGAAGCTGTCCTAGCCCTTGACTAGACATTTCATCTGCATTTTCCAAAGATGTACATCGTAGAAGAAATAAAATGTCAAGTAAGTGTTTGCCCTGTGCTAGCAGGAGGTTAGGACTGTGTGGGAGAGCACCAAGGGTGTCACTTAATATTTAGACACCTCAGAGAACTGTATTGATGTATTCTCCTTTGACTTACCAGAAACATGTCTGGAGTACTTAGGGGTTGTAAGAAGTCTTCTCAGCACAGCTGTAAATAACAGCTCCAAGTCACAGACACACAGACCATATTTTAGAGTTAAATGTACGTCCTGTTTTGGTATGGAAGAGTGTCCCTTCATACAGATCCTTGGAGCCAAACAGATAGCAAATAAGTGAACTAAATCAAAAGTTTTCATTTGTGCAATATGAAGTAAAAACAGAGAAGATCCCAAATCCTGGATGTCTGACAGTTCTGGATAGGCACACTGAGACCCATTTCAGACACTCTGTAAAGTGGCTATTCAAAGATAATGGCTCGTATTCAATGATCAGTACAGAATGACTAAGTCCATCTCACAGCACCATTTTTAACACAAAGTCAAGCAAAAGCATTGAGAGCAATGTTCTTCTAAAGCCACATAGATCTTTATTCTCCACCCAGGCCAGCAAGGATGGAAAAAGGGAATGCAATTAAGAATAACAATCTGCAAACACACGCTGTCTTTACTTAAAAAACACCACCCAGACTAGCGCAGCCAAAGCCACATTCAACAATCAGAGAAACTGCAATTCCCTGCAGCTTGACAATGGCACATAAGCAGAAAGTACTTGTGAGTTTCTAAAAGCAAGGGCATAACAAGACCAAAAAAAAAAAAAAAAAAAAAGAACTTGTGCTTTATTTCTATTACAAGAGTTGATAAGGATTATATATTTTTGCAGCAAGCAAACTGCTCTAAGGGATGACGGACACGAGAGAAAGCTATCCAGAGTTGTTCTGTGAAAAGTTTGAATAAAACTTTTACAAATAGCACCAGAACTGACCCCAAGCTTAAACCAGCCCCCACCAAAAATCAATGGCAGAACACCCTGACGGCAGGAGCAGAGGCAAGCTTGGCTAAATGTAAGGAATGGATTGTTCCAGTAAATCCCCCAAAAGGTGGCCTCCAAACCCAGAAGCATAGCTGCCATGGCAGAGGGAGGGTACTATGACTTCTCTGATGCTCCTTTCTGACTACGTAGCACTGAGAGGCACAGATTTAGTTTTGTCTCCACTCTGGCAGGCTGTTTGCAACCCTGAAAGCAAATCCTGCAGCTCAGCAGACATTTCACATAGTTGTATTCTGTAATGAGCTAGTATTTATCATCCAAGCCCTCTGCAAGCTGAAGGTTCTTTGTGTGACTGACCCCAACCTTTCGTCTAGCCTTGAACAGCTGCTCTGTAGCAGTGACAGCTGAATTGGGTTTTCTCCCTCTGCAGCAACGCACACTTGTCAGCCATCCTTCCCCAAAAGCCACTTGTTTGCTGCATGTTGGGGCCAAGATATACAATCCACTCCTTTCATGCCAACAGCGTCCCTCTAGGCGAAGCGTGAGAACACTTGCCAGCAGGCCTTCTTTCCCATTAATGCTTGTTAAGCATCACTTCTTCCCATCCTCCAGCCATGTGGGAGCCTGGGATTGCCATGTAGAGGAGTATTAAGCAGAGTGGCTGTGCTGGGTCATTACAGACTGCCAGCTCTGTCATGATTTCCTCAGCTTCTCACTTAATCCAGAAGCATATCAAGCTCTCTGATTGAAACAGCCCTATGAAAAACATTTCATTGCTTGAACTGGTCCCAGGCATATGTCAGGCTCTTTGAACCCCAGTGTATTACCTGCCACTGCCTCACAGGTTGGGGTATATTATACTGGTTTTGATTTTTTTTTTTTGGTGGAAGTTTATTATTATCTTTAAAGTCTTAGCCAGTAAAGACTGAAAGCTGAGCATCAGGAAACAGCAAGCACAGCCTGGCTGTACCTGTGCCCAGGGAGCATCTCTGCTTTGTTGGTGAAGTCTGGGGCCAAGCCTGCTCTTGCTATTTGACTTGTCACTACTCAAACTGGTAATTCTCAAGTTAGCACTAAGAGGCTGCTTTGGCGGGACATCCAAGAAGGACACAGTCCAAGGATGCAGCAGGGACTTCACTTACTTCTCAGTGTCGGGCCTAGAGGATCAGACAGATTTGGTTTTCGATCACTGGTATATATATGTGCTAAGCAGGACAGTCAGGGTAGTGTTGAGCTCATTCTTGAAATGCAGCACAAAGCAGTAGTTTCTGTGAAATCCAGCTTGTGAATTCTTCTCTTTACCACCCTAAGACTAGAGCAGCAACCCCTCTGTTAGGGAGACTGGGGAAGTGAAACACCAATAGAGATGTGTGACTGTGCAGCCTGACTGACTGCACACTATAAATTACCTACCACAGCATGCAACTAGGGCGCTCCTCTGGGTTGGGGCTGGGCCAGACTTTCTAGTAGCATCAGCTGAATTAGTAGGGCACTCAGAAAATTAATCATCACAGAATGTTAGGGGCTGGAAGGGACCTTGAAAGATCATCCAGTCCAACCACTCTGTCAGAGCAGGATCACCTAGAGCAGAGCACATATAAATGCATCGAGGTGGGTTTTGAGTATCTCCAGAGAGGGAGACTCCACAACCCCTGGGCAGCCTGTTGCTAATCATTTTTCAGACATAACTCAGCCTCTATTAGAGTTTGTTATACCTCTCATGTCCTCCTTAGGCCAAAACCCCAATAGTCAATCCAGAAAAAGAACTTTCCTGCTAGTAATTTTTTTTAAGAGACAATTAAAATTTCTCCAGCCTATGGTGAGAGCTGGTCTGGGAGCTCACTAAGATGCTATACAGCATCCCAAAAGGAGGGAAACCAATTATGAAAATGAGACATGAGGGGAGGAGGATGTATAATCCATTGCTCTTCCATATAATTAACCCAGAAGTATGTGTGGGATGTAGATTTCCAGAGCTGAGGCACTAATGGAGTTTGCTCTGGCATAAACAGGGATGCTCCTGGTCTCAAAGGGAAGGTTCAGCAGCCCTTCTATGAGTGCAACTTGAAAACCAGAATGAATTTCATTGAGACTTTCCATCCCAAGCATCTTCAGCTCCCCTCCCTAAATACAAGTGCCACTGATCTACAGCTCCATTGCAGTGACATGCAAACGGATCATTCTTCCTCAGAGCACGTGTTGCTTCCCTCTAATGCAACTGTTTGCACTTTACACTGGGTACGGTTCTCATAACCCATTCCTTCCTGTGCAAGTGTGTCCTCTGTGCACCTACTATCACCTGAGGGTGCTTGGTGACAGGCCTGTCAGCTCCCCATGCACCACATTCAGAGCAAGCCCTACTCTTCCATCACGTGATAGGAGCATTTCAGCTCAGTGTAGAGCTCATCTGCTTTTGTTAGAGGCTGTGCTGCCCTCACCCAGTGAAAGGCTGGGCACAACTGTTCCAGTGGTCTGTCAAACTCTGGCAGTGTCTAAGCAGTTGGCTTGTAGAAAGACTGGAAATGGACCCTTTCTAGGGAAACTGAAGGAACATCACACATACTGGAATTTCGTCTTCACCTCTGAATGGGTTCCCATCTCCTAATGTTCATTCCCTGAGCAGGGACTTCTTTTCACTGGGTCAGCTGATCACTGCTATGTCTTACTCCTGAAAAGTAAAGTCTAACTTTACAGAAGTGGATTTTTCAGCATGTATCTCTGCCACTCCACAAACAGGCTGAGCCCGACAGACCTGGATTTTCTCACTATTCCCAGAAGTTGTAGCTAGGTAAAACAGATGACAAAACCTTGGAGAGCCATGCACTTCCCCACCCAGACCACATGAAGCTAGCACTCTTGCATTCTGTGACAATTAAAGAGCACTCCCAGCCTAATATTTTATTAATTAAGTTTGTGTTTAAATATATATTTATATAGATTTTTAAAAAATCAACATGTTACTTTTTAGGTGAAAACCACTCGCATGTGACCAAAATAGTTAGCCAGGATGAAGGCTCAGACTGCTGAGGTCTCCACACCTTGTGCAGAACTCTTGCCAGAGAGACTACCTGAGATATTGTCAGAATCCAGCAGCTCCACAATACTGTATGGAGAACAGTCTTCCAAACCCAGCTTGCTACAAAGCCAGCCACAGAAGCCCTTCTCCATATCCCTGACAGCATGCCACCAGTACCCAAAGGACCATGCTACCTGGGCCACAGCTGAGTACAGGCCTAGGGAAAAAGACACAACCATAATTATAATCGGGTAGAAGATGATCAAAAAAGGGCAAAAGGTGATTTTGTGCCAGAAGGTCCTCTCTTCATTGTACACCAAGAAGATATTGTACCATGTAATGGTTCCATAGTAGAATGAAACAACAAAGGACACTACAAAAATGATGGGGAGGCAGATGATGGTCCAGAGGACGATGTGGGGTCCTCTGTCCAGTCCAACATCACATTTCTTCTTCTTTTCAGGTATGTCCTCTTTAGGAGGCTCCTTTGATTTAGCCAGTTCCTGCAGCTCTTTGTCAGTTAGTGTGACATGGATATCCACCATCTGACCCTTCTTCTTTCCTCTGGTGATTGTCCCAGTCAAGGTGACGTATCGGCTGTCTAAAGGCATATTCCAGACACCTACAAACGCAAATAAACTCATCTACATTAGAATTATTTACTGTATGGGGGATTTTGTGTAAACCCCCAAAGACAATTAGGCAGTGCATATGGAGTTATAGTTAAATTAAAAAAAAGATGGATTGCAAGAAGCAATGCAGTATTAAGAATTATCACAGAAGAAAATGAAAGAGCTAATGAAGGTGCAGACAGGAATTCCAGAAGACAACACAAAGGAGAAGACTACAGCATCTGCACTAGGGACAATACATGAATGGAAAGTGCTGCAGGAGTTAATGAGAAAGAGATGAGACAGAGTAACTGAATCAAGAATGGTATGCCTGTTTTCTCTGGTATCCTCATGGACTTATTCCTGAATTAGAGAAATATGACTATGGGGATAGAGAAATATGCTCTGGAATAAGCACAACCACACATGAAGTTATACTTAAACAGCTAATATTTCACTTTGCATTTGCACAGCATCTCAATCCAAGCTCATTTTCAATGTTTAGAAATAAACCTTACAAGCTCTCATAGAATTATATTTGCTTTGTAAGGGATCAACAAAAGCACCAAACAGGAAAGTGCTGGGTTGTGTATTGGAGTCATGAACAGACTGCCTTAAGCTTCCAAGTGGCATTGGTTTAGGATGATTGCAGCACCAGCGTTGGCCAGAAATTCTTCTATGGGGCTGAAATATGCTCCTTCCTGGTCTCATTTCTAACTAGCTTGGAAGGAGTTCTTCAGAAACTCTTAAAAGGAGGCTGAGAATTTTGGAGTGGCCCACAAAAATAGGAAGGTAGCAGGTGAACCATGAAGATAGGGGATGGAATCATGGGGGAGTGTAGTGTGGCTAATGGACCAGGAGCATGCATTCACATTTAAGCACCTCTCAGCCTGCACTGCAGACTCACAAGAGGATGAGCCAAAGGTCCTGCCTCCCACACTTCTTCCCTGTAAGGCTATCCAGGACAAACATTAGAAGTGAAAGTGGCTTCAAGATGCCCCGCAATTAACTTGACAAATAATCCCTCTTAAGGAGGAAGCTGTGCTGAGAATATGCAAACAGAAGGCAAGAGCAAATCCTAGATAATGAGTAAAACTCCCTTTCACAGGTACAGCCACTAAATCCATCTGCTTCCAACACTTTACAGGCAGTGTTCTAGGCATGGGCAGGGACTTGATCACAGCAGCACTGCCTTTAATTTCTGAACCAACCCCAACCAACACATATATTTAAGAGTGTGGCAACAACAAAACTTTACAAAGAACTGCAGGAGACACCTCAAAACAGCCTACAATTCTTTCATGTATGAACTCAAGCTCTAATTCCTACAGCCTTGGAGAGGATCAAGCCCACAGTCTCTGCCATTTGACCTTAGTGTATACTGGCATCAAAATAAATTTACAGAAAGTGGATGTTCCCAGGAATACATACCATCTGCCATGGACTGACCCAGGAACTTGGAGCCTTCCTCAGAGCTCCTCTCCCCTCCTTCTTCATCTGGCTGTTCCTCTTCCACCTTACTCTCATTCTCTGACCGATACACGATTATTGACTCAGGACGGGACTCTTTCTTCTTCTTTTTCCTCCGGTCCATAGTGGCTTCCCCATCAAAGGTGACAGTGGTTCCCACAGCTTTTCTCATGGAGCCACGGTGAGGGCTCTGGCTTCCAGATTTGCTCTCTTTCTGCGCTGTCTCCTCCATCTCACTGCTGCTTTCAAGTACGTCACTTGGCATCTTGCAACACTCGATTCCAATCTAACAGATCCTACACTTAGAAGTCATTGATTAGACAACAGTTCCATGGATGCTTTGTTTGGTAAGATGTCCCACTGCTGACATCCAAACTATGCACTCCATTCCCAGCCTAAAATGAGAGACAAAGCTGAAAAAGTCTCTTTTTCTTGCCAAGCAGAAAAATATTCCCACAATTTTCCTAAAAAGAGTTATTTCCACCTGGTTTAAATGTCACCTGAAGATCCTTATTACTGTCATGAACATCAGTTTTATTACACAGATACATGTTTTGTAGTATCACCTAATCCTGATTCTCAGGTTCCAGTTTTAAATATAACAAACCAAAGCTACTGGAAAAGGAAAGAGTATTAACATTTATAAGAAGAGATTAAACAAGTACAGCTTACTTGGTGAATTGAACATTCCTCTGCAATGCTGAAAGCAAACAAAAGACAATAGTTTTGGCCCACATGCACAGGAATGCAGAAATGAAACCACAGGCAAAAAAAGAAGCTGACTGATTTAAAGGGTTGGCCCAGCTTAGAGACAACTGCAGTAGGAACACTGCATTACACCACCTACACTGGTGCCAGCTTTCCTCATTTTGAGTGTCATCTGATTTAATGCCCATAGCAAGGATATTACAAAAAATAATCAAATTATGTCACAATGAATGATGTTTCATACATTACCAATTTAGCATTATGTAGTGCCATCAAACCATGAAAACACAGCGAGATTACAATTACAATGACTTCAGGAACTGGAACTGGAAACCACAGCAAAGTCTTCTGCTTGTGCAGGGAAAACAAGTCAAATCTTCACAAACCTTTTTAACAACTATAAGGGCTCTTTTTTTCCACTCTCCATTACAAAAAGAAAACAATTAAAAGCAATATTAAGTCACACTGTTACCTGTGGTAAGGTTGCCTAAGTAAAAAAAAACCCCAGATAATTAAACATGCCTCAAGGCAGACATATCCTGCTCCCTGAACACAGAAGACGCAGGATTAATGGTTCTCAGATTTCACAACATTTAAGAAACTGACTGTGCCTGAAGTATTCAGGAACTGATATGAATACATTTTAACAGCTCTGAAGAGCTGTGTTGAACATTTACATTAACATTTATAGTTAAAAGAATGTACATGGCCAATAATTAAGCTTCTACCTAGCATCTGAGTCATCTCTTTAACAGGAAACTCAGAAACATAGTTATCATTATTTATAGCCCACACAGGGAAATTGTTTTACTTGAACAGATGCTAGGAAAAAGTTGATCATTTCTAGATTTGGCAGCATATTCCTGGTTTTCCCACAGATGTAAAATTTTGCTTTTGAATTTTTGTTTTGAATTTTTTTCCAGAAGTTTACATCAACTATTTATGCCTCATACATTCACACACACACACCCCCACCCCAACTATTTATGCCTCACACACACACATCAACTATTTACACCTCATACATTGCACACACCCCCTTTTAATTCTTTCAGTTTAACACCTAAGACTGTGGCCAGTTGGCTCTGTGTGGTTTTGAAGAACTCAGCAATTCAGATTCTGTTTTGCATTATAGAAAATAAATTTTCCCTGGTGATCAGAAGACACATACAAAGAAATTCAAAGAAAAAAAAACAACAACAACACAAGAAGAACACAGAAGTTGGACTACTTCTAAATCACTGGGCAGGGAATATCTTTGCTAGCTCTGCAGGATGGCTGGAAACAGACTGTTTAGATTGCCATCTCAGTTTACACCTGCCATGCAAAAAGTCATGCCTAAATTTGCAGACATACTGGGAAACAGCTTTATACAATACTATATCTACAGCAAATGCTCTCCCCTCAATGCAGTGCCAAGTTTTAACTCTTTAGAACTATCTAAAAGCAAGTTGATTTAAATATTCCCCTGTTGATCAGGGGAAACAAGAATGAAAAAGGACAGTAAGGAGGAATACACCCTAGTGTGATGTACCAAACAGGTGTGGTTCAGCGTGGAAGCTGTTCAAAATCACTGCTTGTGCATTCTCCTCCCATTCCAAAGTCCAACCTCAACAAAAAATGTAGGAAAGCATCTCATCACCTCTACCCTCCCCAAAAAGGCCTCATTAATGAGCTAATGAGAAACAGTTCCTCTATGTAGTTCTTGTACTTCTGCCTGAGGAACACGGACGCAGCATGCAGATAGGCAGTTTTCCACATGCCATAAAATAAAAGAGGAATGGGATATGGAAGAAGTGTCACAGTGAAATGTAACGCTTTGCCTTCCACGTCCTCCTTTTAACTCCAAAGCAAACCATCCACTGACTTCAAAGACAGCAAGCTCTAACTCTTAATGCGTTAACATTGGGCTCTGAGGTCTCTCCACATCCACTGGAATTCATGGAAGCTTTCATTCAGTGGTTTTTAAAAACACATTTTTAGTTAAATGTAATAAATCTATTCTATGGAATATATTGCTTTTGTAGGAAATTCATCCAGGAGGTACAATATTCTCTGATGTTTTTCTCTGAGAATCAGCAATAAAAGTTCATGTTTTGTATCTATGAAAGCCTAAAATCACCTGATTGAACCTAATGAGCTCTTGAGACAACTGTGAGATTCCCCTATCAGTGAAAAGAAAGCAGGCCTTAAGCCACAGAAGAGCCAAAAGCATCAGTGCTGGGATGATGTATTACACAGATGACGATTTGGGATTAGATTCCCAAAGTTCCTGACTGTTCCAGTCTCTACTGCCCTGAAAAAAGAATAACTTGCCAGTAGTATTTGGGTGCTTCCCCCCACCCTTGAATTCTATCCAGTTATGACCTTGGTTAAACTCACAGTAGATGAGCTAATGTCAACTCTTGCTGTGAAGCCAAAGCCTAAAGGACAACGTCAAACTTGACTGTTAGGAGGAGCAAGGTGATGTCACTTTTGAGTCTGTCACAGATAGGCGCTTGTGATCTGTGTCCAGTTCTTGTGCTCACTTGAATGTGATGCAGGTTAATGACTAGATGCCTATGATTCCCAAGTTTTTTTGCCATGTCTGATGTTCCTACCACACTAGAGCAGCTACTGCCACTGTGAATTATCACCAGAGCTAAACAGAAACACAACAGAAGGATTATCAAGGGGTGGCAGCTCAGTTTCTTCTTGTTCCTAATCTGAGATGAAGGGTGGGAAGAGCCAGTGGGGGAGATGCCATTGAGAAGCGTCATTGTTGTGGATAAGGAAGTGAAAGAGCCCAGGCTATTCTTTAAGGCACAAGGAGGTAAAATCTGATGTCAATCTGACTACATCAGAAAAAACACATGGTGAAGGAGATACCTCTGATCCAGCAGAGGAGGGGGCAGTAAGATAAAAAGCTGAGAGATACAAATACAGGGTAGACATTAGGTAGGTGTTCTAAGAAAGTGAGCAGGTATCACTTGATACACATCACAGAGGGGTCTGGAAAGTTGTCCCATCGCTGGAAGCCTCCACATCTTGACCACAGTTTGGTCACCAGTACTTGACCAGAAGAGGTATACATGTGGGGAAGTTCTCTGTATTGCCGAGCAGTCATATTGAAAGATCACAAAGATCCCTCCTAATCTTATGCCTGTTTTCACAGTAAGTATTTATTCTTTTTTCCCCTCTACCACCCGATCCAGACCTTCTGAACTCAACACTTCAAACCACTACCATCAGCCCCATATCCTGCAGGGATGCTTGTGAATGAAGCAAATTCACACTCCAATCCCATTTTTCCTGGGAATATTTTCTCCATAGTTGTGACCAAAAAATGGGCTCTTGCAAAAATCACAGTAGTGTACACAATGCTGCTTTTTCCATTCTTCCTTTCCTTTACATCCTGTAAGAACAAGGCAGTTGTTCTTCAGCACTACACAGCTGTCCACAGCATCAGCTCTTTCAGCCACACACCAAGCTCTTCACCCGTTCAAAGCCTTGCTGTGGAGTTGAAACATGACAATTGCTGCTCATCTCATATTAGTGAGCATGGGGGCAGACAGGAATCTAATAACTGTCCATGGGAGGGAAGGCAAAGAAATGGTCACATTTCAGGGATAGCAGGGAGCAGTTTATTAGCCAAACAATTTTTTATTAATCTGTGTGAAAACAGATGGAGAACCCTGAGGAGGCAGCTCTGTAGAAACACTCTGTAGAGGAATTTTTAGAAGCACAATCTTCTGTTACTATGCAGGAAAGCTACTGCTGCTTATGCTTTGACACAAAGTGGGAGACTAAAAGCTTGGCCTTGCACCATTTAGGTCAAAGGAAGTTTTTTCCATTGGTTTTCAGGGCTTGATCCTGCTGCTGACAGAAATGATCTGGTTTGAATGCAGACAGGAAGGAAGAGCATTCCCACAAGCTAATAAAATCCTTGATCTTAAATCCCTGCTATAGCCCACATAACCTTTTTATGGCTGCGCAGAGCAGATATGAGAGGACAAAATGTAGACGGTAAGCAGTGAGGAGCATCAATTTTTATTTTCATGGTTACTTAAAATGTACCACACATAAGAAGAACTGGCACTGCCTTCACACATATCATGCAGGGCTTATCTGCAGAAAAAAAAACACCCCACAACCTGTGCTTTAGAAGCACTGTGAGTTACACAGGATGGGGAAGAGATAAGGCTAAAATATTCCCCAGTGACACATGGAAAGAGAGCTCCCCATTCATGTATTCTCCTTTGCCTGCTCCTTTTGTTCCATAGCCTCCCCACTGCCAATCCCTTCTCCACCCAAGCCTGCCTCTGATTTTATGCATGTTTCTGAGGATGTATGCTACCCTAAGGATTATTTCCAATCCCTAGTATTTATAAGGGAGTTACCTACTGGTAGACTGTACATGTGAAAATAGATTATATCAGATCCACCCAGCTGTTCAGTCACCAGTCAGTGATGTTATGACAAAATGCACTGGTCTAATGCAGGACATGTAGCCTCAGACTCTAAAAAAACATGTGGCACAGCCTAGGTAAGAAAGTACACTTAATTTGGATATTATCATGAGGGCTGAACAGCAGGGCTCCTTCAACAGCTTTGGATCTCTAAATGACTCCTCATGATCTTGCACATATGCATCCTCACCATACCCTGTTGAAACAGGGGACAACATGTATCCCTATTTCATGGTGACATAGCTCAAACTAGATTGCAGTTGCTTGAATCTAGCAAATACTCAAGGCTGTGACAAATGACGTTGGAAAGGAAGGCAAGAACAGCCTCTCCCTATCAGTACTTGTGTCTGCAGATTGCAGTGAGTTTGACAGAGAGATTTACCTCACTGAAAATAACCCTTTTGCATTTTTAAAGAATATGAAGTGTTCTTTTCAGCTAGATGGATTCCCTCATCAGTCTCATCAGGCAGCTACCCCTAGAGGAAAGGAAGTCTAAGAAAAGGAAGGAAAAACTACCCTTCATGGCCCCTTGCAGGCTGCATTAAGTGTCTAACAATAGCAAGAGGCACAAAGGAAAACATCTGCCTATGCCACCCCAGCAAGGTAGGAGAAAGCAAACAGCAAAGATCATAGATCATGTCTTTTCCTCTCTGCTTAATCCACAAGCTTCAAAGCACTTTCACTTATTCAAGAGAGAGTAAAAAAAAAAAAAAAGACCATGATCTAGGTGTGCTCTCCCTGACGTCCTTAAGTGAGACACCCAAATGCTTGCTGACAGTCTTCTGCAAATATGGCCAAACCAACAAAAAAAGTTAGTGGAGAGACGTGTTCCTAAGTATCACTGAGTTGTTTCTGGATGACTTTTTTCCAAGGATTTTTTTCCCTAAAAAGTCAGGGACATTTTACAGAGTATCTGTTTTATGAATCAGTTACCTAGTTACCTAACTTTTCCAAATGCTACAGAGTAGTAACTGCTGTGCAGATCAGTACTACTGGAAGTTGGAAAACACCATACAAGAAAAACCGCACATTTTTATTTTATATTAAATGAAGTGCCTAATCGATTTTCTGGCATGCTAACTTTTACAAATTCCCCAAACTCTACAGTTCTACATTTTTTTTTAGAACAAAAGCCTGAAGTGTTGTTTCTCCCTTGTCTCTCAACTTCTTTGTCCAGACTGCTAAAAGAATTTGGACAAGGTACTCAAAAGCTTCCCACTGCCTCCACAGGGAAGAGATCTGTTTCTTTATGTTTCTTATACTATGCTGAGAATGTCAATGAATGGCATGTGCACATTCACCTTTGAAGAGAGCTAAGGTTTTAAAAAAAGAGTGACTTGGAAATGCAGGTTGGTTCAAAATCTTCAAGGCTAAGTCCCTAAATCTTGTAGGAAGAAAAAATCTCCATCATCCCCTGCTCTATCCCTCTCTTCTGCATTTGCCAAAGCAGGCCACCTTGCACCTTCAAACAGCAGGTAGCCACTGAAATTCCTCCACTATCCTCCATGTCACTGATGGATTACACTCTACCACAGGAATAGCCAAATGAAGTCAGTCTAAACACCTTGAGCCCAGCAACATGCCTCTAAAGCCATGCCCTTAGGCTGGAATCAGTTGTAGCATCTATTTTATTGGTATAATACTTGACTTATCCTTAGTTTGGATGCTTGATATTAAATGGGATTCGAAGATGCATTAGGAGCTTGCTCCATACATCCAGCTGGTGTTATAGCTGCTCTAGGCATCCAAGCAGATACCTATGAGACAGTAACAACTGGGCAAACATGTAGTACATGAAAAGAAGTTTTAGGGCCCTCACCTTCCTTTCCAGAGAGCAGAGAAAACACCTTTTCCACACTGTATACCCACACACAAGTAAGAAACACAGGGAGTGCTGTCTAAAGGCTGCAGAGCCATGAAATGGTGGGTGTGAAGCACTTGTACTAAAAACAAGATAGCGCAGCCCTAGTTAGCTAGAGACCTGGCTGGAAGGTGGTTATTTCAGTGAAGGACTACAAGACCTTTCCTTTCCTTTGGAAATCATGCAGTGCTCTGTGATCTTTTATTCTATGCTGGACTCCAGCCTGACTTTTATAACTGAAGACTAGGACTCTGTGTTGGCATCTCAAACTCTTTTTCCTTCTCTTCCTACTCAGAAGATCCTTGACTGTCTGTCTCCTCTCCACTCCTTCCCAGCCCTGCTCTGTGCTGACAAGATCAAGCACCCCAGTGCTTTACTCAGACAAAATGAGGAGAGACCACCTATTAATATCCGCAATTAAGGAGCAAAATGTTGCATCTATGCAGCCCAATAGAAAACACAGTAAATTGTAAATCCAGTCTGGAAAGGATTGTCTGAAAAACACAAACACCAAATTACATCCTGTGGTTCTTATTTAGGCAAGATACGTGGGGGCTTCAAAGCGCGGCTTTCTCCGAGTTACACCCAACTGCAGCCCAGGAGCTTCTGAAGAGGCAAACTGCACAGCCAGAACTGGAAGATTCCTCTGGGAGTGATTCAGGACTGCTTAATACATTGCACAGTAAACATCATCTAAGATATTTAGACAGAATCTCCAACAGCAGGAATTAGTTGGCTCAGGGGACTCTTGATTGCAGAGTGCAGATACAGATCCATGATGCCAGGATATTAAAAATGCAGCACTTTCAATTGCAGACAAGTTAATGGTTTAGTATCATTAGTAAGATATTGGCAGGATGTGTGATTATTTAGAAAATCTGTCTATGTACCAGTTTCAAACTGTTGGATGCTAATATTCTACATCTTGCACAACTACAAACTCTGAGTGGGAGTCTCTCTTCAGTATGTCCTGCATTTATTTTAATCACTGGAATGAAATTTCTAGGGATAATGATGAAAGGTAGTAAAATCCTGATCATCTCCTAATTAGGCTGAAATTCTCTGAGATTCCACTAAGAGTAAAATACTTTTCCAAAGGGGAAGTCCATAAAGATGAATCAGCTACAGCCTGGTCATCAGCTGGGATTGACCGGGAACTGTTCTGTCATGGAAACCAGAAGCCATGGAACAAGAAAGACTCTCACTTGCCATCGAGAGATGATGAAAGAAGAAACAGCACAGGAGAGAATGCACAGACAGGACATGAAAGTAGCAGGGATTTCCAAAGAAGCCTTTTGTGTAATCCCAGAGAAAGGTCCAGAGAGGAAGGGAAACAGAAACTCAATACCAGTTTTCATTTGGGTTTGGCTCAGTTTGGCTCAGTACTTCTTGTAACAGGGGTGGGGAGGGAATGCAATTTGGTGTTCCAGGAGAAGACAGGAACCTGGAGCATCTGTGACTGTGGGGTTCTGAGAAAGCAAAAGCAGAGGCTGCTGGAGTGCAAGCCTGCTTTTTTTCCTGAAGGTTAACTATCAAAAAATGTCAGAAATCATCTTTGACCTTAAAGTTTTATTTCTGATACCAAGAAGCTTTTCATTAAAACTCCTCTGCTCTCACCTACTTGTAAGACTGCTGGCCCCAGACATATCTCTCCCAGGGACTGGATTCCACAGAAGATTTTCTCTGTTTGGAGCCATTCATTTTCTCACATCAGGTTGGTATTTAACAACTCTGAGACCTTCCCCCTCGCCATCACAGATTACAAGCTATGGGAGGGCAGAGACCCCCTGAAGGACAGAAGGCTATAAGGAATTATTATGGTAGGATTTTTCAAGCATGGCAGCATACTGGACTGGCAGATGTCATCAGCTGAATAGCTGAGCCATAGGCTGGCAAAGCACAAAATCAGCTTTTGACAAAAGTAGCCTTTTCTGAAAATGCAGAGTTTCCTATTAATCTCACCAAACTGAACTAGTTCATTCAAATCCAAGAGGAAATCTGGAAGCTATAACCCAGAAAATCTAGTTTTTCCTCTTTGATCTATAAATAATAAAGCAGATATTGAAGAGTGATGCATGCTAATCCCAAAACTCTGAAGGAGCTGACAACTAGGGAAGAAAACCCCACCAACCACTGACAAATTCCTTTTCCTAAATGTGTCATTCTGATTTTTGAATGCATGTTTTAAGCAATAGATATACCAAGGGGAAAAAATAAATCAGATGGCTTTTAACTTCAAAAAATGAAAATGAAGACTCCAAGGCTTTAAGTACAGATTTATTTTTTTCCACATACAAGCTGGCACAGACTGAAAATAAAAAAGGTAAATATCAGCTGTCTAATCAGATACGATTTTCTAGCACATAAAAATTAAGAATCTGAACATTGAGTTTATAGAATAACATAAATATGTAAGAAGAGCCTTCTGCCTACTGAATTTACCACTGTGATTGCATGTAGCGACAGACCAACTTGTTTTACTGCTACTAGTAAGAGAAAATGAACGCCCCTTTGTAAATAAGAAAGTACACACGTAGGAGAAGATTAAAAATTGGTTTTAGTTAATAAGATTTTCTTCTTTTCAGCATAAATAATATTTAATTTCAACCACTGGATTAAAATTGATTCACACAAAGGTACACTTTGAATCCTTGGTTCTAAAGACAACACACATGACAATGAATAGGAGTCATTGCCTTGCTGACAACACCCGTGAGCATGGGTTGCTGCAGCTCTGTTCTTTGTGGACAGATTATGTGCTAGCAGGGGCTGCCACCCCTTGAATAGCAAGGAATGGATGTCTCCTTTTCTTGCCTCCTTACTCTCCAAGATTTATGTCTCTCCCTTTCTCCTCCCACCCATCAGTCACAGAACCTTAACACATGTCTTCAGCCCTGTATTTATGGCCTTTCTTTGACTATGATGGAATTAAAAAAAAAACCAACAAACAAACACCCAAGCGATTTATCCTGATAGGGAAGAAAAATAATCTGACAGTGCTCTCTGGGAAAAACACTGAAATAAAGCAAGTCACAGGAGCAGAGGAGCCCACTGCATTTTCCTTGGTGGCCTGCAGCTCAGCCAGGATAGCAAGCAGGTTGGAATACGAAGATCTACTTCACTAGCACAGATGAGTGCTTCTCCCTGGGATTAATTAATCACTATTCTGATACGGCCTGCCTACGATGCGTAGGGTAGTCAAAGACAGTTAATGGGGATCTGTGGAGGCTACAAATTGTGGAAGTTAATTAAAGGGGGCTGCAAAAATTCTTTCATTTTCATCCACAGTGCTTCATATTTTCCCTCCAGAAAGTAATACAATTACCCAGCTGGAAGGCAACTTTGTCTAATGGTTGCCTCAACAGCCGAAGTCACCATGCAGAAGCCCATTCCTGTATTGTCACGCTTTGCTGAATGAGTCTGGACATACCATTAACTTCTCCACGCCTTTCCTTCCCTACACTTAAAAGGTGGAGAGACAACTTCCTTTCAGACATACAGCTTCAGAGTAAAGATGCTCTCTTACCATGGTCTCTGATTTAAAGTATTAAACCTTCGAATGTGTTTTGGGGAAAGAAAATAAATCCATTTAACAAATGAGAAAACCAAAATAGACTCAATGTATCTCCCACATTACTTATATGTGTCTTTTAAAGATTTTTCTCACTCTCTCCTCACATTACCCATCTTCCCTAAGGCAAAAATAATAGGACAAAATTGAGATACACTTTCAAGCATCTTTTCTATTGAAAAAGACAGAAGAGATGTCTGGAAAGATACTGAACATGCATACACAGGCTCCTGGGCACATCAGCACTGGTTAAAATCACCTGCAATGGACAAAGATGTACTGTCACTTCACTGTGGTCTAGGAAGGCAAATAACGGTGGCTGTCCTCTGTGTCCACTAAATAATTAATACTGACCTTACCGAGGGCAGTTTTAAGTGGAAAAAACTCCACCACAAAGGCATGTTAGCACAAATAGGCTGTGTTAGGATATGGTAAATGGTATCACTACAGCTTTCACGACCTCTACCCGACAAAGTCCTTGCCCGGGGAGAGGCTTCTCCATCCGCGTGTCGCTGGCAAGAGACCATCAGCAGCTTTTTCTGCTATTTATGGCACCTTTAGACCATTGCACTGACTTCTCATTACTGGGGCTCCACGCCCCGTGCTCCTGAGGGCATCTTTCCGAGCCGCTGTGGAAGGTAACCCGAAATGGTTCAGAAAAATAGGAATCCCCTCCCTCCCCCTTTATATCAGATGAGGCCACGGATGTGGACTAGGTGGGTTTGCTGCGAGGCTGCAGCAGGCAGAGGCGACATCGAGGACGCTACCTGAGGAACCGATCCCTCTTAAGCGCTGAACGTGCATCCAACGGTTCCCTCCACCGCGGGGACGGACCCGGGCAATACCGAGCCATGGCTAACCGCCTCCCTTACCTGCCTTCCGCCCGCGGGCCCCGGTGCCGCGCTGTGCCGTACCGCAGGACGCAGAAGCGACCCAGCTCTCCGCGGTCCCGGGCACCGCCAGCACCTCTCCGCCACCACTCGCTCGCCGTCTCCGGCGCTCGGGCGGGCGGGGCTCGCGTCACGTGGCAGCCACCGTTGTGTGAGGCTGAGGGGGAAAGATGGCGGCCGCGCGTGGGCTGCTGGCGGCGGGGCTGTTCCGCGGGCAGGTGGCCATCGTCACCGGCGGCGGCACCGGCATCGGCAAGGCCATCGCCGCCGACCTGCTGGCCCTAGGTGGGCGTGGGGTGGGGCTCTGCAAGAAGCCTCAGTGGGATAATGGGGCGGGGGAGAGGCGGTGGAGCCGGGCCCGGCGTGAGGCGAAGGCGGGGAATAGACATTGAGGTGGCCACTCAGGGAGAGTTCGGAGGTTTGTGGTACGTTTTGGAGGGTAGCCATCGCTCGAGGTGTCGGGTATGAGGGGTTCGTGGGTAGGACGTTTTGACAGGAGTCAGTGAATACCGAAGAGAACGAAATGAGGTGGATCCGAGGCTGTCTTTTGACCCGTTGGTGTTTGGAAGATGTGCTATTTTAACTACAGGCGTCAAAGTGAGGTCATATTAAACCCAAACCTTGGCTTTCATATTCCCTTGTAAGTGAATTTTCGTCTTGCCTATCTGGAGGTTTTATCTGGTTGTTGAAGTGGGTCTTACAGAGTCGTGTAGTGTGGTGTTGAACTGCACACCGTAAGCTTCGAGAAATGGTGCTTCTCTTGGCAGAGCTTGTGACAGAAAGGTCCTGAAGCTAGTCTGTCGTCAGCCTGTGCTTTGCGGGTGTTATTTCATAGAATCATAGAATCAATAAGGTTGGAAAAGACCTCAGAGATCAAGTCCAACCTGCCACCCAGCACCTCATGACTACTAAACCGTGGCTTCAAGTGCCATGTCCAGTCCCTTGCTGATGACAGAGAAGCAGTGTAACCTGGAGTGAAAGGTCCTCTTCTGGGTTGTCTGTGTTACAACACATTTTCTGCAGGCTTCAGTACAGGGATCATCAGGCTGGTTCCAGATAATGTTTATTAACATGATTGCATACATTGTCTGCAAAATACCAGCACGAGCATTAGGTCTCATAGTTACACACTCCCCATGGTTTGCTGTGTTGAAATGTGCACCACACCATTTCACTGCCTGGTAAAGAGCTTTCTTTGTTAAGACTGTGCTGGGAGACATTTCTGCCTGTCTCTGGCCTTTGTTGCTCCAGCTTTTCACTTGCTCTATGCAGCTAAGTGAGGGCTAGTTCTGCTGCTGTTGTATTACTGGGAAATGAAGCGGGTTTTTTTACATGCTGCCGTAAAGAGCTGCTTTTTAAACGTAATCACGCTCTTGGTTGATGTTATTTACTCGGTTACCTTAAAGCTATACTTAATTTGACCTGCATTATTTTTCCAGTAAAACCACAAATAACAAAATTGTATATCTATAACATCCTAACAACCAAACAAACAAAAAAAACTATCAAACAAAGCTGCAGATTTTCAGCTTTGCAGATAAGGCACATGTGAGAAAATTGAAGAGCTGTGATTTAAGTCCTTTAAGTCCTTAAGTGATTTAACCTTTACCTGCAGACTTGCTTACCACTCCTGGCAAAATGACTGGGAAGTTTTTCCTTGTGTAACTTTAACTTTTGTGTTTTTTCTGGAGGGGGCTGGCTGGCCAGAAAATGTCTGTAAGAGCAGTGACATAATGCCAGTCATGATGTACATTGTTTTTGCGACAAGCCCTCTTTGAAGCCTTGTGGACAGATTTAGACCTTTCATCTGGAAACTTCTGCACTTTTCACCCTGACCCTGTCAGGAAATGATGTGGTCATTCTTTGTGAAGAAAAATAACTGAAGTAGTGTCATGGAATCATAGAATTGTTAGGGTTGGAAGGGACCTCAAGGGTCATCTAGTTCCACCCGCCGACCTGCCATGGGCAGGGACACCTCACATTAGATCAGGTTGCTCAGAGCCGCACTCAGCCTGGCCTTAAAAACCTTCAGGGATGAGGCTTCTACCACTTCCCTGGGCATCTTGTACAGTAGGTACTGAGTGTGTATTTAGCAGAACAATGGTCTTTTACTGGACCTTTTTCAGTATCACCGTCTGTATTAATAAAGCGCTTAAGCTGATAAATATAATTATACTACTGTGATTTAGTGCTTTGTGTTAACTGGTAATTGTTCACTTTATGAGCTCTATTTTGCATTAGTCAGGTGGCTGTGCAAGTACATAGAGGTTTTTAATTTAAAAAATCAAGATACCTCCAAGACATGTTATTTTAAGATGGCCACAGATTGAAGGTAATGATTCTGTTCTTAGGGATGTGTATGTGCAGCAGTTGTTTCTGGAAGAATTCAACTCATCCATTCTTTTTTTGTTAATTTTATTTTTAGTTTTATGTGTAGTTTCACAAGACAGCCTGAGCCAAATCAACAGCTTGCTGCTCTTTACTCCCACAAGTTATTTCGAGTTGATTCTGGTGTTTGTTTGATCACATGAGAGGCCAAATTCCACTCAGTAAAATGTTAACAACAGAAAAAAGGGGGAAAAACCCACATCCACCTGGCAAAGTGTTATTTTCTTTTTTGGGCTGGCTGAAGGTGTTGAATTAGTTTTATATTAGATGAGCACCAGAGCTGGTGTGTGGAAGGAATGGCTTCTGCTGGGATTAATGGAGGGAACTGGGAGCAAGACCTCCTTGCCCACTTGGTAGTGGAAGCTGGTGTTTTGCTTATCCACAACATGAAATTGCATGCCTAGTGGATTTGCACTGGGAATTTGTTATAGTCTGTTTCAGTAGTAACAATTGCTGTCCTGAGTCTGCTGGTGTGACAGAAGAAACTAGACTGACTGTAGCGTGAGTGCTTGCTATTAATTTGACACCTGCACTGTTTTTCTCTGTAGACTGAGTCTTGCATCCAAATGCTGAAAAAAATAGAAAGCTTGAGCTCCTGCATAGTTTTAACTCTCATTTCTGAGCAAGGATTCTCGTGCATGGCAGTGTTACGGGAAAGCCCCTGCTGCTGTCTGTAGTCTGTATATAGGAATTAATCTTGTGAGGCTATCATCCTTTCCTTCATACTGTGTAGACTTAAAAAGCAGAGCATTACATTTGCTCACCATTAGTCAAAATTGCAGCCCAACATACACTAAGATTATTTTTGTGGTTTTAGGAGCAAGCTTTTTGTGTAATCAAGAGCTGCTGAAACATCTTTAAATCACATAATTGATAAATGAGGCTGTTGTGATCAGAGGCAGCAAAAGTGATGGCTGAAAGCTATTTTGCTGACTGCAGCTTACAGGCTTTCTTGTCTTCTGAAGGAAGGAGAGGGAATGTTGTGGACATTTTTTTGATTGCTTTTTTCCTGGCACTGTGGGATCTTGTTGCTAAGAAGCACCTGATGTCAGTCATGTCCCTCTCTTGCAAGAACTTCAACACTGCATCTCCTAGTCAGCAATTAATAAATGCACATCCTACAATGATGTTATTAATAGCCTAGTATAACTGTAATTTCAGCTCTGTTGGCTGAAGGATGTTTCATTTTGCCTCTACAGGTTGCAGTGTTGTTATTGCCTCTCGTAAATTGGACCGAATAGAAGCTGCTGCAGAAGAACTGAATAAAACATTTTCTTCCATGAGTCCTGCCAAAGTGACTCCCATACAGTGCAATATCCGCAAAGAAGATGAGGTAAAGGCTATGATCTTGCTCTAGGACATAACATCTCAAAAGCATTTTGTGCAGATAAATTCTCAGATCTCCCAGGGTCCTCTCTGGCCCTCTCAAAAGCGGCTTTCATCAGAGGACAGGTGCACCGGCAAAGCACTGTTAAGTTGATCTAAATGAAGATGTGCTTTCCAAGCAAAAAACATTTGTTAGCTACCTAAGCAAGAAAACATTTGTAATTGCAAATATGTTTCTGACCATGCATATTTCAGATAGCAGGCCTTGAAAATGGCGTGTTCTACAGCCAGGCTGGAGCCTACTTTGTCACATATCTGTGACAGCAGTGAGATAGTGTTAAGATGGAGACCTCAGACTAGTTCCTTCAAACAGGAAGTCATAGCATGGAATCGTGCATTAAAGGAAAAAAACTCACAGATACTATTATTTTAGCCATATTTCAAATTCTAGTTAGACTTTGAGGTGTCTCTCTACCAACTGTATTGCTATCACATTTTATTTTTTTCTTTATTATTTGTATTACAAAAAATGGAAGATCAAGAGCAAAATTATTTAATCCAGGTTCTTCAGAAGTCTGCATTTACCTCCTGATTTTTCAATCTCTGTAACTAAACATTTACAAATCTGGTATCAGGTTGGGTTTTTAAGTTATTGAAGACATCTAGAAAAGATTCCAGTAACTGGTACATTTTTCTTAACCTTTCAAAGTCTTTTATTAAGTTCTATCATAACTTTAAAAAGTACTAATGAACTTCAGTAGCTATGTAGATTCTGGAAATATCCTAACGTACAACTGTAAGCAAGAAGTAAAATTCTTCTCTCATGGAACAGTTCATGCCATAAAATATTAATGGTGATATGCTTAGAATTTCTCTCCTGAAGGAGATGAACCCTGAGGCTGTGCAGTATGCCTCTTCACCTACCAGTGAATTTTAGGTTTGTGTTTACTAGCATCAGCAGTGCAATATAATAGTTTATGACAGATGTCAAAGGGCAACTTAGATGATTAAAGCTTCAGGAAAGAAGAGAGGTAAAAGAAGCAAAAATTTTAAACCTTCTTTCGTGTCACTGTTCTTACCGAAAGTACTCTGACATGCTTAATAACCTTCTGCAAGTGAATCTTATTTCTGCATCAGTTTAAAAATTATTTAGTGGGAACTGAATTGTTCTGTGAGATGGTGGAAGGCTTGGATAGTAAAAAGAAGTAATCTTCACTGAACAAATAATTTGTTCCTTCTTTGTTCCCTCTTTATTAAGCGTGGCTTAATAAACATTAAGCCATTAACATTATTAAGCAGGGCTTAATAAACATATATTGGAGAAAACAGTCTTAAATGGCTTTGGAAACTTTCCTGGAGGTGCTTGTAAAGCCTTGTTTGTATTATTCTGTAAAGTGTTTAGGCATTATTCTGTGCTACTGGTAGCTACGTTGATACTTGGAGGAACTTCTGTCTGCTACTACTCTGCGGTTTCATCATAGAATTGTCTTGTTTCTGGTTTAAGCTACTCATCTACAGATACATCAGAACTTTCTTAGAACTCCTCATGTTGGAGAAGCCACTATGAGGTGTGTCCCATCAGTGGAGGGTTCTTACAAACCATTCTCATTTCATGTCTGTATCTGTTGAAGAGAGGGTTCAGAGGAGTAAGGTGGATCAAACAACAATCCAGTTTTGGATTAGAATGACGTTAAGTCCTGTCGTGAACTTTTCAGTCATTAATTCAGTCTTATAGTTTGACTCACTTCACTTCTCCAACTGCTCTTCTTTCTGCTGACGTCCTGTTTAGAAGAAATCATCGTGACAATTTTGTAAGCCTTTTGTGGAAGTTTTGAATAAGGAATGCAATTTCTGTTGCTTATTATGGTAGAACTTAAATGTACCTACTAAACAAATACTGATTCATTCCAGATGCACATCTCAAAGACCAGTTATTTTTACTGGTTAGAGGCATCCTGTGATTTTTGTTCTTCAGCTCCTGTTTTTATGGCTTTGTCCTCCTTGTTAGCCCTTTAATGCTGAGATTCTCAAAGACTGCTAAATCCTGACCACTTGTTACTTACTTTCTAAGTTTTCTATTGGCCCAGAAATGTGTGGCTCTTATTTTCAGCTTTTAAATTTGTTGTGAGGATAGCATTTCATTACACTTAATAAATTGAAGCTAGATTAATTAACAGTTGGTAACTTAGACTAATAAAAACTATTAGTAACTCAGAACTGAGGGGTGTGGCAGATTTTCCACAAGCCACTGCTCATTATGGCTTATTCTATTTTCTAAGAGCAACAATGATAAATACTTTCTTGTAAGTGGCCTTGTGAAAACTAGAGGAAAAATGCTTTAGGGCTTTTCCTTCTATTCAAAGATAATTATATATCTACTTTAAAAACCTGTTTCTTTCTTAGCCTAAAATTTAGTGCCTAGGACATGGAGTCTTAGAAAGAGGGATCAGTAAAAGTGGTAGTGAAGGACTTTCCTAGCCTAGGAGGCAAATCTTAAGTAGAGGCAATACAGCAATAAAAGACTTCATAATTTTCACAAATACAGGAATAGCTTCCTGTTCACAGTGAAAGATGGAGTGAGAGGGCATTTAAACTTTTGGCTTCCATCCCAAAAGAAACAAGACTTCTACTACTGTATTGGGTCTGTATGCTACTCATTAGTAGCTTTTCAACTTACCGTCTGGTTTCAGATTAGTATGAATGAAGAGAATTTACCTCAGAAATTCACAGACACACATTGTTGGGTAGAGAGGAGAGCCTCTAATGTGTATTCCTTGTGAGTTGTTACATCCCCTTTCTCATCTCTGGTACCTAAGAATGTGAAGGAGAAAGACCTTATAAATGTTTCAGCAAGGGAAAAAAACTTAGGAGATCAAGCCTCCTTGGATGTCAGAAATGATCCATCACAAGCTACAAAGCCCAGCAAGTTTCCTGCAGAATTACATCATTCGTTTAGTATATCCTTCTCTTTGGCATTTCACTGAAACCTTTGTAAGGGGAAATCTTTTTTTTTCTTAAAGGAATCTATCATGATCACCTGTAGGAACAAGCCATCAGTTCATACTGTAATATGCCTCATCTCCATCAGTTGTTCTGCATTTCTCTGAAGGCCCCTGTGAATTTTGTCCTGTTTTTAATTTTTTAATCGGGCAAACTAGAGGGAGGGACTTTCTGTAGAGATCTGAGAAAGATGAAAGTGTTTTCAAAATTGCCAGAATTAAAAAAAAACCACCATTCCCCTCCTCTTAGAACTCTGAAAGTAACTGACCTGCTTTGAAGATGAGATGGCTAATTCCTCATGTGTGGCCTAGTTTGGATCTGTGAAATTCAAGCATAATGAGATTTGTCCCTCATCATATAGTACAATATGTCTGTTAGAGTTTTATCTGGCCTAGGAAGAGTCAAAGAAAGTACAGTGAATTAACTGCTACAGAAGCTTGATGGCAGATATCATGGGACTAGTTTAATGAATTCACATTTTTAAGTCTCTTAATCTTTATCCTCAGAGGTCCTCTTGCTTTCTAACAAAGCATACTTTTCATTTAATGTGCAAGAAATAATCTTTCTTGATGGAAGATTTTCAGCCACTGCATAACCTCTTAGGCTTATTTTTGTCATGAGTTTGCTGCTGCTTTTGGCTAATTTTCCATCGAGTGTTTTGTAAAGGATAATAAACCCATTTTGTTTTTAAAGCTGTAACAGTAGAGGGTTCTGGGATGTTGGTAAGTGCACCTGAGGTTTCTGTGCTTTGTCTTCATGGGGCCTCATCCTCCAGTGATTGTGCATCGGTTCTTTATCTTGTGGTCTGAGGTGTATGTTGTGATGAGTATTGCTTCTTTGTGATTATGAAGCTGAAGTGATTTAAATTATTTGCATATTTTTTAGCACTGCCCACATTTTGTGTTGATTATAACATGAGCAGGTCAGTTTGCACTTGCTGAGATGGAGTCTAAAATCCAAGTATCTAATTAACTAATTCCAGTGCCTCAACATAATGGTGTCCAGAGTGAAGGAGAAGGACTCCTCCCTTTTCCATTATGAAAAGAGCTTTCTGTTTATCTTTGTAGGGGTTGGGAAGGGAAAACATGTGTTTATATTTGTTAAATGTTGAGCTTCTCTAAATCAATTAATGGGAGAAACACAGACATGAAAGAACTTTGTACTCTTGAAAAAACTTTGTTCTACATATTCTGGACAAACATTTCCTTAACTGGCATCTAGATAAGTAGAAGACATGCCTAGGTAAGTGGAAGGTAAACCTTTGTACTTCTAGTAAGCTCCTGCTCTTCTTGAAACCAGACATGCCAAATTCTGTGCACAGTGTCCCCTTTCCTTACTTGAGCTCCAGCAACAACTGCTGCTGGATCAGACCCTGAGGGTAAAACCTATCCCTTGGACATGTAAGAAACAAGACTTATTGAGACAGACTCAATACAGTGCTATTTAGCACTTACCTTCTGTCTGAGTTCACTAGTGTCTTTTCTCTTCCAATAAACTTCATAGCTTACCATAGTCTTGATTGGTGTATAAATACCTAATGCCTGTTTGTGTGAAGCCTGTAGTGGAAGACTGTGGCTTGGTGGGGAGCTGTGGATAAGAGATTCCTGTTGTTGTACTTTAAAATAACATCTCAATAACACAAAAAATACCTGTTTCCACTGTGCAAGAATGCCTACTACTTCTTGTCCCCAAATAGTAGATCTCTAATGCGCTGTAGTGGGTAGTTTGCCCGTTGAACTTTACTCAAGTTCAAGGTGACCTGTGAATGCACACAATCATTGGTCCCTTGTAAATACAATCATTGGTCCCTTGTAAATACTGCCATAAAAGTTATCTGTGAAGGTGTGCTACTGTGTAATACTTTTGAGTTGTCACACAAAAAAGGACTGTATGTAAGAGCTTTAGTCTTCTGGTGATGTCTGAAGTGCCTGGTTTTGTTCTTTTTGCTCTTTTTCAGATAAACTTAAGTTTTGTGCAGTTAGGGTTTGCTTACCAAAGGAGTCTTTACCAGCTTTCTTACAATACTCTTTCAAAGTGGATTTTGTATATCTGGGACTAGAAGGGGTCTTCTTTAGTTCTTACTGTGATCTAAATGTATTCTACCAGACACTCTTTCTCAAACTGCTGGTGGCTGCAGTCTTCATGTTTACTGTAATTGGAAGAAGCACTACAGCAATGCATTCTCTACAACACAAAGCCATTGTGAAGATTGCTACAGTTGGAGCCATCTGAGCTGTCACTGGAGAGCCTGATAGCTTTTGTTGGCTTTTGGAAAGGAGAACTCTTATGTGTTTGTGGTGATAGCTTTTTTATTGCCCTAAGAATATGGTGTGACAAGTAGGAACAATAACAGAGTTTCTTATAATACAGTATGTGAGCCATTTTAAAATGATGTGCCATAGCAGATGTTGGCCACCTGTCGAAAATGTGCTTGTAATGTCTTCTCAGTGGATTTTTCTTCTGTTAATTTGTTTGCTGGGTTTTTTAATGACTCCTCACATCTATTTTTTTTTTTCTCTCTGTAATGACTGTATGGAGGTTATTAATATTCAATAGAGGGAACCATTAATAAAAATGTTAATAACTTTATTAATAAAAAAACCCCACAGAAAATACTAATAAAACCTATTTACTGGTTCAGAATATTCACTTGTGGAACAGATATCTCACCAGCAGGAACATGTAACAATTTAAACAATATTAGCAAAAATCCAGAAACAACAAACAGTCATGTAAACTGTAAAGAAAAAAGAGAACAGCAGCAGCAGCATGCTGGAGACTGCCCACAAGGGGGGAGGGAACTCTAGAATTCTCTAGGGCAACAGACCTTTAACAGATGCTTATAAAAATCAGATTTCATAATTACTCACTGATCGTGGTACTGTGCGGCACGCGTGGGCATTTAAACAAAACCAAAATGGTGTTGACCACCTGAAAGCTGCAGGAACAGTGTCACTTTCTGTTGGCTTCTGCAGCTTGTTGCTGTAGCACATACAGGGTTTATTTCCAAAGGCTTTGTAGCTGAAAGCTTTGTAGAAAAGAGGTTGCTGCTGAGGCTTGTAGGGCTTGTCAGCTTTGTAGCTTTCCCTATTTGAATGGAAGAGAATAGAATTAACCAGGTTGGAAGAGATCATTGAGTCCAACCTATCACCCAACACTAATCAACTAAACCATGGCACCAAGCGTCCCATCAAGTCTCTTCCTAAACACCTCCAGTGATGGTGACTCCACCACCTCCCTGGGCAGCCCATTCCAATGGCCAATCACTCTTTCTGGGAAGAACTTCTTCCTAACATCCAGCCTAAACCTCCCCTGGCGCAGCCTGAGACTGTGTCCTCTGGTTCTGGTGCTGGTTGGCTGGGAGAAGAGACCAACCCCTGCCTGGCTACAACCTCCCTTCAGGTAGTTGTAGACAGCAATAAGGTCTCCCCTGAGCCTCCTCCAGGCTAAGCAACCTCAGCTCCCTCAGCCTCTCCTCACAGGGCCTGTGGTTCAAAACCCTCCCCAGCTTTGTTGCCCTTCTCTGGACACGTTCCAGCAACTCAACATCTTTCCTAAATTGAAGGGCCCAGAACTGGACACAGTACTCAAGGTGTGGCCTCACCAGTGCAGTGTACAGGGGCAAAATGACTTCCCTGCTCCTGGTGGCCACACTGTTCCTGATACAGGCCAGAGTACCCAAAGATAAATAACATCAGACTGTGCTCTTACTAGTAAGTGTTCCTCCTGCTTACAGACCAAAAGTATCTTAGTCAAATACTGACTTTTCTTTTGCTAAGGAAGACAGCTTGTATTATTTCCAGAATTTTTAGAGTTCATGTTTTGTAGGATAACAAACTAACCTTGAGCTACCTAAGAAGATCTGCTGTTGCCAACTCTTATGTCAAAGAGTTAGTGAACACAGAAACTTCTAGGTAAGAATGTTAAAACCTCACAAGATGACACGTTTTCTATTTAAAATGCTCAGGTGTATGGGTCATATGGAGGGAAAAAAACAATAGCTCTGTCATATGGAATAATTGCAGCATCTCATGTGAGCACCCTCACTCTTGTAAAAAAAAAAAAAATTCTTGGTCTTAAGTAGCAGGCTTTTGTGCATCTTTGATTTTTACTAGCCTTCTGTGGCTTGAATCTCCTCCTTTCAGTCCTGTTGTTTTATGTAGCACCTGCATTATACCAGGAAGATTTCCTAAATGAAGATGGACTTGACCCCAATCATTTGTGTCTGACTAAACCTGTTGCACCGATCTTCCAGCCTCTCTGCACACTGGTACCTCCTCTTCATGACTGAAAAGAATATGAGAGAGGAAATACTGAGAATGAAAGTTGGTATATAGCTCAGTCAACATACCAAACTAACAAATACTGTTTCAGGTAGAAGCTTTGGTGAAGTCTACACTGAGTCTTCATGGGAAGATTGACTTCCTGGTGAATAATGGAGGGGGACAATTTGCAAGTCCTTCTGAAGCCATCCGTGCAAAAGGCTGGCATGCTGTGATAGACACAAACTTGACAGGGACCTTCTACTGCTGCAAAGCAGGTAAGGACTGATCACCCAAGCTTTTTCTGTTTGTTTGTTTCGGATTTCTACAGCAATACCATCAGATAATGTTTCTCTGCCTTCTTCTTTCGTACACTTACCTGACAGTATTTGTTTTCATAAATGCCATTCAAAGCTTTACATTAAACTGTACATTACATTTGTTCATATATACAAATATACATTTTGGGGCAGGTAAGATCTCCTGGCTAAGGCCAGTCAGTTGGCTTGGATGTTCACTTAAGCAACTACTGAAAAAGCATTTCTGTGGCTCTGCGTCACACAGCAAAAGATTTTTTTCCCTCCCATCAAAGATGCTAATTTGAAGGTCAATGAAAATATGATCTATGATTCTCAGCATTGGGAATGCGGTAGTAATTGACAAGGAAGCATGAAATCTTAATTTCCACCAAAAGGCTTCTTGATAAACACAGAGCCTTACCTGGGGCATGCCTGTTGTCTCACCCATGCAGTGGTGAGACTATGTTATAAAGTCCAGATTGTTTCTCTCAACCTGCATGGGAAACTTGTAGTGTAGCTGGAGTCGAGACTCCAAATTTGACTTTCAGTTGGGAAGTTCCTTTTTATGCATGTCATCTGATACTTATAGGTTATCTTCCTCCTTCATACAGTGTACAACGCCTGGATGCAGGACCATGGTGGTGTCATTGTCAACATTACTGCTGCTGTGAGAAATGGGTTTCCTGGAATGTCGTAATATATTTTTCATTTTTTACATTTTCCTATATTTTTCCCCAGGAAGTACTAGTTGCTCCTAAACACTTCATTATAGAAGGGTGTGCACTGGGCAGCAGCAGAGTATAGAAATACAGTAGTTAGATCAAGATTGCAATAGGCTGGTTGTGTGGGGATCTCTTGTTAATTCAGTAGTGACTACAGGAGTAAATGGCATCTGATCTGTGTTGACTTGTGCCTAAGAAACTTATGAAGCAAGAATTCCAGTGAAACTTCCACTGGAAATGGTATGTTTGTGGGACTAGTTGGACTGAAATGGAACCTTTACTTTTTATCTCTCCTAATTTCTGGCAGGTTTGCAAGAACTTGGCACTTGTTGTGCTCTGCTACTATCAGTTTGTAGGTCTTCATGGCGTAATGAGTTATGGGAGTTGGAATGGGAGTAGGAGGATCACTTCTCTTATGTTACCAGGTGTTAGCTTTATCCTTCGGTTCATGTAATACCTGCCTTTGCCATTTTCCTTTCTACTCTCATTTTTTGTAGCCATCTTTCTTGGAGAAGATTGCTAGTGCTAGTGCTTTCATACTGGCACAGCAGTCTGTATGCAAATGCAGCATCCTCCATATCCATGTGTATTGCATTTGTTTCAGTTTCTTTGCCCTCAAGGTGGAGGCAAACAGGAGCATTATAGCTTGAAACTTTTTCTCCAAAAAAGCTCCAGTTTGTTGAAAGAAAGATAATACTCATAAAATTAATTGTTCCCATTATTTTATTTTCAAAGGAAATGTTTAAGCTGTCAAAATGCTGCATTTTTACAATTTCTTAATTAAAAATATATATATATAATTTAAGCAAATGTTAAATTAGCTCTCTTTGTCCTGATTAAGGGCTGGAAGTTTTAAAAATGTAAAATTTTAAAGGAACACCAGAATAGTTTCTCTTTTACCTTGTCCTCGGTGGCACAAAATAAATTTAGAGATCCACAGGGTGGTGCTGAAGCTACAGTTATTTGAGTTTATCCACTCCTGTTACGTCTGGTTGAATTGCCACAGCAAATAGGCCGAAGCTGTACTTGAGAGTTTGAGATAAAACCCCTAATTCTGAACAACAGTAGAAAAAAGTTTCCCAGGTAACTGTTTTGTGTGGATGTAGACAGATGGACAAAACTAGTTTCAGATTAAGTTCTGGTTGAACTGACACTTGATTTAGAAATGTACTATTGAAAAAGACGTGCCTTTAGGAGTTGAGCCACCACACATACCAAATGTCACCTGGTACATTTTTTTGTAAATACAAATTTTGAACATAGAACTGAACATGTTTGCTCATAGTGTGCCTGCAGGTTATTTATTTATGGACTGAACATACGAATAAGTTTGGGTTTCTTGCTTTTCTTAAGTCTTTCTTACTCCTTTCCTGGTATTTGAGAAGCTATTGTATCTATCCTCTGTAAGTCTGTTTTGCTAGGCTAAAGGAGCTAAACTCTTAGTTTGTTCTGAGTCCCACTATCTGCTATTCATCACTGAAGTAAGTTTGTCTGCATCTTGCCAAGCTTGTGATCATTTCAGACTAGTTTCCTACAGCAGCAAAATGTATGAGATCACCCAGTCTATGGTTGTCTCTATCTCCATCCACCCATAGTAACTTTTTAATAATAGCTCATTTTAATGATGTTTGTCAGAAGATCTAAACTATTTTTCAGACTACTGACCTTGCAAGTGTTGCTTTACCTGTGCAGCCTACCTTTTCTAGTTCTATCCAATTTGAACTTTGCCTTCAGTTGTTTTTCATTTTATAAGGCTGCTTCAGCAGTAGCAGCTGGCTGACCTCACATCACATTGGGGAAGGTATGATAAGTATTTTCAAAAGTGACAGGAAATCATAGCATAGCTTGTTTAAAATGTGAAGCTACAGCCAAACTTACAAACAAGAAAATGTGTCTCAGGTGGTTGGTCCAGTCATGGAAAGCTATTCTGACTTCCCTAGTGAAGCTGTGGTAGAATGAACATTGGGCACTGTTAGCTGAGGGGACAGATGCTTCCTTTGCTTTCTTTTCTCAATAGGCATACAGGAGCTGCAAGAGCAGCAGTGAATAACCTAACCAAGAGTTTAGCTTTGGAGTGGGCCCACAGCGGAGTAAGAATCAACAGTGTTGCTCCTGTAAGTAATGGCAAACAGTCATAGAATCATAGAATCATAGAATCAGTCAGGGTTGGAAGGGACCACAAGGATCATCTAGTTCCAACCCCTGCCATGGGCAGGGACACCCTACACTAGATCACGCTGGCCAGAGCCTCGTCCAGCCTGGTCTTAAACACCTCCAGGGACTGGGCCTCAACCACCTCCCTGGACAACCCATTCCAGGGCTTCACCACTCTCATGGTAAAGAACCTCTTCCTCACATCCAGCCTGAATCTCCCCATTTCCAGCTTCATTCCATTCCCCCTAGTCCTATCACTACCTGAGATCCTGAGAAGTCCCTCCCCAGCCCTCCTGTAGGCCCCCTTCAGATACTGGAAGGCCACAATGAGGTCACCTCGGAGCCTTCTCTTCTCCAGACTGAACAGCCCCAACTCCTTCAGTCTGTCCTCATAGGAGAGGTGCTCCAGCCCTCTGAGCATCCTCGTGGCCCTTCTCTGGACACGCTCCAGCACGTCCACATCTCTCCTGTAATATGGGCTCCAGAACTGGACGCAGTACTCAAGGTGGGGTCTCACCAGAGCTGAGTAGAGGGGGAGAAGCACCTCCCTTGACCTGCTGGTCACACTTCTCCTGATGCAGCCCAGGATCTGATTGGCTTTCCGGGCTGCAAGCGCACATTGAGAGCTCATGTTGAGCTTCTCGTCCACCAGCACCCCCAAGTCTCTCTCCTCAGGGCTGCTCTCCAGCCAGTCACTGCCCAGCCTGTATTTGTGCCTGGGATTGCCTCGACCCAGATGCAGGACCCTGCACTTGGTCTTGTTGAAGCTCATGAGGTTGGCTTGTGCCCATCTCTCCAGCCTGTCCAGGTCCCTCTGGATGGCATCCCTTCCCTCCAGGGTGTCCACTGCACCACACAGCTTGGTGTCATCAGCAAACTTGCTGAGGGTGCACTCGATGCCACTGTCCATGATTAAGCTTAGCTATTGTACATGTTCATGCTTAAAACTTCCAGGCCCAAAGGGATTTTTAAAATCTATAGTCTGTTTGTGGTTTATTTATATATGTATGTATGTATTTAATTATGATTCCCCCATCTGTGTTCTTCAGGACATTTGAAAGTGTTTTGCACTTTTTGGGTAAAGAGCCAGAGATGTAGAATAAAATTGCTTCTGCTTTCTGCTTTGGCTTGTTGCTCTTGGTTTTTTTTCCTAGCTTAATGAAATGATACCTGGCAGGAGTTGGTGACCTGCCTTACAAACCTTTGTTGTAAAATTTCAGATTGCTTTTCAGTAATGATTATATTATTTATGAGGTCACAAAATGTTTTTCTATTTGAGATTCAGATATGCTTATGGTTTCCACCTATGTTTACAAAGTTACTTTGAAAATCTCTGACTGTGTCACATAATGTCTTTTACTTTGTCTTTTATAGGTTAAGTCAGGTTAGTTTTAGGCATAAAAAGACTGTATTTGGAATGGACCTTCTCTCAAAGAAATTAAATGTTAAAATATGTGGTGAGATTTTTTTCTTATGAAATATTTACTGACAGGAAACCACTATACAGGTCAGCTAAAATATGCCTGCCACATTTCAGAAGAAGTAGGTAGCATGCACCAATTGTTTAAAATAACTATATGAAAACAGCAGCTATATTTTCTAGTGTGTGGTGCTACACATAAAGAGTTTATATAATCCTTAGCTTTGGAAGAGATCTTTCCACTGTCTTTTTAGGATGTGTGTACACCCTGTTGTGCCTTTTCCCCTAAAACATCTCTCTCACTTTCTTAGGCATAGCAGAGAATGGCAGATGTGTGATTATCATTCAGGTGGTGGCTCTTAAATAGCATCTGTGGGCCAAACTCATCTGGAGACTTGTTAAACATCAAGATTGTTTTCCCTGTTTATTTGTTGGTTTGGGGGTTTTCACTTCTAGTTTTCTAAGTCTTAGGGAAGTAAGTAATTAAGACAGCATTATTATGTAAGTATATTTTTCAGGCATGCTAATTACCTAATGAATCATACTAATTATACTTTATAGCACATGTCAAAAGAATTTCTTGACAAGCAAACAGTTCAGTGGTTTAGCTCTCTCAGAAGTATTTTCTTGCTTTATTACTACATTTGTAGCAAAAATCCATATTGTAGTTACAATAATGCTTTATATCCTTCTGTCACCTTTATGGACACACTAGGTTTGTGGTAACCATACAAAATAGTTACTGCTTCATAGGAGCAAAATAACATGTAGAGAATGGGTACATATAGAGGGAAACACATATTCTAAACCCAGTCTTTTCACATTGGAGTTACTTCCCAAACTCCCAAAATACAGTCACTTGCTTTTCACAGGTATCTTAGAAATCATAGTATGTACTACCTGGGTGACTTAAAATTTTGTAATCATTCTTAACCTTGAGTTCCAAAGGTTCTGTCATAACTACTCTATGTAACCCTGTGTTTCCATTGCTGTAGCCTTTGTCTTCCTTCTCAAGTCTAAACTGGATTGTATGTAATCATCAGAGGAAAGATAGTTGCCTTTTTCTCTTTCTATAGAAGCTAAATAGGGAGAGTATGAATTTTGACTGTGAAATCTGCTTCATAGTTCAGAATAAAGCCAATCTATTGTTCTTACAGATGACAAATTATTGATAATTTTTTCTAGGGGCTTTGTAGTTTTCTGCTGCAAGCTATTATGAAATGCTTGTGATTTCAAAACAGTCTTTGACATTCTTCTTTGTACTCCTCGCTTTATAATTATTGATGTGACAGTCAAGAACTGGAATAATCTAAATTATTGCACTTGAATAGAGATGTGGCTAGCAGCCAAATTACCTTCTTGTATAAATTACACTATTCCATTAAGTTAAAAAGATTGCATTCAAGTGTTGTTTAGATAAATTCTACAGAAAATCCCAGTAATGATGACTTCATAATTTTACAATGATCACAGTTTAAACATATGCAAGAGAACTTAATTTTCATTACACTGTTTTAAAATAGGGACTAGTATTTTCAGAAACTGCTCTTGCCAACTATGGAGAACAAGGACCAGAGATGTGGTTACACAGCATACCAAAGATTCCTGCCAAGAGGGCAGCAGTTCCTGAGGAGGTAACGTATTTCAGAACATTTGTAGTGTTTCTACTTCTGTGTCTCTTTTGAATCATCTTTATTATATGTATAACATATTATGATGGAATATTAAAAAAGATAAAAACTGTGGTAATGTGTTGTAGTGCCAAGTGGGAGACTTAACTGAAAAATTAATTTAGATGCTTCTTACAGCTTAAGTGGTTTATAGTAGGTATCAGTTCCTGAAAAGGTTGACTTCCAGCAGAGAGAACTGAACAAATGAATATTAATGTGGAAAAAAAAGTGTGTCTTGAAAGCACTTAGCTCTCTTCCACCAAGAATGTGCATCTTTGATAAACCAGTTGGCTTTCTTGTTTGATTTTTGGCACCCGATGCTGCTCTTTGAGAGCTTACTGGTTTTCATCTGTTATGCACTTGATGTTTGTGGCTGGAAAAATGGCTTCAAGACTGTTAGGGTTTTCATTACCGAGCATGTCTTGCCTGTAAAACTTTTTGCAAGTGTCTTTGACATAAACAATTCCCAGCAGTTTAAAAACGTTTAGAATTGTCATTCTTTTGTTAGATCTCTCCTGCAGTATGTTTCCTGCTATCTCCAGCTGCTTCGTTCATAACTGGAATAACCATGATTGTGGATGGAGGCCAAAGTTTATATAGCCATAACCTAGAAATACCTGGTAAGAAATGGGTTACGAAATACTGAAATTCAAAGAATTGAAGTCGGGCAGTGGGAGGACACAAAACTAAAATGCTTAGTTTCTCAATCAACTAAGTGTGTTGTTTTATTTTCCTCAGATCATGACAGATGGCCCTCGCTACCAGAAGGGAAAAATACTGATGTGCTTAAAGAGTTTCTTTCTGGCAAGTTCAAGCCAAAGCTCTAGAAGAACAGGATTTCACCTTATTCCCAACTGTGCACTTGCTAATAATCTCACTTTGTGATTAGTATTCTCAGCAATATAATTTCTTCTGTTCATACATAACTACAGAGTGGCTCAATTTTCATTGGTTTATATTTAAAATTTGAGGAACTGTACATAGTAAATTTATTCTCTGAAAACACTTGCTGGCCTGAAAACATTCAGTCTGTTGAAAAGTTACAGAAGACAAACTTTCCATTTGCATCGGCATTAAATAATGAAGAATCTCAGTCAGAAGTGAATAAAAAAATAGGTATTTCAAGGTGAAGATGGCAGAGAGGGAAGGTTTCAGAATCCTATTCTGGATTAATCTGGGGAAAAGTTGATTTAAATCTTTGTTCTTAGTAGTTGAATCAGTAACCTTTGAGGTGGCTGTTAGCTCTAGGTTTCTGTTCAGCCACACACTGAATGTTCAGAAACTATTTTAAAGACCGGGTAGGTATTTCTCTGAAAGGAGTTTTAAAATAAGGCAGAGTACAATTATTAATGTTTCAAAGTAATATGGCATATCATACTGGAGATGTTTTGAATTATTTGCAGATATAATGACATAATGGAGTAAAGGTGGCTGCCATTTAAATTTGATAGTAGAATAATCAGATAATAAGCTTTAACATACAGTGATGGGAAACAGTATAGATTCAATCACTGAGCAAGCAAAGGCTGTGGTGTACATTGCAGTGCTTTCTGCGCTGTGCTGTACTGGTAAAGGAGCAACTTTCTATCAATGCTGTGTTGGATTACAGTGTTAACACAGGGGTTTTTTGCTAGTGTCTCTAAAATACATGTTTTGTGATTGATGCAGAGATCTATTTAAAAATCAGAAATCTTGCACTGTATATCTCTGCCTGAATGTGTTCCTATGCAACCTACTCCGGGTGAACCGGCTTTAGCAGGACGATTGAACTAGGTGATCCCCAGAGGTCCCGTCCAACCACTACGATTCTGTGATTCTGTAATGTCTCTTGAAGAGGCTGTATTTGTATTTGTTAGTCAATTTTTTTCATTCACTTCAATCTGTAAAATCAAGTTGATGCTATAGAAGCATCAATACTTCATTTTGGATTGAATGTATCCCAGCTGATGTTCTCTGCAAAGATGTTTGCAATTTATGTCTTCCAGTAAAATATAGGAGCTTACATGGGTACATGTAGATTGTTTTTTTCATGCAAGTCTGAATACCAGTTTTGTGGGGGAGAAGGAGGGTTGAGCCATAATGCTTTCTCCTGATATATCCTCTTTCCTTAGTAACCAGGTACTCATTTCTGTGATTGTGAGAAACTTGCACAGAGATAAAATCACTGTTTTTCAAATCTCTTATGCAAGGTATATTTTTGATTACTGCAAATATTAGTTCAGGGTACACAGCAAGAGAATTCTGAAAAAAAAATGCACCTGTTAGGTAACTAACTCTAGAAGCCTAGATCATTGGATTTCAGTAAAATTACTCTGGCTGTTGAGAGATTATTTCTACATTCTTACTATCTTTCAGTAAAAGAAGGTTAAATATGAACAGGCTTGAGACTTGTGGAATTTACTTTCTCTTCATGTTTGATTGTGAGCTTTTATTGTATGTGTGGATTGCAGATTTCATGTGAAATAGAAGTGATTTGATAAAACTAAATTATTATATCCCAGAACTGTTCTCTACAAGATTTGAGAATAAACTTTCAAATAATTGTTTTGTACTGTAGCATATTTCCTCTCTAACTTTACTGGAGTCTGAGAATTAATAAGGACAGAAAATCTATACATAACGATGGTGAAATGCATCACTTGTCTTGGTGAAATGGAACATTAGAAAGGTGAGTGTTCTCCTGTGTGGGAGATATGTTCATTCAGCAGTTAATGAACTCCTTCTGAAGTAAGAAATAAAACAAACTTTTCCACTTGCACTGAATACAAGCAACATTTATCTGACCTTGCTGTTTTCAAGTTCCAGCAAAGCAATGTATTAAGGAGATGTAAGCTAGGTCTTTAGAAGAGTGTCTTTGTTCCTGCATGTGCTTTTTTCCCTGTCAAGAAGCTTAAACAGCCACAATTTGTGGAGCCATAATGCACTGCTTCTTGGAAGGAAATGGGGAAACGTCAGTGTTCAGTGGTTGGGGTTTCTTTTGTTTGGTTGGGTTTTTTTTCCCCCAGTAACACTACTGTTGTCCCCCATGTTGTAAGGCTTATTGTGCACAATGTTAAAATGCTTATCAGATTATATTGAATACTAGGATAGTAACTCCTTTGTGATAACAGCTTTGGGATGCTCACAGACTTTTTTTTCTTCCCTTCCCTTCCTCCCCACCCTCCCTCTTTATGCACCAGGAAGAATATGAATTTTTTTATACTCAGAACAGAGGTTTTATTTTGGTTTCTTTATGCAGATTAAATTGATTTTCAAAGTTTTGCAGCACCTTGCAGAAACCCAGTGTTGTGTCAGCTGGCAGCATTAATATTTCAGCTTTCTGCTGGTGGTGCTGCAGATAAAATCAGCTGTAGCAAAGCTCATCCTATACAAACAGCACTAGTTCAAAAGGCATCGAGAGGTTAAAAAAAAATGGGTGTGGTAACAAAACCATCCTTGACCTGTGTAAGATTTGGGCATCTGAAGTTTAGAGAACAGGATTTGATTTTATTTGTTTTATAAGGGAGGTGGATGAAACTGGGAAAAGGGCTATGGAACTTTAGGAAGAATCAAGGAGATTTATTGACCAAACACTGAAACTTAAATGTTTGCTGCACTGTACAGTTGTAACAAGAGAAGAATGTTAGAACATTTACCGTTCTGTTAGAAATCTCTTTTCATTTACTTTAATATTGACCTCTGGCTAAACTTGGGCCTCTTCAGCCTATCCCTCATCAGATACTCGATTGATAAATAGGTGCCTTTTGCTCTGGTGTCTGGTCTTGTATCCAAATATGTCATAGAAAGCAGTGTAGATCCATGAAGGGAAAATTTTATCAACTGTACTTGCTTTATGTTTTACAGATACTCTTTTGTGTTAACCAGAATTTTGATTTTTAAAGCTAGTTATTTAGCTTTTAATCATTGATCATTCAGGGGGTTTACTTCATGTAAAATTAAATCTGCATTGTAAAAATCTTCTTTCTCTAAAAATTAACAGTTGTGTTTGCTAAAGAGAACATAGTCTGTGCAGAGTCACTGCAGCAAGGTCCATTGTCTGCCTTAAGATGTAAATGAACAAATATGAAACAACAGTCACTACAAGCTCTTATGGGTATGTTTAGTCTTGTGTAGAATATCCCACATGATCTTTATGAAAGCATGCTATTTGCCACATAGTGTAATTTCATACACTTGCAGTCAGCACCTCTTCAGTTTACTCTTGCCATCTTGAATAGCAGACTTGTATTAAATGGCTGAGTAATGTAAATTAAGAGGAATAATCTTATTTGTGAAGTCAACAGTGACTGTGTTCTAGATTACTGAATATGAATGAGTCCTAGAGGTAAATATGTTGCTTCATAAACTTCAGTGATGGGGTGGGAGCAGACAAACTTGTCAGTACTGCTGCCCAGTCTCATTTACAGTGTGCTTTTTCTAGAAATTAATCATTTAATTATATCCTTTTCTGGATCTATGTCAAAATGTGGTAACACAGTTTTAGCTATGGAGTGGTGGGGAGGCAAGGAGACATGGGAAGGAAAAGGAGGATGATGGCATTACCATGAGAAGGGGCGGGTTTGTTCCCATTTGCAATGTTTTGTAAGCTGTGGCTTTTGTGTTAACTAATACAGGGATTTGTTGGCCTCAAGCAATCCATCTAGAAGGTGAGAGCCTCTTACTGCAATGAGATTGATTCTGGAATTTGTGGAGAGCTGTAGTGTCAGATTGCAGTCAATTGCTTGAGTAGACGGTCCAAAGATGTGCTTACCCTATAATTTCTACCCCTGCTTCTCCCAACTTCCATTGCCTGCATAGGGCTCATACTGAATGCCTGAATAACTAATATGATTTACTGCAACGTCTGTCATCTATTTTTATACTCTTCCATATCAGCAATTACACTGTTTTCCTATAAGCCTTGTTTTGCTCTAGTATCGTGACATTCAGTCTGAGAACATGTCCCCGAGTTTGGGCTGAGCTGTATGAGACAATGTGAGACCTGCTAGTCTCTGGCGTTGAGCTATATGTTTTTATCTTGAAGTCAATATGTAGCTGCTTACCCTGCTCCTGATACTGAAGGTACTTTGTTTCAGGGATTATGATACAATAGTGCTGTCAGGATGTACATCACTTCTGCAACGCACTCTTGGGATGGTGCTTATAGTGCAGTGAGAGTGCTCTGCACTTTGCAGGCTTTATGCAGGCATAAAAATGACCAGGAGGGCAGAGGAATGTGGGATGATTTTCCACAAGCCTTGCTAGCTTCTTCTGTAGTGAAGGAACTCTGACTTGAAAACTTAGCATTCATTCACCCTTCCTCCGTCAGCGAAATCCCTTTGCAAGATGCTAAAACTGACAAATGGCCATGAACTGGAACATTAAGGCAAGGGTGTGTTTTCAAAGCTGTGTAAGCAGCTGTGGCTCATTGATCTTGCCTGATGGTGCAGGAGCATCACCCAGTCAGCATTTTTCTTGGCTCTTTCCCTATCATTTAGCAGAAAAGGTCACCTTTTTAACTTTTCTAAAGACTCTTGGTCTCAAAAAGTGTCTCATGAACATGGCTTACAGTTTTGCCAACTGTGGAACAAAGTGTCTTCGCTTCGAGGGTAACCGTCTCCTTCATGTTGGCTCCGGCGTTCTTATTAATCAGTGTGATTCAGAGCCTTGTGCCTTTATTGCATATGCTTCATCAGTTGGTCCTCTGTCACAATCCTCTTCAGTATTTTTTTCAAAGATTGTTTTTATCCTTTCCTACAGTGTATACAGTGGAAGATACTAAAACAGGTTGTGGGCCTTGCCTTGCAAGTTTTTGAGTTTGTATGTGGTTCAGTTGGAAATTTACTTGCCCTGGGTATGCAGCTTAGGTCCCTGTCCCACTGAGATGTGTCTGTTTGAAAGAACTTCCCTGCCTAATTATACATATCTATAGTAACGATGTAGGTCTTACATTTCATTTGACTAGGGTTTTCCAGCTTTGTTTAAGGTGGCCAAAAAAAGCCCCCAGCTGTTTTTCGGGGTAGATTTTGAGGGCTTGCCCAAGCTTTACAAATCTTTAATTGTCTTAAAGGTTAAATACCTCTGACCTCATTGCCAGAAAACAGCATGTCAGTGGCTCAGCTGGGATTACTGCACTGTGCAGTCAGGTGCAGCAGCACAGGTCACGGCTACCTCGTTGTAACTCCAGCACACACACTGCCTGTCAGGATGTCACAAGGGGGTTTGCTAATGCACATGGGTGATTTATGCATCTCGTACATGGAGGTTCGTGCCTGTAAGCTTTTTTTTTTTTTAAATCTATACAAAACTAATTACAGTGGCATAGTAGTATTTATAGTCATCTGCTACTTAGACTCTGTGGGCAGCAGTAATAACTGTTCTGCTATGCATTGGGGAGTGCTTTCTTGCTGATTACATGCTGAAGGGATGCTGCCTTAAATCATTGACTTCTGAAGGGAAGAAGGTGACTCCTGCAAAGCATGTTCGGCGTTTTGCTGGGAGAAATGGACAACCTAAAGGCAGCAAAGCAGCATTTCGGATTGTTCTAAAACCTCGCCAGCCTGCATGCTATGGAGTCTATGCAGCTTTTCCTACTGCAGGTCTGCATCTCTGGGCTTGTCGGGGGCAATGGTTTTTTTTTAAAGTAAGCAGTAAAGGAGACATGATTGTACCGGGCTGAATAGTAATATGCTGTCCTTGAACAATCGAGGTCTCAAAACTGCATCAGGAGGCTGGGCCAAAGCCGTTTGACAAAACGCAGCTGCCGCCCCTCCGTGCAGCGGTGTGCGGCACGTTACTCCAGCACTGTCCATAGGAGGCACACAACCCCCGCGCTGTTCGCCTCTCAGGTTGCCGCGGCTGTTGGGTACCGCAGAGGCTCCCACAGCGCGCTGCAGCCGGAGCCCCGACTGCCCCTGCCGATACGACTACGCAGCAGGCGGGGCGGCACCGCTCCTCCCTCGCTGCACCGGGGATGGCGCGGCCTGGAGCCGTCCCGCGCTGTCCAGCTCTGGGTCTCGGACACCCGCAGTTCCCGGCCCCGGTGAGGTGCTGGGGAGGAGGTGTGTTGAAGCCCCAGTGCCCGTACGAGCTATCCACTATTCGCGTCCCCTTCCCGCGCGCGCGCAGAACGAGCCGCTGTTCGTGCGCCGTGACGCGCGGCTGCCGTGACGTCCGGCGTTCCACCTCCCCCCGGCGCGCGGCCGACGTCACGAGTTTCGGCGGAGGGGAAGGCGGAGCTTTCGGTTGGCAGCAGAAGCGGCGGCGGCCGTCGGCGCCTCACGCCCGACGGGACCCTTTTCTCCCTCGGCCCGATCCCCGTGGTGCCACCGATCTGGGGGCTCCTTTCTTGCTTCCCTCCTCCTGGGCCCGCTTGGGCGTGCCGTTCCCTCTGGGCCGGCCTTGGTGCCTCCTGTCAATCCTCCCCGCCGTTCCCCGGCGCGGGTAGGCCCGAGCCCCTTCCCTCCCTCCTTCAGGGGGTGGGCTTCTCTCCGGAAACCTGGCCGCTCCCTCCGCGCTGCCTGCCCATCAGGGCTTGCGCCCGCCGCCGCCGGGCAGCGCGGGGGTCCCTCGCGGCCGCCCGACCTCCGCTGTGACACAGGTCGGTGCCGGCGGGGCGCGCGGGGGTGGCTCTGGGAAAGGCCGGGCCAGGGGCGGCCCTCGCCTGCGCTGATCCGTGTGTGTTTCGGGGGCGGGTTTGCTGGCGCGCGTTAGAGGATGCCGGTGTCGGGGACGCTTGGGGCAGCTTCGGCATCTAGGACGTGCCCAGGATCGGGGCCGGGGAGAGACGGTTTGTGCGAACCGCCGGGGGCAGTGTGCCCGTGCAGATGGAGGTACGGAGCAGCGTAGTTGGGGTGATGGGGGTACACGACGTGTTAGTTATTTGCGTTACAGTTGCAGTATCTTAAGGATTTAGCGAGCTCTACAAATATCTGTGTGTCACCATAAACCTGCATACTGATGCTCTAGCCTCTTCAAATTGCTCTGCAGTGATAGCAGTGCTACGAACTGGGTTATGTAGGTCAGATTTTGCGAGATATCTTTGTCGGGGAATAAAGCGAATGCCAGATTATTTTTTCCTTTATTGCTTTTGATGTTCATTGCAGCACACACGATTTTTAATTCCTAATTATTTTTTTCCTGGCTTCCTCTGTTGCTTCATAAATCTGGTTCGGGGTTTTGGGTGTGGAATTACAGAAGATCAAATCATTAAATAAACCGAGCGTTTCTACGCTATATTATGTAATGAAATGTCTTCTAAGAGGGTGGTAAAAGATAATAGAAGCCTGCCTTGAAATAAGGGCAGTAACATTTCTGTGCTTTAAACAATGCAGCACGTTGCAGAGTGTTAGAGGCCTTCAGAAATGTGTTGCTATGTATGTGGCGAAGACATACTGTTTGCAGAATGAATGTCCACATGCTCGTCTTGCACGATACCTTGGATTCTTTTGTGGTATCGGACTTATTAGCAGAATACTCTAGAAAATGTTGTTTTCTATGGAATTCCCTTCATGGTTAGTTTTAAGGGAATGGGCAGCAATGAGTTAGGACTTACGCTACACTGAAAAACCTTAGAAGATTTTCCTTGGTTGGTTGTGCCTTTTTTCCCTACACTATGGCTAAAGATTTCATTGTCATTTGAAAATAACAGAAATACTGTATGAGGAAATTCTATTTTCATGTATGCCTTTGCTTACAGTGTTTGGGTGGTTTTTAATAGCTGCTTTCCTCAGAAATACATTTAAAAATGGGAACTTGCTTTAATTCCTATTTTCTTTACACTTTGTGTTCTGTCATGATTACCATTGAAATGTACTGAACCCATATATTGATTCAGAGAATGAAGCTGTATATAATGAATTCGATTATTTTTTTTCCTAAGGTTTTACTGTATTTTCATAAAGCAGAATAGCAAGGTGATGTTTGTCAAATTGACTCATTGTTGGAGAAAATTCTGTGTACAGTCGGTCTTTATGAACGCTGTGTCAGTGATTTATTTGACACTAATGGAAGACTACGGTGAAGAAAACAGAGGTTTCTGAATTGCTTGTCTTGGCTTGCTGAGATTTCTAAACTAAAGTTTCAGAGAAAACTTTTTCTAGGATAGCTGTAGTGTTTGGTAATCTTGAGACCTTTCGTAGCATATGTGAGTAGGCAGATCTGGGACAGGTAGAATCTTTTAGCATATTGCAACAAGATCATTGTCTTGTTTAATATCATGGTGTGGAAGCTTTTTTCTGTTTGTGGCTTAGTGTTTGTGTTTTATGTTGATGAAACACTGAGTAATTTATGGGAAAAATAAATAACCTTTCAATTTTGGTCAAAGACCTGTTAGTTTCTTGCTGTTCTTAGGAAGCTAGTCAGTGTGCAGTCTTAAGGAATTTAAAGCCATTTGAGGCTAAGTGCAGAAGACTTGCTGTTTATTATAAGGTTTTCTTCTGGAGAAAGCAAGAAAGTTTATAGTGTTTTCTTTACATTAGTTTCTTACAATTTCCTAAAATTTAATATTTGGCTGCAAATCAGAATTACTTTTTTCAAAAAACCCTGCTATTATTAGTGAATATTTATGGGTAACTTGAAAAAAAAGCTTTGCATGTTAGCAATCTTAAGTTTTATTTTTGTTATCTTTCATCTATATTGTCCTTACTGCAGGCTGACTTTTTGCATCAACAAGTCAAAAGCCATGAATAACACATAATTTATTTTTGTGACAGATTCCTAAGAGGCTGTCTAACAGAGCATTGTCAGAACTGAAAAGAATGTTTTCTTATAAAATGCAACCAGAGAATGATAATAGAGTGATTTCTGTCATCGATTTCCTCTTCTTGCACCAACCACATAGCCAAAGGTGTTGTGATCTGTTTGGAGGACATATGTCATGTCTGGAATAATGAACATATGTTCTATTATTTATTTATTTTTTTTTAAAAATTTTTGCTGTAAACATTATCCTGTGGTGTTTTTTTGTTAGAAAAACAAATGAATGTTGAAAATGTCACCAGTGCAGTGAAGTTACTCATTACTTTTTGCAGAGCTTATTTTCATACATGAAACTAATGATTTAAATATGTATATTGACTAGTGACTCTACCTAGGTTTATCTAATTAGCAAACAAATAAGCTTCGTGTCCTGAAAGATTAATTTCTAAATTTAAGCTTTTAAAATTCTGAAGCAGAACTGACACAGTATTAAATTCAAAATTTAAAACCACACAAATAAAAAATTAGTGAATTCTAATGCTACAGAAGGAAAGAGGAAACCTCTTTTTTAAAAAAAGAGTAAATATTGCATTTGCTGTTATAATCTGGTATTCTGTAGTACTAATGAATAGGTCAAAATAGATCATACATACCATAATTGCACATATCTTGTAAAATAACACTGTTAGCATAATTGAGCAGTGGGAACGTGTTCAGCATGCAGTGCATTAGTAGCAATTCTCATTTCTGGATCTTGCTATGAGATCCTGATTTGGTAATACAGTAGTCACGACAAATGCATCTTATGCTTTGTGTTAACCTAATTTCTGAGACTAAACGTGCTTGTTTGCAGGTTTTTATGAAATGTTGCTAATATAGTCACCTTAAGTATATTTTTTGAGGAGCTGCAGGATTGGTGCCAATAAGCAAAGGAAGGATGGAGTTTTGTGCTAGGATATTGCACTGTTTTTTGTCTGTGGGAACCACTGCTCTAGAGACACGTGACTCACAAATAGACATATGGCATAGTTTAGACTCCATCTTAATATTAATATCATCATTTGAGGTTGGATTTACTTGAGCAAGACCAAAGCAGGGGTATCTGCATTGTGCTTTAAAAACTGAGAATTAGGAATTGGTAATGTAGGGAGACCTGCAGAGATTTGATGCTTTCTTTCCTGTCTGTTTGCAAAGTCTTCTACTTATGTTTGCTTCTAGATCTCAAATTATTCCATATTTTCAAAATTATGCCAGCAATTTGTAACTTTCTTACAGGAGGAAAACATTTTTTCCTCACTTGCTTCTATTGCTATTTTATCATCCAATTATTTGCCCCCTTTTGTGACTTATCTGCAGCAGCAAAAGGTGTGGCTTTTATGTTCCTGAAATGTTTTGTGCTAAGTACACTAACAGTTTGACAAAAGCAATGTAACAAATTCAAGTGTTTAAGATGTTTATGTTGCAAAGAGTGTACTTTTGAAGCTGAGATATAATAATGCTGATAAACAGTTCTTACACATCTATGATTTCTTCATTTAACCAAATGAGAAGAGAAGGGATTCCATGAGGTCAGTCCTTTCTCTGAGGCAGCAGCAAATAGAATGAAATCCTGTTGGATAGACGTTTGTCTGATCTATTCTTAAAAAAAATCAAAAGGAGGGGAATACCACACCTCTTCACTGGTCTATTTATAGCTGGTACATAACTATCATTATAGTCAGGAGGCTTTTCTTAATATTTAACTTAAGTCTCTGTCTTGGTGCTAGTTAAGCCAGTTATTTCTTGTCCAACTATTATTACTCATGCAGGATAATGATTTCTGTACTCTTTTCACCAAGTGTTTGCATATGTGAAGACGGTTCCACTGGCTCCTTTTATTCCAGGATTCTCTTTGCAAAACTGTGCAAACAGGTCATGTTTTCTCAGGATTTTTGTTGTTGTTAACTCTCACTGGACTCTGCATGATTTATCTTTATCTTTTTCAAAGCTCCCAGACAGTCTTGGAGCAATAGAGTAATTAACTTAGAGAGTAAGTTGCAGCAGAAGTAACATGATGGCCTTATTAACATGTCATTCTAGGGTGTGTTTGTGCATGTATGGTTGGGTTTTAACTTACTTGTTTGGTGAGGCTTCTTGTATTTGGTTGTTTTTTCCAACACCAGGTTCTTGACTTCCATAGTCATTAACATAGGAGCTTTTATTAGTGTTTCTTAAATTGAGTATCTTTTTCTATATGTGTATGAGTTTGAGTTATATTTGCAAGTAATAGAACTTTATACTGTATTGAATTTAGTCTTTATGTCATGTTAGCTTTCTTACATTAAGCATTTCTAGACTGGACAGGATCACTGTTCCAGTAGAGTATTCTAAGGAAAGCATGTGGTTCCTGCTTTTCCACGTCTCTTTCCCAGCATATGCAGTCCCTGTGGCTTTTGAACATAAGCCTATTCTATAACAGGAAACTTGACTGAGAACAAGTTCTCCTAGGCTTAGATGCATCTTTTATTGGGGGAAAAAAAATGTCTTTACCAGTATATTTTATGTATGTGCTGTTTTTGAAGTCATATTGCTAAGATAACTTCTGTCAGTGAAACTGTACCTGAATAAGGTTTTTGCCATTTTGTGCTGTCATATGGTCTAATGGCATAGCAGAAGAAATTTTTATCCTATAGGCATGCTTTATTGAAGGAATTGCAGAGCCAGCTATACAACAGATGTGTTCAACATGTTCCCTGGCTTTACTCCATTTTATCTGACTTATGTAAATGATTTTATCCATAATTTTTCAGGCAAAATCACAGATGGGACAAATTGTGGGATTCTTTCAGCAGTGTTGCCTTCACAAAAAATGAAAGAGACTCCAGTAATGATTATCAAAGAAGGCCTTTAGTTTTTTGCAGGAGGGAGTATTTCAAGTAGTCAGTGCTGGTTGCCTCTTATCCTCAAAGTTATTAAAAAATAATTTTGACAAGACAGTTCTGGAAGTGCCAGCAGATTGAATGCCATGATACTAGAATGATAACAATGGGAGCTGTAGTCACCTTTGAACAAAGATTTTCAAACTGGAAAAGTCTGGATCAAGCTGTTGTTTGAATTGCGGGGGGAGGGCAAAGAGAACTAAAATACTGACACAAGCAGGAATTAAACTTATGAAGAAAATCTAAAGAAAGTAAGGCATTCTATTGAAGAACATCAGAATTGTCACTATATACTGATTGGTAAAGCTGAACCTGTATTTAAGTGCTGTTTTGTCACACTTGCTATGTGTATTTTGCCAGTGCCACAATTGTTAAGTCTAGAATGGGACTGGTTTTGTTTGTTGTGTTGGTTTTTTGTTTGTTTGTCTGTTTTGTTTTGTTTTTAATAAAAATAAATTGCAATGCCAAATCCTCAAACCTTCTTAACACCACTTCTTTGTTTTTTCCCTATAACATCTTGTGTTGTTGATTCTGCTAAGTGCGGTAACTTCAGGCAGGGATGAGATGGATACTGTTTTCTTTTGGAAGAGAGTGAACAATCCATCTCTGTCCAATGTAACAAGCCATCTCTCTGTTCCTTATGTGATTTTGTAGCCCTTGATGACTTTTTTTCCCTTCACTCAAAGTACTTCTGAAACCAGAGAGTCCTAATCTGCCTGTGTTTTCCCCTGTAGAATTCATGATGTACCTCTTATGTACTTTTTGCTCTTCTCTGAAAGTACTGTATTCTGCTACATCCTTTCTTGGAGCTGAAGGCTGGGACTGCTAGTGGTACTCAGGATGGGCAGTGATCAGTTTTGAACTTCTTTTTTTCTTCCGTAATTCCTAGCATTGGCTTTCATTTCTGAGTGCTGGCAGTATTCAGTGGAAAGCCCATTGGTTTGTTACACAAAGAGTTAGAGTTGTTTCCCTTCCTCCTTCCCTCAGCCCCCCAACTTACATCACTTTCATCTGTGCTACATATCATCTGCTTTATTGTTCAGTCCCCTAGTCTGATAAAGGCCACCTTCTCTACTGTAGTCAACACATTCCTTGCTCTGCTGAATACCACAATATTGGTAGACACTGTAGTGTCAGGAAACTTTTCACCTTGCCTTTGTTTCTTGGATAGTTTAGAACATGTTGAACAACACAGACTTGTGGAGCCCCTCTGGTATACTCTTTCCTTGTGAGAAACCAACTGTGTCTGTCCTGTATTTTCTGTATTAATAATTTATTTGTGCATGAGTCTTTATTCTTTCTTATGCTCTGACTGCAAGAAAGCCTTTGGTGAGACTTTTCCAATGCTGGAAATAAAAAGTAGATCATGATAGTGACTGAGTTCAGCTCCTGATGCACATGTTAGTGATGCACATGCACAGTGTGTTCAGTGTGTGCACATGTTCAGAGTGCACCAAGAGATTAGCAAGTGAGCATCTCTTTTTGCAATGGCCATATCCGTTCCTTCCTGCTCTGTCATAATTATCCATATGTCAGTTATTTGTGGTTTAATTCTTACATGTCACACTTAACTTGTCAGTAGTTCCAGAAATCCCTGCATTACACATGATCTCTATTAAAAGGTCTTTTATCTGTGCACTTGCCAAAAGGGGTGGTTCTAGCATGAGTTCTTGCTCCTTTGTTTTGGTATTGGTATGATATGTGTGAGATCAGGTAGATAGGCTGATGGTTAATTAAAACATAGTATTTTTCAACTGTATCATCTCTTTGCTCTCAATCTCCTGCTTGCCATTGAGGCTTAGCTGGAAAGCAGCAGTTACTCTAGACAAGCAGGACTATTATCTTGACGGAAATGTAACTTGAACAGTGGAACTGTAGTCTTAAAGATGATGATTAGATATGGGCATGTACATAGTAATCCTGCCTCTGGCACTTTGTGGTCTGTAGTTAGTTTATCTTATTAGCTGTATTTATGAGGGTTCTTAAATTTTTATCACTTCAGGGAAAAATATAATTGTGCAGCATCAAAGATGTCATTGTAATGATTTGGTACCCACTGCTAAGGGGTGTGCTATGAGAGATGGAAGAAGGAAAATTTAGGAGCATACATTGTCTTTGTGTTTGATTCTTGAGCACATTGACAAAGCTAGGTTTTTTGTTACATTTTGGTTTAAATGTTATTGTGAGGGATTGAGTGAAATTAGTTGTTCTCTGGTTCCAGGGAAGCTAAAAATTGTTACCCAAGCACAAAGGGAGAAAGAATTTGTGTGCTTGGTAATTTAGCAAGATCTTAATATGTTTGCCTATGTAAGTCAGCCAGTTTAAAAAGGGCATCTACTGAATGCAGATAAAAACTTAGAAGCTTTCCCATTTAGACCTGCTCATGAAACCTGTGTGCTACCAAAATGATGCACAGTCATATTACATGTGTAGTAGAAATAGTGTGGCATTTTATATCGTGTGTGTTACCTGTGAATACACAAAAGGTTCTCTCAGTTTCCTTCGGCATATGTTCAGTGTCCACCTTTCCATCTTCTAAGTGGTCTTATTGTGTGGTCTGTACAGTTCCAGAGGTCTGAGTCTACTCGTAGCTCCCTGGTTAAATGTATTGTTCATTGTTGTCATTGTTCAATGTTTTAATCCTGAACTAGAGACTGATTCAATCCTGATCTAGAGACTGATTCAGGAATGTTTTTTCTGTGCTGTTGGAAATACATGTGGATAATGAATGTCTTATCCTGCATAAATATTCATGTTAGTGTATGAGGAGCTTTTACATTTCGTGTTCTTACTGGTGAGGATAGAAATAATGGAAAAAATGTCTGACTGACTGTACAGAGTTAATTTGAATTATGATGGGGAAAGAGCAGGTGGGGTTTTGAACTAGGAAGATTGGAGTGTGAGCTCCTAGGAAAGACGTTTTAGGCAAAAGTTTTGGGAGATGGTGTATTAATGGGGTGGCAAAACTTGACAGTGAAATAGCTGTACCATACTTTAGATTTCCTTATTCTATCATTGTCTGTAAGGCAGAAATAACTGTGCTTTGAGGAATTCCTCCTTGAGCTGTTGCAAAATTTGGAAGATGTGTAGCACTTGAACGTGTCCAGAGAAGGGCAACAAGGCTGGTGAGAGGCCTTGAGCACAAGCCCTATGAGGAGAGGCTGAGGGAGCTGGGGCTGTTTAGCCTGGAGAAGAGGAGGCTCAGGGGCGACCTCATTGCTCTCTACAACTACCTGAAAGGTGGTTGTAGCCAGGAAGGGGTTGGCCTCTTCTCTCTAGCAACCAGCACCAGAACAAGGGGACACAGTCTCAAGCTGCACCAGGGGAAGTTTAGGCTCGAGGTGAGGAGGAAGTTCTTCACCGAGAGAGTTATTCGTCATTGGAATGGGCTGCCCAGGGAGGTGGTGGAGTCACCGTCCCTGGAGGTGTTCAAGAGGGGACTGGATGTGACACTTGGTGCCATGGTCTAGTCATGAGGTCTGTGGTGACAGGTTGGACTTGATCTTTGAGGTCTCTTCCAACCTTGGCGATACTGTGATGCTGTGAAATGAGACTAAGATGTCTTCACAATGAAGAAACAAAAATGTCCCTAGATAATTAGATTCTGTCCTTGCTGGTGTCACAGCAAGGTGCCAGCTAAATCACGTTATCAGAATGTTTCATATGTATTGCTGTTTTCAGGTTTTTTGGTACTTGATTTGAAATGATAGTAGTGTGATTTCCAGACATGATTAAAACTCCCAGCTGCTGCAGCTGTGAGTTTTGCTCTGAGTGGAAGATGCTGTCAAATGTAATGGGTATATTGAAGGAAACAGTTTCTTGATTTTTAGCACCTGAAGATACATATTAAAACTAGCTGTAGAAATTGAGATGTTATTTCTCTGGGTTGTTTCCTGAAATAGTTGTCTTTCACCTCATCATGGTCAGAGAACTGGAAGATAAACTGAAAAGGACAGAACGAGTTACTGGAGTTCAAGGATGTGCTTTCTTCTGTATGTTCTCCAGAGCAAGATCTGACTGATGATATGTATGTAATTGCTCTTGTACATTAGCTGAAATGTTCCACTTGTTTGCAGTACTCATTTCTGCTGGAAACCTACTGGTTTTTCTAATGAACTTTATTTTTGCTTTAAAAATAAAGTTCATACACTGTAAGTGGTTTGTGATAGGTTTGCCGTTCTAGTGAATGGTTACATTTATCACTGATTGTAGCACAGTCATGTGAAGATTGCAGGAATTGCCAACCCCAGTAGTGCTGGTAAGATTAAATTTGTTTACTGTGTACAATGAGCTCTTTGGCTTTACTGGTGATTTTGAATTCTGACACAGGAGCAGAGGTATACTCTACTGGTTTACAGTGTACGCTGTGAACTGTCTGTGATGGGGGAAGTTTTCCTCCTGTAGTATTTTAGATAGGGGAAATGCAGTAATTTTTGCGGCGGGGCATTATTTTGATTGTAACACTGTTAGCCCTTCTCCACAAATATTTTGACTTGCTTGTCATAAGTTTGGAGTAAAACTAACATTGGTGCCACTCCTTACAGCAACAAATGCTGAGGCCAAATGACAGCAGCAGGTGCTGAGCTGAAAGCACCACTGAGATTTTAGAGGAAGACATAGAAGCACCTTAATCTTATTATGTCACTTTCTGTAGTGTATGTTTCATGGGATCGTATGGATTAAAACGTCATTCACCTGTTTTCTTTGAGAAGCCTTTTATTGAGCTACCTAGTTCATGTAAGATAGTAAAAGGTTAAAAACTCACAGAAATGTTTTATTCTGTGTATTTGTGCACACTGTAAATCTATCTTAACAATAAGTAAGCCTTAGACATTTTTATGATGTAAATAGTATTGATGAGTTTGTGTGTCATGCATCTTAGTGGATGGTAAGGATTTTGTTGTTCTTGGTGTTGTGATGCTCTAAGACTTTCCACCATGCTGGTAGTGATAAATTTCCAAAATGCCAGAGCAATGTGGAGGCAGTGATGGAATTATTTGTAGCCCAATGAACAGTGCCTGTTAATTGTTAATGTGCTTTTGTGAGCAATCTGGTCTCTGATAAAAGTAGAGGATCATGAGCAGTTGATTTCTAGCCAGTATGTTCTGTTGCAAAATTGGCAACACTGAAATATTTTGCAAGGTGTCACTGTGGCATCTGTCCGCAAGTTTCAGCTGTTGTGACCCTTCCACAATTTAAAATGCATGTGTTTGCGTCAGAACAGACCCTAAGAAAGCATCATGAATTTCCAGGCAGATTTGCTTGATATATCAGCAAAATTACTCTTCAGTTAGATTGGAAATGGAGCTGTCGAGGGTGCTTTGGTTGCTGCTGAGGCAGTCACAGATACAGGAAATTAAGATGTTCTGTAAAACTTGAATTAGGTAAAGAAAGAGATCTTGTTGAGGAAAGTAGGTGCTTTTCTGTTTGAGACCAATTACAGTCTTATCTTTTCCGTGTACTTGAAATGGAGTGGGCTTATGAAGGGTTAGCCAGTAGAGGCTCTTGATAGCATTTGGAAAGAAGAGGTTCATTCAAAACAGGAAACTTGCATTTAAGTGCCTTGAAACTCTCTAAATATGCTTATCTCTCCCTATCAACTGTAGAGGAAGTGTAGGGAGATTAGATTTCCTAGACTATAGTTATTCTTTGTGAATATTGCATTAAGTGTTAAGATTTTTATCTCAAAAGCATAATTTTGCTGTAAACTCATCTTGAACTAAATTACCTGCTACTCTGCATTTTTATGAGAACAATTCTTAAAAACTGTCTTGCATTCTCAAACTTCCTAGTGCTTTTTCAAGCCACAATCATTGTTCATCAGGATGATAAATGTTATAGGAAAGTGTCAAAATACAGTTTGTAGAACAGCAGGAACTAAAGATTTAATCTGAGTAGGATGAAGTTTTACTTTTGCTATTGGGTATGTTGGATCCTTCAGTTCGTTCTGAAGTCTGTATCTCATGGTACTTTGAGAGATAATCTGCAATCTATGGTGCTAGAACTGACAGCACTGCTTTTTGAGGCTTTATCCTTCCTGTAATTGGGAAGGCACCATCCATAATTTGAAGTTATATTTTACGCAGGTCTGGGGTTTGTTTATTTTTGTTTTGAGATTGAGCTCTGGAAGGAGTAGAGCTAATAACCATTCTTTCAGAAAATAAACAAATACTAGTGTCTGTAGCTGTACAGTTGAGGTAAGTCTCTGTGCTGTGTGCTAAATTAGACATAAATTCACTTATTTTCATTGCCAGGAAGATTTAAAAAGTTAAAGAAAATTCTTGTCTGCATATTGTAGAGATGCCTGGACACATCTATAACAGATATAAATGTACTATTGCTTCAGCCATCCCACACTTGCTGTCTGCAGTCTTTCTGATGGTTCTGCACTGAACAGTGGATCTGTAGGTTGTGTACAGAGGCAAGTTGGCTTCTGCATACATTTTTACACACACAAGGATTGCATTATCCCTCTTTAATTTTGACTTTGACTTACATTAGATAATTCTACATTGTGATTTAATAGTTCTAAATTGTCTCTTGTTAAGACCATCCAATCTTGTGGCTATAACTTTCTTCCCAATTTCCTAAATGACTGGTTTTATGTCACAATGCATTAAATGCAAAAACATTATTGAATAAACATAATAAGCCACAATATTTAGGTTTACATGAAATACAGATTCTTATTATGGGTGGTTCTCTCCTGGTTGCAGGGAGGGGGAAAAAAAAAATCAAAAAGCAGTCCTATCAGTTTTAACACCATAAATGCAGCTCCTCTTAAGAAAAAAAATACACATGATTTTAAAAAAAAATTAAATGGGAGGGAAATAACATTATTATGCACAGTTAAATATTTTAAATACACATAAATACATTTTATTGGACTGTGACTGTGTTTTCATCGTGTTTGAGGTCATTTGCTTGAATTGTTACTTGTATATCTCATTGCATGTACCTGATCATTGCCTGTCTGTAAGGGTTGCTCTAGGAGTCATGTTCATTGATGTTTTTTGACAAATAGGAGTATGGATCTTAAAAATATTTTATTTTAATCCATCAACTGAGTTTCCTGTTAGTTAATTGAGACTTTAAAGCAAATAATTAAGGTAATGTGGTTTTTAGCCAAATATGTTGGGAAAATGTGAGTAGCATAATTAGTGTAGTTAATTCTGTTAACTAATCTATAATCATTTCAAGAAGCAAGAAAAATTTCATTTTGCTTAACAGCAATAATAATTCTTGAAGTTGAAGCATTTACTATGGTTTTGCTTTTAATTCCATGGTAGAAACCAAGCTAATAATTATTTTACACTCAGTTGTAGCAGAGGTAAATAATTGGCAGCTCTTTGACCCTTTCATTTATCCTTCTCTCTGATTTATACAATATTGACAACCCACTAGAATCTTCTTCCAAGTATTTCCAGATATTTGCAAGAGTGGTCCAGAAAAATTAGCCACTAATTTTGTGAAGAGTCGTCTTACAAACAAGTGCATTGTATGTCTTTGTTGTTGTGGATGGTGCAATTTATATTCCAGTAACACTGTGCTGTGGTTTGTATACATCCTCTTGATTTTTTTCACCACCACAACAAAAAATGGACGCTGGCTATTTCTTCCTGGTTTTCATCACCACTTGCTATTTTACCATCTAAATTCAGTATCTGAGGGGTTGGGGCTTTTATCTTTTTTTTTTTTTTTTTTTTTTTTAAAGTCATTTTGAGTTGGGTGCTATTGTTTTATGAAACCTGTTATGTTGATACAAGTATTTGGTTTGTGGTCCTCTGTTTAAGGTTTCTAGGCCTCCATAGAGTAGGTTAAAATATCTTGGGGTTCTGAATAAGCTGGTTTGAAAACAAGAGAGTAAGAACTTAAGGGCAAAGTTAAGAATGATACTGACTAAGCTACATACAGTCAGCACGATATTTGAAATATTATGCAAAATAAACCCCAAATGGTCTTTATGCAACAGAGTATTTGACGTGTTTATGTTCCTTACACTGTCAAACAGTCATTCTAGTGGTAGAAGGATTTAGTTCAATTGTTTGGGACAGAACTGTCGAATGATGGTGGTAAGTGAGGAAAAGGAGGCAGGAAGGAGAAAAATACAGGGCAATATAGTTTCTGTCTATGTCTAGGACATGCAGTCAGTCCTGAATTACTGCCCTGGTTGTGAGAGGTTCTGCTCTAGATTGTGTCTCTTCTTCCTAGCTGTGGGGTATCAGCTGGCAGAGCTTGATTGTTTCTGCTTGTTTGTTGGTCTTTCCTAGCACAGCAGATCTAGGTGGATGCTCTTAGTGTATCTTGTCTGGTACAATTAATCTCTATTGTGATAAATTAAGGGGGAAAGAGAATGCTTCAGAATAAAAGGGGACACATGACAGAGGAACCAAGGAGAATATTACTGCTCTGTGGTTTATGCCCTTCCTGGTGTTCTGTCGATAGGCAAGATTTCTCCCTGACAGCTATCAGACCTTAAGATACCTTGAGGTGTTCAAAGAAGGCTGCAATCAAATATTTTTAAGATTTTTTTTTTTTTTAAAAGAAACAAATAAATGCACTTTCATCCATTCATTTGCCTCCAGTATCTTTTATTTTGAGAAGATCCTGTAGTTTGCCAGTTAAGTTCTTAATTTCTAATATTCCAAATTTGATCCACTGAACTCTTATTTTTCTGTTGTCGTTTTGTCTTCCACATGTAACCTTAATTTATCAGTGTGGCTTTTGATTTGGATTGATTTAATCTTTCTCTCAATTTTCTACATTTCCTTTAAACACCTGTTCTTATGTATTGTTACCATATATTCATGATCTGAATTTTTCTATAACTGAACTTAACATCTTATGTTATTGTTGGGCTCTAATTAACAGACCTTTCTGTTATCTTAAATATTAGCTTAAATATAATAGCTTAAATATTTTTCTTGTTACTGCTCTGCTCTTTTTTTCCTGTTCTTCATGATTTGTGTTAACTGCTGCTGCTTTCACATTCTTTGAAAAAGGTGGCTTTTTGTCCAGTGTTCATTTGTATGTATAGCCACATAAAATCCTCTCCTTTACACTTGTTTCTATGGAGTTCCCTGCTTTTAGGTGTCTGTTGGTGTCTTGTGACAATACAGAATTTTTTTCTATGCATGCCACAGTATGTAAGTTCCTGCTGTTTATGCCAAAAATTGCTTTGAGTTATGAAGAAGTCTTTTATGGAAGACCATATGCTATAGAAGGCTATATGCTGTCATGTTCACAGACACTCTTTTTAAGAAGAAAAAACAAACAAACAACAATTACAAACTAACAACAGGACAAGCAGTGCTGCATGTGATTTTAAAGGTTAAATAGGCATATTCGACTAAGTGATCACTTGCTATTTTGTCAGTCTTACTTACTGTGATTACTTGTGTGAGACCAAGCATTTGATTCTTTAAACATTTTGGGATAAACCCATTTTGTCTGGCTGCTTCTTGGTAATAAGTAAGTTTTTATAGTGTTAGTTTATATGCTCATCCATGCTACAGTCTGAAAAATTATCTATGAATACACATGCTTTTCACATTCACCTATCTCCGTATCTTGTGGGTTTTTAATGGACAAGTATGTCTGTGTATAGCGATGCTAGTGTATTTTGACTTCTTGTCATTTTGGTTTAACTTGCTTGTGCCTAATACAGCATAATATCCAATTTAATCTTTACCTGCGATTAGAATAATTATAGTGCATCTCTCTCTTTTGAGTTCACACTGTCATTTTGCTTTTATGCAGGAATGTATTCTTGGATTGATTTATTTTAGCTCTTAACTGCTTATATACGATCTTTACTGTCCGCATTTGATTACTTTGACTTCCATTGTGGCCAGAGCTAATTTTACTCTTCAAAAATGGTACTTCTGTTACGAAGTTGGATGCTGTAGAAACCATTCTATTTCTGCATACTGTGTATCTCCCTATTCCACAGAACGAAAAAAAAAACCTAGTTGACTTAATGAACATTCACCTCATATGGCTTCAGCTTGCTTCCTTCCTTCCTTCCTTTTATTTTTATTTTTTTTTAATCCTAGCCTACAAGTTTTTGTATGTGACCAAGTCAGCCGTAACAGACAATGTAATATGTCTGCCAGTGTTTGTGTGCAGGCAGCATTAACCCTGTTTATTACGGGAGATGTGTATACATATGGACAATTAGCACAGACTGTTTGAACAGTTAGGTTATTGTCCACATGAGTTATTTGCCCTCAGGCTTTGTTTCATTTGCCATGAGAAAGCTAAAAGCCATTTCCAAGAATCACCTGGATATTTTCTTCCTTCAGTGGCATTCCCAGGTTCTGAAAGACTTTCAGGCTCTGTGGAAGGTTGCTGATGGGAAATGAATCATGAATATGAATCAGTATCGCTCCACTCATATCCAAAATGCTGTTGCTAGGATATTCTTTGTTTGCTACTCTTATCACATCATCACCTTTTTGAAATTCACCCTCTGTCATCCTTTCTTTAATTACATTCAAATTCAAGTTGCTTGTGTTTCTCTGTAAGACCTTGACATAATCTTATTCTACCTTTGCATCTGCTCTTGCGTTTTGTTGCCTTTGCTTCTCCTGAGCCTTTCTCTGAGTTCCAGTTTTCTCCATTTCACTTCCTTTTTGTCCTTGATTGTCATTTACTATGTGTTTTGCTAATGCTACTTTGTAACCACAGAGTAGCATGTCCTTTTTTTCCCTTTCTATTGAATGTGGGGGGGTTTATTTTTAAAATGTTGATTTTTTTTTTTTTTTTTTTTGGTCAGCTTGTTTTTTTTTCCTCCCTCCTCATGGCCAACCTCCTGTTACAGTGCACTGGAAAAATATGAAGTTACAAACAGGAGTGGTTACTGAGCTCACAAAGATGAGGTCTTCATAGAGTCTGATTTGAAATTTTAATGTTGATAGCTTATTTTTGAAGTGACTCTTAAATGCTAATAAAAAGATTGGTATGTTTAGTCGGTGATTAATTATGCTTTATGTTTAAATAGCCCTTTCAATCAAAATATTTTCTATTAGACTGAGAAGTCCCTAAGTTGTTCACAGAAATTAAATTTTTCTAGGGTTTGGGGAGTTTTGTATTTAATGGTTGTGATTTTTGTTGGTTGGTTGATTGGTTGGTTTGGTTTTTTGTCTGCTTTTTTTCATCTAAGGAGTAAAAGGAAAGTGGAAGGGAAAAGAAATAGTAATTCTTTTAAAGAGAGATATCACTGATTAATACTAAAGAATGAGATTTTGCAGAAAATGTTTCCTAAGAGGTTTCTCCTCCAGAGTGCCTGCCTTATATGAGCCCAGTTGCTCAAATATCTTGACATTCCAAGTTTGGTTATTTCACCTAGGTTGAGGAAGAACATTTTGGGTGATTTTGTTTGGAGATAGAACTTGTTCTTGTTTTCCTAAAATGTGACAGAAGACTTAAAATGCTCTGCAGGACTTTTGTATTTCTTTGAAATGCTTTCAAGGAAGTATTACATAAGTATTTCTTCCAGAGTCATGAACTATATATATGTTTTTGATGTATTAAGACTGTTAATTAAATCAGACATTTTATGAAACTGACACTAGCTCTCATTTTAAGCCAGTTGGATCAAATACAGACTTAAAATGTTTTCTAGGCACTGTAGTGAATAATTCTTTGGAAGATTGTTCAAAACCACTGCAGATTTAAAGAACAAACAAAACCCCCAAACAAACAAAAAAAGGAATGTAGCATTGGCAATAATTGAATATATAGATTCTGGTTTGCTTTTTTGACCATTAGCAATGCAAAAAATGCAAAGAACTAAACACAGGGTAAACAGTTAGCTATGATGTATTCAGGCTATACTGGAAATCCCAGTTAATTCTAAGTAAATGAGATCTCTTTCCATCTTGTATGAGAGCAAAGCCCAATGATTCTGTCCTTAATTTGACTGATCTTGGCTACTGTCACTTGAAAAATAAATTAATTTCAGACCCTGTTTTCCTCTCTGAAGATTAGTATGGATCCCTTTCTTTTCTTCATGGAAGCTTTTTCTTTTTAATTTTTTTTTAAAACAGATTTTTCTGTCTCCTGCTGTGGTAGCATCAAGAGGCTGGAGACCATGTTAATAGCTGTGTTTTGAGACTACAGGCAGCCCGGGCCAGATAAACTATTCATAGTCTTACAAGCTTTAGTACTATAAAAAACATTAGATGGGAGTTTCTTTCCTACAAGATTTGGAAGCTGTTTCAGGAACTGTTTCAAGGCTGTCCATAGACTTGAGAGTATGTATATACTTGACTTTTATTTTCAGTTTCATTTTAGGACTGCTGTGCTCCATTGTGTGCTGTCTCAGCTGATTTTTCTGATTGCAGAGTGGGACCTTTGGATCTTCTTGAAAAGCCTGATCCTTCTTGGTTATTAGGAAGCTTCAAATAGGCAATAGTAGAAAGTAATCTTTTACATAGCTAAAAGGCAGCATAGAGCAGTGACCTTTATATGGCTTTCAAGTCCAAATTTATTTCAGAAAACCACGCCAGAAATACTTGAAGCTTTCTAGTTCCAACGGTTAAGTGAATGCCGCCCAAAAAAACTTTTTGTGAAATATATAAGAAGTGCAATGCCAGGAAACTCTTAGATGCCTTACTGAAGATGCTCAGAAATTCTTGAGAAAACTGTAGTGAATTTGATGTTTGCTAGAAAATTGGCATTGTATTCAGGTAAGGCCTCACTGTCTGGTGCTGAAAAAGCTGGCCTAAGTGCCCTCTGTTCTCAGCCATGTCCTCCCACAAGTGGCCCTGTGCTGGCATCAGTAGTCATTTGAACACTGGTAAGGAACTGAATCATGAGAAAACAAATCCTGTTTAGAAAAATAAAAAATGTGAGTCATTCTGTTATTGTAGCTCCTTGAATGAACTTGCAGGAAAATCATCTGTTTTATCAAAGTAGAGTAGATATTTTGATCTGAGTCAGAGGGATGGATGGTTCACTGTGGCCAGGACAGGGAGGCCAGTAGGGAGGTTCTCTCTCCTTGGTCACAGTGACTGCTTAAGAAATCAGACAGTTTTTTTTCTCTGATCTTGCATTAAAAATTCTGAATTCTTCCTGGGATAGCCCACATTATGATAAATCTCATTGTCTGTTTAAGGATATGCCTTCTTTGTTGGCTTTTTTTGTTTTAAGCTCCATAACAGCATCTCATAGAAAGATTGTTTTAATTGGCCCTTACTGTGTTGGCTTTTTTTTTCCCCACTTGGCTGATGTTCAAAATACTGTGGTAGTTTGTTCATGAATGTGCCTGCTGTGATTCTGCTTTTCTGGTTAACTTGTACATTAAATGTTACTACCTGCTGTCTTCCAGGGGCATTTGCTTTCAGAGATACTGGGGTCTCTGTTTAATCCTCTTGAATTATAGTTGGGGGGAAAAATAGCAATTGAAGTTTTGTAGTTGATATAATCAGTAGGTATTGATACCTCTTGATTTGTGCTGTGTATTGTGTGTGTGTGTGTGTATATATATATGAACGGTATATGTGTTGTTCTGAACACAGAACTTTGAACAGTAGATATAGGAACCTGTTGAAGAAGAACTAGTTCTTAACAATCGGGAGTAGTGGGTATCACATAGCAGAATGCTATGGCTAATTAAGCTATTAATCTCTATTTGCATCCTCAAATGATGATTAAAATTAGCTTAAGTCTGGAATGTTTAGCTTGGGCTTTATGTTTTCTGAAGTTTGTTCAGAGCCTGTTGAGGCTTTGGGGACAATACCTGTCTTCTCCCCATGTCATATCTATGTATGTAATCTTATAGTTTATATGCATACTTGATATGTAGGATATTCAAAAAACTGGCCAGTAAAGAGTTGATTTTTACATGGCTTTGACACTTCACTAACTGTAGTTTTGGGTTTGCATTTTAGGAAATAAAATAATGCTAATGAAGCAGCCATTTCCTTGAAGTTCAAGTTTTCAGACTCACTGCCATTATGGGTAAGTCTTGTGTTCAACATATGTAAAAATGTCATTAGGATACTTTTTGTTTCTATTGAAGACCAAGAACATTAATAATTCTGGAAATCATTCATTCCTTTTCCTAAGAAATATGTGCTTTGGCTGTGTCACTCAGTGTAATGTCTTCATGATAGGCAGTGTTCAGCTGTTTTACTAGGATTCAAAATACTACTACTACTGTTTTTTTTCCCATTGGAATATAGCACTATGTGGTAACTTAAAAACCCACGTATAGGAAACTGAGATTCATGGTATTAGGGTACTAGGCAATACTGACTCTGCTCTAAGTGGTAGTGGCATTTGGGGAAAAAAAACTACAACAAAACAATAAAAACCAGAACACAAAGTCTGTATTCAGGAATTTTATTGTATTCTCTTGTGTCATTGCAGTGCAGAGCCAGGGCTGTGTAGAGGGTCTGTGTTTCTAAATCTGTAGCACACTTGCATTACTTTAAATTTGATGGTGACTTTTCAAGTTGTTCATGCTTTTTAATGTGCTGACTATGTTCTTATTGTGGTCACTCGTTGGTGCTCACTCTCACAAGGTTCCAAACAAACCAACCAACCACAATACACACATTTTGGTAGTTTATCCTTCGTTGTTTAAAAACAAAGCAGCTGAATCTAGGGATACAGCGCTCTTAGATTTCTGATACCTTCCAACATTTTGTGTGAAGAGAAGTGAATATTTAGATGTTTTGCCACAGTTCTTTAGATTGCTTTGTATGAAATATGCTATTTAGTGGCCACTGCGAATTAAATCACCTCCAAATAACTGCTAAAAGAACAGGTTTTTTTTTTCTTTAGTCACTGAGCACTGGAATAACTATAACACAATTAAATAGTTTAACGTTATTAATTGTGGCAAGTTTTGAGGCACGTAGTGTGAGAAAGGAATAACTGAGCTGCAAGAATATCTTCATTTCTGCCTTTAAATATTGCTGGTAAAACTTGCTTGTATAGATTTGCATGTCTTAGTGCAATTATGAACAGCATGAATGATGATCAAAGATACTTATTTTCAAACCAGCTTTCTGATCTGTTAGGAATCTATTGAATTAGGACACTGAAATCCCGCAATTTCCTGAATATGACAAACATATTTGCTTGTATTTGAATCAAGTGTGAAGGAATTCTCATCACTGTTGAATACCTGAATTGCTTGCTTGCTGATTCTGAAGTTTTTTCAGCTTCATGTTTGAGAAATACTGTTCTTAGCAATGCGTTCTTCAATAAACACATCCATTGTTGAGTAGCGCAAAGACATACAACCAACACCTTTTGTAGATAAATTTTGTTATCTAGTGTTCTAGATCCATGTTGAGTACACTGCTGTTGCTGTGGCAAGGAATTAATGCAAAATATTAGTGACAAATAAATTACAGTTAGTAATGGATGTACAGACTTCTGAGCTCCTAAGCACTTCCCTGTTTCAAGTAGCATCCCAGTTCCAAGGCAACCCTTGTCTAGCATGGCCTCAGGCCATCACAGCTGCAGCAGATCATCAGGATTTAGGATAATATGTGAACTCCAAATCTAAGCTGTGTAGCACTCCTGCCCCTAAATTTTCCCCTGGGTTCAGCGTTTCTATTTCTCCTTGTGCATTACTCCTGTAAGCTCTAAAACCCACTGTGTTTGCAGTCCTGGAAAGGATTATTGTTTGGTTAGTTTTTGAGGTTTTCTATTTGTTTGCTTGGTTGGTGTTGTTTTTTAAATTACTTGGGGCTGTCAGCAAATGCTTGAGCAATTGAGGTGTTGTTCCTCTGGGAGTTTCTGTATGCTTCTTATGTGCATGACTGAACCTGTTCAGGACAGAGGAAAAGTGATTTCAAAGTACTTGCTCTTATTTTCATTATTTCACAAGTTTTGGCAGGGTACGGAAGTATGATTTCTAGTGAACGTCTCATCTATGAATGTTATTTGGAACAAAGTAGATAAACTTCCCCCCGCCTTCTCTGACTAAGGGGAAGTTCTGCAGTTCCACAGAGATGTCAGTCTCTGTTAAGACTTCAGTTTTTTAAACCTGCTGTTCAAGTGTGTTTAAGCTGTTTAGTTCCTTAAGCACCGTTAATGATAAATAAAATGTAGTATTTTTTCTTAATTTGACAGTTATGTATTGAAGTGTAATATGGACTTTTTGGATTTTAGAGTAATGCCTGCTTAATTGTGAAATGAGACAGCAATGCACTTTGAATGTAATGGTCATTTATCTTGCCTTTCTCTGAGCAGATGAGCAGCAAGCTTTGAATTCAATCATGCAGGATTTGGCTGTGCTTCATAAGGCCAGTCGTCCTGTATTGCCCCAGCAAGAAACAGGAAAACCAAAGTCATCTTCACCTAAAAACCAGGTAATCTTTAATATCCTTACTAACCTACTGAACACAGGATGTCCTGCTGTGACCTCTATAATTATTTTTCTTGCCAGACCAGTGAGCATATCAAAATGATCTATCAGTCTCCCCCATGTGCTGCCATTTTCTTTGTTCATGTTCTTAATTAGCAGCAAAATGAAATGGTGGCATGTCAGACCAGATCATAGTGTATGTTTAAATGACTATGATGCTGATAAATTGAAGATTATGAGGGTATTTTGACACTATGTAGATTGATATTATGATAGTGATAATGATTGTTTGATTGGTACTAGACTATTCTAAAATATCAAGGTGTGCTATATCTCTTCCTTGGAATGGTGCTTTAGGACTAATTTTATAGATATTTTAAATTGCCAAGCTGTCAGCTATATCATATTTAAGAATGTCAGTACAGCAGCAGAAACATACTTGAACACCTTTACTGCATCTTTGGCCTTGATATTTTCTTTGTTGATATGCTGGATATGTGAGTTCTTTCCAGCTGTGTTTTTTTCCCCCTGCAGATAGTGAACACAAGCAAAAAGCCAGTAAATACTTAGTTGATAGGTTTGAACACTTATATGGAGAAATTAGGAGAGGATGTAGATTTGTATTCAGATTGTTGTAATAGCCCTATTGAGTTAACTGTATGTTTATTTAATTGACCGTGCAATATTCCATGAAACTTCACTTTGTGCAGTCTGTTGTAACCTGGTAGAGATCAAAGTGTTTGAGTATATTTGGCTCTTAAACTGTCAAAAAACAATGGCTACATATTTTTCATTCTGTGCTTTAAAAGCTGTAATCATTCTGTATATAGCGCTGGGGCTTTAGTAGTGTCACATGAATTATTTCTGAGCTGTGACTTCAGACATTGTAGTAGGATGCCTATGTGATCCAAAATGGTTGGAATACATGCATGTTTGGAAAGAAGAAATACATTTGAGGCATTTGTGAGTTTACATGTGGTAGTGATGAGGGAGAATACATGTGTTCTGGGCCCCTCAGTTTAGGAAGGATGTTGTCTTGCTGGAACATGTCCAGAGAAGGGCAACGAAGTTGGTGAGGGGTTTGGAACACAAGCCCTATGAGGAAAGGCTGAGGGAGCTGGGGTTGCTTAGCCTGGAGAGGAGGAGACTCAGGGGTGACCTTATTGCTCTCTACAACTACCTGAAGGGAGGTTGTAGCCAGGCAGAGGTTGGCCTCTTCTCCCAGGCAGCCAGTACCAGAACAAGAGGACACTGTCTTAGGCTGCGCCAGGGCAGGTTTAGGCTGGATATTAGGAAGAAGTTCTATACAGAGAGAGTGATTGGCCATTGGAATGGGCTGCCCGTGGAGGTGGTGGAGTCACCTTCATTGGAGGTGTTCAGGAGACTTGATGGGGTGCTTGGCTGCATGGTTTAGTTGTTTGGGTGGGTTGGATTGGTTGATGGGTTGGACGCGATGATCTTGAAGGTCTCTTCCAACCTGGTGTATTGTATTGTATTATTGTATGTTTGTCATTCTGTTTAAATTTGTGATGTTTGAAAGTAAATGCTTGTGAATCCAGTAGTTATTTTGGGAAATACAACAATGTTATCTGGGTTATAATCTTTGTGATTAAATTTCTTTTTTCCCTGCAGTAGCTGCTGATAGAATGTAATTTCTTAAAATCAGGATTTTGCAGAACTACTTTATTTCCATATAACTGCATTTTACAGGTGTAATTTTTAATTGGGAAATTGAGTGTATGAATGCTGTCATAATTACATGTGTGGGTTTCTATGGTAATGCTTATGAAATAACATCCATTTCTTAAGCCTGCAGCACTCAGCTCCAAAATGTACATAAAAACCTGTTACGGTGGCTAAATCTGTCTCTGCATGTTCGGGATGGAGAATTCTTTGGTAATCAGTTCTGCACTGAATTTGAAATAATGAATCTGTTAAAATATATTGATAGAAAAGACTGTGTTTAATTAGAGAAGCATTTGTTGTACTTCAGCAATTTTTTTTTTGGTATTATTTACACACTTTAAGCCTTTGCCATATACCCAGGCAGAGATAGCTTGTTAAAAGCCCTTGGTGTATGAGAAAGGATAACATTTTTGTACTTCTTAAGGATATTAAGTGTTTTCTAATGTAGGCTTATTGAATGAGATTTCCTTTATCTCTTCTCCTGCAGAATGATGTTAGAGTCAAATTTGAACATCGAGGTGAAAAAAGGTAAGATGGGAACACAGGAAACTGTCTTGTCTTTGAATTGTTTATAGAACTTTTGGGGATTCCTGTCATGCAGTTTCAAATAAACTGTTCATAGCTGAGCATATTTGGTTGAAATTTAAATTCAATTTTGATTTGAACACAACTGAAGAAGAATTAATCTGTTTTAACTGTGGGCTCTAGGTATACATAAGTGTAGATGTATCTTACCATATAGCCTTGTCGCATGTAATATCCTATGAGGACAGGCTGAGGGAGCTGGGATTGCTCAGCCTGGAGAAGAGAAGGCTTCAGGTAGACCTAATAGTGGCCTTCCAGTATCCAAAGTGGGCCTACAAGAAGTTTACAAAGATCTACAGTGATAGGACGAGAGGTAATGGTTTGAAGGGGAGAAGGGATTTAGTTTGGATGTTAGGAACAGGTTCTTTACCATGAGGGTGGTGGAACAAGTTGCCCAGGGAGGTAGTTGAGGCCCCATCCCTGAAGATACTTAAGGTTAGGCTCTTCAAAGCTCTGGGCAAACTTACCTAGTGGAGGCTGTCCCTGTTAACTGCGGGGAGGTTGGTCTAGATGACCTTTTGAAGTCCCTTCCAACCCAAACCATTCTGTGATTCTATAATTATTTTTTTCGCCCTTCAGATAGAGGTTTTTAGCCTAGAACAATTACTGAGATCATTACCATAGATCTCAAATATGAGTAGACCAGCACTTATTTTTTTTTTCTGTATCATGTGTGTTATAAATTCCTGATCATATATTGTTACTGGAATACCCAGAGGAAGAACATCCTGGATTGTTGGATTGTACTTCAGAGGAACCAGTCTGAGAACTATAATACGAAAAATGGTTAGACTTTATAATTAGGTTGTTTTCATTGATAACTTTGAATAATCAGTTAAAATTTGTATTCATTTTGTGTGAATGATGCACATGCTGAAAGTGCAAAAACATCTATCACTACGTATGTTCTGATGGTTGCTCAAAAGCTTTCACAGAAGTCAATCCACAATTCCATGTTTTGTGGACAACTCATTTTTTCTGTCTTTCTGAAAGCATAAACCTTCAGTTACCTACAGAGAAGTGGTTATAGAATAAGATTTTTGAAAATATATCATGAAAAAGTAAATAATATCCTGGTCATGATCTTAGTCAATGAAAATAGCAAATTTCTTAAGTTGCATTCTGAAGCAGTCTTTACTTATTCTATTACTGGTCAGCCCTTAACATGATGTGCAATAAATCAGTGCATATCCATGCTGATTCCTTTATGTGCTGTCTTTTTACACAGAGAAGTAAAATAGCAGTAAATTCCCTAGGTATTAACATTCTTCAGCTTCTTTCAATCCCTTTTCCGAAAGTGACATGTAACAGTGCATCAGTAATGGTTAAGTGCTGTAATTTGGAGGAAATAAGTCTTTTCAGATTCTTTGAAAATTGAGGACTCTCCTACCTAGCAATTTATTGTGAAATAAGTGGAAGTATGAATTTAAAACAACTGTTCACTCACTGCCAGTCTGCATGGACAGCGCAATTTTGCAGGTTATCTTAATTCACTTCTACAGTGGATTAAGTTAATTAAATATGAACACAAGCATGATGTGTGTGTGGAAAAATACCTTTCCCAGGCTGTTATGATGATGGGCCTAGCTGTGATTTGGGCTGCCTCAAGTAACTTGAGCCTGCTTGCTCAGAAGTACTGGACAGTCCAGGATCGTTGCTCTGCATGTGTTACAATACTTCTGTTGCCTGAGCATGTAGGTCTAAAGATAAAATAATGAAATTATGCAAGCAATCATAGTGATGCAACGGCTTTCTCACTAGATTTTTGAAAAGGGAAATAGAAAAGAGAAGTGATTCTCGAATTTTTTCAGTAGTGAATGTAATGTGGTGTTCAGGCTTGCTAAACAAATTAACTGCAGTGGGAATTGGTGTTGGATTGTGTTGGGGTTTTAAAATATTTTCCTTTTTTTTTCCAAATAAATTTCCATAGGAAGTGGCCTGGCATCTAGCCTCATTTTAGTGAGAACTGTTGTTCCCTAACCAGTGTACCAACTGAAATGCTGATAAAAGGGACAGTTACCCTTCACTGAATTTGCTGCTTGGCAAAATTTGAGTGCTCTTTCTTTTTCGAATGTAACTCACTAGCTTAGTCACTTTTAGAAGCTGTCTTTGTTTACTAGTGGTGTTTCTCAAATAACGCAAGCATTTTCTATAGTGAAAAGTCAGTTATAGGCATTTCTGCGATTTGTATTGATGAGACATTGAGTTGAAAGAAAAATCTGAGTTGTTGACCTACAACTGCACCATTCTTACAGGAGCACACCTGAAGCACAGTCAGTGATGGACTCAGCAGTTTGAGCATGTAATTCATTATGGTAAAGATGGTGATGTTTAGTTACCTTCCTCAGATAAGATAGTCTTTTGGTTTTCCAGTAGATGGGGGCTGTAGGAGTAAATCCTTTCTAATGCATATGCTTGTCAGCTTATGGTACTCTATTGTCCTAGTTTTCTGAAGTAGAAAATTGTAGATGTTTCTAAGAATTTGCCTCTGGAATGGAGGCATGCAAAACATTAGGTTTAGACGCTGTATGCAAGCAAGTAAAATAGTCATAATGAGTTTGGATTTTGTGTGTGATTATCCCTTACAATTCTCCACTGCTTTTCTCTCTTAATGACTCAAAATATGGAGAACAGGGAATAAAGTATAGCCTCTTAGGGTCTTTTTAGTAATGAATTTAATTCTAAGGTGGTTCTTAAGTAATGAGTTACCAGATTTTCAGAAGCAGTAGACACACAAAACAATATCTTTATAAATTAAATTGTGTTTCAGGATCCTGCAGTTACCAAGGCCTGTTAAACTTGAAGATCTTGCAGCTAAAGCTAAAGTTGCTTTTGGACAGACTATGGATTTACATTACAGCAATAATGAGGTAATATTCTGTCGTCTAAATTCTTGGTGACTTGTAATTTAATTATTTTAAGGCTGAAATTTACTCCCATAAGCAGCAAGAACAACTCCTGTGCCAGAACCCCAGATTTCTAATGTGTGTGTTCTCAAATGTCTAAGGCTAGTCTAAATTAGGATAGGGAGGAGATTCATAGAGTGTTTTATGAGGAGAGTCATATCTTGATGAACTATGTCTCAGACTTGATTTGGAACAGGTAAATTGTCTTCCTGCTCTGCTGCAGTCTTGTGTGACTTCAGGAATGTTTTTATCTCTGAGATTTGTAGTGTTTGTGAATTTGAAATAGCATTTATCTTTACTTGTACACCTTTTTTCTGTAAGAATTAATCTTGTTAGATAATGGCTAAAATGCTGCATTCTAGCAATGTTTAGATTGGAGAACTAGGCCTAACTGTTACTCCTTTTAAGGTGACTGGTTCACAAAGATTTCTTGGGAACAGTGCTACAACGTCAAGCCACATGCCTGATCAAATTACTTCCAGCTTTCCTTTAGAAGCAGAGGTGGAATTGTTAATAGGAAATGTGTTTACAAAAGCAGGATACATTCTTAGGAGTTACTTTTGGGGTTTTTTTGCCTTGAGTCAGCAAAGTACATGGAAGATTATTCATGTGCTTGATTATGCACAACATAATTGCTGCATCTAATCTGTATCTCTGCAGAAGAAAGTGCCTGTAATTTGCTGTTTGTTGGTTACTCACTACCTTACTAGGCACTTCTGTGAAACTGATCCTCAAAATGAAGAATTCCAACAGAAAGCTTTTGGAAATAGGAAGGTCAGAAAAAATGGCCTTTCATGATGTTTTAGCCTCAGCTGCATCCTCTAATAGATTTTTCTATATTTTTGTATATATACACACACACATTTGAGCAGGGTTTTTGCTTGTCAGCTTCTGTACTACTTGGCAAGTTGTCCTATCACCTTTCAGAAATGTGATGATGATAACCTGGTTTTAGCATTAAAACTGCAACTTAAAATGAAGAGAATGCTCATCTGTGATCAGGACTTCTTCCCTCATTCCCTTTTCTTTTTGTGTAAAAGTATTGTATTTCAACTGATGTTGTAGGTGAGCTTCACTGGCTGAGACTGTTTACGGGTAGAATAGATTTATGTTTTTTTAAGTCTGTATTTCATTGTTCCTTTGTTACAAGCAGGAATTGTAATTTGCGTTCCTGAAACATGCCCAATTTTAATTGTAATAGAACTCAGAGCTCAAGTGTGTTTTAATGGCATAACATTTTCTGTTCTGAAGATAATGTATACCAAGTTAATTCTAACAAATTAGAATAGAATAGAATAGAATAGAATAGAATAGAATAGAATAGAATAGAATAGAATTACCAAGGTTGGAAGAGACCTTGAAGATCATCGAGTCCAACCTGTAACCACAACCTCACAACCAGACCATGGCACCAAGTGCCACATCCAGTCTCCTCCTGAACGCCTCCAGGGACGGAGACTCAACCACCTCCCGGGCAGCCCATTCCAATGACGAATCACTCTCTCGGTGAAGAACTTTCTCCTCACCTCGAGCCTAAACTTCCCCTGGTGCAGCTTGAGACTGTGTCCCCTTGTTCTGGTGCTGGTTGCTAGGGAGAAGAGGCCAACCCCCTCCTGGCTACAACCACCCTTCAGGTAGTTGTAGAGAGCAATGAGGTTGCCCCTGAGCCTCCTCTTCTCCAGGCTAAACAGCCCCAGCTCCCTCAGCCTCTCCTCATAGGGCTTGTGCTCAAGGCCTCTCACCAGCCTTGTTGCCCTTCTCTGGACACGTTCAAGTGTCTCAATGTCCTTCTTAAACTGAGGGGCCCAGAACTGGACACAGTACTCAAGGTGCGGCCTAACCAAAGCAGAGTACAGGGGCACAATGACCTCCCTGCTCCTGCTGGCTATACTATTCCTAATGCAGGCCAGGATGCGGTTGGCCCTCTTGGCTGCCTGGGCACACTGCTGGCTCATGTTCAGCTTCCCATCAACCAGCACCCCCAGGTCCCTCTCTGCCTGGCCGCTCTCCAGCCACTCTGACCCCAGCCTGTAGCGCTGCCTGGGGTTGTTGTGGCCAATGTGCAGAACCCGGCACTTGGATGTGTTAAATCTCATGCCATTGGACTCTGCCCATCTGTCCAGCCTGTCGAGGTCCCTCTGCAAAGCCTCTCTGCCCTCCAGCAGATCAACTCCTGCCCCCAGCTTGGTGTCATCTGCAAATTTACTGATGATGGACTCAATGCCCTCATCCAGATCATCAATAAAGATGTTGAAGAGCATGGGGCCCAGCACTGATCCTTGGGGCACACCACTAGTGACAGGCCGCCAGCTGGATGTGGCACCATTCACCACCACTCTCTGGGCTCGGCCCTCCAGCCAGTTCCTAACCCAACACAGTGTGCTCCACGTAAGATTCTAGTGAGGACCAGAGTTGTTCCATTTGGACCACATTGTGCCTGATATGGTTCCTTAAATTCTGTTTTTCAAGGGAGAAATTCTGTTAGTGATGCAGCTTCAAACATATAGTTGTAATGTTGTGAGATACAAAAATGTGCTTTATAAAACAGGGCTTATATTTATTTACTTTATAGACTTGCATTAATTTAGATGATAGCAAATGCATTGTCACTGTTGCATGGTTCCCTGAAACCTGCAGAATATTAAGTTGTACATATGTAAAATGGGTGCTCCTTCATTGTGAAGACTTGTTCTGCCATGCTATACCTCTTGAAAGCACCTGCAAGAAGAGTTAAGGTTGAACATCAGGTACTTCCATGCAAACTTGAGGCATCATTTAATAAATATTATTTTCAAGTTGTTTTGAATGAAAGGAAAGGTAGCATCAGTTTATTTGTTTCTCTGCCTTTGACACATTTCATTCTTATGTTCTATTTCAGACTCTTTTTTTTTTTATTCTTTTCCCTTGTTTTGTAGCTTGTAATTCCATTAACCACACAGGATGACCTGGACAAAGCTGTTGAATTGCTTGACCGTAGCGTTCATATGAAGAGTCTCAAGATACTGCTTGTAATACATGGAAATACGCAAGTATGAGTTGACACACTAAAGGTCTCTTTCTTGAAGTGTCATCTTAAAGATGACGTTTTTCCAGTTGAAAATATTACTGGTTGCTTCTTCAGTTCATTTGAAGCATCCTCTAGCATTATGTTTTCTTAGCTTTTTCCTAGATCCTGTTCCTCTCTCTTTCTTTGTTTTCCCTTTCATAATAGGATGATTATTTGATACAAATTTGAGAAGCTCAAAGAGATTTTTAAGTAACTGTATTTGGATTTGTTCTTTAAGTCATATGTTGGTGACACTCCTTTGTGGCAAGCTGCATGTTTGTTGTAGCAAACAATAGCAGTGGACTATAGGCTAAATACTTGAGTTATTTTGGCATTATCAAGCACATAACAGCCATGATATTGATAGGATTTGTATACTAGTACCTATGGAAAATTATTTTAAAATATTAAGAATGAGCTGCTAAAATAGATAACGTTTTATATCAGTTGGCAAACGTCTTTGTGACTGCTTGAAGAAAAGAATATGCTGTACAAAGCCTATAAAGTTAGTCAAGTATTTGCATTATCTGAGTAATAACTGCAGTTTGTCGTGTGTATGCATTTTCAGTCACCCAGTGTAAACAACATGGAACCCTTGCCCTCACTGGAAGATTTAGATAATACAGTGTTTGGTGTGACAGATAGAAAAAGGCGACTGTCTGTAATAGGTAAGCTACATACATCAATAGATTTAATTGTAAGAAAGTTTCTTTTCTAATATTCCCCTCATGAAGATTTTGGTCTCAGTCAACACTGTTTGAATTTCTCTTGCTTACCTTATTGCTGTCTACAACTACCTGAAGGGAGGTTGTAGCCAGGTGGGGGTTGGTCTCTTTTCCCAGGCAACCAGCACCAGAGCAAGAGGACACAGTCTCAGGCTGGGCCAGGGGAGGTTTAGGCTGGATGTTAGGAAGAAATTCTTCACAGAAAGAGTGACTGGCCATTGGAATGGGTTGCCCAGGGAGGTGGTGGAGTCACCATCAGTGGAGGTGTTTGGGAAGACTGGATGGGGCACTTGGTGCCATGATTTAGTTGATTAGATAGTGTTGGATGATAGGTTGGATTCAATGATCTCGAAGGTCTTTTCCAACCTGGTTAATTCTGTTCCATTCTATTGTATTCAATGACTGCAGTAGAGCTCGCACTCAGTGAAGTGGAGTTTGAATTTTAAGTCAAGGGTAATTTAAATATATATAATACAGAAAATTAACCACAACAAATGACAAGCAAAGAAATCTATGTAGAGTTATTTGAGACAACTGAGGAGTGTCCTAAAACGTTGATGTTAGTACTCTCCCTACTGAAATGTCTCTTTGTTTACATGGCAATGTGTTTTCTTGCTCAGTTTAGAGCTCCTGTGTTTTTTAAATCTTACTTTGCTTAAGATACTTACTTTGGCATTGATATAACCTTTTTTGCTTATTCATGTTTGAAGCTAGTGATGTTAATTTCCAAATTTAATTATGAAACTAGAGACTTTAATGAATACTTTTTGAGAGACTTCATTATGCATTTATTTTGAATAGAGGTATTTGTGCAAATGTAATATTCTACAAAGACAGAGCTAAGTTCTCAGGAGTTGGAAAGGATTAGTTGACATGGATGGAATGCTCTCAATTTTTGTTTTGTTTCAAGAGAAGAAAGATAACTAGCTAGATGTGTGGGTATATTATATTTCTGTTCCTATATAGCTTTTTAATGCTATCAAGGCAACACTGCCTTAAATTTTTCATAATTCCTGGATTACAGATTTGAAATGCTATATGTAAGACTTGTATTGCTTAAGTGTTTGGGAAGTTTTTTTAAGCAGTAAGTGATCTAGGGAAGGTCAGTACCTTTGAAGCATTTGAATAAACCTCCTGGGCTAGTGATGACTGACTAGCCCTTTTCTTTCAAAAGGTTCTAATACTCGTGACAGAAGTTCACCTCCCCCAGGATACATTCCAGATGAGCTTCATCAAGTGGCCCGAAATGGGTCCTTCACCAGTATCAACAGTGAGGGTGAATTCATTCCAGAAAGTATGGATCAGGTATGTGTGTGATTGATTAAAAATAAAGTTGTTGTTAGTTTGATTTATGAAATACTGCTGTTCAAGAAGGATATATATTTATTAGAAAGAACATCTTAAAATATATGACAACACTGGAAAACATAATCTGTAAGAGAAGGCTAAAATAGGTGGGGTTTAGTCTTGTAGAACCTGTTCTTTTTTTTTCCCTCTGTAAGTCTCCTCAATTATTTAAATGAGAAAGATAATATTCTTAATTTCCATGATAGTTGAGGTAGCAATAGCTAGAAATTACAACAAGAGATGTCTACTTCAGAAAGCACAACCCCTGTATTTTAATGAGAAGGGTATGCAAGCAAGACCAGTTTTACAGCCTTCTCAGGTAATTAAAGGAAATTTTAAAGAAGAGTTTGGATCTCTCTGGATTATTTGGACTCAGCTGGTACTGTGTTGGAGTAAAGGCAAGGGGATGGCAGTGGGCCTGGCATAAATAAGCTCTGAAATACTTCTCACAGTCATATATTTGTGCGAGGATCGCAGATAAACTATTTTGTCCTCCTTAATCACCTGCATTATTGGTGTGGGATATCAGCATGAATACAAATCTTGTCTTCTGAATAGCAAAACTGCACTTAAAACTAGCAGGAAAGGATAGAGGAATGTAATACATCAGAGAATTCGCAATAGAGAAAGATACTTTAAGGAAGGAAAAAAAAATCATGCTGCATACCCAGATAACTTCAAGTGCTTGTTGACATTGGCACTGTATTAACAAATGGCAAGAGGCATTGGATTTTATGAGCTGACTAAATGAGAGACAGATGACAGAATAAAAATGAGACAAGGAGATTGTGCAATTTATTGCACAATTTTAATGACTGAACTAGGGACTGAATCTCTTAATTTCCTGACTGGGGTGCTATTCATTATCATAACTACGTGGTCAGATCCTTTCAGCCTAGGTGATGTCATTTTTGGTCACTGACTGATCAGTCAGATGATTTCAGAGGCCTAGGATGCCATTTCACCTAAGAAATGTGTAACCTGTCATGCTGTGTTATCTGTCTGTTTCATGGGAAGCTAAGCTCAAGAGCCTCAAGGGCCAGACTGGGGATTCACAACCTCTGTCTTCCTTCCCCTAAGTTGCCTTATCACCTTGGCAATGACAAGAAGGGAACTTGGGGGTGCTTTGCTCTGCCCTCCTGTTGATCTGCTTGAGCAGAGCTATTCATACTCTTGATGGCAGACCTCACACCTCTACAGAAGAGATGATGGGTTGAATAGAAGTAGCCGTTGTCTGCCAGCTGGGCCATACTGCAGTCAGTAATAGAGATAAGGAATATGGTGGCAGGTGGGCTTTTTTCCCTTTCAGAACCCGCTTTTTAGCTTGAAAAAAGGAACATAATTGCTGTTCCTGTGGTAAATGTTGTTCTCCCCAGTAGGGAGTTCATTAAGTGTCTTACTATATGGGCTTCTCTTTCTGGACACTTATTAATAAGACCTTGATTGATGCTCAGCAAAACATGTCCCCAGGACCTTTTTAAGATGCATCACAGACCATAAAAATTGTAGGGGTAACTCTGTAACTTATAGCAAAAGACTGATATCCAGCTCGTATAAAAGAACGGAGGTTATATAATATGCTATGACAAACCTTATTTTAGGAAGGAGCTCTTTTAAAAACAACAGATGAGCTTTCTGCCCTATTTTTGAGAGGCAGGCTGGTAAAATTGTCACAGTAAATAGTTCAAATTTTCTGTTTCCAAGTCTGAAAAAGAAGTCTGCAAAACATTTTAGACTGCTTTACTGCAATAGAGAAGGGAATGATGTTTGCCTGTCATAAAACCTAGGACTTCGAGGGTAACAAAATGAGTGTCAGCCAATCTAAATAACTGGTGATAAAGAGAGTGCCCTTGATTATGAGTCTCTGAGTATTTTAACTCTGGATTAGAATTGGAGAAACAATCAAAGGTTCGGTGGTTTGGTTTCATTGTATAATAGGTCTGACCAAGAGAGTCAGTTTTATGACCTCTTCTGAATGATACATGGCATATTTCATACAGCTCACGAGCGCTGATTACTAGGTTCTTACAACTATTTTAGAGAAAAGGGAAAAAAATCCTAACAGATTATGAAATACAAAAGTTTGTTTTGTTTGAAACAGAATAATTGTTTTGGGGGAAAGGGAGAGCAGGGTTAAGCATTCTCCCATTTTCTCCTTCAGTTTTCTCTTTACTTCTGTTTAAAAATCTACATAACTCCCTTTGACTCCTAAGTAGAGATAAATGCTTTAAAGGTTTTTGCAGTATTTGATTTCAGCTGTTTTCTGTGATGGCTGGTTGGCCAAATGTAAGCCACTACAGGGGCTACATAACTTGTATACATCACAACCTGTGTCATATCTGAGGTACAGGGTTTTTTCCCCCAAACCCACTTTTTGGGTTCTTCTAATTTTTTTTTCCCCATCCTTTAGAAGCCTTACTAATGTTATTTTGTTAAGCTGCTTTCATGCAGATAGTGCTATAGTGGTAAGAGACAATGCCTTGTACAGGAAGAATGTGGCAGTACAGCGTATGTACAAAGCATGACAGAGGATTGAATAACTATATTCTAGTTAGATGTGAGAAAAATGATGGAATCCTTTCATGACTGCAGAATGCAATGCAGGTTCAACTATGGTAGCTAACCTTTCTGTAGTAATTTGTATTTCTGGTTTCTTTTGGGGTATTTTATGTTGGTTTTTGGTTGGGTTGGTTTGGTTCGGTTGGGTTTTTGGTTTGTTTTTTTGGGTTTATTTTATTAGGTGTTTCATAGCAGAAGCTTTGTTTTTGTTTAAAACACAAATTTGAATTTGTTGGTCTTTCTCTGTTATTTCTTAGATGCTGGATCCATTGTCATTGAGCAGTCCTGAAAACTCTGGCTCGGGAAGCTGTCCCTCACTTGACAGCCCTTTAGATGGGTAAAAACCACTGAAATTCATTATTTATCATAATTAAATTGCATAATGTATCAGTTGTAACATATATTAACTCTTCAGCAACAGCTATTGCTGAACTTCTTCCAGAAATTCCTCTGTAGGTTACATTTATGAGAGCCTGTTGAAAGTTAATTGCTTAGTAATGCATGGGAAATAGAAGTAGCTTCTCTTTTTCAACAAAAAATTTAGACTTCAGATCTTACAATATTGTACTGAAAATTTTTACTAAATTTTACTAAATGGCAGTGAGCTGGCTCATCAGATTTATTTCTCAGGTACTGCTATGTGAAATAAGCTTCCCTTTTCCAAGGTAATGGGTGCCTAATTCAGGAAGGAGAGTAAAGGCTCTAACAGGCATTCCCCTTCTTTTCTTTGCAGTTACTTGTGCTCCTCTCTCCTTGTTCTTGTTTCAGATTTTCAATTTATTTTCCTTTGTTTAAAGCTGTCAGTTAGCAAGGGGCAGTGTGTACACTGGGGAGTCTGGAGAACTGTTAGGAGTTACATGTACGTTGAGAGGGTCACTGTCCACAGCTCCTCAGCTACCAGGTAAGCCAAACAGAATGTACTCCTGTTTGGCTTATGGTTGGTCAGGCAATTAACCTTGGGTCTTACGTTATGCAGATAGGCTGATCATGTATTTGGAGCTGCTATACAATTAATACTGCTAATTTTATTAATTAGTAGAAAGGTAAAAAGTTGGTAATTCTTGCCTGTGGCAATTAATCAGAGTGATACTATTCCATAGTGCCAGTACATTACATGTGTGATTTGAGTACACAATTATACTTGATCTAACAACAACAACAACAAAATTAGTTAAACAATGAATCTCCATTTGACAAGCAATAAAACTATAGACATGAAGAATATTTTGTGGTAGGAGTGTGATAAGTTTTTTTTTATAACTGTTTAACATAGCTATGTAGGATAAAATTTCTCCTAAATTGCCAGAGTTTCAGGTTTTTCTGGGGTAGGGGTGAGTGACTGATGTTTCTTCTTCAGAACTTCTTTTGGTTGTTTATTATTTATTTTGTTTATCACTTCTACTTAGTTTGTTTTCCTTTCTTTTTTTTTTTTTTTCCCATTCAAATATTTCCTACAAAGGTGTAGGTTTTGTGTCTCCATTTAGCTTCTGTTACCCATTAGAGAAATTCTTACCAGAAAAAGGAGGACATTGTTTTGGTATGTTTATGGAAATTACTGTAATCGGTTGCTCTGACTGGCAATCCCATCCATGCCTTTTGGTGGCTGGGAATTACATACCAACTGTAGGTAAGAAACAATGTGATCATGTAAGAACCAAAAAATTCTTCATCATTCTGTAACTCAATAAAATTACACTCTTAATCCTGTCACTTTCATGGAGAGAAGAGGAATTGTTTTTGAGAGGTTATAAGGTTCTACGTTTCTTTGGTTAAAACTTCCTCCAGAGGTTTTGTAGGCTGTATAAGAGATTTTGCCAGTCTGTAAATCTTTGTGTTTAGTCATAAAGGTGTTAGACATAACAGTGCTCCTTTGTGGCTTTACTTGTCATAATTCATGTTTTTACTAATATCATTGCTCATTAACAGAGTCTGTTGCTTTCCTACTACATTAAACTCAATAAGCAAGCTTTTCCGTTGTTAGTGATCTTGAATTGCTATTGATAACCTGTTAGATTTGATTTTCATAATTGGGTTCCACAGTTGTAAACTGGTGCAGCAACTTGTGCAAGAATAACTTCTCATCAGTCATAAACAATTTTGAGACAGCAAGATAAAGTGTTTAAGTACTAGATTAACAGTTTTTAGAAGCTGTGTGATTTTACACTTTCAGAGACAACTATCCAAAATCTCGGATGCCGAGAGCACAGAGCTATCCAGATAATCATCAGGAGTTCTCAGGTATGCAAAATCACTGGACATCATATTAGTTTTCCAGAACACCACTTCTGGCAAATAATAGGGCTTGGAAGGGATGCTCACATTGATAAGTATTGTATTAACAAACTTCATATGGTAAGAGAAGGCAAAGCAACAAAATCCAATCCAAATGCACATGGTAAAAGATAGAGTGGAACAGATCTTCCAAACGGTTTCTTCTAGATTATTGCAACACCACTGTGAGTGTGGTATAATTCACCTGCTTCTCTGGAAAAAACAAATGATGCAATGAGTAGGTGCACACAATGTTTGTTAAATCAGACTAATACCCATCTCTAATTTGGCACATAACCTCGGTAAATTTAACCTCAGTTGCAGCTAAGCCCCACACAACTGCTTGCTCCCTGCTGCCTGCAGTAGGATAAAAGTGAGAAAACTCGTGAGTTGAGATAAAAATATTTTACTAAGTAAAGCAAAAGCTGCACATGTGAGCAAAGCAAAAAGTTAATTCACTACTTCCCATCAGCAGGCAGATGTTTAGCCATCTCCAGGAAAGCAGAACTTCATGCCTAACAGTTACCTGTGAAGACAAACACCATAACTCTGAAAGTTCTCTCTTCCTTCTTCTTTCTGCCGGCTTTTACTGCTGAGCACAACCTCATATGATATGGGATATTCCTTTAGTCAGCTGTCCCCTTCCCAGCTTCTTGTGCACCTGGCCTGCTGGTGGTGGAGTGGTGTGAGAAACAAAAAAAAAAGTCTGAATTGTGTGTAAATGAAGTTCAGCATCTCTGTATTATCATAGAATCAATAAGGTTGGAAGAGACCTTAAAGATCATCAAGTCCAACCTGTCGCCCAACACCTCCTGACTACAATGCTGTTTTGGCCACAAATCCAAAACATAGCACCATATGAGCTACTATGAAGGAAATTCTGTCATCCAAAATCAATGCTAAAAAATTGAGGCTTCAATTTCTCTTGTGTGAAATGAGGATCACTTTAAAATTCTCATGGCTTCCTTAACTCAAAGCACTACACAGAGAAAGAATGAAGGAGAGCTGTGTGGTGTGTCTGTGAATTAATCATCACCACTAATGTTGTTTTCATCTGATACTGTGGCTTCCATCCAAGCCATACATGGTTCAGGATACAAAGTACAAGGAGTAACTTTGTAAGTGCTTTGAAGTGTCTCTCATGGACAAACCTCCCTATTGAATTTTTCCGTGGAACAATAATCAGTTTCCAATGAACCTGGGGTGGTTGGTGAATTTTGGTCTCCCTTTGAGCTGTTGCTTTTCTAGTCTGTAGAGGCCTACATTCCTTATGGACAAGTAATACTGTGTCTTCAGGAAAATTTAGAAGTACAGAGGTGATCAGCTTTACTGAATGATTTCAAATGGACTAGACCACAGCTTTGTTCAGTATGCCTTAATGATTTATCCCATTTCATTTGCTTCTTTGCCAATACAGAGAGTTCAACTACTGCGTTATTGGAACATTCTTATAACAAATCTTTACACTGGTCTACACTGAATTTCATCTGCCATTTTAATATCCAGTCATGTAGACTCCTAAAGGCTTTCTGTGATTCTTCTCTTTGCTTTATTTCTCAAAATGATTATGTCATCTCACGGTTCATTGTTCTATCCAGGGAATTCATGCATCATTAAACTTTATGACTTGTAGCCCAGATTCCTGTGGAACCGTTGACCACTGACTCTCATCTTATATACCTGTCTTCTAACTAATTATTAAAGCGTGAGGGGACTTTTCCCTTTATCTTGTGAATACTTCTCCCCTTCAATAATTTTTAAAAGAGGACCTATTGAGTCTGTTTTGGTAATTCATCAATTTTTATGTTTATGCCTCTTCAAATTCTATTCTTTGTAGTATGTTCTGCCAATTTGGTTCTAGAATCTATGTATAAACCTGGAGTAGTTAGACATGCTGCAGTCCTCTGACATTCTTTTAGGCAAGAGGGGCCTCAACAGGCTGGACAGATGGGCAGAATCCAGCGGCATGAGATTTAACACATCCGAGTGCCAGGTTCTGCACATTGGCCACAGCAACCCCATGCAGTGCTACAGGCTGGGGTCAGAGTGGCTGGAGAGCGGCCAGGCAGAGAGGGACCTGGGGGTACTGGTTGATGGTAGGCTGAACATGAGTCTGCAGTGTGCCCAGGCAGCCAAGAGGGCCAACCGCATCCTGGCCTGCATCAGGAACAGTGTGGCCAGCAGGAGCAGGGAGGTCATTGTGCCCCTGTACACTGCACTGGTTAGGCCACACCTTGAGTCCTGTGTCCAGTTCTGGGCCCCTCAGTTTAGGAAAGATGTTGACTTGCTGGAACATGTCCAGAGCAGGACAACAAAGCTGGGGAGGGGTTTGGAACACAAGCCCTATGAGGAGAGACTGAGGGAGCTGGGTTGCTTAGCCTGGAGAAGAGGAGGCTCAGGGGTGACCTTACTGCTCTCTACAACTACCTTAGGGGAGGTTGTAGACAGGTGGGGCTTGGTCTCTTCTCCAGGCAACTGCCACCAGAACAAGAGGACAAGTCTCAAGCTGTGCCAGGGGAGGTTTAGGCTGGAGGTTACGAAGAAGTTCTATACAGAGAGAGTGATTGCCCATTGGAATGGGCTGCCCGGGAGGTGGTGGAGTCACCATCATTGGAGGTGTTCAGAGGAGACTTGATGGGGTGCTTGGTTGCATGGTTTAGTTGATTAGGTGGTGTTGGATGATAAGTTGGACGTGATGATCTTGGAGGTCTCTTCCAACCTGGTTTATTCTAGTCTAAGAGGTTGCAAACCACTTCAGCTATTGAATTCTTGATGTTTGGCTAAATGTCCTTTTAGTTCTTGAGATTTGTTATATTTGTAGCTTTTGTTTGAGTCTCTTTTGTTCTGATGCTTCAGCTTGAAGCATATCCTCTGATACATTCCCCCTTGTTTATTTATAATAGCAAACTAATTGATTTAGTATACTTTGTCACACTGTACGTTCTGAAAGGTATGTTTTTATTTTCTAGTAGAGTATGATATCCCAATATTTGAGAAGTTTGGAAAGGGAGGCACATATCCCCGAAGATACCATATTTCATATCATCAACAAGACTACAATGATGGTAAGTGTGAATGTTGCCAGAGTTCTACTTCAGTCTACTGCTGTTTTTTTCTTAAAAAGCAAAGAAGAAAATTTAGAGTGTAAAATCTTTATGAATTAAAATGTTGAAGAAATTGAAAGCTTAACTTCTTTCCCTAAACTCACTTGCTAAACTTCTGATGATTGATGAAGCTGCAAGGTGTTTTACCTCTGGTAAAGTTATGGATTGTAGAATTCATTACTCATATGCACAGCTCCAAAAATGTTCTCTATCTTTGACCATGCACAAGTGATACAGTAAAAGCTTTTGACCTTTTCCTATCCAAAGTAGGTATGTCAGTTAGTGTTATTTCTTGTTTTACTTTAAAGAAACCACCAAATACAGTGGAGTTCCTATTAGCAGTTTCTCAGATTAAGAGTAAATAAAACTGAAGAGTGGTGATTTAAACTGAGAACTAACAATTAGTTGGTCAAATCACTTGTTGGAATGCAAGACAGCACCTACTGATGTGGTTGTAGAACTGATTTGGATAGTACTGAAACTGATGTAAATGTAACGTGCTAGATTTCTAAAGGGAGGAAAGAGGAGCAGCTGAAGGATTGCCTGTCATGAGCATGTCAAGTGCTAGTTAAGAAGCATTAAGAAATTTCTCCAAAGACCAGATGGTTTCATTTGCAGTACAGAATTAGCACAGGAATAAATGGAATTCTATTACAGAAGTCATAGAAATACCAAATTGAGGCACTGCAAGGCAGCTTCGGTCCAGTCCCTTGCTCTAGGGCAAGATTTAAGAGGCAAAAGTCTCTCACACTGACTTCTAGGTAAATTCTAAACTGACTTCAGAAGAAGAGGTATTAATTTTCTATATGTTCCTAACCTTAAGCAAGTCGTGACAGAAAGATGTCTTTTTCTTCAAAATATTTTTTTCCTGCAAATGAAAATAGTAAACAGTTACTCCATTTCACTGTTAAAACACAGTGAAAAATCAGTCCCTGCTCATGTGTAACATCACATGCACATCTATTTTCTCTCCTTAGTTTTCTTCTTTCAAGTTTTAAGCCCAGCTCAGACATTTTTGAAAGGCTGCTTCTTTTCTTTCCTTTCTTCTCTTCCCTCTCTTCCCTCTCCCCAGCTTCTGGTTTCTTCCCCAACCTCAACTCAAGCTGGGGTTTTCTCATAGCCACTTTGTAACATAAGCAAAACTCCATACATAAGTCATGTTGATACCTTCCACAATGACACTTGAGACTTTTTATTCATAGTCACCATACTGACTTCTGTTCAGTCTGTCCTCTGTTACAATTCCTACATCCTTTTCTGCATGACTTTTAGCCAGCCAATTACTTTACACTTAGTGGTTTATGCATCTGATTTCTCTTTATGTATGCTATACTTTCTAACTGAATTTCATCTCTGAATCATTTCCAGTTTACTAATACTGTTGTGAACTTTGATTTTTATCTTTAAATTAATTTCCACCCACACTTAACTTGATGTCATCTGCAGTGTTTTGGTGTGTTATGTTCCATCATACGTACATCGTCAGATAATACAGCGTATGGAAGTGGACTGAAGGTAAACTGCTGTGGGTGTCCAGTTCAATTATCCTCCCCTTTGGGAAATCACAGATAATTGCCCAGAAGCTGTCTAGGGCATACTCTACAGAGCACTAGTTAGCTTATGAGAGTTTCCTGATAAAACAGGGAAATTGGATTAGCTACATGTAACAAACCAGTTATGACTGGTTTTTTTACAACCTTAGCTTCTCAGTGCTTTATAAAACTGTTTAATAATTTGTTTGCATGTCTGTCAGAGAAATCAAATTGGCCAGGCTAGTATATAAATATGAGTCTACATTTTCAAATCAAATTTTCTATCTTCTTCAGTTCCCTGGGAACTCCTCCATTTTAACACCTAATGAATCAGATTCCTGCAGCTTTTTCTATGAGTTCTACAGGATGAAACTTCATCAAGCATTGCTGACATCAAAATGTTCATATAATCTAAATATATTAACATAAATTGTGATAGTCATCTGATTGTAATTAACCTTTCGAAGAACAATGCCTTTTTCCTTATTCTAATGCTGTAGCCATCTCTGAATTGTGCATTGTTTTTTGATTATTGTTTTACTTTTTCAAATACTGCTTGTGCTCTTGCTGTTGACTCCATGTTTAAGTCTTTCTCTGTGTTCAGTCCTTACTAGCGTACAGAGTGACAATGCCAGCATGGGCATCACTGAAATGTAAACATATTTACCGCTCTCTTATTTATCAGGAATGTGGTATTTATGTCTTAATAGAGCAATAGAAGTAGAAACAGGGCACTTAACCTTTCTCCTCTCACAGCCCTCCAGATTTCTGGAGCTCTTTGATAACATTTCAGAAAGGTCCCAGAATTTGATCCCATTAAATGTAAACCAGTGTTTTATTCAGCCTAATCCTTACATACATCTGCAGTTTAATGTTTGTTTCCCTCTAGGTGGAAAGGTAAGCCAGTCAATTTAATGATGACAACATCCTATCATACAGTGTGGAAGATTTGAAGTGCATCATGTGGAATTCGTAAAATATTTGCATAGACAGAGTGGATAGCAGGTCTTTTTTGTAGTGTAACAGAATTCTTTGTGTATCATTGAAGGTCGTAAAACTTTTCCAAGAGCCAGAAGGACTCAGGGGAACAGCTTCCGATCTCCAGTTAGTTTCAGTCCCACTGATCACTCGCTGAGCACCAGTAGCGGAAGCAGCATCTTTACACCAGAATATGAAGATAACAGAATGAGGAGAAGGGGAAGTGACATAGACAATCCTACCTTGTCAGTTATGGACATTAGCCCACCCAGTCGCTGTAAGTTGCATTTTGTGAACTCCACTGTAAAACTCTTGTGTTTCAAGTATATCACATCGGAGCTGTGCCATCAAAATATGTGCAATCGAAAAACACATTTTTATCTCTCTGATAGGAAAAAGTCAAGACTGTATGCTCATCATTTTGTTTCATTGCTTCCTGTGCCAACATTCATTTAGATTTTCATATGGAATTTGTGATAACAAAACACTGTAAAAATCTTTTCAAATATTTGTTAGGCTCTTGAGGACCCAAGAAGGGTTATGTGAGTTGCAGTTACTGTTTAGCTTTGCGGATGTTGGTCAAGTTTTCTGCTAAGTTGTAGATGTCTAGCGGTCCTGGTTTCTGTCTGCAGTGACATTTCAGGAGCAGATACATTTTGTGTGGCTGGTAACAGTTTAATCATGCCTCAATATGTTAAAAAAAAATGTTGTTAAGTTTGTTTAACACGCTCTTTCTATTTTTCAGATTAGCTGTTGCTAGTTAAGTATGTCTATCCCTACCCTAAATTTAGTGAATAAGTAGCTCGTGTTTTCCATCTTACAGGAAATTGTACTGATCTGTGTAACTTGTATGGGGAGGTTTAGGACACAGTCTCTGTTGCTGAAAAATGTAGTCTTTTTTTAAAAATTATTTTCTGTGTATTCCAGTTTTTCTCGATCAGCTGAATAACAAGCTCATTTGAAAACCAAAACATACTTATATTTTCAGCACCACGAGCTCCAACTAACTGGAGACTTGGTAAACTGCTGGGTCAAGGTGCATTCGGCAGAGTGTATCTGTGTTATGATGCTGATACCGGAAGAGAACTGGCTGTTAAACAAGTTCAGTTTGATCCTGATAGTCCAGAAACCAGCAAGGTAAGTGGTACCAAAGACAGAGTTTGTAAAGGGTTTCTATTTAAATGGTATATTCCAGACTAGACTGATAACTCTTTTCCTTGAACGGGATGATGTTTTAAAATAGATCATGTTTTCTTGTCCTTGTTACGACTCCTGTTTTGTTAGTACCTCAGAGAATTTGTTTGGCTACCTGATTTTAATGTTACATCCCATTCTTTAATTTTCAGACATATCCTTATGCAGTGAACATACATAATTCCATTTGCAGTCTCAGTATCTAAAATTAAACAATCCACTGTGAAGTGTGCTCTGAAACAGATAATTATTTATACTTAAAGGATTAGAAGAAGCTCCATTAATGAACAGAAAAATTGGTACTAGTTTAAGTGTTCCTGAGAATAATTTTTGAGGATAATTTCTTTGGCTATGAAGTCAGTTTGAGATTTTTATTTATTTATTTATTTTAAAATCTATCTTTGTGGGGTAGGATTTTTTGGGTTCGAGGTTTTTTGTAAAGCTTGAGCATCAGGTTCAGGTACTGTCATTTGCCGTGCTTCTCTCTTAAACACTAAGGTTTCTTTGTCAGTTTATTCTCCCTACAATTGAACTTGTCCGTCTATACTGCTGGACACTTGAGGAGAGAAACTATTTTAAAGTATCACCATTCTTCTGTTTCTTGGTTCCCAAAACATACTTGCTGCCTTTTACAGGATGGAGAAAGGATTATTACTTTTCCTGCATTAGGACTACATTCTGCACTGTGGAGAGCAAGGCCAGGGAAACAATGGGTGTAAGCATGATTGCAGAATCGAATGGCTAACAGCAATAGTTGCTACTACTAGTAATGTAGGATCAAGGAGAAAAGCCGAGAATCATTTGTGCTGTAGATTTCTACTGTAGTTGTTCTTGCTACTTCTCTAAAATGTAACAGAAAACTGATTGTGCTTTGGAAGTGTTAAATATAAAATACCCTAATCTCTTCTGTAGCAACAGTTTTGTGCTCTCACTTGCCATAGTATTTTGCCATGTGTGCATCTCAGTGTCAAAAAGTCTATTTTACTTCTAGCCCTGAAAGTATGAGGGATAACAGTAATAGTCTGTAATGGATAAAAAGCAAGTTTTGATGAATGACTTCTAGGGGACATTTGAAAGCCAGTTCAGTTTAATTTGTGATGTAGTCATTTTCCAGCATCTTGCTGTACAGCCTTTGCAAAATTTCCTGTTTGCAACATTTTCAGTATTCCAGAAAGCCCTAGTGAAAGCACAGCATGTGTTCATGTTTTCGTTTGTTGACTTTTATTACTACAATATCAAGTCCTTAGAAGCCTTCCCCGCCTCCCCAAGTATTGTCTATCATACTGGTAAAGTTAACAAATAATGATAATTATTCCACTACCAAGATTTAAAGATTTTTTCAATTACTGTTTTTTTAAACTCATTTGGAGGGTTGTGACACGTTGCACAATAACCACAGACTTCATGCACGTACTGATACCTGCTGTGCTCTGAAAAAAAAACACAACTTCAAAATAAGAGAAAAAATGAAATAGCAGCAAAATCATCCCCAAGTCATTTTATAGAAAGTCTGTAGGATTTTCACTCCTCTCCATCCAGTGTTGATATTTGCTTGTTATAAAATGTATAAACTTTACATAAGCTACAGAAGATATTTCGTGTTATGTAGTTTGCATAACCTTCAATACATGCATACTGTCCCACTTGAAAAAAGAAAATCCAAAACATTACTACTACATCAAACATGGTAAATCCTCTCTGTTTTCCTTTTAGGAAGTAAATGCACTTGAATGTGAGATTCAGCTGCTGAAAAATCTGCTGCATGAAAGAATTGTTCAGTATTACGGCTTCCTGAGAGATCCACCAGAGCGAACACTCTCTATCTTCATGGAATATATGCCTGGGGTAAGCTAGAGGGCCAGTCCACTTCAACCATCATTTCTACATAATATGATGAGCACCCAAGCAGACAGATTTTACAGAAATGCACACAGATGTTTTAAAAATGCCCAAGTTAAGAACAGTGGCCAAAGATGGCCAAACAGTGGCTAGTGACAAGTGCTTACAGCAGCCTGCCTTCTCCACTGCTTGTTGGACTTTTCAGAAATGCAGTGGTTTGTACAAGAGTTCTTTGTGTTTGATTTTGGCACAAGAAGTGCCTGGCAATGTCTTTGGAAAGGCAGCATTTTCATTAGCAAACTCTTGAATTTTCCTGCATTTTAGTATTTCTTTTTTGCCATGCATCAGCTTGAGCTGTTGTGTGAAACACAGCTAAGACGCCTGTGGAAATAAGCGCGTACAGAAAATCTTGGTGCTTCTTCTTTTGTGTGGTACTTGGGTACATGGTGAACTTCATTCAGGTCAGAAAACAGTAGTCTTTCATTTTCTCACCAAATGGGGTGAGCAGAGCTACATAAAATGTGCTCATACTAAAACATAGGTTGTACATTTCTGAATAGTTACAGTGTTTTACTTCACTGTGAGATCCCACAGAAGAAGAGTGCTGGTGGTGGTCGGTTGTTGGTGAGGTTTTCTTTGGTTGGTTGGTTCTGGTTGTTTTGGGTGGGTTTTAGGTGAGTTCTGGGCTTTGTTTTGGAGAGCTGTTGGGATTTTTCTGCTGTTTGGAGGACAGTGTCACAGAGGCATTTTGTAAACGTGTGACAAAGAGAAGTTCTACAAAAATAGTTACGAACTCATTAATATTTGATTCAATATTTGAGCCAAGACATGCTTACCTCTTCATTTTTACATAAAGCACCTTCCAACATGTGCTGTTTTTTCTTGACAACCCTTTATTTTTATCTGAGTACAAACTAACCAGGTTTAAAAAGCATCTGTTTTGTCCAACTTCAGCATCACCAGTGAACTATCGAAAAAGCTGGAGTGATGTTTCAGGAAAAGTACTGCTGTCTTTTTTTGGTGGTGTTTGTTTGTTTTGGGGTGTGGGGGGTGGGGTTTGTACATCACACTGGACCTATTCAGGTGCATGACATTTTTGAAGTTAAGAGCTGAACATTTCTGTGTAGCCTCTCTTTTTTATCAAATTTTTCCAGTGGGGGTAAAACTGTATCTATGTTTTTAAGTTGACCTAGAAAAACATCGCAACTTTAAATATCTCAGGCATAAATCTCATTGAAGTTCAACAGCAGTAATAGCCCACTTGGGATTCTAGAAATGTTACGGTATTTTATATGTCTTGTTTGCCACAGGGTTCCATCAAAGACCAACTGAAATCATATGGAGCACTCACAGAGAATGTGACCCGTAAATACACGCGGCAGATTTTGGAAGGAGTTCACTACTTGCACAGTAATATGATTGTCCATCGAGATATTAAAGGTAGTGATAGTTCTGTGCACAATTCAGTGCTCTGTACTACAGATTCTTTCCCAGTCTTGTGTGAAACATTAATGTGTAATTAAGTGAAATGACAAATGATGGACTTAAAATTAATGAGATTGCATTTCATCATTTATTCTTGTCACTCTTGAGGGGACAAAAATAAACATCTTTGTGGTATTCTAGCAAATGTTGACAATGTTTCTGTAGTCTTGGTCTGCAAAATAAAAAGGTATTTTAAAAAAAACTGATTTTATTTTTGTATTAGTAGTTCTGACTGTACCAAAGGAGGCTATCATTGCAAATAGAGTTTGCAGATGAAAGCATCATGACTCAGTATAATTTTTTTCAGAGTTCATTTCATCAGTTAGATAGAAATTAGCCAGCACTTCGTTGGTACAAGAAATGAGGTGACTTTCCCTGATCAGATGACTCAAACTTCCTCTATTTTACTGCTAGGAAACCTGAGGAAACAGGCACATTTATTTTTGGAGGTAGATACAGATGCCTTGCAAGTGCTGCACAGGCAAGTTATGAATATGTAAGAAGATGGTGATGTGAAAAATAGGTGTGCTAAATACAATGCTGTTGTATTCCCTAAAACTTCAACCATTTCTCTTTTGTGTTGTATCAATAGTGCTTTGTTCCAGAAAAAGATGAGGTATCACAGTTAATTTCTAAATGGCTAAACAGACAAGTGATTTGAACAAATCCATTACACAGTGTGAGATTTTACTTTAATACAGTATGAAGACATTGTCAGTTATGTGGAAACTTCTTTCCTGTTTCCTTTTGTATGGCACACTCCTGATTTCATCAGGAAGGCTTTACAAAGTGACTGGCACTTCCCAGGAAAGGTCTAGGATGCAAACCAATGTCTACAGTTAATTGTTTTCTGGACCTTGGATAGAATAATAGTAATGAGCAGAGAAAGTAAATTCTTTGGCTTGAAATACTAGGCTGATCTGACTTTGTTTTCATGAGTATAACACCACGTTCCCTCCCTTCCAGGAGCAAATATTCTGCGAGACTCAGCAGGCAATGTGAAGCTTGGCGACTTCGGTGCCAGCAAACGACTGCAGACTATCTGTCTCTCTGGTACGGGAATGAAGTCTGTCACAGGAACTCCATACTGGATGAGTCCAGAAGTTATTAGTGGAGAAGGGTACGGCAGAAAAGCAGACATCTGGTACGTTTAAAAACATCTTCTCTGCTAAAAGGTGTCCTGTCAGAAGGGATTCTTTCAACAGAGTGTAGATGTTTGTTATCTAAAGCTGGGAGTGTTTTGTTCTGAGGTTTAAGCAGAAGAAGGTGGAAGGTGTGAGCGTTGAGTGTCATAGCTGGAGAGCTTAACACTGAATTTTTCATTTGGCAGTTCTTCAGCCTATCAATTTGAGGATCCTAAGAGAATACTGTGAACCAGCTTTACAGGAAGTTAGGGTTTCCAGACTATTTGTAAATCCTGGAGAGGTACTGAATGAAAGCAATATGTGAAACTTTGGAGCCTCACTTGTCCTGTAATAGAACTTTATCACTGAACTACCTATGATGCAAGGCAGAAAATTAAATGCTGATCCTTTAAAAGATGAGCACATAAGAATGAATTAGCCAGATTTAAATGGGAGGCATTAAAAATAATTTGGTTTAGGATGTTACTAAATATTTAAGAATGAAGAGGGAAAGGTACTTTTAAAAGTGAATCTTTGTGATACACAGTGCAATATGACATTGTCTAACATAGCTCCGGCCTAGTTTTTAGTGGTTTAGTCTCCTTGCACTGCAGATTCAGTGAACTCAGAATCACAGGTAGGCAACCCAGATATGCAGTAGTAGTAATACAGTGTTTAAAGTGAAACCACATTACATGCAACTACAGAAATACTTTGAGTGTCAGGAAATTAATTTAAGCTACTTCAGATCACTTAGTAACTATGCTGCTATATGTGAGTAACAAAACAGCCTGATAGATTTCAGGCACTTGACTTGTTCAGCTTTTAAGTATTCGCACCAAGACTAATACATGTTTTTGATGGAGAAAATCCTGGTTAGAAGTAAAAAAAGACTGAAATTTGACTGTTATCAGCCAGTAAATCCTTATTGTGTAAAGAAAGGTACCTCTGTCTAACTGTAAAACTTTTGGCAAAAGTCTTGAAAAAAACATAAAACTTCTTGAAAATTGGGAAATTATCCCAGCCTATCTATTTTTCATTTTAATTTGCTTCTTGTTGGAAAAGGCTGATCTTCCAGGACTTAGGGAACAAAGATTTTTTTTCTGACCATAATGAATGTCCTTCTGCTTTTCTCAATCCTTTCAACATTAGTTTTGTATACAGAGATTGTTTAGGATCTTAAAATCTTGTTTTGCAATCTAAGTATATTTTTAGTATCCTTAATCAAAAGAGGAAGACTCCACTGAAGTGTGGTTTTAAACTTTTCAACTGCCATGTCATGTTTGGGCATCGCTCCTTTCTAATGAACTAGCAATGTATATGCAGCATACTCAAAGCATCCCCATTACTTTACATGTCGGTCAGGCCCTAGCGAGCAAGAAAGCTCTCAAGTGCGTTCAGATCCTGCAGGTTCCTGAGGAGCTAGGGTTACAAGGGTTGTGCAGTGCTCTTGGCCTCTCTCAACCTGCTGAGCACTGAATAGCAGCCGTGCCATAATGTAGTTGGTATGGCCTAGAGAAACATCTAATTGTGTCTTCAGTGAGGTAGTAGCTTTTGGCCCAGTGAAGACGCAGGTGGTGATCTCTGTAACTTTCAGAAACTGTGTATTGCTGTAGATGTGGCTTTTTTAAACCCCTGTTTTCCACTGAAGTTGCTCTGTGGAGTCCAGGGAGCACTATTCATGGTATTTTAGTCACTCTCTGATATTTCTTGTTTTTCTAGAAGGGCATGACTGTGTTGTAACCTGCTGTTTCACTTCTGCCTCTGTTTCAGGAGCGTAGGTTGTACAGTGGTAGAAATGCTCACTGAGAAGCCCCCATGGGCAGAGTTCGAAGCCATGGCTGCCATCTTTAAAATTGCCACTCAGCCAACCAACCCCCAGCTACCACCTCATGTCTCTGACCATGCTCGGGATTTCTTGAAAAGGATTTTTATCGAGGCCAAGCTGCGACCATTTGCAGATGAACTGCTAAGACACACATTTGCACACTATCACTAACAGCCTGCCTCAACTCAGCTTGCATCTACTGCATTTATTTTCTATTTGACTGCACTTTTATTTTTATTTTTTACAAAAGAAAAAAAAAAAAAAAGAGAAAAAAGACAAGAGAGAGAATATTCTCTTGAATCTTTGTTTCACTTAGACTGTAAACAATCTAAATTTTGTATCTAAACCAAGAATCTTCTGTCCCCTACTCCCACCAGGACTAGAACTTTTTGTTTCTATAATGTACTGATGTGGTTCGTGTAGATAAAGCACTTTAGTACATATGTGATCCTTATTTAAAGGGGGAAAAAAAAAAGACAAATGTTTGGACAGTCAGGAACTGTGTGACTTTTTCTGACACCGCTGACTGACTCAGGGTGCAGGGAAAATTAGATGTGCAGCTAAAGGACAAGAAGGTTACTTCTCTGTGATTCTTCTTTACGTTGTAGGTACTCGTGGCAGAGAGTTCTAAGTTCTTACCATATTTCAGCATTTTAATGGGTTTCTGGATTTTACTGTTTAAGCTGGAACACGTAGTTCTGGAGAGTTAATAAAGAAGTGGGAAGAACTTGGAACTCTTTGTACAGCAGTATGTCTAACTGGTACTTCTGTGTGACCAAAAGAAAATAACAAAAAATAACTCAACGCTGATGTTCTGATCAGAGGGTTCGGTGTAGAGCTATTGTATTACCTTAATAGGAAGACAGTTACAGGTAAACAGATTATGGACCCAGACTCCTAGGAACTACTATACTGCAAGGGCAAAGTTTCCATGATAGACAAGGGTCAGCTGCTGGATGTAAATAGTTAAGAGACTGCCTCCTGCTGTATCTGCCAAAGAGAACCTCTGTTGATAGGCTTGGAAGGAGACGGTTATCTTACATGCGAAAAAGTAGTGATGTTGAGAGTCAGTTCTCCAGTCCTATGAATGGCTGGGTTGGGGAAGGAGAGTGTCTAACCCTTCTGCAGTATACAAGTGAGTTACTTCAGAATGAGCTATAAGAAATAATGTTTTCAAAGCTGTCGAGAGGCGCTAGGATGGAATGTATATCAACATCAAGTGCCTGAATAACACACAATTCTTCCCATTATGCACTGAAAAAATTGTTAGTAACACAGCTCAGTTATCTAGGATGTGTTGAAAGTTCCTGAAATAAACATCTTTTAACACCAGAATTCAATCACTGAGAAAGATAAGACTCCATTTATATTTTTAATAAGGTAGCGATGGTGAATTCACGTGAACAACGGGGCAGAGCACAAAAGATTGTATGAAGAGTAGGCCAAAAGCACAGAGAGGCAACAGTTAAATAACATGAGTGTGATTACTCCAGCCTCATAATCCAGATGACTGGTGTTGATCAGATTTCCAGCTGTCACAAAATGTATGTTAATCGCTTTTTCCCATTTCTGAAAGAGTGTAATAAAAGAGCAAAAGTAAAAGTCTGAAATACTGCTGCTCAATTGAGAAGTCCAGGTACTCATCAGGTGTAGTGAAGAACTGACTTTTCCTAACAAAAAAGTCAAACTCTCACATTTTTGTAGAACACAACATCAGTAATTTAAAAGGGCATTTGGAAATGAACTATTGGACTGCAGAACTGAAATACTGTTTAATAATAATATACTGTTAATAATAATAATATACTGTTTGGGATGATTCACTGCTTGCTTGTTATTTTGTAAAGGCAGAGCAGGCTGGTACTGTGACCCTTGTCCATTATGACAAGGCTCTTACCTGTTCTGCATCTTTAGAGGACTATCAGGATTTTGAAGTGCATAGAGATAGAACAGTAAGCTCACCCATTCCCATGATAGTTCACTTACAAGGTTTCTGAATTTATTCTGCTAACTTCCAAATGATGTAACAGCGTATAATCAGGAGTACGGATCTGTATTAATTATTTCACCTGTAGTGGGGTAAGAGTGATTTTATTGTTTGGGGGTTTTTTTGAGGTCACCTCTCCTGAGTTTGAGAGTGGTGGCTTCTTTGGTTTATGTATTTTGCCCTGCTTACAACTTTCTCAGTCAGGGTACAGGACTGCAATGTTTTATGAGCATGGGAAGAACAAGTCAGACCAAGGAAAGTTTCTGGAGGCTGAAAGGAAGGTTAGCTTGTACTGATTTCCACCCTCACCCCCGTCATTACATAAAAGCTATGAAAGCAGCCTTTAAGAAAAATTGGTATGTATTCTGCTGTGAAGGACCTTTGCTTTATAAGCAAAATATTGTGACAGTAGGGATGGGAAGTTTAATGTAGTGCCCAATAGTTTATGTAGGTAATTTAAAGATCATGTAATTGAAATCTAGTGACTTCAAACAGATTAAGAAAACCAAGGTGAAAGTGTATATAAAAATCAGTAGTGGACAATGATTTCTAAAGAGGTAAGGAAATTTTGTATTACCAAAAAGGACATGAAAGGGAAAGTGCAACCAGGTTTATCTGTAGCATTCATAACATTTAAATATCTATAAAACTCTCAGAAGAAACTGCACTCTGAAGCTCAACAATTTTCACACCTAGTCTTCTATAATGTGTCCTTGTTGTCGGACAGTGCTGGATCACATATACTGCAATACCACTTACTACTTGTGATGTTTATTTACTGAATGATCAAATTTGCTGCTTTTGTGCCTTTTCCAAGGAATGGTGTTCAGTCATGGCAACGGTAAGGGGGTTTTTTTGAGCTAGTAAAAAGAATTTGTAGAATGCATTCTCCTCAGTTTCCTTCCTTAAATTCTTCTTTCTTTAGTTTCTGCAAGAAAGCTGCCAATATAAAGACAGTCTTTCTTCCGTGAAGATGACATTTGCCAGTTCCAGTGATTGTAGTAAAATGTTATTAATTTAACCAAGAATAAGCTTGAGCTGGGTTTTTTCACCCTTTGGAGACTTTGTCTACTGACTCAAAAGACATACAATAAATTAGATGGTTTTCAGCTAGAAATAAACTCCATTGGAAGAGGTTGCAGAGCTCACAGCTTGTACTATCTAGCAAAAATACCAGCATTTTGGAATTGATTATTCTTAACTGTTAGATCCAGTTACTGGAAAATGCCAATGAAAACAACACTCGCAGGGTGGTTTTGCCTTTCTGTAAGTGCCACGATGAAGCTGTGCTCTCAAAAAAATAAGGATGGAGGTTCACAGTGAGTGTGCATATTTTCAAAGGACTTACTTATCTGCTAATGAGTTTTATTACTCTGTTTGCACACATTAACAAAAGTCAAGCTACTTCTGCACTGTGTTTTTTATGGTGTAACTTACAGTCCTGCTACGGGTGCAACTGGAAAGTTCAGTCATGCTGGGCCAAGTTGATTATTTTTAATGTGGGTGACAAAAACGTCCATGCAAGGACTTAAAATCTGTGGACCTAAGTGCAGAGTTAAATCTACATGGATTTTTCTTGGCAGTTTAAATGTAGTCTTAAAATTTTAACTTGATTTTCAGTTCAATTCCTGTCTAACAGGTCCTTTCAGTATAACAAAACAAAAAGTTGGAGGTTTTTTGGGGTTTTATTTAGCTAGTGCCTTTTTATCTGTATGCCTTAATTTTGTTCATATATGAACACCATATTCAAATAGGTCATACAATTCCCTGTCACCAAAGCAGTCTTCAAGTCTAGGTTTTTTTCAGTGCCCAAACCAGAATTCACCTAAATGCAATGAAAAGTAAACTAGTTAATCATCAGTGCAGATATTTAAAGTGAGAGTTTGTAATAAATGGTTTTGGAGCACTTCCTGAGGGTTTTGTATGCTAATACACGTTTTACATTTGCATTTTGGAGCTTGTACACTGATGTGCATACCAGAGAAAGGACTTTCCTGCACTTGCAAAAATAGGATTAGTCAAGATTCAGCTCCCTAGCTCTGAGTAGTAGACTTTGGATTTATTGCACATACCACAGCAGAGTTCTTAATGGACTTGAAACTATAGATGGTACCTTTGTAAAGGCGGTACTATGTTAAAAGTGGTTTCCTTTTAGTACACAGGAATACAATGTGTCTAAGCAAACCTGCAGATTTCTCAGTGAAGTTAACATCATGCTTATGAAATTCTTCCATGTGTCTTTTGTAAGAATCCTAATCCTGCTGTTGTCTTGACTGAAAACCTTGTAGCACCTGTAGATACAGCACAGTACGGCAAGCCATTACTTTTGGACAGCACAGAGCGATGTCTAACTGCAGCTTCAGACACTTGAGAAAACTGGTCAGATCTTAGATCTTTAGAACCAATTTCTTACTTTTTTAATCTTGAAAGTCTTTGTCATGCATATAGAAAGGCATAATTTGTGTGCTTGAATGTAAGTCCCTATGGTGTTTCTGGAAAAGCAAAAGTATCACCACCACTCTTTTCTTCTTGCTGGTAATTTGCTGTCTTGTGTTAATGACAAGCCTCCAGTGTAAAATCACATACAATTACCAAAGCTTTTCTATCCTCATACACAAATAGCCAAAAGTGATGTTTCATGGGTTAGTACTGTTACTTATACATACATATATATCCATCAGTAAGCTGTTGCTAATTGAGTAAAGCAGGTACTAGTTAAAAAGTGATTAGGCGCTGCCCATACTTAAGAGATTTGGGTGCTTCTAGTTGCTGTTTCAATGTGCAAAATTGATGGCAGCATTACAGTGAAGAGTTTGCTTTTTAAAAACTCTTCAGAACTTAATCTTACTGTTGTCATTCTAGAACTAATCCATAAACTTGGTGACTAAACATGGTGACATTTACAGCTGGGTTTAAGCTTTGGGACATTTAAGGAACGCCGTGAAGATAAGTAGATTTGTGACCTGAATTGCTCAGTGCACCACAGCGAGAACATTTCAAAGCTGCTGGGAAGCAGTCTGCTTGATGTGACAGCCAAATGTCACCCACAGTTACAGGGATGTTGATGCTGCCTTCAAGAGGAGTCACAAATGCATACCAAAGAGGGCAGGCAGAATTGCTACCAACCTGGAGTTTCTGAATCAGAATCCTCAATTGGAAACAGAGGACCTCTTTTTTTTTTCCCCTACTTGACATGCAGTTTATTTTTCTTTCTACTTGGTGCAACTTAAATACTGAGTAGGTGGTGGCCATCGATAGCTCCTGAATAAAGTCCAAGTTCATGTACAGCTTTATACCAATACCCTGCCACTTGGACCCAGGACACTGCAGCTTGCTGGAGCAACCCTTGGGGCCTCTCTTGTTTGAGGGATCGATGGGATGGAGGGAATTAAATTTCTCACATTTCAAGGCACCCATGCTAGTAGTCACATTTTGGCTGGGTCTTAACTTTTCATACACTTACTTTAAAGGGAGAGGAACTGGATTCAAACACATTAAAATTCTGTCTCGTGGTTCAGCCCTTACGTTGAGCTCACTGGTGAAGACTGAAGATTAGGGTCTGTCGTCTCTTGACGGGAAAGGGATACTTTAGAGCCAGAGTGGATATTCCTGGGAAATACTTCAGAGGTTTCTCATGTCTTTTGCCCCAAGACTAGATGATCCTTTTCCCCAGAAGTTATGTAATGTGGATTTAAAAACAAGGATTGCATTTTACTTTCTGAACAGGAATGTCAGTTCCCTAGTGTGTGTTTCTCATTAACACCAGTAAGAAAAGACGGTGCCATCCTAAAATTGGAATGGTTTATTAAAGCATAGTGTCTGTCATCTCAGACCTCGTAGGAATCATATAATGGAGTATCACTGTAAATACGTGGAGGAGACTTAGATGAATCGAAATGTAGGCTTTTAGTTTTCACGAAGCTATGAATAAAAATTTGTAAATTTACTCTTGATCTAATGTACATTTTTATGTAGCCATTAAATTCTCTATTTAATCTATCGGTTTCTCACTGTAAATGTTTTTACTCTCAGTTGAATGCTGGGCACTGTTTGTAATGTATGTACACAAAGGTGTTTTTTTCTATCAACGTTGACTTTTTTGCACATTTTTGGAGGTATTTAATTTGTACACTGATTTAATACTCTGACCAATTGTTGATGGGTGTATGAGAATCACGTGTGTGTGCAATGTACTACTGTCTGGATGTATGGGGTTTTTTATTCCTTTTGAGATGTTGCTACCAGTAACTGCACTGCCGTTGCTGCTTTACATGGAATATCTTGTGTATAAAAACAAACAAAAAGATAAAAACAATTTAAAAATTAGCCTATGGTTATCTTGGTTGAGGAACTCAGGAGTTGAGCATTGCTTACTAGTTCCTTTTGTCTAACAACCTTCCAAACTTAAAAACAAACAAAACCCCCCATGTAATTCTGTGTATGCATTGAATGTGTGTGTGTATATATATCCCAGTAATCTTATTCCACAGTTTCATTTCTACATTTTTATGAACTTGTTTTTTAAGGGTACTATGTTTAGTTAGAATAATTAAATATATAAAAGCTTTGAGAGATGATTTACTAGATAAATATATTTTCAGCTGGCTGATGTTCAAAATATTTTTTTAATTTTTGTTTTTAACCATTCGAAATGTATTTGTATTTCCAAAATCAGACACGAATTGTACTTAGAAATATATTAAAACACTCTGTAGGGACAACAGTGTGACTTCTGTGTTAAGAATTCTTAAGTGCAGCACGATGCAGACCCGCATTTCTGAACGGCGTTTTCTGTTGCTCTTATTTAAAACGCGCCTTGCGAAATCCCATGTTTTTAACTATGGGGTTATTTTAAACCAGCTCCTCTCTTTCGGCCCGCTCCCCTTCCCCACGGTACAGGGCTGTCCGCCGCGACCAGGGTTGCGCTGCTCTGCCCGCCCCCGCGCGAAACCCTGTGGCGAGGGCGCTTCCCCCTCCCAGTCCCAGTGCCACACACTCGATCCATTGCGTGCCTCCGCTCCTCCCGCGCGGCGGAAGTGACGCGGCGGCCGGGCGCCGCTGTGCGGTGGCGGCGCTGCAGGGCGACCATGGGCAGGAAGGAGCGGGGTGAGCAGCCCGGGGCGGAGGGTATCGGCGGGGAGCTGTCCGGCGGCGCGGGGCTGGGGCGGAGCGGGGCAGGGAGGTCTGACTGGGGCACCGAGGTCCTGGGTGGCGGTCGTGCCGCTTCATCACAGCTCCAGCTTTGCTCCCAGATAAGAAAAAGTCCAAGAAGCGCCATTATGATGACGACGAAGACGATGAAGACGAAGCTCCCGGCAGGGAATCGCAGGAGGCTGTGCCTTCTGCCGCGGGGAAACAGGTGGAGGACAGCAGCACCAAAGTGGACGAGTACGGGGCGAAGGACTACAGGCAGCAGATGCCCCTGAAAGCTGACCACTCCTCGCGTCCCCTCTGGGTGGTACGTGCGGCCGCGGGGCCTCGTTGCGCCCAGCCCAGGCCTTGGGGGATCGGTGAGGTTCCCATAGAGCTAACGGTACCGGTTGGCAGCGGTTTGACATAGAGTAATGCACTGCGGGCCTGGGCAGGTGACCTGGTTGCAGTAAGTCTGTGTCTTATCGGTACGGTTTGCAAGGGAGACTCACTGAGACGTTTTTGTGAATTTTTCACCCCATAAAGCAGCCGGGATTGTGTTGCATGCAACCCCAGCCAAGCCTGCTCAGCAGTCCCGACTCAAACAGGAATGCCAAAAGTTAAGGGTTGCGTGTGAGGGTGGAGAGAGTGTGCTCCTGGGGTTGGATTTGCCAGGGCCTTCAAACCGAGATTGCTTCTGGTGGGATGAGCGAGTCTGGTGCCTGCAAACCCCTGTTTCAGGACACTTGGACTGTGAGCAGTGTGAGGCCACCCAAAACAGCATCACCAAGCCCTTGCCTGGGAGCCCCTTGGAAATGCTGTCATGCCAGCATCCTCCTCGTAAATCCCCTCTTTGTCAAGCATCCCTTGCCATTGACTGGACAGGGCAGCGGAGCACCTTTAGCCAGATCATTCTGGTAAGGAGGTAGAATGGTTTGTGGAAGTAGCTGCATTGCAGAATGATACAAGCGAGGTCTATTGTAGTGACACAGCAACGTGTGTGGAATGAAGCAGCCTTAAAACAGGCTGGTCTGCATCATTAGTAACTCGTACCATGTGTTTCCTCTACCCTGAAAGGGATGTCAGTAAATCTGACCAAGACGTGGCCAGTAGCACAAGCAGATGGAGAAGAGGTGGTGGCTCAATCAGCACCCTGTCACCTCTGCAGGGGTGTTACTGAATGCTGTGACATGCAAATGCCATCTCTCTTCTGCTGTTTTTTCTGCATAAAAAGTCATGGGAGTTTTGGGTTGGTTTAGGGGAATAGGACTAAAAGCTATCTCTGCCCAAGCAGTTTGCTTATCATTAAAAAAGACAAAGTACCCCAACACAACAGTCTGGAAAATCTTAATCTGTGTGGGTGTGTTTTTCTCCTTAGTGCCATAGAAAGGATACTGTAAAGTCAATGCCTGGGCCCTTTCAGAAAACAAAAATTGTACCTTCCTTTGTCTTAATTTTTATGTGTGACTTTGTTATTAGGACAGACACTTTTTACCGAAACCCTGTGCTGCATTGCTACGTAAAGGGTGGACTGTCTCTGTGGCACCATGGCAGCAGTATAGGAAATTCCTTCTTTGCCCAACTAACACTGTTGTGCCTTCAGCATTTCCTCTTGTTTCTGTAGGCTCCTGATGGCCATATTTTTCTAGAAGCCTTTTCTCCAGTTTACAAATATGCACAGGACTTTTTGGTTGCCATTGCTGAGCCTGTATGCAGACCAACCCACATTCATGAGTACAAGCTGACTGCTTACTCACTGTATGCTGCCGTTAGCGTTGGTTTACAAACAAGTGACATCACAGAGTATTTACAAAAACTGAGCAAGACTGGTGTCCCAGATGGAATAATTCAGTTTATCAAGGTAAGACTATTTCATTGGAGTTGGAAATACTTCACTAGTAACAGCAGGTATCCTTTCCTGCTGCCTCTGCTTGTTTTATTTTTCTTTGGTCATGCATTGGTCGTTTTGGTCTTACACTACTTTTTCACTGCTTCAAGAGAGCAGAGGCTTTGTCTTATTTTCTATCTTTTTCTATAGTATATTGCTGCAGTATATCCCATGTGGGGTCTACATCTCCTTAAAACAGTATACCCAAGTGTCTGCAGAGTTTCAGCCAGTAGGCATTGTATTTGGGGAAAGTTTCCTTAGGTTTGCTCTGGAAGAAGACTATGAATGTAAGAAGCAGCCTGGAATAGCCAGGTACTATAAAACATAGTCTGTGACTGACCTGTTTGGGATGATGTGTGCATCATCTGAAAATGCCTGTTCAGGTTTGTTCCATGGGCGTGTGAACATTGCAAAATGTTTTGTGATACTGTGCTTCCTCAGAAAGACCTAAACTGCATTGCAGCATTTGGTCCCAAATGTAGAATAGAAGAGAACAGAATAAACCAGGTTGAAAGAGACCTTCAAGGTCATCACGTCTAACCCATCACCCAACACCATCTAATCAACTAGACCACAGCACCAAATACCCCATCAAGTCTCCTCCTAAACACCTCCAGTGATGGTGACTCCACCACCTCTCTGGAGGTAGTTGTAGAGAGCAATAAGGTCTCCCCTGAGCCTCCTCCTCTCCAGGCTAAGCAACCCCAGCTCCCTCAGCCTCTCCTCATAGGGCTTGTGCTCCAAACCTCTCCCCAGCTTTGTTGCCCTTCTCTGGACATGTTCCAGCAATTCAACATCTTTCCTAAGCTGAGGACACAGTACTCAAGGTGTGGCCTAACCAGTGCTGAGTACAGGGGCAGAATGACCTCCCTGCTCCTGCTGGCCACACTGTTCCTGATACAGGCCAGGATGCCATTGGCCTTCTTGGCCTCCTGGGCACACTGCAGGCTCATGTTCAGCCTACTGTCAGCCAGTACCCCCAGGACCCTCTCTGGCTGCTCTCCAGCCACTCTGACCCCAGCCTGTAGCACTGCATGGGGTTGTTGTGGCCAATGTTTAGAACCCGGCACTTGGATGTGTTAAATCTCGTGCCCTTGGACTCTGCCCATCTGTCCAGCCTGTCAAGATCCCTCTGCAGAGCCCTACTACACTCTAACAGATTAACACCTGCCCCAAGCTTGGTGTTGTCTGCAAATTTAGTGATGATGGACTCAATGCCCTCATCCAGATCATCAATAACGATATTAAAGAGCATGGAACTGATCTTTTGCATATTCCTGTTTCCATTCATTTGTAGCTCTGTACTGTCAGCTATGGGAAGGTGAAGCTGGTACTGAAACATAACAGGTAGGTGGCTTTTTCCTTTAGTAGTGTGGTAGAGAAAGTCTTCCAGATGCAGAGCTGTGCATGAATGAGTGGTGTCAGTGACTGTTGAGTCTTGCAGCTCCCAGCCAAGTGTAGCATCTCTCAAGACAAGATCACTTGTTCAACTGTAAAAGTGTTTAATAAATTAGTCGGTGAATTTAAGTGAGGCTGTCCTGAGCTTCTAGTGCTTATTTTTTACTTCTTTAGGCTGTGAATTTGACATTCTAGCTTATTTCTTCATTGCTTGGGCTTGCAATAGATCCTTAAGGTTTTGAGAGAATTCCTTCCTAATTTACGTGAACTTGGTTAGTTAAGTTTTTTACAGCTGTCCTTCAGTCTTATGCATTCTTGGTTGTCATCCATTCAGGAAGGGTAAGCAAATCCATTTGGAAGAGGTCTGTGTTTGTTGCTGGATTGATTTGTTTTAAACATAGAAGGTAACATTAGAAGAGACATTGAGAGGTCATTTAGTTGATAGCTGACCAATTTTATCTAAGCTTGTGATTTGGCAGTAGAGAGAGGGAAAAGAAGGAGACATCAGAAACCTGAAGCCTCCATCTCAACCTTGCCTGTGTTTTATCTTTCTCCTTCTATTTCTTTTGCAAAGTTCTCAGTTGTCAGACAACCACAGATAAGCCCTGAGACTATCATCTAATGCTCTGCTTCTGCTGCTGCATTTTTGAGCCTGTTGCTTTGGGTGGAACTAACACTGGTATTACTAGCAGGGTTTTGTCCTCTCCTAGGTGTTTCTGAGAAACAGATTTCTCCCATGCCCTTTAAGTGTTAAGTCTCTTAGCTCACGTTTTAACTGTGATCTCTAATCAGCATCATTATTGATGAATCTCCAGGAAGAGAAACAAATTCAGGATGCACTAATTTAAACAGTTAGATATGCTTGTGTTTTGGTCAGGTGGGCAGGAGTTTAAAACACCACATCCAGCGTTTTGACAGACTCCCCTCAACTCAGTCTCAAAACCATTGGCTTGTGTCATGTGTCACAAATAAGACGTGAGAGCTCTCTCTAGGCAGCTGTGCTGAAGTTTTTCCACTTGTGTTGTGCTAGAGAACGTTTGAGCAAGATGGATAAGGACAAAGTATGTGATGCTTTTGATGTGAAACATCCTTTAAAATTTTTGATTGGCATAATTTTTTTTTACTTTTAAATTACCACCTGCAGATTGGATACTTGAGAGTGCATCTGGGACAGCTATAGAGGCAGGCATCTGTGTTGTTCTTCCTGCAAGTTATTCTGTTGATTAATTCATAAAAATGTTTTTTTTTCTTTGTTGATTAATTTTAGGTATTTTGTGGAAAGTACCCACCCTGATGTCATTCAGCAGCTTCTGCAAGACCATGTGATAAAAGACTGTCGCCTGAGAAATGCTGAGGGTGAAGAAACAGAGCTCATCACAGAGACATTCACGAGTAAATCAGCGGTATGTCTGAGCACGTTTTAAAATTACTGAATGAACAGTGGATAAGTGGAGTGATTATTGTTTGTTGGTGGTACCAGGAATTGCTTTGGGTTCTGTCAGCAATGATCTGTGCCTCCTTAATGAGCCTGAATTGGAGACAGGCAGAATGTGTCTCTAATGAAACTCTTGGCCGTCTATTTCAGATTTCCAAATCCAGTGAAGGTAGCTTTGGTCCATCGACATCACAAGCAACAGATGCTCAGATTAAGCCAGATGTCCCAGCTGATTTATTTGAGTTTTACGAACAGATGGACAAAGATGAGGAGGAAGAGGAAGAAACACAGACTGTGTCTTTTGAAGTCAAGCAAGTATGACTATTTTAGTCTCTGCATATGTAGCTGTGGGGAATGTGCCCAGGACTTGCAAATAAGCATGAGAGCTCGATGCAAAGTACTGTGGCTCCTTGACTGGGGAGTTCACTGAAAGTCGATAATGGTTCTTTCCTGTGACATTCCAAAATCTTACAATCTCCCTCTTCTGTACGGAGGGTGGCCTGCAAAGCACAGTGCTCACAGGCCAGGGAAAGGCTCCAGAGACTACCTGAGGTTCTTGTGTGCTGCTTATTGTTGCTTTCTGCAAGTCAAGTGGGAATGCAGTGAAGGACAAATTGGCTGTTGGTTTAAGAGCTTCCTTGTAGTTTGTTGTTTTTTTTTTTTCCCTGTTTGTTTTTTTTTTCCCCTCTGTTTTTGTTTTGTGATTCATGTTTGCAAAAGGAACTCTGGGTGGTTCTTATTTCATGACTTAAGGGCAGCTGGAAGTTGGAGTACAAGCTCGCCTGAAGGCTTGACCTTCAGAGCGCTTTTGCAGAATTTCTCAAGTTGATCTTAGACTCGGTGATTCCAATGATAACTTTGGTGGGGAAAACACATTTTATCTTATTATTTTTTTTTAAATAACCCAATAGGTATTTTATTTTTAAAAAATCCAAACTGATTTAGCAGCCTCTTGGTGATTGAATCAGCCTGTCGTGGTGTAATAACTGCATTATCAGGGTGTAGAGATTTTCCAGATAATAGATGTGCAGCTTTGCCTGATCCTTCTGTGTAATACGCAGAATCTTTGGTGTCTCTTATTGAGCTCTTTGTTGCAGGATTTCAGGATGTAGTTTAGTCACTGCTAGGTAAGCAAAAAACCTGAGATTAATGCAGCATGTTCTTCCATCTCTCTAAATAGCCCTCTGTAATATCAACAGTTAGTAGATTGAGAGAGGTTCTCCTCCCCTCTACTCTGTCCTGGTGAGACTGCATCTGAAATACTGTGTCCAGTTTTGGGCCCCTCAGTTCAAGAAGGACGGGGAACTGCTTAAAAGAGTCCAGCACAGAGCCACAAAGATCATTAAGGGAGTGGAACATTTTCCTTACAAGGAGAGACTGAGGGAGCTGGTACTCTTCACCTTGGAGCAGAGAAGACTGAGGGGTGACCACATTAATGTTTATAAATGTCTAAAGGATGAATGTCAAGAGGATGGAGTCTGGCTCTTTTCAGTGATGCCCAATGACAGGACCAGGGGCAGTGGGTGGAAGCTGAGGCATAGGAAGTTCCATGGAAACATGAGGAAAAAATTTTTCACTGTGAGGGTGACAGAATACTGGAACAGGCTGCCTGGGGGTTTATTGTGTCTCCTCCTATAGAGACATTCAAAACCTGCCTGGATATGTTCCAGTGTGATCTGGTATAGATGATCCTGCTCTGTCAGGGGAGTTGGACTAGATGGTCTTTTGAGGTTCCTTCCAACCCCTAACATTCTGTGATTCTGTGAAAATGTTTGAGAGGGGCAGGAGTGATCATGAGTAAAGTTTCTGGAATAAACTTTAACTCTTGCAGACTTCACGAGAACAAAAAATAAATGTAACCTCATGTGGTAGTAAATAATCTGGTGGGGAAAAAAATTAATTCAGATGTGGAAAATTTACCAATGTGAATCCTTGTTTCCTCTTCAGGAGATGATTGAAGAACTTCAGAAGCGTTGTATCCATTTGGAATACCCCTTGCTGGCAGAATATGATTTCAGAAATGATTCTGTGAATCCTGATATTAACATAGATCTGAAACCTACAGCTGTCCTCAGGCCCTATCAAGAGAAAAGCTTGAGGAAGATGTTTGGAAATGGGCGAGCCAGATCTGGTGTTATTGTCTTGCCATGTGGTAAGTGTCTGGATTGGTATTAAGGAGTTTTGTTCTTTATTTGCCAGTAGTAAAGTAGCTTCCAGATACGACAGCTGCTTAGATTTCAAACAGTAGTTAGAACTGTTCTGGCTATCAGTATGCAGAATCCTCATGGTTTTTACGTAGTGGGTGGTGTGCTGTGGGGAGGGAGAGTTATTTGCTGAGTGCTGCCAGTGACTGAAGAACTGACGTGTGGTTGTGATAGCTTCAGACAGCTGTTTACGCTTTCACTGTTTCTTCTGAGTCAGCTGTGCTGGTTTTCCAGTGAAATGTAAAGCTGTTGCCCTTGGAATAATTTCTTCCTTGGTTGGTAATAGAGAGACTTGAGAAGAACTGGAAGTACAAATATGGCATAAGGGGAGTGCAAGGAAGTAAAGAGCCTGTGTGCATAAGTTCTGGGCAGGGGAGCTTGAGAAAGAGGCAAGGAATGTGCAAATGGCAAAGGGAAGGAAGAGGAGGTTGCACGCCAGATGCTCTTGGTATTGGGGGTGGAGAGAGCACATGGGAGATAGGTCAAGAGCATGCACTGAGAGAGTGTGTAAGGGGTGCTGGGAGAAGTGTGAAGGAGGAATGGAAAGATTTAAGTACCTGCTCTGTGGGGGAGTGAGCACAGCTGGTGGATTGTTGAATGGAGCACTTCTCAGGGAAGCTTTCTGTAGCCCCCTGGAATTTCATGTGCTTTTAAAATTTAAAAAGCATTAGACTGGCTGTAAACAGTGGCTTTGCCAGTTAGAAACAAGAATTTTCTGAAGAAAATATGTGTCCAGTAGGCAATTCAGATGTTTTTTCAGAAGTAAATGCTCCATTTCTTTACAGTTACTGCAGTAGAAAAACAACACAGAATTTGCTCCTACCTGGTTTCATATCCTCTCACAGGTTTTGTGTTTTCCTCTGCTACTTTTTGTTTTTTTCCCTCTACTCCCCTGATACCTGAGAGGTAACTAGTGAACATCACCCTTCTTCCCCTGCAGGTGCTGGCAAGTCTCTGGTTGGAGTGACAGCTGCGTGTACTGTCCGCAAGCGGTGTCTGGTCCTTGGTAATTCTGCAGTGTCTGTGGAGCAATGGAAAGCCCAGTTCAAGATGTGGTCCACCATTGACGACAGTCAGATATGTCGGTTCACTTCTGACGCCAAAGACAAGCCCATTGGTTGTTCTGTTGCTATCAGCACTTATTCCATGTTGGGACACACAACAAAAAGGTCCTGGGAAGCAGAAAGAGTAATGGAGTGGCTTAAAAGTCAAGAGTGGGGCCTTATGATACTTGATGAAGTACATACTATCCCTGGTAAGGAAATGGTGTGCAAACCTTTTGTGTTACACACACTTACATGGTTACTCTGCTCTTTTAGAAGTGACACTTACTTGCTGTCTTTCTTGTGATTAGTATAGTGAACAAACCCATGGTGTAGAGTTTGGAGACGAGTAACCTGCTTTGTTCTATTATATTCCCCTTGATAGTGTAAAGTTTATCTGACCACTAGTTTCCTAAACCCATTTGTTTTCTACAAAGCTAGTGTAAAATGCAAGTGCCTTCTGCTTCCATGTAGGTTGATGAAGTGCTCTAAAAGTACCTGAGTTACATTTGTATAATTTTGTATAGAAAAATTTGAACAGGAGAGGAAGTCATCTGCCTTCTTTTCTTTTGAGATCCAGCAGCAGTGTAGACTGTTTTTCTAGTATCTATTTCTACTCAATAAAACATGAGTAACCATAGTGACTGCTATCCAGAAATAGCTGCTGTACGTGAAATTACTGTGTAATTGAGATCTGTGCTATTGGAAAGCAGTAGTGTAGTAATACGGTGTCAGTGGAATAATGGTGGCTAAAAATACCACCAGGAGCCTGTATTGGCTGCTCTGCCTTGTTCTCATGATTTCATTTGAATATAATGGATTTCAGAAGACAACCTTGATGATTAACTGGCATTTTATCATAGCAGTATGTAGCTGCCACCATTTGTTCTTGGTTGCATAAGAATTAAACTACCTTAGGGGAGGTTGTAGCCAGGTGGGGCTTGGTCTCTTCTCCCAGGCAACCAGCACCAGAACAAGAGGACACAGTCTCAAGCTGCACCAGGGGAGGTTTAGGCTGGATGTTAGGAAGAAGTTCTTCACGGAAAGAGTGATTGGCCATTGGAATGGGCTGCCCAGGGAGGTGGTGGAGTCACCATCACTGGAGGTGTTTAGGAAGAGACTGGATGGGGTGCTTATTGCCATGGTTTAGTTGATTAGAAATGTTGGATGATAGGTTGGACTTGATGATCTCAAAGGTCTCTTCCAACCTGGTTAATTCTATTCAATTCTATTTTAAGGTATAGCATGTCCTTGGCCAATACTGAAGATGAGTAATTCTGCCATGTACTAGAAGTTCTGATTGTGGCAGTCAGCTAAGAATCCCTGTGTCATAGTTCTTTCTGTGAATTATTCTGTGACCTAAAACAAGCCCTGTAACCTCTGAATATATTCATTTTTCTCTTGGGAAATGGGAAATTATAAAGATGCCAGAAGGTTTAGTGGGGTTTCCAGAGTACACTGAAGATATAAACCAAAGCCACAATTGGTGTGAAATTTTGCTGTAACAGATTTGTTAGTGTATGTGACATGGGGTAAAATTTCCCAACACTCTGCATGGTTTGTGTTCAGCAGTTGATGAAATTGCCTTTTTGTTTTTTAAAGTTGTGGTTATTTGTCTTCTAAACCCATTGAGGAATGTAAACAGAAACTTTGTCTTGCATTTCTTAGCAAAAATGTTCAGACGTGTGCTCACTATTGTGCAAGCTCATTGTAAACTGGGGCTGACTGCTACCCTGGTCAGAGAAGATGATAAAATTGTTGACCTGAACTTCCTGATTGGACCAAAACTCTATGAAGCCAACTGGATGGAACTGCAGAACAGTGGCTACATTGCTAAAGTCCAGTGTGCTGAGGTGATGCTCTGCTTTTTGGTACTACAAGTGTTTATTTAGTATGTTTGTAACATTTTGTGGGTTTATTTTAAGGAAGATACATACAATTGTCAGAATTTAACTGGGAAAAATGGGTGCCTTGAGACCTTCTGTTAACTTTGTAGCTTAGGCAAGGCTATCACTGGTCAGTATGAACATGAGGTAAATCCAGCAGCCAGGTGTTCTTCAGAGTAACTTCAGCACTCTTTCACTTTGCTGGGATTGTGGTGCTCGGTCTGCTGTCTCCACATAAACATTTGGAAACATGAATAGTGGTTGCAGTTTTGTAGACCTAGTTCAATGCAGTTTACTTCTGTGCTGTCTGACTTTGTATCTTAAACTCAGTTTTCTGTGGTAATGTTAACACTGTTGTGATGAGCATAACATGAGGTGATATACTGGAAACTGCTTTTAAACTTCACCTGGTGGACAGTCTGTAGTTACTTGAAGAAAATTCTTGTAACTTTTAAACCAAAGAAGCACAGTATAAAGTTTAAAAAGCATAGGAAAACCCTGGCTTATCTCAAGCCTGAATGCAGGAGGGTGAAAATTGAGAACATAGGACTGGATCTTACAGTTGCTTTCCAGTACAGATGGTGTGACCTCTGTTCTTTCCAGCCTATGGGTAACAGAAGAATCTGCTACTAGAGAAGCAGAAACGTTTCATGCAGGCACATTAGAGTATTCAAGTAGCCTTTCTGGGTCAGACTAGAGAGCTAACCTAATATAGTGTCACTGATGATTGTCAAGAAAGATAATTAGCAAAATGTATAAAACAGGACAAACATATACCTGTTACTTAAAAAAGTTTTCCAAGCCCTCAATCACTTGAGAGCTATGTGTGGTTTCTGTGCAACCATGAGTAGATACATTTTTCGGGAACTTGTCCAGGCCCCTATTGAATGCAAGTTAAGTTTTGGAAGCTACAACATGCCATAGTGGTTTCATAACTGTTGTTTTTTTTTCCAGTTTTGGTTGTTTTTTTTGTTTTGTTTGGGGTTTTTTTGTTGTTGTTATTATTATTATTATTATTATTATTATTATTATTATTATTATTATTATTATTTCTCTTTTGTGTTTTGTTGTTATTGGTTTTGAGGCTTTGATGTTACTACTTTTTAGTTGGTTGTGGTTTTTTTTAAACCTGTCTAGCTAGTTTCAGGCACTTCTTCCTAGCTCTGGTACTGGGATAAAAAAATGCAGATTCAGGTCAGCTCTTCCCCTTACAAACTTTGTGCAAACTGGAGGTTGTAGAAGGAAGAAACCACACAACTATCTTTCAGTAATAGAATGTAAGTGAAGAGCATCTAGAAAATAACCAGATTGGATGGAGAATAACCAGTCTGCAAATTCAGATCTGACTGTTTAGATATTTTGGTTAATCCTGCATTGGGAACATAATTCTTCCTAGTCTCTGAACAGCCTTTTAGACATTGAGCAGTGAAGCATGGGCTGCACTTGGTCTGAATCACATGAAAATTCTGCAAGTTTATATTCTTTGACCAATGTTTTGAAGTAACATTCAATGGGACCACCAAAACCAAAGTTACCAAAAAAAGCAGTGCTGATATCAGATATATAACAAATCTAATACATGTACAACTGCATTGCAGGTTTGTTTGGGTTTTCTTACATGGTGTTGAGAAGTAGCACCTTTAATCAGCTTCTTGTCTTCTCCATACCCAAGGAAGATGCCTGGTTTGCTCTTTAAGCGTGGTTCTTTCCATGTGGCGAGAGGGGGCAGTGCTGCTGCCCGAGAAGGCAGGTCACAGCTATTGCAGGTCCTGCTCTTTAACTACTCTAAAAGAAAATAAGCAGCACATAGTCTAAAAAGTTAAAAGAAGTTTTTTAAAAAAGAGAACAACCTTATCCTTGAAATATATTTTCAATTTTGTAGTTTATAAATAAGCCCTTTCCCAGCTGCCGCACTACATTTTTGTTTTGGAGGGCATGTCTTGTAAAATGTAAAAATGAAAATATCATTGGGGTGAGAAGCAGATTTTGTGCTTAAATTCATTGCTCATGCTGTCAAGGGATGAAAAAGGCCATATCAGCATTTAACTCTTGGGTGGGGGGGAAGGGGAAATAAAAACCCCCCACACCATGTTTTGAGACCAAAACCAAAGTAGTTTTTCACAGTACAGAACAATTCAGGCTGTTTAAACAAACTCCTGTAAATTGTGACATAACTTGTTTAACTGAATGATGGTTGGCAAAGAGGCTTTTCTTTGCAGTATTCTCTTAATCTGTACAGTGCAATAAATACGGGGGAATAACTCACGTACAGCAGGAAGAATGTCTTCAAAAGCATATAGATAGGGTCCTTATATTCCATAGCTAGTATCATTGCATATACATAAATTTTTAGAGTTTGTAATTTCTTCTGTTTTCATGCTACAGTGGAAAAAATACCTCAGTGAGCCTAGATACGTGCCATGCTATGATAGATGTTTACATAATAAAATAATTGCTTAGGGAAACCTATTGAAAACTTCTAATCCAGGTTTTCTGACTTGTAGGCTCAATAGCTGTTAAATTAAGGGCCACACTCTTTTTGTGAGTATATGAAAAAAGACAGATAAATCTGTTCTATAATGAAAAGCAAACATGTCTCTTAGTTTGCAGAATATGGATGAAAACTAATTGTTACGGCAAAAGCTTTGACTGCTGTGAGAGAGTGATTGCACAGATGGTACATTCCTGTAATTACTGATCTGTAAAAATTAGTAGCATTCAGTAAAATTATTAAGTATGGAACATAAACCAAATACCTTCCAATCTTGTTCCAGTCCCACTGCCTGTTTCTGTTGTGGATCTTGCTGCCATAGCATTTTGGAAGGCCAGAATATGAATGAGGTTAAGCAGTCTGTCCGTGCTAGAGACCACACCAACCAACAGCTTTGATTTTGATGGAGAAATCACTGTGCTAAAATAGGTGGCGTGCGCTGTACAGAGATATGTTGCATTGCCCGTATGTTGCATTGTCCATTTCTGGGCCCCTGTCCAGTTCTGGGCCCCTCAATTTCAGAACAGACTCTTGAACGTGTCCAGAGAAGGGCAATGAGGCTGGTAAGAGGCCTCAAGCGCAAGCCATACGAGAAGAGGCTGAGGGAGTGGGGATTGTTTAGCCTGGAGAAGAGAAGGCTCAGGGAAGACCTTATTGCTGTCCACAACTACCTGAAGGGAGGTTGTAGCCAGGAGGGGGTTGGTCTCTTCTCTCTAGCAACCAGCACCAGAACAAGAGGACACAATCTCAAGCTGCAACAGGGGAAGTTTAGGCTTGAGGTGAGGAGAAAGTTCTTCACAGAGAGAGTCGTTCACCATTGGAATGGGCTGCCCAGGGAGGTGGTGGAGTCACTGTCCCTGGAGGTGTTCAAGAGGGGATTGGACGTGGCACTTGGTGCCATGGTCTAGTAGGCTTGAGGTCTTGGGTGACTGGTTGGACTTGATGGTCTTTGAGGTCTTTTCCAACCTTGTTGATTCTATGATTCTCATCCCCCCCCCCCCCAATATACTTCAGTTTCCCACAGGAATAAAATAAGTAAGTAACCACTTTTTACTTTGTGTGTGCATGTGTTTCTGTTTTGTAATTCTAGGTTTGGTGCCCAATGTCACCTGAATTTTACAGAGAATATGTAGCCATCAAAACCAAGAAACGGATACTGCTGTACACCATGAACCCAAACAAATTCAGAGCCTGCCAGTTCCTCATTAAGTTTCATGAACGACGGAATGATAAAATCATTGTGTTTGCTGACAACGTGTTTGCACTGAAGGAGTATGCAATCAGACTTGGGAAGTAAGTATTCACAGCCAACAATAGCATTGTTCTTTTCCTCCTTTCTGGAAAAAGACCACAGCTTCCAGTGGTCTTTAGATATTTCTTATAATACTCTAACTCCAGTCTTCCTATGTAAAAAGGCACTTGGGAGGGATTTGTTTAATGCTTTTTGTTTTGGTTTGGTTTTTTATGAAGGAGCTCATGAGTGGTTTTGGGGTTTTTTTTGATGGGTTTTATTGGCACTGCAATATTACTTCAGTGTGGAACTGTTTGAGTAGAATATCTGTTTAGCACTTGTCTCAGAGGAGTTTTCACCCAAGCTTTGTATGAAAGACTGCTAGTATATCTCCATACATTTTATTACTATTAAAAGCCAGTGGAAAAATGAGGGTCTTTTAACTGGAAGTATTTCTTTTAACGGATGGTAGCTTCCCCTGTCTCTCTGAGACAAAGGTTTTCCAATATACACACTGGATGTTTCAGGATCTTACGGGACCAAGAGCATTCACCTTCAGGTTCTGAAAAGGTCTTAACCTTGTCTAAAAAGCTTTTCTGGGAGCTGTTCTGTACCAGGGCACTGCCTAAAACTACCATAATCATTTAACAAATGAAAGGATTTTCCTGTCATGAACTCCTTGGCTACTTTAAAGGACTCTTTAACATGAGTGCAGTTACAGAAGGTTATACAAATAATCTGAGAGATTTAGCATCAGTGTACTTGAAGAGTGTGGGGAGGGATCATCAGGAAGAGTGTTTGCCAGGGTCAAGTATAGAGGAATTTTTGGGGAAAATAAGCATAGAAGCATCCTGTCTTTGACAAGGCCAAATAATGCCTTGCTGGTTGGAAGCTTTGAGGCATTTTGATTGTTTCTGTTTTCATGTCTAGGAATTTCAGCAGCACTTCTTACAGAACCACAAACAAACCTTACAGTTCCTACAGTGTTTGACTGTAGTTTAAGAGCCATATTGTGCTAGCTTGCTGTGACATCAAATAGTAATCTGAGCTAATGGTGCTGGATGAATTCCAGCACCCGTGGTCTCTTTCCACATTTTTTTAATCTGTCTGGACAGAGATTAGCTGTAATGATGCCTCTGGAATGTCTCTAGCAGTGTTCAGTGCACCGTGCAGAAAGCCTTTAGCGGAGGTGACACTGGGAGCGAGTGCTAGCAAAATAGCACAGCAGTTGTTAAGCAGGATAAATGCTGCAGAAGCATAGGAGGAAAAGCAGTTGAAGAAATACTGGGTGCTTGCATTTCATGTTCTTGAGTGAGTTTTCTGTTCCTCCCACTGTAGAGTGAGCGTCAGGCCATATGACTACCAGTGTTAGAAAGAAAGGAGGCTTGCAGTGCTGGGTAGAGGTGATGGAATCGTCATTTTAACCAGGAATTTTCTATGGCAGTTTGTTATGAGCATGCTGAAACAAAGGGAGGTTTTGGTCTGGGTGGAGCAGGGATTACATGTGTAAGGAGGGGAGGGCAACCCAGAGGGTACGGTGGTAATTGCTGAGGCTGTCTGCTTGGCTAGTGCTGGCTCAGCAGAACAGTTGCCATTGCACTTATGACCGGAATTGAGCCTGTGGGGTGGTTGGGCTCCTGGATTTAAGGAGAGATGGCCATTGTCTGGCTGCCTTTGCTGGCTTCCCCTTACCCACCTTTCCCTTGGTACTGGCAGGGAAAGACTATGCACATGACAGGGATTATTTTTACTATAATTTTGGGGGTCACAGAATTCAAATGTGCTTAGCCAGCTTTTACTCTGTCATGAATCTGTCATCCAGTGTCATACAGGTCATGTGCTGACTGTTTTTTGATGGTGTTACTAATATGTTTAAATTGCTGTTTCTGAAGGACTATGCCTCTATGGTTTTGACAGTTACATCAGTTAATGGGAAAGGCATCTATCTTTGCAAATCCCTCAAATGTCTTTTTGTAGTGAGGAAAAGGAACTATTTGAAAAAGAAAAATTACCAGTTTAGCATTGGATATCCTAAGTTCAGGAAGGTACTCAGATACAAGGTAATGAATTGGGGGTGTAAAATGGAGGATCGATAGCCAGGAATTCTATATTATTCTATTCTTAATAAAAAAATGTGTTTGAACCCCTTCCTGGTGGTTTTAAGAAGCAGAAGACTCACAGATACTTTACTTTGAGTTTAAGTATTCCACTTACATTTTGCTAGGGATTAAAACTGGCGCAATTTAAATACTAAATGGAATTTCATAATTAGGGTTACAAATATTAGCTGAATGCTACTCATGGAATCATTTCAATATTATTGCTCTCTACAACTACCTTAGGGGAGGGTATAGACAGGCAGGGGCTGGTCTCTTCTCCCAGGCAACCAGCACCAGAACAAGAGGACACAGTCTCAAGCTGCACCAGGGGAGGTTTAGGCTGGAGGTTAGGAAGAAGTTCTACACAGAGAGGGAGAGTGATTGCCCATTGGAATGGGCTGTCCAGGGAGGTGGTGGAGTCACCATCATTGGAGGTGTTCAGGAGGAGACTTGATGGGGCGCTTGGTTGCATGGTTTAGTTGATTAAGGTGGTGTTGGATGATAGGTTGGACATGATCTTGAAGGTCTCTTCCAACCTGGTCTATTCTATTCTATTCTATTCTATTCCTTTATTCATTTGCCACTTTCATTTTTTAGCTGTATTTTTCTAAAAACCTGGTTTAATAGAAGAATTAGATTAGAAGTGACTAGGATTATTCTATTAAACTCAATCATGAATAATGTTTGTAGTAAAGAAAGCAAGAGGAGCCACCATGTAGGAATTGGCTGATAAGAGTAGAAAACCGTAGTATTTGTGCCCTGCATGTTTATGTTCTGTAGGAGAGGAGGCTGTTTTCGGATAGCATTGGTAGGCTATAGGGAAGGTTTGCCTTTGCTCCAATTAGAGAAAGCTATGTTTTGTCTTTGACTCTGAGAGTAATGTAAACACCTTGTAACTGAAGGAGAGAAACTGGATAGAATCTGGTTAGATATGTTAAAATATTGTTTTGTTATTTTGACTGGCTGGAAAGCAACCCTGAGGAGAGAGACTTGGGGTGCTGGTGGATGAGAAGCTCAACATGAGCTCTCAATGTGCACTTGCAGCCCAGAAAGCCAATCAGATCCTGGGCTGCATCAAGAGAAGTGTGGCCAGCAGGTCAAGGGAGGTGATTCTCCCCCTCTACTCAGCTCTGGTGAGACTCCACCTGGAGTACTGCGTCCAGTTCTGGAGCCCCTATTACAAGAGGGATATGGACATGCTGGAACATGAACAGAGAAGGGCCACGAGGATGCTCAGAGGGCTGGAGCACCTCTCCTATGAGGACAGACTGAAAGAGTTGGGGCTGTTCAGTCTGGAGAAGAGAAGGCTCCGAGGTGACCTCATTGTGGCCTTCCAGTATCTGAAGGGGGCCTACAAGAAGGCTGGGAAGGGACTTCTCAGGATCTCAGGTAGTGATAGGACTAGGGGAATGGAATGAAGCTGGAGGTGGGGAGATTCAGTCTGGACGTGAGGAGGAAGTTCTTCACCATGAGAGTGGTGAAGCCCTGGAATGGGTTTTCCAGGGAGGTGGTTGGGGCCCCATCCCTGGAGGTGTTTAAGACCAGGCTGGATGAGGCTCTGGCCAGCCTGATCTAGTGTGGGGTGTCCCTGCCCATGGCAGGGCGGCTGGAACTAGATCATCCTTGTGGTCCCTTCCAATCCTGACTGATACTATGATACTACTATGACCTATTGTATGCCTTAATTACACATATGCCAGTAGAAAATGACCAATTGAATTGTGACACATGTGCCTTCTGATAGACTATATAGCTTTGCTGTATAACATAATAAACGTTTTTGCCTGCTTACATCTGTCCTGAAAGCATTGCTCAGGGTGCTTAAAACATTTATTCTACAACAATGTTCAGCTATCACCCATGTCTGTACAATGTTAAACAAAACATCTGAGGTTAGTTCCTTGTGTTTGAAATAATGCCTGGAAGTATGGACAAAACAGAAATGGTAGAATTGGATTCCCATTATTTGGAGATACTTGTTAATGAGCATTTGGAAAAGCAGTGCAACAGATGAAACAGCAGTGCCCATGCACACCTGCATGCCGCTTCTTTTTTATGTGGTCTTTGCTGTTTCTAGTTTCTGCTTTTTTTTTTTTTTTTTACAAAATCTGCTTTGACAGGAAGAAACCAGCCAGATTCTAGAGAGTATCTTGGAAAATTCATAATAGCCCCAGTTACTCATGAAGTCTTTGTGTGGTGGAGAGTTTTTGTGAGCCTTCCGGATTAAGATGTTAAATGTTCCAGGTGATTTATTGTCAAATGTCAGAAACCTTAGGTTAAATGCCACAGTGAGCTGCTCATGGCTTTGGAACGTTTGGGACCACCTTCTCCTTTCAGTGGGCCCAGGAGATGCTAGGAGGGGCAAGAGTTTAGCTTTAAAAGCACAAATAATTTTCCCAGAACAACATCCAAGAGCCATCCTCTTACACTCAACATATCATTGACAGAGAAGTCTGGATTGTCAAGTGTTTAAAATAGGAAGCAAAGATTGCAGCTGTCAATGTGCTAACTCAGTAGATTTGAGGGAAAAAACTCTCTTGTTTTAACAGCTGCTTTCAGTCTTTCATGTAGGCTTAGCAAATGCGTTCAGTCTGTTGATCTGTGGCTTCATTGGTGCACGGGATTGCAAAACATTTATAACTGTCAGAATTTATTTCTGATAGACTGGGTTGCTGCAGAGTTTTTCACAAACAACTGGTTAGCTGCCATAAAAAGCCAAACAAGCTAAAAGTAAACTGTAAGAAGTACCAAAAATCTGTTTTGTTTTTTATATCAGCTCAAATGCATCCTGTGCTCCCTGCCATGCTATCTTAATTTCTTTCGTTGTATCTTAGTTTCTCATAAGAACTTAATTTGCATATGTTCTGTTCTTTTCAGACCCTATATATATGGCCCCACTGCACAAGGAGAAAGAATGCAAATTCTGCAAAACTTCAAGCACAATCCAAAAATCAACACTATTTTCATTTCCAAGGTAAGCAAGGATGTTCAGTGTGTCCTTGTACCTGTCTTCAGAGGGAGCTTTATTTTAAGAGTGAGTTACACATGCTTGTTGTGCATTTGACATCTTTGTATCACAGCTCACAAAGGTGTACTTTGTATTAAAGTCTTTGTTTATGATACATGGAAATAAGATGCTGTTCTGAGGCTGCTTCTCTGTTGCAGGTAGGTGACACATCCTTTGATCTGCCAGAAGCCAATGTTCTGATTCAGATTTCCTCCCATGGTGGGTCTCGAAGACAGGAGGCTCAAAGACTGGGACGAGTGCTGAGAGCCAAAAAAGGTAAATGAGGTGGTTGCTCTGGGCCTTTGAATTACGTAACCACAGAGAAACTGGATGTTCATGATAATTCTTTATACTGTCCTTGGATTTATGTTTTACTCAAAGGAAATACATGCCTATATACCAGTGACTGGAAAATGAAGTGTTTTCTGGGTCAGTCAAACTTTGTGTTGGGAAAACTTCCAAAGGTCAAAAAACCTGAAGGAGAGCGAACTTTTTCTTCTTTGGTGGTTCTTTCACTTTTTCATTCCGTGATGATTTCCTCAGTGTGAAATCTTATGTAAAAATCATTGTACTGCTCTACAACCCAAGTCACTAGAAAGCATGTTTTTGATACTGCCAATTAATTTATTCAATAAATGGGATTTAGTTTCCAAGTAGTTGTCTTTTTGCAAAATATAACCAGGGAACTACTACTTGTATGAAGATCCTGAAGATCTTCATATATTTAGCTTATGTGCAGTTTGTGCTTGTTACAGTTGAGGCTATGTTTGAAAGCCCATAGGTGAAACTTTGGGTTTTAAAATAGAACCAAAGTGCTGTTTGGGTAATAGGTCTTAAGAACTGTTAAGTTTGAAAAATTAATTATACACAGCCTGGTATATTTTGGGCTTCAAAGAGCCCTAGGAATTCTTAGCTAATATCATTGTCTCACCTTTCCTAGTGTAAAACCACTGCAAACTCTGATTCATATTGATAAAACTTCCTTTGTCATCTTCTATTGAACTTTTTTGACATCATGTAATCCTTGAGCTTGACTTTTTATTTCTTCACATAATACAATTAAAAATAATTTTATCTTTGCCCTTGCCTAGCATAATAAAGCAGAAGGTTCTTCTCAGAGCACCAGTATAATCATGTTCATCTACAGTGCTAGTTTTTCCCTTTCAGCCATTCTCAAGGGAATTAAGAACAAAAGCAGGAATTTCCATGCTATGTGCTTGGTCAGTTTACATAAGGTCTAGGTGCAGCTAAACTTTACAGATTGTTTTGGTGGAGAGGCAACTTACCTAAACACTTGCTTTTGGTACTCAGTCCTGGCTTTTGTTCTTGTTTGCAGCATTCCAAACAGAACTAATGACTGTTTCTTTCTCCTAGGCATGGTTGCAGAAGAGTACAATGCCTTTTTTTATTCTCTGGTGTCCCAAGACACTCAGGAAATGGCATATTCAACCAAGCGACAACGGTTTCTTGTAGATCAAGGTTATAGCTTCAAGGTAACTTGTCCCTTCTGTTATACTTGTGACCCAAGAATATAACTGTCCTATCCTTTCAGGCTAGTATAGGTCAAATACTTGAGGATTGTGTTTGTGGGATGTATTAATGAAGGTTTTGCTCACAAGAAAGAACTGTTCCAGTGTGGTTGCATCATGTGTATCACTGAGGGTAGATACAAGTAACATAGTACAGCTTCTAGAATGGTTAATGTTCTAACTTCAAACAGCGCACCTGCTGAAGAGTGATTCAGAACATAACTGGCATGGTTGCTTCATGTTCATGCTCTTCACCTGTCCATCCATGCAGGCCATTATCTGTTACCACGCTGGTTGTGGATAAAGCAGTGTCCATAGGTGTTCATTCTGTAGCAGCCAGCAGCAATTTAGAAAACTTCAGAAATCACAAATAATTTCTAAAGAAGTCCAGTCTCAGACCAGTATTTCACTATGGGGACAAAATCTTTTCCCTTTTGGCTAAAGAGAACGTGCAGTGAGCACAATTCATCCATGCTACATTTACACATCTATCTGAGTATCATAAAGTTAGGTGTCTGAAGTGTTTAGCAACCCTTCCCAAAAGAAATACCTTCAGGGATCTTTGTCTATCCAGTAATCTTGTGCAACATTTCCACAGAGCTGTACAAAGCCTGCAGTGCTACAGAAAAATCAGTCAGGGTGCAGATACGTTGATACGGTGACTGTGTTAGCAGAGACTGTTCTGACTAATGGAGGTCTTCAGACTCTGCTTATTTAGCCTCCACCAGCAGTTTGACTTTTCTCTTGTATTTAGTCTGCATGGAATGATATACCTCACCAAAATCACTGTTAGTTGATTAAGAAATGACAATTTACTGCAAGAAAAGACTGTTACTGGAAAGTAGAACTCTTTCTACCTACAACTAAAACATACTCCTTGAAACATTTTCAGTGTTGATAATGTAACAGCCATAACCTGAAAGTCAGAACTTTCCCCTAAAGTCCTTTTCCTAAAGGATTGAATGCTGTCTCATTTCTCTCTACCTGCTTGAAAATTGATCACCCTTTGTACTTCTGTTTATTATGTATATTGCCTTTTTTCTAAACATAAGATCCTATTCCACCAGAGTTCCTATTCTATAGATTTCATGGTGTCTCTCATTTTTTTTTTTCCCTTAATCCATGGGCTGCCCCATGTGCTCACCTACTGGGTTGTCAAAGGCAAGAGTGTGTCATCATAGCTCTTGCTTTTAGATAAATTACTCTGTTAAAAAATTGGAGTTTACTACTCCAATTTGACACCTTCCTAACAAAAATGTTGCTGAGAAGAAACAAAAAACACAAGGCTTCCACATCTGCCTCTGAACAAGCTCAAGCTTCTAACATTCACAGAATAGTGCAGGGATTGTACAAGGTGCAAGGGCAAGGAACCTCTGCTGCATTGCACTTGAGCTTAGCTATTTAAAAGCTTTTCCTCATGCGACATCCATGCAGTACGAGATATCCCTGTGGGTAAATCCACCCTGAACTACAGCTATGTTGAAGTAAATAATTGCTTTGTAATAAGTGGCCTATTAGAGAGAGCTTTAAGGGAGCCCTTACACCGTAACAGACATTTCACAGTCTTTATAGGTAAAACCCTTGTTTTGCTTTGTAGTGGATGTATTTTGACAACATTGTAGATCAGCACTAAGCTGCAACTAATTACAGAAAATGCACTTATGTGGCTACAGCCAAGGAGATTAGAGAAATCCCTTTACTTATATTTGAATGCTTTGGATTTTAGAACTAATAAAGATTTTAGAACTAATAAAGAGGCTAAAATAGAGGGATTTTTTTTTTTTTTTGCAAGGAAGGCCTGGTCCTAGGAGTTCTAGTGTAATACAAAATAAAAAAACAGTGCAAGTGGCAGCTGAGTATCAGGAGCAATATTTTTGCTGACCAGTACTGGAATGTTCTTTATTTGCACTTTAGGAAAAAAATGGTAGAATATCTATTTTCTGTTTGCTAAACTTTAAGCCTTAGTCATAGCTGGCATCAAATAATAACAGGCTGGAAGAAACTTCCAGTAAGCTATCTGTTGTGTTTCTTCATTCCAAGGCAGGATTGACTGTATGATGGTCATTCCCAGCACATTTACTGCCTTATTCTTTCAAATATGGAGACTTTGCCTCATCATTAGGTAGTTATTTCAGTGTTGATATCCTGTCTTTCAGAACTTTTATTCCTAATGCCTAAATTATTAAAAGCTCATTACTCCTTTTAAAAGGGTAACAGTTTACATGATTGTTTTTTTCTTATTCCCCAGGACTTAATTTTCTTCTTTCCACCTCTCAATAGTTCCATTCTCTGCCTTTCATCAGAAAGAGAACTGGAATAATAATTTTGTTTTTTTGCTAAATCACTTATTTTGTCTTTGCTTCTTAAAGAGGAGCCTTGTCATCACAATTTACTGCTTGGAGACTAATTATATAGTGGAGTTTTTTGTTAGCTAGCTCAGTTAATTACTATATTGTGGTTTTATTTAGAGGTTTAATGTAGGATATATTAAATTTTAAAGCAATAACAGAATTTCTCACTGTATCAAAGAATTGGGGATAACTTCAAATTTGACATCTGTTGAACAGCTTTAAAAAATGATGATGCAGTGGGAATTCATTCCATGAATCATGTTAATACTGTTTTGTAACCACAACTAGAACAGGCTAATGCAAGTTAAAATTGTTTTTCATGACTCCTTTGTTTTTGAGATTATCATAACTCATGTGCTTTTAAATAAACAAGGAGGGGGACCACGGTGTTCCTTTGGCCATATAGTAGAACAGGTTGCTTCCCTGAATATATTCCTATATTCTCAGAAACATCCAAGTTGGTCATCACCATTGACAACAGCCCACAAGACTGATTATTCATTCTAGTGTCTCACAGCTCTGTTTTTCAAAAGCAGGACTTTGCATCTAATGTGAATTTGTTTTACCAGTCTGTGATCAGATCCACCCTAGCATGCTTGAGATGGCTGGTTCCTAATTCTATTGACTCAAGAGGTAGGCTGAAAAAGGAAGATGAGGAGGGCAGACGCCACATAATCAAGGGAAACAACAGAATTAAAAATGTCCTTCTCAAAACCAAGCTGGAAATGCAATGGGAAAGATGATTGTCACCTATAAATATGTTTACCAGATACATTTGACTGCAGGGAGAATTCTTGTGGTATTTTGTACCTCTAATTAAGAAAGCAAGCTGCCTGTTGTAAAGCTTTATAACTGCAACTCTTCAGAAGAGGTTTTTTCCACAGATTCATAGATTGCATGGGGTTGGAAGGGACCCTCAAATGTCATCTTGTCTAACGCCCCTGCAGTGAGCAGGGACACTTCCAACTACATCAAGCTGCCTAGGGCCACGTTAGTTAAGTATGTAGCACTGTATTGCCAGTAGATGGCATGTGCCCTGCATCCCCAGTTATTATATGGGTCATTAAGAATTTTAAGGAGTAAATTATCATGTGTCCAAGTACACAAATAGCGAAGGAGTCCTTTTGCACTGCTGCTGATGCTTTGTTGCAGCTTCCTGTACTGTCTCTGAACTGATCATACCTCTCAGTTCATTAGGGAATTTTCCTTCCCTTATTCCTTATGCTAAAATTCTTAGTGTCTGGAAAGCTAGTGGATTGTTTAAGCATAAAGTACTATTTCTTAATCTAGACAAATCCAGAGCCCGCAGCATGAAGCTAACCAAACAGGTAAGTTGGGTATGTGTCTGAGCTGTATGTGCTTTGGTTGGGCTCTTGGTCAAGGTGGTATGGACAGGGTTTGGCTGATGTCCCCTGTCTTAGAGCTTTTCTTTTTTTCTTTTCCAAAAGTTTGTAATTTGCCTTTCCAGTTAAAATGTAACAAAGTTGTGTTTATGTCTCTGAACACTACTTAGCAAGATTTTGTACGTATCTATTCTAGCCGTAGTGTTCATCTGCTCAGACCATTGATAAAAAGTTGAAGGCAGTTCCAACACCATATGGAATCAGAAATCCTTGTCTTGGTTTTGAATAGCTAACAGTGAGGGGAAAGAGCCCTTACTTTGTACCTGTGCTCTCTTTCTTAGGTAATAACAAAGCTTGCAGGCATGGAAGAAGAAGAACTTTCATTTTCATCGAAAGAAGAACAGCAGCAACTTCTCCAGAAAGTCCTACAAGCATCTGACCTGGATGCTGAGGAGGAAGTAGTCGCTGGAGAATATGGTTCTAAGTCAGCTCAGGTAATGAATAATGCTTTGAAAGGATGACCACAAATATAATTACAAGTGTGATTCCATCACTGATGCCCAAGTACCTTTGTGAAATGTAGAGAACAGAAGTACTTTTTTAAGCTGCATTAGCGCTTAGCTATTTGAGCAATTCCCTTTCTGGGCACTGAAAAAAGACATGGAATCCATGTCTGTCTCCATGATACAAGAGGGAGAAGATGACAGATCTGTTGTTACAGATTTTGAAGTAAATCTTCTAAGTCACAAGAAATTAAAATCTATTACAGCATGTTTAAGATATACATATACCACAACACATGCTCTTTCATTGTGGCACCATGCTCCTTGGAACCATGCCCTGATTTCCTTGTGCCCAGAGCAGAAGGAAAGCAAAAGGGCCACTTCTGTTCATTTTCAAGAGAAGCACTGTTATTCTAGGCAGTAGTCTGAAATGTTCAGCAACAGATAAATTTAAAATACTTCGTAATACATAAGTTACAAGTCAAGCTACAAGGTGATAATTAATTTTTTAGGGTCCATTTATAGCTAAATGGCATTGCACTGGAAAGTATTAGGCATTTTGCTCTAAAGCTGTCATCCCCTATTAAACCTTACGTATGTTTATGTACTTGTGGTGCTTGGCAGGCAGTGACTTTCTTTGTAGACTTCAAAGACTGTCATGGCAGTTTGGCCAGTAAATGAACAGCACTGTCCAGTGGCCATCAGGAAGCTAGAGTCAGTCTAATCACACACTAAGCAGACAGGTTTTTCCTCCCCTTGCTGCAGGTGTCACGTCGCACGGGCACAATGAGCTCCATGTCGGGAGCAGATGACACGGTTTACATGGAGTACCACTCTGCACGCAGCAAGGCAGCGGCCAATAAACACATCCACCCCTGTTCAAACGCTTCCGGAAGTGATCTCCTCCTGCTGTGCTTGTTCTTAGAGCTCTGGATCCCTGAGTTTGTCTTCAGAACTGAGAACAAGGAAGTGAAATTTCTGATGGGTCCTTGAAAAGACCTTTTCTTTTTTTCATCTGCATCTATCTAGCCACAAATTTACTTAGCAATGTATGTGCTTTCATGGGTGAATGTGAAAGGAAAAAAGTGAACTACATACTACCACAGGAGATGTATTATCCAGTGACTGGATCCTGGTTATAACTGTCTGGTTTTCAGGGTAATTAATAGAATTTATTTTTATCAGGTGAAGATCCTTTTTCAGAGGAGTTCTGGAAAGGTTTTGTAAATGAAGTTTGTACTGATGTTTGAAATATTATTTATCTGACTGTTGTGTCTGCTCAATAAAATAAATGTGGTTTTTTTTTAAATGCTGAAATTAAAAGTATTCATTCAGCTGAAGAAATCCTGATAGGAGCACTTTATATCACCTGGGAGCTACTTACAACTTAACCTTTCTTAAAATTCAAACACATTGTGTGGAATTATTTCAAAGTCCAAAGACAAGGAGAAGAGGACTCGTTGTCTCCAAAGTACACTCAAGGAAAGAATTAGTAAATACAAATGAGTTCTGTGCTCCATTTTCTTCATTTTTATTGCTACTGTTGAGAGGGTGCTGAAATAAAAGCTGTTTCCCTTGTCATTCCTATTCTGTTTATCAACCATGCAATAAAACCATCATAACCACTGAACAGTGCAGCATCAGTGCAGAAGTTGTTACTGGACCACTAAGTTTTTCGACTTGCCCTAAAGTGAGGTGGAAGCAGAGGTGTAAAGGAAGGATCCCTGAGCTTGGAGCTTTTTTCTTACTAAGGAATGCAGCACTTTCTAAACAATCTGAGGAGAGTGGGAGGTGTTTTCTGGCAGAAGAATGCTTTTTAAGTAACTGTTCTGGTTTTAATTCAGCTGGTAGCTGAGTCCCAGCAGTCCACTTAAAGCAGAGGGGCTCTCTCCTTCCCACCTCATTCCCTTCCCCACTGGGTGGGCAAGGAAGAAAGCAGCTGGGAAAGCCAAAATGTCAGTGGAGGTAAGGACAACTTGCTACTCTATTGCCCAGATATCAGATTCCTATTTTTTGTTGTTTTCCTGTTGTGTAAAAAAAGGTACCAGCGTACACAGCAGGTTAAATTGCTGCCTCCACCATGTGCAAACCAGAACAAAAATGGACAAACCCCAGGCCAGAAACTGGGGAAGAAAAAAAAAAAAAAAAAGTACTATATATAGGAAGTATTACAAGTCCCATGTACCATGGGCAACCCCTTTCCTGTCATTCAGGGAGCATGACATCAGCATGGTGTCTTTTCCAACCTGGTTAATTCTGTATTTCTATATGAAGGATGGGTATTCACTTGTCACAGTGTCCTTTTCTCAGTGATTCTTTCTATAGAGAAGTGTGACTGAATTTCTAAGCCAGCTTGAACTTTTCCCCCCTCTGCATTTACTACCATGAAACATGGAGAAGATGCAGACTTTTTCTGTCCTTTATGAAATTTGCCTTGTGATTCCTAAGAATTGATTCTCACTTTCCAACCTGCCTCTCTTCCTCAAGGCTTCCTGTTCAGAGTTGATTGATAAGTAAATGCATTCTCCAGATATGCTTAATTGCCTTTTTTCTTCCTTTCCTTCATTTCTGAAAAGAAGCAGTGAAGGGGAAGAAATGGTCTGTAAGTGAGGCACAAAAGCAGAGATTTATTAAATGATGAGAGCAGACTCAAGGGGCCTTCAGGTAAAAAAATACTGTAATTAGCATAACATCACATAACTAAACAGCTCCTGCTTCACCACCACCATTTTTGCACCCATCCCAGAGCTGGGGGCAAGACTGACACCACATAGAGGAGCTCAGCCCCAGTAAGGAGGCCCAGCCAGCACCAGTGGATGTTATTGAAGGAGTCATCAATTCTCTTCCTACCTAACCGGGGGCCACCAGGCCCCCGGCCTTTGTTGTCACCACCACCATCACCCAGTGTGTACCATCAGGACTCACCAGTGATGAGAGGAGGATCCCTCTGCCCAGATGGGCTCAGCTTGGGGCTTCTGCCTTTCCTGGGGGGATTAAAAAGGAGAGTGGGTGGGGAGGACCAAGTGGCCACACCTGGGGTGGGAGGAGACTCCAACAGAGCCCAGGTGCTCTGGGATTTGAGGGGAAGAAGAGGGAAAATGGGGTGGGTGAGGGACTTTTAGGGTGTCAGGTAATGATAGGACTAGGGGGAATGGAAAAAAAAATAGAAATGGGTAGATTTAGATTGGATGTTAGGAAGAAATTCTTCACCGGAGGTTGGTGAGACACTGGAATAGGTTACCCAGGGAGGTGGTAGAAGCTTCATCCCTGGGAGTTTTTAAGGCCAGGCTGGATGTGGCTCTGGGCAACCTGATCTAGTGTGAGGTGTCCCTGCCCATGGCAGGGGGCTTGGAAATAGATGATCCTTGAGGTCCCCTCCAACCCAAACAATTCTATGATTCTAAAACAATTTTGCAGTTTAAGATGGATGTTAGGAAGAAATTCTTCACAGAAAGAGTGATTGGCCATTGGAATGGGCTGCCCAGGGAGGTGGTGGAGTCATTATCCCTGGAAGTGTTTAAGATAAGACTGAATGAGGCACTTAGTGCCATGGTTTAGTTGATTAGATGGCATTGAGTGATAGGTTGGACTTGATGATCTTGAAGGTCTTTTCCAACCTGGTTGATTCTGTGAATATAGGATCCAGCTTGCTCTACTGGTCTGTGCCACTGGGAAGGAAGCAGGTAGTTCTGTCCCACTATCCCACTCCCTCATCCCTCCTAGTGGGGCCAGTCAATTTAAACCAATACATCTCCTACACCATCTATGTCATGCTCAGCAGCAATTAACATCATACACCATAGATTATTTACTGTCTATTCTCACCCCAAGTGACATCACCTTGCAGCACACAACAAACTTCTCTGTCCTGCTGCATTACCCACCAGGTATATGCAGGTCCAAAAGGTGGATTGGTTTTATTTTTTTCTTTGCTGAGAGCTTATAGAGCTTTAAGAAAACCTGTGAAGTACCATTGATCTTGATCTGTTGGTTTAAAGTTAGTTACAAATCTTTATCATGCTGGGAGGAGTATGTATGGTAGAGCTACCTTGGTTGTATGACAAATATGCTTCAGAAAAATACTCTGTTTAATGTTAGCATAACTTCCCAAACTGAGAATGCAGAAGGACTAGAACCATAACACTGAACAAGGGCTGCTTTCTTTCCACCTCTTTGTCAGAGGCAGGTAGTTTTTAAAACAGTACAGTATAAACTTTGTTTAGTCTCTGAGCCTTACCCCATAGTGCCTGGTTTCTCTCTTGATCAGAGTAAACTGCCACACAAACTGGGACCAGCCACAGCAGTGCCTGAGTGCTTTATGTGAACAGGCTAACGTGCAGTTTTCTGGTGCTGATTTTGCCTTTCCACTTTTAAAGCATTATTTACTTTTTATAGTAGTTCAGTCAAGCTTTTGTGGCAACAGAAAAATGGGAGGGATCTGACAAAGGGGTAGTTGAGCAAGTCAGTCAAAGTCCCTCTGCATCATTCTAACATGCTTTATGAATTGCTTAGGAATTGTTTTCCACTCTTCATAAACTTAAAAAGAAACCACCCACCTACTACATGTGAAATACTAATACTGATTTTTGTAATTGTGGCACAAGGAGTAGCTGGATTTGGGAAGGACAGAGCTCTGGTTCTTAGGTAGTAGATGTTGGCTGCGATGACCTTACTCTTCTAAGTAATGGGTTTGTGTGAGATGCAGTGCTTTCAGCATGGAGTAAGCCCACCATTTTATAAGGCAAAAATAACTCCATGCATCACTAAGAGTGTGTTGCTCTTGAAACTTTAGATTTAATTGCTTTGATTACTGCAGTAATTACTACCCACTGTTACTCCAGACTGTAGCTGTGAGTGGCAGACTGGTACACATTTATGAGGATTAGCTGAGGGAACTGGGGTAGTTTAGTCTGGAGAAAAGCAGGCTAACTGGAGACTTTATCTCTCTCTACAGCTACCTGAAAGGAGCAAGGTGTATGTTAATCTCTTTGGCAACAAGCAATAGGATGAGAGGAAATGGCCTCAAATTGCACCAGGCGAGGTTTAGGTTGGATATTAGAAGAACCTTCTTCACTGAAAGAGTTATCAAACACTGGAATAGGCTCTCTGGGGAGGTGGTTTTATCACCATCCTTAGGGGTGTTTAAAAGAGCACAGATGTGGTGTTAAGGGAATGGTTTAACACTAGGTTGGTAGAGTTGGATAAGGGTTGAACTCAATGACCTCAAAGGTATTTTCCAATCAAAACAATTCTATGATTCTATTTATTCACTGCTGCACATGGTAGCACCTGTACTGGAATGCAGTCAGGTAGTAATGCTCTCCAGCCTGGAGTCAGTCACTGAGAAACTGTTGGTTCCTGGAGCTTTTGTTTTAACAGCCCCTTGCTATTCCTTCACTCTGGAGCTCAAAGACACTCCTGCCACCCAGCAGTGCTCCTCACCCCCAGCAGTGCTCCTCACCCCCAGCAGTGCTCCTCACCCAGCAGCCACAACAGACCACTCCAGAATCAGTCTATAATCCCATCCCTCTGGGAAACCAAATTGTCTTGTTCAGTCACAAAACTCAGCACTGTTGTCAGGTGGGTGTGCTTATTTGAAACAGCACTGTGGACTTAATTGCAATGCTCTGCTGTGACCAAGGTGGGCCCTTGCTGCCCTGTAGCCTGATAGAAAGAATCTGGGACCCAGCTCTCTTGGAGCACAGTCAGGTCCTCATATGCTCTACCAGACACTCTTATCCTGCATATTTGGATAACAAGAGCCTTTGCTGTGAAAACAACGTGGCTGAGAGCTCCATGAAAACAGCACACATGAAGAAAATCTTGCTTTCTGTCACTGTACTGCTGCATTAGTAAGCACATAATTTCTTGGAAACCTGTAGATAGAGAAGGTGTGATTTTATTGGATGTAATTCAAGTTTCCTTGCTGATATAAAAGCTTTTACTTTGCTCCCTGGACACATCTTTAGTTAGTCTGAATTCCAAACCTGTAGGGTTTTTTTAGATCTTTTCTTCTTGTTTCTGATAGGCTACAACACCAAAGTTTCTGTTTATGTATTCTTCATCCTTGCAGCAAACCAGCAAGTTCTGACTGTGAAGGGATTGATGCATGAAGGATATTAAGACATCTTTCTAGACTAAAAGTGCACAGTGATATTGGGGTAGCAATTTCAGCAGCATTACAGCTCATCAGAGCAGTAAACTACACCCAAATTCCATTTCTCTGGTTCCTTATGTCCTCCTGGTGGTCATAATTTTTAGTAGCACCTTTTTTCTGGTGTGTCGGGACTTCAAGGCAAACGGTTCTCAGGGTAACATAATGTGATATGGAATGAGAATCATAGGATAAGGATCTAAAGCTGCTATGGGAAGTCTTCAAGTAGAGCAGAACTCTTTCTTCATTGCAGTTCACTCATGGTGATTTCATGATCTCTTCCAACCTGGTTTATTGTATTGTATTGTATTGTATTTTGTAAAGCACTGAATAGTAAATCTTGCACACCTCTATCAATTCCTGGGACTGCCTGGCTTGCTCTGATTTAAATATCTTCTTTTTTGTACAATATTCAATTGGGATTTTAATTGTTGTCAGGTTTGATTTTTCTTTTAAACTATAGCTGCTTCACTAGTAAATTGCCTGTAAATTCTGTTCTCACCTCATGGCTTGTAAGTTCAAATTTGCCCTCTTTTCAGGAAGAAGCATGGGAATTTAACAAAAAACATTTGACATTCCAAAGAAGCAATTTTACAACTTGAGAAAGTGTTGGAAGATGAGTTTAAGGACGATCAGAAAAGGCAAAAATCATGAGTAGCTGCATGGCTTTTTTTTGTCAGCGAAGAGATGTTTCAAAATACAACGCAACTTTTTCCTTATATTTCTGACATTTGAACACTGGTTTTCAGCTTTTCTTTCTTGCATATGCTTCAAAGAGCCTGTCTCTACAGTCCTAGCTGAAGGTGTTACTTGGGCAAAGTTAAATGCCTCTTTTACTTCCACAAGCTGTACTTGTGGGTGCGTTTGCTATTTGAAGTTATGTACAATATCTATTATACTATAGATCACAAAATAACATTCAAATAATTACAAGCCAGATATAACCAAGACTGTTGAAAAGTAAGAAAAGTAAGAAAACAGAATTCCTGGTAAGATGATAATGTAACCATTGTCTCAGAATACCAATGTTATTAGGACACAAAGAAAGCTTCAAATGAACTTTGTCAGAGTTCATGCAAAGAGGAGGGCAAGTTTAAATTGGATTTAGAAATAACTAAGTGAAGGTAACAAAGTACAATTAATGTGAACACACTAGGGTGTCTAGACTGAGAGAAGACTATGACTGTGGATTTGGAGGTGATTATCATCCAAACATAATACACAATCTAAATTGCCAATAGTCAGGTTGATAGTGTGATCCCATTACATTCCAACAGTTAACTAAAACTGAAGCACTTCTACTGAGAAGAGGCAATGTGCTCCAACTTATCTGAAATAACAAAAGTCCAAACTGACTAGTTACATAAAACAATTTTTCAAGCTCAGCAGACCAACAGGCCAGGATAAATGTCACTGTTTAAACTTAAAGGACTGTGAGGGTGTTTTGCAGTCAGTGTTGGGACATCCAAAAAATATACATGATGGAAGACTGCAGAAGTAGGAAAAAATATTTATCTTCCAAGTCACATAAATGTGTTTTGGTTGGCTAGTGCTACTGGCATAGCTTCCCCATTCTTTATAGTTTGGTGGTTTTACATGGATAGGAAGGTTTTATATGATGGCTACTACACTCCACATCATCCATGGGAGTTCTGTATCAATGCCACTGGACTTCCGTTACCTGAAACAGGTCTGTGATCATATTTGGGAGGAAAATGGGATCAGGCAGTGCTGATCTCTCCACAAATTTAGGTTTCACCCTAAACCTTTCACTCAGTGAAACCTTTTGCTGCTCTTTCAAACGTTGGCTCATTTCTTTCCTTCACTCTTTTCTTTTTCAAGTCTACTCTAGGAAACTGTTATTTCAGCTTTCTCTCTCTCTTACAGCATAAATTTGAGGATTACTCATGTTGATTATTTAATGTGCCTGTGGTTTGCAAGTTTGACCTCCAAGTCCGATTCCACAGTAGTAAGGATGTGTGTGTCAGTACAGCAGCAGCCTTGGTGGTACATACATACATTAATAACTTTAATTCAGAAGTCAAACAGAACCACACACTTACAATCTGGTGCAGCAAACAGAAGCAAATTGTTTAATTACACATTCCCTGCTGTGGTAGCCCACAAGTATTCATCCCCATTCATAAACATTCCCTTCCTGTGTTTGGCTATTTAACCACCACAGTTTGGCTATTGTTGTCTGGAGTATTCTTTTTCTATAGTTTAGCTGGAAAAACAAAGCTGTACTGATGGGTTACTATGGTATTATTGAGAATTAACAGTCATGTTGCATTAGTGTACCTAAGCCTGCATCTGCTCTACATGTCTATTCCGTCTTACAAACTTCCTAGAAATATCTTTTATTTATAAATAGTTCTGCATGTTAAAACAGGGTTATTTGATAACTTGGTTTGTGACCCTTCTCTCATCTGTTATTCACTTATGACAAACTACAGTATGTCAGCCTTCTAGAACCACTGGTCTTCAGACCTACAACTGGTCCATCACCTGCACTACATAAAAATTATGTTTCTGTGGATGTCAATCCATTCATCTGCCCTTTGGTACAATGAAGGCACTCCTTCTACAGACTTGCAGAATGACATCCTTATTCATCTGTATACTCTTCTTCTGTTACACCTGAGAAATGTGGCAATTCTCATCGTTACCACACGTGAACTTTGTGCTTTCTTCATTTATTTCTGTTGCCTTTAGCATACTCTGGAAACTCTTCAGGATGGGGTTGGTTTGGTTTTGTTTGTAAGACACTGATGGCACTTTCTAACAAAACTACAAGACAGTAAGTAGAAATGAAGCTGTCTTACAAGTGCTTCCTGTTTAGGACTCTGCTCAAATGGCACATACGTTCTACCTCTTCTGTAAAAGCAGGCAGATACTAAATAGAAAATCTTATTAATGACATATTTTGAGGTTTTCCTGTAATTTTGTCTTGTTTTTACATTAACTCATATTTGCATGTGAATAATGGAAGAAGCCGTCTTAGACTTGCCCTTGTTGAATGCTAACTTTAAAAAGGACAACCACAAAGCCTACCCAGGCAGCAGAGAGAGCATCAAATTCTTCAGGAGACTTACCACAATGGATGGCTAGAATTTTTCCCTGAAATTGGCTTTACTGTAATTGTATAAGCTGTACATATAAACTTGATAGCTGATAACTGCCTAGAAGACTGAGTGAAAGTGGGGTTATACAGCATAGTTCTTTGCTGGGACTACTGCCACCTCCAGAAATTCCTCAGAGGGAGAAGAGATACTGCTCTTGTGAAGTACTATGGAGGCAAAACTTCTGAAACTCTAACTCAAGTAACTTGGCTAGAAACATTCTCTCCTACAATGATGTTCGTGGAAAAGAGGTGACAATGGGAAAAGAGTGAATGTCCTAATACACAATTAATTGCAGAACTGTACAACTAGAGAAAGCTGCCAGTTGCAAAATTGTAGCCTTTACAGCATAATGTATCCAAGTTTCTCTCACTAGCACATTAAGAGAAGCAGATGCAGATGATTTACACTATCTTGATAAAACAATACCTACCACACTGATAGATGTGAAGAGCAGGTTTTAGGAAGAGCATATACATTATCTCCTTCAATCTATGAATTGCAATATGAAAATAATTTTAGATAAACATTTAAGAATAATGCAGCCACACCATGTAGAAATGTAGGAGGAAAAGGGAAACTCCAGAGATAACCTAGACTGTGATATACCCAAATGTGCCCAACGAGTTTTTCTCAGACCTGATCTTACAAATTTCAATGATAGCAATTATGTACCTATTAGAGATAGCAAGGCTACCTGGAAATCTAAATCCAACCAAGAAATCTGTAGCTGCAAACTAACCCTATTATTTTCTGACTTCTCTCTCTGACATGCCTCTCTTTCTAATAAAAGATGAACACGTCTGGAGGTTGCTGCCATGCCCCTGGGTGTAATTTTTCCCAGATGAAAATTCTCTCAACCTCCTCCTCATGCTATTTTAAAAAAAAAAAAAATTGTAACTTTTTCTGTTGCTTTTCTCTGGACATTTTCAGGTATGATGAAGCTCATTTAAAAGATATTATTTTAGATTAAAACAATGTGTACTTTATAGGTGTTAAAACTTTACCACCTGCCTTTTATTCCTGTAATGTTTACTGCTGTAACTTCAGAGGTAGATTTATTTTGGCAGTGTTACAAGAGATAAAATTGAGCACATACACAAATAATAATTGGACTGTAACCTCAAAATGTAAATATGGAAAAATAAACAGAATGAAAACAAAGGCAAATTACTTTGAAGATCATCAGACTTCCCTTTCCAGGAGTTTACTCATAACTCAATTCTGGAAATGTGGATCATTCTTGAGACTTTACCCTGTCCTCAGGTTTTACCTGAACTTCTAATTCAAGATGGTCTCTTCCATTTTATTTCTGAAACCAATCAACATTTTGCAGCTTATCACTAACACACAAGCATTTTTGAAGCTGCAAACAATATACAGGTTGGAGCTCAAGTTTTCTGTGTGTGACTGTGGAACTTGTGTAGCTCAGCTGAGGAAAAACTGTGGTGGAGCACTGTGCAGTTACAGGGCACCGGTTATTTTCTACAAAGGCTGGCAGAAGTTACTTTTGGAGTATATGCTGTCCAAAAAATTCATCATTCTTCAATACAAATAGCATCTCTGGATACTGGAACTTGCAGGAACTATTTGTAAGGTTATTGTGTAAAACCATTGTTTTCGGATGGACTTGGTAATCCTGAGGGTCTTTTCCAACCTGAATGTTTCTGTGATTCTGTGATAGTTCTTTGCATGTGGCTGCAAAAATGTTTTGCGTATATGTTACAGGATGATGAACAATACTAAGAGAACTTCTTGCAGAAAAGACGGTATTTTCTAACATACTGGAATGAATTACTGACACACACACATACAAATAACCCTAACCCCACCTTTTTTAATGAAGGAGAACGATGGATAATCCTTATGTGAGCCTTGTGCCAAACCAGTGGGGGAAGAAAGGGAAAACCCCTAAACTTTTGGTTCATGCTTAAATGGATACATTTATCTGATTTGAATTATACAAAATAATAGGTTCGTTCTATTCAAGTCTCATCCCAGACCCACCCCCTTTCCCAGCCCTAGGGGAGGGAGCGTTAAATAATGGTCTGTGTAAACTGATGCTCATGCAGTAAGAGTTTGGAGAAGTGCTGCTTGTACAAGTTAAAGCAGGCAGTGAAGAAAGAGCAACCAAATAAAAAGCAGCTGCAGGAGCAAAGTGGACCTCTCTGAAATTAAGAAACATGTCTTTCTTCACTAGGGTTTGGACAAAGAAATGCAAGCGAACGCTTGAATCTGAGAGCACTTACTTTTACCACGCGATTTTTGTCAGCAGGTTTCACCAGCTGCCCAAACTTGCCAGCAGCCCGTCCCTGGAGGTGCAGAATAACTCGCCAGCAGCGGCAAAGAACAAAGGCGAGGAGATGCTGAAGCCCACCCCGCACCGGCTTGGCAGGGTGAAGAGCCTGCAAGAAATGCCTGGACCCAACACCCTCTACAACCTCTACGAGTTCTTCTGGAAGGACGGCTTCGGCCGCATTCATGAAATCCAGGTACATCTTACTCGGCTACTTAATGTTTTATTCAGGACGGGATTATTCAGACCATTGATTTTCTCCCCTCACAAAACGCTGGTTAACCACCGGGCTACCAGCATCGCAGCCGGTCATCCCCGCCTTCCCGCTGTCGGGAAGGAGCCGGGACTCAGAGGATCCATCCCCCCCATTCAGTCGCCGGCTCCCGCGGCCCTTGGGAGGGTTTTAGCACTTTTGTTTCGAGTAGGAGTTTAGGTGGCTTGCGATCCGTGCCGGCACCCTGCCCCAGCATTCCCCCCGTGGCCCGAACGTGGGGTGGCCGCGCCGGCACTCCCGGGCTTTGAGCTCTGTTCATCTCTGCGCGCGTTTTGAGCTTTTAGGTAGGTGACTTAGGCCACCCAATGATACAAAACTTTAAAATCTCATATTTTCGAGCAGGGCTTTTCCACAGACGTAGAGGACTTGTTTTTGGTGGGCGGAGCTGGGAAACGTGGTCTTTCCTCGGCGGCTCTGGGACCGCAGCACCTACGCCGAGGGTGAGGCCGTGCCAGCGGCCCGGGCTGTGTCCACCCGCGACCGCCGCAGTCATGCCGCGGCTGAGGCTCTAGCGCCCAGCCGCTGTGCGGGTCATCCCGCCGCTTTCCTGCCTTCTGTTCAGCTCTGCGTTCCTCTGCTATAGCCAGAGACCATTTTGTGTTTCCAGCCCTCACTTCCACCCTGGCCTCCCCTTACATAAATACACTTTGCATATATAGGTCCCCTGAGGGGGCGGTAGATGCGCCTGGCCCAGCTGCCGTCAGCGCTGGCCGGCCCTCGGCTGCCGCCCCTCTCCCCTCAGCTGGAGGCGGGCGGTTTGAAACTTTCCCGGGGGGAGGGTGAATGGGGATGCAGCGGCGGCGGATGGCGCTGCCTGGCCTGAGCTGCGCCGCCCCCTCACTTGGAGTCTCCATTGGCGGACAGTGCGGGGGAGGGGAAGCGAGTGGCGGGAAGCGGGGCTTGATGGCGGCGCGAGGCTGATGGTAGAGTGAGAGAAGGAAGGCTGAAGAGCAGCTCCTGTCACCGGGCATGTAGCGGCTCTGGAGTACGCGGTGGGATGGAAGATGAACAATCTGTGAGGGGCTTGAGAGCTGGCCTTTGTGTTTTGGATAACTCCACTTGTGTGGTGGTCCACAGGCGGCGGACAGTCCCCTTCCTCAGTCATGCTTGGCCAGGGTTGGTGATAAACAGTTATCTATGCTTGGGACAGCAGGAGACGGGTGAACACTCGGACGTGTACCATCCTCTACACAGCATTTCTGGGATGTCCGAATGGGCAGCTCCCTTACCATAAGGCTGTCTCTATACAAGAAGTATTTTTTGGTTGCTTGACCAAACATGTGGGTTTCATTCCTAAAAAGTCACAGTGCACCTCCGGGGGCCCTTTCCCCATGTAGTCCTAGTGATTCTAAAGTGCACACTTGTTTTTGCAGGAGTGAAGCAGTGGGTTTCACCCTTTCATAGTTGTGGATCCATAATGCTTTCCACTGGCAGTACAGATGTTGGGAATACATCAAATGCATCATTCAATTATTTTGCTTTTCTTTGTGACCTTTCTCAGGTCACTAGGAAGAGATTGGCAAGCAACCCTAAAAGGTGCACTGCCTGCAAAAAATCACTGAAATAAATAAAAATACAGAGAGGGAAGTAAAAACAGAAAAGGGAAGCTAGAAAGAACAGGTCAGAACTTTAAGTAGTTTGAGCATCAAAACTTGAAAGTTAGGATTTACAAAGGTCTTAAAAACACCAGCCCGGCAGGAAACAGTGAAAAAAAAACAAACAACAAAACCACATAAGTTGCTTGGGTTTATCTGACTTCATTGTATTTGTCATTTAGATTTCTATAAAGAAATGTTATCCTCCTCGTGTGTGCTGTTTGATCGCTAACAATGAACCCGCTGCTTGCTGACAGACACACAAAGATGAAGCTTCATGACAGATAAAGCTTTTTGTTACACAGTATGTCTCCCCTCCAGCACTCTATGGTAGTGTACAAAATTGTGAGGCATTCACCATCGTCACCTAACTCTACAAAAAAAACCCTTCCATTGAATCCAAGCTCTTTCACTGTCAAAGCAGTGAAAATTATTCAAAATATTAAAAAGACTGTAAGAACCTAAAGAGTGTGTTCTTTTCATTATCAGTAGCTGATACAGGAATTTTCTTCTTTAATGAATGTTATTCATAGAAAGAAAAAGTGTGAGGAAAGGTAAGAAGGAGTTGTAGTATGATACTATTTTTAATTCTGTTTAGAGTCTCAAAAGTCACTTTTCAAGTCATGGATGCACTGTTTGCATACATTACCTGGCATTACCTGGATTAAAAACAGTCTGTTAAATTTAACAAGACAGTGAACATCAGGAATTAATTAATCCAAACCCCTTTGGTAACCAGCACAGCCACTTAAACGATGTCCTTCGGAGCACACAAATATTTGTACGCTATATGCAGAAGGGGTGGGGAAGCTGAAGGCTTTTCACAAAGGAGGTTCTGTTTTCAGTAACATGATTCCAGTTAGTCCTGGCCAAAGCAGTGATGCCTACAGCAATTATGACAAAGGCAAAGTAATTTGATGGGGTTAGATCTCTTTTGTCTCATCACTACTACACAAGTATAAAGGTGAAGGGGCAAGGTTTATATGCTGGCAGTTTGAATTTATGATGTGTGAAAGAATGTTTGATGTGAGAGTGGTATGTAAGATATTAAAATGTAATATTTTCAAGGTCTGGAACAGGAAAGAAAACCTATGATGTGATAGAAAATATGGAAGACAGATTCTGGGTATTTCTTTAAACACAAAGTTGATACACTGAACATCATTCTGTTGAAAGCAAGAGATGTGCAAATACCTTGTCCTTGTCAGTTTCTGGTTGAAAATTAGGATTTAGTTTATTTGTTTGTATGGCTTGACACTTGATTTATTTTCTCTTGAAGTTTTTCCTCCCACATAAACCTAACCATCAGTGGAAAAAACAAGCTGTCTCATAAGTAGCAAAATTTGTTGAACCTGTTTTTCTGTGACTGGTGACTTGTACCCCCTCTCCTCTTATATCCCAACTTATGCTTTCCTTTAAAGACTCAGGCTTTCAGTTCTCTCCAAGTACAATTTCAATATCCCTAAAATATCTTCAAGGCATAAGATACACTGGGTTTTGGGAGTGCTTATACATTGGCATGTCTGTTGTGTATAGTTGGCAGCAGACCAAGCAGAAACCATGGTGTTTGAGTTCTTGCTGCAGTGTGTCTGTCTTATTTCAACACAGATGCTGATTTTTGAAAATGGTAAGAATATAGTTGTAGGAGACCTTTAACTCTCTGTTAAACTTGACTGAAATTAGCCATTGTATTCCAAAAGTATTTAAGAGGAGACTGGCAGAGACCACAATTGCACAACTCTTGTTTTATTTGGAAACTAGGCAAAAGGGGTTACAGTTTTTATAAGCTCTTGGTACCATATGCTGAAGAGTGATTCATGTCTTAAACTTATTGTTGGCAATTAAACAATTCAGCTCTGTAACCAAGACTGATTAAAAAAAATATTTCTGATGAGTTAATCTTGGGTCAGCTCTAGACTTTCCCTGGTGTAGTTAAATCAAACATCTTTGATTTGTAATCAACACAAATCTGCAGGCAGATGTCTTTAGATTAGATGCAGATTAGAGTAAATGCAAAGTTAACTTTTCATCAGTTTCTCTTGTTACTTTAACCTGCAAAGTTTAAAGTTTCCTTAAATCTAAATTCCTCATAATGTCTCCTTAACAATTTCTTTGCAGTTTTTAGTTTTGTTTTGATTTTTCCCTGAAAATGATGATGTACCTGTACTCCAAGTAAATTTGTAGGAGCTGGGTGTTTCATTTCATGACCTTGTCAGAATGAAATTTGTTTGAAATAATGAGATTTCATGAGACAGGGATAGTGCAGTCTTACCAAAAAACTTGCTTTTTTATTTTTTTTTAAATACATAATTTGATGTTTTCCAGTCCTCTTTCATAATTGCCTGTTGCTTGCCTCCAGCTTGAATCATACAACTTGTGGATCAGCCACTAAATAATCCTCCCTGCAGGCTTAAGACCTCAGCTTTTTTTTCCTTTTGTAGAATTAACGTATATGTTTGTAAAGTTCATTGCTGATGAAGCTGTCCCAAAGTGCATTTTTGGACTAGGCTGCTAAGCTATCGTCAACCTACATCTTTGTGTTATACTGTTAATTTCACCCTATTTACCTCCATGTTCACATTTTTTCAGACATTCCTTCTAAGACATTTGATCTGAAGGGATTTTTTTTTTTTTAAGTACCCCAGGTCCTTTTATCTTCTCAGTATTTGGTTTCACTCACACTTTGTGCCTTGGAGCTTTGGACCTTTTCAGTCAGAGGCCCTGAGCAATGTGACCTCTCTGTTTTCCTTGTGAATTTGTCACAGTAATACTTAGGAAGGCTGGAGATCAAGTTCTAGATGGATTAGTTCACTGTATGACAAATTGTCGATTTCCTTTTGAGATGCTTTTCCTTAATAATATTTTACTTTCTGTTTCTCTTTGTTTCCGTAGCAAAAACACACTCAGGAATATGGAAAGATCTTCAAGTCTCACTTTGGTCCCCAGTTTGTTGTATCCATTGCAGATCGAGATATGGTTGCTCAAGTCCTCCGAGCAGAAGGTAGAGCACCACAAAGAGCTAACATGGAATCCTGGCAGGAATACAGAGACTTACGAGGGAGAGCCACAGGCCTTATTTCTGCGTAAGTGTTGTTTCTCCTTCCTTGTTTTCTTGAAAAAGTTTAGAGATTTTTCTGAAGGCTTTTCTATGTGGGGAAATCTGTGTCTAGTTGAGGGAGGAGGGTAGGAATTTATGCTAAATTGTCTGTTCTGTAAATTTTCAAAGGGATGCTAACGATGTGTAGTTTGAATGTGGAGTAAAATACCTTGAATAAAGGCATTCTTAGGGAATGTGTATTAACTAGAGCTGTCTGAGCTGACTCACTTACCTGGAAACAGAAAAGGGCTTACTAACTTTGGCACAGCACTGTACAAATGTGGTTTTATTGCTTCAGATCTAAACTGTTGCATCCAGTTGGCAGTGTGCTGTGTAGACTTGTCTCAGGTTGACTTTAGCTCTACTGTTCACCAAAGTGCCCCCTCACTAGATTAATGCAGAGAAGTCACTGAATGGTGAATTCACACTGTAATGCACCCCTGTGAAGACAGTTTTGCATGTGGCTGATTCTAGAGGAGTTCTGTCTTTAAAGCTTGCATAAACTGGCAATGCATGTGGGTGTGGTTAACTGCCACTGGGAACTACTCACAGTCCCCGCTGACATAGGATGTTTATTTGGAGGGAAACAAATTTCCTGAGTCATGGGCAGTCTGTTTCTTTCATGGTAGCAAAAGGCATTATGTATTGCACTGCAGACTCAGATCATAGGCTGAGATTCAGAGTCAAACTAACAGTTCTTGCTATTTAGTGAAATGAGATCTTAAATCAAGAGATAGTCAGGAAATGTCTGTTAAAGAGATTCAATTCTTTTGCTGGCCAGTAAGTTTCTGTACTTTGCAGCAGCATTGTTCCAGGTGAAAGAGTTTAATGAGAAATACACAGCAATTAAAAATAAATGCATAAAAGACAAATGCCTGTTCTGCTAAGGAATTTAAAGACATCCCTGGAAGTACTGTTTCCAAATACTCTGCTCATGTGAAGCATGCAGATGCTAGAATTTCGATTTGTAGTCTTCGGTACAAAGATTTCAATACACAGATCAGCTAAAGGAGAATCTAGCTGTAAGTTGTTTCTCCATAGCTAGGTCTGCTGTACTGTTGCTTTCTAGGTTTAGAATTAGGGTAACGGAATGTGATATATCAGTAATGGAATTTATGGTGATAGCTCAAGCTGCTGATTTTTCAGATCTGAATGTGATACCTTTCTTTGGTAATTAAGCACCAGTTCCAGGTAAAAGCTAGGTTTTGCAGATTATCCATTCAAATATTTATTATTTAAAATAGTTTTAATAGAATTTTTGCTACTACTAGAATAATAATATAGAGACACTTCAAGTTAAGAACAGAGTGAACAAGTTCTGTCAATCAAAACAGAGACTGACTTCCACATGTACATATATGTTGTAACACTGAAATTTAATGAGGATGGTCAATAAACAGAGAATTAAAATATAGGAGCATAATAACAAGTACACATTATCATTGGATATCATTTTCATGTCATCACTTGTGAAGATCTTATCAAGCTGATGATTGTTCAGGAAAACTGCCTATGGACATTATTAATAATTTCTTCTAGGGAGGGGGAACAATGGCTGAAAATGAGAAGTGTACTGAGGCAAAAAATTCTGAAACCCAAAGATGTGGCTGTTTACTCTGAAGGAGTCAATGAAGTTGTCACAGACTTAATTAAAAGAATCCACACCCTCAGAAGTCAAGAGGATGATGGGGAAACAGTGACAAATGTTAACAATCTTTTCTTCAAGTATTCCATGGAAGGTAAGCACAGGATGTCTAACATCTATAAAAGGAATGGACCTAAAGCAGCGTGCTTATGGTCAGGCACTTCGGTCAAACTACTGTTGCCCAGTTGTAATTCATCTGAAAAGGGAAGCTTGATATTCTGCATTCAGGTGCCTTCCAGCTTAGTGCAGCAGATATCAATAGAATTCCTCTGTAGAGTCCGAAGGGATGAGACCTTGCATTAAGGGACAATTCCTGTACAAGGGCTGGTATAGAGGTGAAATGTAGAATCCAGACCCTAAGCCGTTTTCAGTATTCCATATTTCTGTATTAATTTCTCAAGATTAAGAGTGTTGACCTTCTAACAGTGTGACTTCTACAACATACTGCCCAAATTCCAGATGGAGAATCACTGTGCAATGTATCTGAATTCTGTTTGTGACCTGAAGTTGCAAAAGATAATGCTGTTCCCTGACTAGACATGCCAAGTATGGGATCGTTATGCTTGCTTTAAAAATCATCGGACCCTGGCTACCATTACTGAGGGAATGCTAAATGGAACCCCAGCCTAAGCTAGGATGGAATTTCCTGCGTTCTTACAGTAATTTCATGATGATTCATAATCCATGCATTCCTTTGCATACAACCTGATCTTGTTATATGTAGTGACATTGAAAAGCATTGTTACTCTTTGCTGACAGGTTGCTGAATAGTTTGAGATTTGCAAGAATTCCCACATTGATCATCTATGATGATGCTGTATCAGATTGCTGATTGCCTGTTTGGTAAACTAGCCTGAGTCTGCACTACATTAATTGTGTCTAAAAATGGCATTGTACCGAGTTACCTTTTAGTTACATTAAACTAAGAGTTTTATGGAGTTTTAAAGCCTGAGCTTACAAATTCACTTTAACTGATGGGTTAATTTAAATTCTTCACATTCTTTTAGCTTTTCATTTATAACTTGTGCCTGACACACACTCATTTCCTGTATGAATTGCAGTTTCAATTAACTTATTGTCAACTGTTCAAGGAGCCAATGTGTAAGATTTTTCTGAAAGGACCACGTAAAGAGTAAAAGAATGCATAAAATCTAGCAGTGGCTGAAAGAGGCACAAGAGAAATAAAAGGCACAGGAAAATATCTTCCCAGAGAAGAAAATTGAGGAAAGAAGAATAAGTTGAAAGAAGCAAGAATTTAAAATTTATTTTTTTTTGTCAACAAAGTAGAAATGCAAAGCAAATAAGAGGGGAAAAAGTATCAATCTATCTATCTATATATGCACTTGAGAATTTATATAGAGTTTGATGGAGGCCAAGATCAAGGTTAAACATAATTGTCTAGTGTACCTGTTTCTAACAGGAAAAAAATGATAATAAAGAGACTAAGGTATTAGGAGACTGGTTGCTTTAATTATCACTAATTCTATCAGTAATTCTAACAGTAATTTAACAGTAATTCTAGTATTTCCTGGAAAGATGTGGCCAAACTATTAACTAATGAATTTAAAAGCACAATTATTTGTTTTTTTTTTAAGAAACATTTGATTTGATGCAGATGGCTTTGAGAAATTATCTAAATGCCTTTTTAAGTTACTTAATTTCCTCTCTGGATTTTAGGAAAATAACGAAATGAGATTATTTTTTATAATAGGAATGAGTTTTATGCTGTACTGTGTGATATATTTTTGCAGGCTAGGAGGAAAAATTACTAGAAACCTGTGCTCAGGAAGTAATTAAAAATGGCTTGCTGTCAAACTGAGAGAACATTTTGGCTAATTCCAGTAGGGCAGTTTCTGGCTGAGTTCTGTGTTTATAAACACTGAGCTGAGAGATTGCAAAGACACTAATGGATGGGTAAGAATTAACTTGATAAATGGAAGAATTGCTCCAAAGTTGAGAAGAGTTGAATGAAAATATAAAGTAAAGTTGTGTTTTTTGGGGAGGAAATGGTATTTCTAGTAGGGATCACTGCAATATTGCAGGAAAACATCTAAGGAAATTATAGCAAGTCAGGAACAAGAGAGGAGTCAATATTATCACTTGCAACAATGTCACACAGTGTTTTTCAGGACCACATGGAGTATGTTGTGTACATAAAATCACTGTCTAGAGTGCAAACTCTGTACTCATTTATGCATGCTCGTTATTCATTTACATCTTATGATGAAGAAAGACACAGCCACTGCTAGAAACTCTGCCTTATCATCAGTTCTCAGAAATGCCTTTGGACTTGGATGTCTCTGTGTGCTCAGAGGCCAGCATGGCAGGCTCAGCATTTGTGGTGCAATGCATGACACAGCAGACATGCTGGAGGGCTGCTCTCCTTCTGATGGAATTCCTGGCTGCCTTCTCATGCTGAGTGTTACTGACATAGTAACCTGTCTCACTACAATGTTTAGCTGGGAATTTTTGTCTGTATTTTAAATATCTATTTCATCTGCTCCTAACTGCAGTAACGGTAACTGAACATTTCTGGAAGGTAGTTCCATTATGTTAGCATTTCAATTCCTTTATTTAGTATGCTGTATATATGCCTGTGTATAGCCAATTCTTTGATTTTGTATGTGCAGGTATTGCAACCATTCTGTATGAATGCCGGTTGGGCTGCCTGGAAAACAACGTCCCACAGCAGACCCTTGAATACATTGAGGCTCTGGAGTTGATGTTTAGTATGTTTAAGACCACTATGTATGCAGGTGCAATTCCCAAATGGCTTCGTCCACTTATTCCAAAACCCTGGAGAGAGTTCTGCAGATCCTGGGATGGACTCTTCAAATTTAGTAAGATTTAGTAGTAGAAAATTTCATCTGCCTTTCTGCAGGGTCTGTGTGTGTGATTGAACAGGACACGCTACGTTTCTCTTCCAAAATCATAAGATTTGTGGCAGAAGGGAGTTTCATACTAAATGCAGACTGGCCAAGAGAACCATTAAAAAATATAATTTATTGAAAAATAATTTTACCAGTACATTCTAAATGTTCCCCTGGTTTTTTTTTACTGCTGTTTTGCTATTTGTCTATCTCTGCACGTGCTTCTCACTCCAGATCCGAGCTCTTTGCCAAGGTTTTATCTTAAGCCACTCAGAGTTTAATGAGGGTAGGTTTTTTGACTTCAGCAAGTGTTCAGTTAGGCACTCTGACTAGTTTTCAGTTCAGTCACCGCTAAAACTGACTAGAAAGTTAAAAAGTTTTACTCTAGCAATTAATGAAACTCTTCATGAAGTGTATATATACACATAGGAGCACGTTAGTTAACACAGAAGTATGCTGCTATACTACAATATGGCATTTGTAAATAAAGCATTCCAGGCTACTTCATGAATCAGCTTTCATGTAGGAAAGAAGATGGAGCTGTCTTTGCTCTCTCTCCCTCTCTATCTCTCACTCTCTCATCTCTCTCTTTCCCTCTTTCTCCCCTATCTATTCTGGAGTGTTCAAATTCCCTAAACTCCTTTTCCCTCTCTAATGTTAGCAATCTGCATGCATTTAAAAAATCATTTTATTAGCACTGTTTGGCTAGGTAGGTCTATGTATGTCTTCTTGGGGGTAGATTCTTCAGTTTCTTAACTTCTAGTATGCCTAATAAATATGTTTTGATCTCTACCTATCATAGGCATTAGGGAATCCATTTAATGCTGATACAGGTGTGTTTTCTTTGAAAGATACTTTTTTACACTGCCACTTTTAAATTATTTTCTGTAATAGGGTACTCTTGTTTCCTTTTTGGGGTTAAAAAAAACCAGCAGACTTCATCCTAACAGCAGCTGAAAGACTGTTCTTGAGGAATTTGTTCCATTTGAAGCTTGTGATGCTGTTTCTCTATTTAATCCTTTTGTGGAAAAGGAATTATTAGTAAAAATCACTGGATGTGATGTGTGTGTTTGTGTAGGTTTTGTAAAGGAACGTGTTGATTCTAGTTCACTTTTTTATAAGCTCGTTCTGCAAGGCATTAACTTCCTGAGGAGCTTTCCTCTTTTAAGAGCCCTTGTTTCACTGAGGATGCTGTTTGTAGTTAGTAAAATATAAAAGGGACTGTGGCTGAAATTACTCAAAATGTCATTCACTGACGTTTACAAGTTTGTTTATTACTTGATGCTTGTCATCTTTGTCTTCAGTGCAATTCAGTTCTGTGGCTTCAACCCTCTGTTTGCGGCTAAGGCTTGTAGCAGGCTCAGTATGCTGAGTTGCAGCATGCTTTGCAGAGTTTGCCACTGCTTGCAGAGTCATCAGAAAAAAAGCCAGGTGGGCATGAAAATGTGACCTTGAGCTCCCTTTGCTCCCTGCCAAACTATAGTGTTGTGTGTCCTTTCTTTGTGCTCAGCATTCTCAGCTCAGTCTATCATTACCATGAGTACCCAGGGACCTCCAATACCATTCTGTTTTCTTTTCTCTGAGAAAAAATAGATTTAATGTTATTATTTTTATTTTGACTGTGTAGTGTAGCATCAGGGAAATATGTCATTACTGAATAGAAGAAGAAAACTAAAAATGAAGGCTGAACTGTTTTTCTAAATTCCAAAGGTCAAATCCATGTTGATAACAAATTGAAGACTATTCAGTCTCAGCTGAACCAAGGAGAAGTGGTGAATGGTGGGCTACTTACACACCTCCTAGTGAGTAAGGAACTTACTTTGGAAGAGATCTATGCCAATATGACTGAAATGCTTCTGGCAGGAGTGGACACAGTAAGCTTGTTATGACTTTTCTTGTGCACTGTTGGTTTTGTAAACTGGTACCATTCACAGCTGTCTTCAGCAGGTTATGTTGTTTGTAAGGACGTAATTTTTGACACATTTAAGTCATGGTATCTTAAAGCAATAGAAAACACAGCACTGTGTACTCTTTCTACTGGCATTAAGTCAGTGTTCTGTTCTAGCTGTGATTTACAGGAACTTATCATTTGGGAGTGTATTCCAAAGTTCATTAAACAGATAGAAGAGCAATTGCTTTTACATTCAGCAAGAATTTCACATATTTTCTTCCACTAGTTTGAATATCAAGTTGCTATTTGTGCTTCTTTAGATAGACCACAATAGAAAGGGCTACTGAAAGTGAGCGTAAAACAAATTCATCGTCTGTAGAATTTGGTAAAGGATTTTCATGCATGGCTAATTAAATCAACTGGGACAAACATTATGGACCAGATAGCCAGTTTCTGCTGAAGTGCTTTAGGAGAGGGCTGTTAGTCTCACCCATGTGGGTAAGGCATAAATTAACTCTGCCCATGCCTGTACTAGCAACACACAGCCAGTCTGAGGCACAGAGCTGTGATAATAGGGTTCATAGTACCATAGTGTCAGTCAGGGTTGGAAGGGACCACAAGGATCATCTAGTTCCAACCTCCCTGCCATGGGCAGGGACAGTATTAAAGAGGCCATATATTAATATATCACAGAATGTTAAGAACTGGAAAGGACCTCAGTAGATCGTTTAGTCCAACCCCTCTGCAGAGCAGGATCACCTATGCCAGATCATGCAGGAATGTATCCAGGTGGGTCTTGAATATCTCCAAGACCCATCTGGAGATACACAATATGTTAACACCTAGTGAAGTGTTTCAAGTGGCCAGCAGTCCTTAGCTTCTGATTTGTCATCTAAAATATTTGAAGAGGCATTGAGGTCATGTATATACCTTCCCTTCCTCTCATTACTGTCAGTGTAGCTTGGTATTGACTGCAGCAGGACAATCAGAAGAACAAGAAAAGATTTAAATGAGTTACTGTGTTGCACATTCAGTATATATGCAGTTATTTAGAATCACAGTAATAGTGCTTATTGATAATGATTGAACTGAGATTTTTTTTTTGTGTGAATTTGATAAAGAAGGTGCTGTGTAAGACTTTATTTAATAGACCTAAAGTAGAAACAAACAAACAAACAAAAAAGCAAAGTAGCTTAAGGAAACCTCTCTGGATAATTGCATTATTTATTTTTTTTTAATTTAAGAAAATTGGTAAGGTTTTTAAAGAAACCAGCCAAACAAAAGAAAACAAACAAACAAAAGAAAGCCACAGCAGTAATCCTTTTGAATGCTAAATTAAGGACCATATATAAAGCTTGTTTATGTGCTGAGGATTATTCCATTGGTTAAACATCCCAAGGGTTTATGAGTTTGTAGGACTTTTTTGGTGCTTGGTTCTTAAGTAAAGCACAGTTGTTTATTCCATTGATTTACTAATCTTTCAGTCCAATAATTTTCCATTTTTATTGTGTGACAGAGTTTTCATTAAACTAGAAGGACAATGCTCAAGTTCATGCCAATAAGAGTTTCTCTTTCCATTTGACTCAGCTTTCTCAGTTGGCAACAGTCTCTTTGTGAGAGGAGGGTACTTCTGATTTCCAAGTACAAAACAGAAATTAAGGGAATCTTCCCTCCCCCCTGCCCCGCTTCTGTTGCTTCAGATTTCATTTTGTCATAGAAACTGAAAGAGGTTTAGAGGATTATAAAACCTTTCAACAAAATTGTAAAGCAGTTTTTTTTGCTACAAAGCATTTTGCTTGTCCCTGGAACAGTGCTAATTTTTAAGAGGTTATGAAGGAGCTGGGAACCTGGGAAGTCTCTGTGTTTCAGAGAAGTTCTGTATACAGCTGGCACAATTGCCAGCCCCTCTAAGCTCTAAGAGGAGTAGAACAGTCTTGCATTTTAGCAAGGGACAGCCACTCAGTATTATAAGGGAAAAAACCCAACAGTTCTGAGAATGAGAATTCTAGCATTGTACCCTAGTTTGAAGACAGGAGGTAAGGGATCACTGGCATGATGAATTTGTATTCTAAATTGATCTCAAATGTAAGCCCCAAACAAGACATTTTCAGAAACTGGATTTTTTACCCATACATTTTTTGTAACCTTAAGCTTTGTTATACTAATGAGTAAGAAAATGACAATAAAGCTGTTTCCTGCATAGAAACTCCTTGTCTGGATTTGTTACATAAGTTGGAAAAAAAACAAACCATTTAATTCAAGAAAATTAGAGTGGAAGTTAACATTTTTCTCTCTTAAACTCTGTAAGATACTAAGAAGAACATAAATAAAGAACAGAATTGTCACTTTCTTTGCCATACTTAGTCAGGAGCACTGAAAATACAGTTTTCATGGTAAATTTTTTGTCTTTAGTGATGGTTGTTAGAGATCTTTGGTGTAGCTGATAGTAGAAGCAAAATGTCCTGAGTTTGCCTAGTATTTGAATGGATTAGTTCCTGAAATCCAGGTAGCTTAAACATAGGGACTCGTGGTTAAGTGAATGGTAAACATTGGATCACAAACAAAGAATTCAAAATCCCTACTTAGTACCGATGGAGGAAGCTCACGCTCTCAGTGTGTGTCCTAAACCACAAGTGTGTGTTGAAGTGCAATTTTTCCAGCTGAGGTGAAAGAGGATTGTATGATGGGTTCTTTAAATCACTGTCTCCGGCTTTGTGTTCTGTGTCTTCCTTTGTACAAAATATTTTGTAACTCTTTTCTGGAGCCTTGGTGATTATTAGAATCATTAATTGAGGGAGGGTATATTGTAACATTTGGGGGCCACTTTAAATTTATAAAGCTGCTCCTTGAGCTTCATTCAGAAAGCTTTCAATAGGATGCTGACTTTCAGTCAAGAGGCAGAAAGCAGCAGTTGTGATGTAGCATTGCTTACCAAAGGGTAAAGTATCTTAGCAGTGATACCATCACTTCTTTTGTCTGGATGCTGTGGTGAGGCCACCCTATGCTCAAAAGGGATTGGTAGTGTTCTGAGTAGTGTTCCCTTGTTTCCCTTGAAGTGTTTTGTTGGGAAGAAAGGTGAAACACACACTGAAAACTAACAGTTCACTTAATCCAGTTTCAGTTTTATTTTATCTATTTTTTTCTTTGCATTTGGTTTTCCTGTTACTTTTTATATTTCACTGTGAGAATATCAGCATTAATTGTTTTGATATGTGGGGGATTTTTAGATGGAAAAGGGATGAAGGAGGGGATGGTGAAGTCTAACAACGTTGCATTGAATCCAGATGTGAATCATGGCCAGTCTGTTTTATAACTTTCAATATACAAAACACATAGTTGAAAAGGGGTTGTTTTTCTTGGCTCGAAATTATTTTTAATCTAATCTTGTTGGACTTGATGATGATAGTTGTGGTTTCTTCTGCAGACTTCTTTCACTCTGTCCTGGGCAACATACTTGTTGGCAAAGCACCCGGAGGTTCAACAACGTGTTTATGAGGAAATAGTCAGTAAGCTGGGGAAAGAACAAGTTCCTGTTGCTCGTGATGTCCCGAAATTGCCTTTGATTAGAGCTGTGCTGAAAGAAACCTTGAGGTAAGTAGCAGGCAACTACAATCAGTAATTAAAACATGTAATGCCTTGTAGTTGTAATGGATTTTGAATCCATGCTGATATCTGTATTTAGTCGTTGTTACTGCTTTTTGCCGCCTCTGCTTTTATTTGTTGTAGTGGTATTGTGTCCAGGGAGGCCTAGACAATGAAATAAGAGGGATTATATAATGACTAAGGTTTTTAAGCATGGTAGAAGTAGTATCACATGTGTAGGACATTTATATTAAGGTAGGTAATTGAAAGCTTCATTTTTTGCCTTTCAAGTATTAGTCTGCCTCCTCCCCCACACTGGTACTTTGCAGTGCCACTGCAATAATTTTAAGCTTCTTGACTTAAATTGAAGGCATGTGACATGCCTTTTTTATACATTTATACCAAACATTCACAGTGAGGTGAGTGGGGTAAGAGGATTTTAGAGAAGGCATCAACAAAGCCTTTTCAGCTTTGAGTAGTACTAGCATGTCTCCAGCTTGACCAAATGTTTGGCTGTTTGTACACGTGTAAAGCAAATAAATACACAGACCAAACAGCTCAACCTCCATTTACTAGTAAAGGACTTTGCTCAGGTATGTATTCTCACAGCTGATTCGAGGCCTTTGAATCTCCAAGGTGTTCTGTACTTTTGAAAACTCTTTTTGCTGTGAATGCATGCTGCATCCATATTGCATATTTGTGAATGCAGATTGGAATCTGAATTTTTAAAGTTGTGTTAGTTATTGCTGTTGAACTTCTCATAAATATTTGTCTCTAGATTATATCCAGTATTGCCAGGGAATGGAAGAGTGACCCAAAAAGACTTGGTTGTTGGAGGATACTTGATACCTAAAGGGGTAGGTTCTGTTGCAGTCCTCTACAGAGAACACAGTTTAGCTTTTGTATATGAAATGTGATCTGTTACAACAGATATACATTTCATTAATCTGGAAAGATTTTGCCAAGCTAGAGCATTAAGAGGAAAGTATTTCAATAGTATTTGCTTATATGACAAAAATGGATTTTATAATTGACTTGTTGCTGTTGAATTTTTTAGATTTGGGTCCTTACTTGCTAGTCAAGTTTATGATCATGACTTGTTCTTAGTATTCTTCAGGGTGGAATCTATTAACAGAGTCTGTCAGGAACATCTCTGTGCCATGTAACAGTCTGATTTTACAAAGCACTAATTTGATTATTCTTGCAGTTTTCTTCATCTTTGCCTATTAATTCCCTTTATAGAAAGATTTTAATTTCCTTTTTAAAATTATGACTCTTTCCTTCACACAATTCAACAATTACACAGAGATCATGGTAGAACTCTATGGGTCTATTTTAAATGACAGCATTTTTGTGTTAGAACAATGTAGTTTTAAAGCAGTCAGGATTCTTAATTCATAACATACTTATTTAAACTATTCCACATACATTCCCTCTTCCTCCCACCATCACTTTTTGCTTGTCATTTTCCAGCAGTGTTCTGTTTTGGTGTTTTGGTAATTTTTTTCCTTCCCATTCCCCAGTTTTCCCTTTTCCATTATCTTATATCTTTCTTCTCACTTTCTTTCCTCTTTGACACAGTCCTCAATACTTAAGACTTTCCTTCTGACCTCCTTCTCCACTGCATCTTCTCTAGTATATCCATCAACATGTAAAATTATTCAAAGATTATTTCATTTGACTAGTTGAAATAGGGAACTGGTTTTCCAGGTACCCTTTCTTCTTCTTTTAGAATTTCTCAAAGATACTTAATTTAAAGGTCATTTAGATGTAGTGCATAAGGTTTAGGGGTGGAATTTGTAGAGTAGGGTTATTGGTCGGACTTGATGATCCTGAGGTTCAGTTCCAACCTGAATGTTTCTGTGATTCTGTGAAGTTTTGTTATCTCACATTGCAGAAATTACAGTAATTTTCAACACTTTTATTATGTATATTTGAACTCATTAAATATAAATGTGATTTATTCCCTCAGACACAGCTGGCACTCTGTCATTATACTACTTCATACAGCGAAGAAAATTTTGCAATGGCAAATGAATTCCGACCTGAGCGCTGGCTGAGGAAAGGCAATTTGGACAGAGTAGACAATTTTGGTTCCATCCCTTTCGGTTATGGCATTCGAAGTTGTATAGGAAAAAGAGTCGCAGAGCTGGAAATTCATCTCGCACTGATTCAGGTTAGAACTATGTGACAGCATTACAAGAGGAAAATTGTGTTGGTATGATTCTTTTCTATGTATACCATTTCTGGATATCTTACAGTGCTCAAAACTCTTGTTGTGGAATGTTGTCTGGCATACTCTGTGGCAATGGTAGCAATAAGCAGTGTGAGCAATCTGGCAGTATAAGCTTAGAGCTTGACGTGGTGGTAGGCCATGCTTACCATAAGTGCAGAAGTAGCTAGCAGTTTAGCCAAACAGTGCTGTGCCTGCAGCATGTAACTAAAGCAAGGTACTGGTAGCTATAAACACAGAGAGTTATCTTGGAATAACAGGATGCATGTGTCGATCAACAACCTTGTGTGATATTGGTAGGTTAACCAATAATCTGTAATAGTACGATGTGGGGTCACTCGTGGGGAACCGATGAAGCTATGCCAAGGATGCTCTGCCAGTCTGTATAAGATGTAGAGGTTCCCTTAATAAACGAACAATACTAGATCATATTGGTCGTCCGTATTGATTCCATTCTCTGTTGCCAACAATACTCATCCTGCAAAAGCTTAAAAAATTGAAAACAACCATGCTTGTAATGAGGCATACTAGTTAAAACCACACTGCAGAAGAAAAAAAAGTCTTTACAAATGAAGTAAAGCTAAAGGTAAGACTAAGGAAATACGTGGGCTTAGTACAAAAGGCTTTTGTAAGCAAATTGTTGTGATCACAGTGTTACAACCAATAGTAGAATTTTAATATGTTCTGTGGTGTTCTGTCTCTTCTAACTTTTTTATTGTTTTAGGTATACATAATTTACAGGTACAGAAGTAATTAGTACATACTGATAAATTTTGTATTCCATTGCTTCCTATCATGAAGGAAGCTTTCCCAACAGCTGATATTTACATCCTTTTAAATTAAAAGATACCCTAGATACTGAGATCAAATTGCGCATTCAAAAGTCACAGATTTGGAAACTATTTATAGCTACTTAACTGTAAAAATATTTAGACTTCATATATCTTCAAAATAAAGCTCAATTGAATTTGCCTCAGAATTTCCTCAAATAAACACTTGGAGCAATCTCTGAACAATTAGTATCAGTCTTTTGGAACTCAGAGTCAGATAGCTGTCAGGGGGATGCCTAAAACAAACATACATCTTTCTAAAAAGGAGGGTCAAGGAAATAATAATGAACCTGCTTTATTTTCCTGGAAAGAAACTAGAATAAAATAGCAGACATTCTTTGTACAAGCATCAAGATGATATTTAAGTGATTTAAAAATAGAAACATGTGAAGCATGGAGCTGATCAAAGAGAAATTGTTTCAGAGCAGCCTCATTACTTTTTTAGACTTCATCACTTACCTAATGTGGTAGATTTCAAATAAATCATGTATTATGACTTCAGGAAGTATTTTCACATCTCCTGTACATTGTTCTCACAATTAATAAAATGTGTTCCAGATGTAGGTACCTATAAAATGCATGCATAACTGGTTGAAAAGAAGAAATAGCTGGAGGCTGTCAAATAGTTGCTGTGAAAGTGGGAAAGCACTTAATTAAATTTCTGTAAGAATTTTACATTACAGTTCTGTAGGAATTTCTGCATTTGATTTAGGTTGATTTTTTTTTCATTAACAGTGTAAATGGTGAATTAGAGACTAGTTTTAGGATTTGCACAGGGTACCAGGCTGACAGGAATTATGTCAAAAAAAACAGAGGACATGAATATAGAATTATGAAAGATGGAGTAATGTTCCAGAATCAACACAAAATTGTTCTCTAAGGACAACTGCAAGTAACTGCTCTTGAGAGGCAGTCAAACACATGCATGCAAATTGCTGACCACCTGACCCGGCAGTTCGTGCCATTCAACAGGTTGGAGGGACGCAGTCAAAAATTGGCCAACAACAATGATGTGAATTCTGACATGGTTGTGCTGTTCTTAGGTATATTAACATTATTAAGTATGTCAGAAAGAGGGGCTAAATCGTTCAGTTTTACAAAACACTGGTGAATTCTCAATTGGACAGTGATAAACAGCCCCGTGTGCTGCATTTTAAAGACAGTGTAGGCAAATTAGAGGAAATTCTGAAGACAGAGAGAAAATTGAGAGCTTTGAAAAACAGAAGAATGAGATTAAAAGCTGCTCAAACATCTTACATGAAAAAAGGTATCTGTGTATAGGAAAATAATTCTTCCTTGGAGAAGGGTAAGAGAAGCTATCCAGAGGGACCTGGACAGGCTGGAGAGGTGGGCACAAGCCAACCTCATGAGCTTCAACAAGACCAAGTGCAGGGTCCTGCATCTGGGTCGAGGCAATCCCAGGCACAAATACAGGCTAGGCACTGACTGGCTGGAGAGCAGCCCTGAGGAGAGAGACTTGGGGGTGCTGGTGGACGAGAAGCTCAACATGAGCTCTCAATGTGCGCTTGCAGCCCGGAAAGCCAATCAGATCCTGGGCTGCATCAGGAGAAGTGTGACCAGCAGGTCAAGGGAGGTGCTTCTCCCCCTCTACTCAGCTCTGGTGAGACCCCACCTGGAGTACTGCGTCCAGTTCTGGAGCCCCTATTACAGGAGGGATGTGGACGTGCTGGAGCATGTCCAGAGAAGGGCCACGAGGATGATCAGAGGGCTGGAGCACCTCTCCTATGAGGACAGACTGAAAGAGTTGGGGCTGTTCAGTCTGGAGAAGAGAAGGCTCCGAGGTGACCTCATTGTGGCCTTCCACTATCTGAAGGGGGCCTACAGGAAGGCTGGGCAGGGACTTCTCAGGATCTCAGGTAGTGATAGGACTAGGGGGAATGGAATGAAGCTGGAAATGGGGAGATTCAGGCTAGATGTGAGGAAGAAGTTCTTCACCATGAGAGTGGTGAAGGCCGGGAATGAGTTATCCAGGGAGGTGGTTGAGGCCCAGGTCCCTGGAGGTGTTTAAGACCAGGCTGGACAAGGCTCTGGCCAGCGTGATCTAGTGTAGGGTGTCCCTGCCCATGGCAGGGGGGTTGGAACTAGATGATCCTTGTGGTCCCTTCCAACCCTGACTGATTCTATGATTCTATGATTCTAAGACCGATTGTAGGAAAAAGTATTTGATATTTAATATTAGGAAAAGTTGAAGATATTGTGGTATTTCCTTCTTGAACTTGAAAAAGAGATAGCTGAGGTATTCTATAGTCAGCTTCAAAATGGCTGAGATAAATCTCTTGAAGTTTGTTTTAGTTCATGAAGAAGTTAGTTCCAGAAGACTGGAAGCTGGCCAACGTGGTGCCCATCCATAAGAAGGGCCAGTTGGAAGAGCCAGGGAATTATAGGCCTGTCAGCCTGACCTCAGTGCCAGGCAAGATTATGGAACGGCTCATCTCGAGTGCGATCACACAGCACTTACAGGATGGCCAGGGCTCAGGCCTAGCCAGCATGGATTTAGGAAGGGCAGGTCCTGCCTGACCAACCTGATCTCCTTCTATGATCAGGTGACCCGCCTGGTGGATGTGGGGAGGCCTGTGGATGTGGTCTACCTGGACCTCAGCAAGGCCTTTGACACCGTCCCCACAGCAAACTCCTGGCCAAGCTGGCAGCCCATGGCTTGGACAGGAGCACACTGCGTTGGGTTAGGAACTGGCTGGAGGGCCGAGCCCAGAGAGTGGTGGTGAATGGTGCCACATCCAGCTGGCGGCCTGTCACTAGTGGTGTGCCCCAAGGATCAGTGCTGGGCCCCATGCTTTTCAACATCTTTATTGATGATCTGGATGAGGGCATTGAGTCCATCATCAGTAAATTTGCAGGTGACACCAAGCTGGGGGCAGGAGTTGATCTGCTGGAGGGCAGAGAGGCTTTGCAGAGGGACCTCGACAGGCTGGACAGATGGGCAGAGTCCAATGGCATGAGATTTAACACATCCAAGTGCCGGGTTCTGCACATTGGCCACAACAACCCCAGGCAGCGCTACAGGCTGGGGTCAGAGTGGCTGGAGAGCGGCCAGGCAGAGAGGGACCTGGGGGTGCTGGTTGATGGGAAGCTGAACATGAGCCAGCAGTGTGCCCAGGCAGCCAAGAGGGCCAACCGCATCCTGGCCTGCATTAGGAATAGTATAGCCAGCAGGAGCAGGGAGGTCATTGTGCCCCTGTACTCTGCTTTGGTTAGGCCGCACCTTGAGTACTGTGTCCAGTTCTGGGCCCCTCAGTTTAAGAAGGACATTGAGACACTTGAACGTGTCCAGAGAAGGGCAACAAGGCTGGTGAGAGGCCTTGAGCACAAGCCCTATGAGGAGAGGCTGAGGGAGCTGGGGCTGTTTAGCCTGGAGAGGAGGAGGCTCAGGGGCGACCTCATTGCTCTCTACAACTACCTGAAGGGTGGTTGTAGCCAGGAGGGGGTTGGCCTCTTCTCCCTAGCAACCAGCACCAGAACAAGGGGACACAGTCTCAAGCTGCACCAGGGGAAGTTTAGGCTGGAGGTGAGGAGAAAGTTCTTCACTGAGAGAGTGATTCGTCATTGGAATGGGCTGCCCGGGGAGGTGGTTGAGTCTCCGTCCCTGGAGGCGTTCAGGAGGGGACTGGATGTGGCACTTGGTGCCATGGTCTGGTTGTGAGGTTGTGGTTACAGGTTGGACTCGATGATCTTCAAGGTCTCTTCCAACCTTGGTAATTCTATTCTATTCTATTCTATTCTATTTCTGTGGGTTATGTACCAGCACATAAAACATGATTACCAAGAAGATGGGAGTGCCCATTTTACAAAGAGTCACATGGAAAAGACTAGGGGTAATTGGTACAAGTTACTTCTGGGGAGATTCTGATGGGACTCCAGAAAACAATTATTCACCATGAGAATAGTTAGACAGTGGAGTAATCTCTCATGGGAAGTAGTAGATTCCACTACATCGGATAGTTTTACGACTCAGATTTCCAGGGTGCTGGGCCAGCTCATTTAAACTACACTATTACTTAGAAGGGTTGGAGCGGATGATCCTTGAGGTCCTTTCCAAGCTGGCATTTTGTGATTTTACAATTGATTCTGTTTGCAATTGATTCTGTTTCTTTAAGTGTGCAAAAAAAATAGAGGTTTAATGCATAGATAGCTTGTATGATTGAATCCTAGTGATTCTGTTGAGGAGTTCTAATACTTGGTTCCTTGAATTGTGATTGTTTTACTTGGTGCACTGGATAGTTGCTGTTTTATGTTTGTTTTGTTTCCTTCTGCACAGGAAAAGAAATAAGTGAGATGGATTGGCATTCTTTATTGCTTTGATTTATAATGGTGTATATTTATTTATATTAAAGGAACTGAAATCAAAAACACATAGAGAGGAAGCTCACAAGGTTTGAGAGAGAACTCAGTTTCTTTGGTAGCTCAGACTGTTTAATCTAGGTGTGTGAAACTTCTCCAGAGAAGACTGTCTCAGGCCTCTCTCAGTCAGAGAAGAAAGGTTTTTAACTTTAATCTTAACTTTGCAACAACTGGTTTTTATTTTCCTGTGTGGGAATGGTAGCACTTAGACTTCACAGAACTGGTAACAGAAATGTTACTTGTGACAGCCTGTTAGGCTCTCTTTTCCAAAGGTTAATCTTGATCTGTAATGTTGCACCTTTTCTAATACCTATCCTATGTATTTTCACAGTTGCTTCAGAACTTTGAGATCAAAGTCTCTCCAAAAACAGAAGCAGTTCGTGCCAAAACCCATGGGCTTCTGACTCCTGGAGGATCCATCAATGTGAGATTTTCTGACAGAAAGTGAGACTCAGAAGTTTTGGAAATATTTGTGTGATTTTCATGGGGGCAGACGTGCATCTTATGGATGTTCAGTCGTGCATCTTATGGATGTTCAGTCGTGCTTGTTCCCTGGTTTGTAGGTATTTGGCAAAATGAAAAAGTATGATGTTCTAGCAGTACATAAGAGAAATGACCTCTCCTATAACAAATACTTACACATACAAAAAAATTCCTTCTTGCACTGGGAATCTTCTTTTCCCTGTAAAGATTTCTAGCAATAACAACACATGCATTGAAAAAACCCACCAAAATTCAGTTCAGCTCTGTGGGTATCATTCAGTGGTTTTGTTTCAACACTGTCATCAAAGTCAACTACTTGGTGAGTCCATTTGAGAGCAAGATAATTGCTATATAATATGTGAAAATTACCTGCATTTATGAGTTTGTGTTTCCCTGTTTCTTGTCCTCTAGTGTTCTTCAAAGGTTTCCACCTAACATTGAAATTATGAGATCATTTTTCTCTTGTCTGTAAAACAAAATTTGTGTGCATTAAATTAATACAGTAATAAGAAAAGACAGAAAAAAATACAATTTATGCCACATTGTTTAGACTCAAAACACAGAACAATTAAGAATATATTCAGACATAATCCTCATAAAATGTTTCTATGTAATTAAAAAGGAACTATTAAAAGCATTAAAAACAAAAATTGAAATGTCACATTGCAGTTAGAAACCCAGACACTTCTCATCAGCAAAGCAGAAGCTGAATGGAGTAGCACAAGCCACTTTCACTGTTCTAGATAATGTTATGCCAAACCCCAATGTAAATAATAAAAATGAACTAGCTGTTACCTTTTTATCATTTGATCAAATTCTGCTCTTAACTGTCTTCACAGTTCTTCAACTGGAAGCTTCCCTTTGTAACATGCTGAATCCATAGGCAGGTGTACAGTTGCCTTCTGCAAGGTAGAAATGTGACTACTGAAGTATTTGGAGAGACTTACTGTCTGGTGTCTAATACAAAGAGTGGGCACCTGAAAGGGTTTTAATTGTAATTATTATTTTATGCTACCTGTGACAACTAACAGAAAAGTCTCTCTTGTATGATACTTTAGATAATGTTGGTATTGCTGCACTAACTTTACATTCTCAGTTCCGAGAGAAACCTTAGGTTCATGTTATGCCTTGAACAACACTCAAACCTATATATCCTAATACAGAATGAACTATGTAATTATGTATAGTTAACTGTTTACATATCAGGGTCTGACTGGTTTTTGTGAGGTAGTTTGCATACTAATAATTGTAAACTTTTCAGCCATGTGCAGAGTTAGAAAAAGGTTGTGCAGCTCAATTTTGAAAGTGATGACATTTTTCTTTGCTCATCTAACTATAAGCAGTCAAAGACAGGTTACAAATGAAATAACACACCCGAGTTTTACTGGCATACATGAAATTCCACATAGCTGCTACAGTCATGTTGTAGTATTTTGCTTACTTTGTGTAGTAGCTTTTCATGGTTTTGATGAAAGAAAACTAAGAAATCTCCTTTTATGGAACTTGTATATAAAATAATAACACTAAAAAAAATTGATCTGATTTGTGAGAAGGTTAAATGCTTACATGATGTCTTCAAAATGTTAATCCTGTATTGAGCATATATATGTACTATAAGGAGAACAGGCAATCTGTGGGTATTTTTCACTTGAATGAGTTTGCCTTCTGATGCTATTTCCCAGGGCTTCACATTATTTCCTTTTCATTTTATTTTTCTCCCCCCTTTTTGTTTCCAATTGTCCACATCATAAATAGAATGAAAAGAGCTGCATCTGCTGACTTCCCAGTGGAGATATTTTGTAAATGTCTGTTTAAAAGTCTTGAGGATTGAGCATTTGACTCCATAACCCTGCCTGGTTTTGTTGACCTGGGGACCAAAGAGGCCAAGCCTTGAATTCAAATTCAGATTGCGTATGGTGCCTTCCTTTTGCATTGTCAGAGCATAATTAGGAACAGCAGTCATTGCTATCTTGTAGTACATTTGCTGCTTGGTGTCAGTCCCTAAGTAATACATCACTGTAGAAGAGAGGACTGGTGTTCATAAATGCTCTTTAAAGGATCTGAATCTTTTCATGAAAACACAAAGCCTGTGATTTGTTTTAATAGAGTACCCATCGATGTAAGGTGTCTTTTATACTTAATAAAATATTTATACATAATTTACAAGTCCTGGTTCTTATTTTAAGTGCTATTTATAGTTGAGTTTTCTTTAGCATCTTAAAGTTTATAACTTGTTGGATGTAACTGGAAGATTTACTGCTACATGGGAAATTACGAGTTCAGCTAGAAAAGATGAGGATTCATACAAGATGTGTAATGACCTGGCTGAAAGACAGATAATATCATTTAAAGAGTACTGTCATTCTGGAGGAAAGCTAACTGGCAAAGTTACCCAAAAGGTACCTTAGGACTTATTCTAATGTAATATTTTTATTAATAACAATTGCCTGGTACATAGAAGGGTATTAATGATCTAAAGAGTGAAGGCATGAAGTGTAAAAAAAGAACCAACAGAATATAGAAAACAACAGAATTTAATAACAGGACAGGTGTATGTAGGAAGTAAAAAGAATTTGTCTGAGGAGCTCACCAGTTGAAAATGAAATGTGCAGAGGAAGAGCTAGGTAATCACAGGTTACTGGAGATTGCAAATGTGTTGGGATAATGAATAATACAGCCTATAATCAATGAGACGAAGTATTGGTGACAGAGATTGTGGAAGAATAGGTGAGACTACATCTGAAGTGCTGTGCACGGTGTAGGGGGTGTGTGTGTGTGTGTGTGTGTTCAAGAAAGGTGGAGTTTGATATGAACTCTAAGTTTATCAAGTTAATAAAATTTCTCTGTGTAAAGAAAGAGTTATGCTACAGTGCTTTTTGCACTGCCTCCCTGTGGTTTAAGCAGATTGTAAGCTTGCAGATCAAGCCTTGGCACATCTAGAAGCTATGCAATCGAGGTCTTAGGAGAACTTGTTTCTTTGGACACAATACTGTGCTGACTTGGTTATGCTCCTTCCAGTTGGATTAGATAGCAGGTAGTGGAAACATGTATATCTGCAAGAGATTAAACCTATCCTCAAAATATTCAAGCATTTAGTCTAGAAAAGGTAATATTGAGAGAGGAGATAAATGTTTTCTTCAAATACCTTCAAGTTACGGTATTTATTCCTTCACCTGCTTCCTCAAGCAGGGCCCTGTATCTGCTTGCCCCTGCTGCCACCTGAGCAGCCTGCCCACAAGCTGCCAGCCCTCAGCACAAGTGTGCTGCTATCCCAGCTTCAAAAAAGAAACCCAGAAGAGCTCCTTCTTGGCCCTTTTTGCTCTGGTTCCTTCTTGCAGTGTGGAATTACACTGGAACTTGTCAGTGAGACAGAACACGGTGAAAAGAAATCTGTAAACTGATTGCTTAATTAGAATTGCTGTATTCAGTTTGTTCTCTGTTTTTTCTTACTCTGTTGTAGGTACATAGGTGTGGAAGGAATCTGTGGGGTCAATGGTGAAGTAGTCACAACGCCAGCAAAATTGTGTGGCAGTGGTGAATGAAACTTAGGAGCTCATTAAATACCCCAGCATTGATGTGACCCTGATGATGGAGAGTAGCATGCCTGGCAGCTGTGAACATGTGAGAAGTAGACACTGGAGGTTTGTTTAGAAGTAGAGACAGAAGAGTTGTGTTGTCATGCGCAGGACTAGGAAAGGGGAGTAGGAGAGTCAGAGTGGAGGGTTTGGGGCTATGCTGAATAGATAATTCATGGAAGCATACTTGAGGTCAAAGTCAAGGAACTGAAGAGGTGAGCTGTGGACTGTGCATGCATGATAGGGGAGGATGAGAGAAATGGGATGAGACAAAGTAGTTTGGGCACTGATGTGTTATATTTGCAGCATATACCAAAACAAAAAAGAAAAAAAGGCCACTATTGGTTTTTATCACTGATGGTTTTGTTTCTTATGTTACATTGTCATGTAGCACTCATAACTTTTAAAACTGCTGTTTTATAATTACTAAAGATTTACATCTTTGGTAACAATAAACTTCCACTGTGCCTGCCCAGAGAAAGACTCTGAAAGGACATAATAAATCATCAATTCTTTGTCTGCCAGAACAATGTTAGTTTGCACTAGCAGGCTCCAAGGGAGGCAGATGAACTGGAGAGATTTTCACCTCTTGAAGTGTCAACAAGGATTTACAAGGCCATGTGAAAAGCAGGAACTAAGATGGTTTAAAATGCTACCAAGTTACAATAAGAGCCTTGTACAGCTAGATAGGAAAGGTATAAACACATATGCCAGTACAGTCACTCTGCATGACAAGTCTAACTGGGCTTGTTCATTGGACCCTTCTGATTTTTGCACGATCATTGCTTGTGTCACAGACTGTATCTATTGAAGCAAGATTCAGCTGAAGAAAGTTGACTGGAATGTGTGTTTGGAAAATATTAGGGACAGAGATCCAAAGTTGCTAGATATATTGTGAGTAGTAGAATAGAATAGAATAGAATAGAATAGAATAGAATAGAATAGAATAGAATAGAATAGAATAGAATAAAAATAGAATAAACCAGGTTGGAAGAGACCTTCAAGATCATCGCGTCCAACCTATCATCCAACACCACCTAATCAACTAAACCATGCAACCAAGCACCCTATCAAATCTTCTCCTGAACACCTCCAATGATGGTGACTCCACCACCTCCCCGGGTAGCCAATTCCAATGGGCAACCACTCTCTCTGTGTAGAATTTCTTCCTAACCTCCAGCCTAAACCTCCCCTGGCACAGCTTGAGACTGTGTCCTCTTGTTCTGGTGCTGGTTGCCTGGGAGAAGAGACCAGCCCTCACCTGGCTACAACTTCCCTTCGGGTAGTTGTAGAGAGCAATAAGGTCTCCCCTGAGCCTCCTCCAGGCTAAGCAACCCCAGCTCCCTTAGTCTCTCCTCATAGGGCTTGTGCTCCAAATCCCTCACCAACTTTGTTGCCCTTCTCTGGACACGTTCCAGCAAGTCAACATCTTTCCTAAACTGAGGGGCCCAGAACTGGACACCGTACTCAAGGTGTGGCCTAACCAGTGCAGTGTACAGGCGCAGAATGACCTCCCTGCTCCTTGTGGCCACACTGTTCCTGATACAGGCCAGGATGCCATTGGCCCTCTTGGCTGCCTGGGCACACCCTCTAATACCTGATAATTTAAAAAACCCTAAATTTAAATATATATAATATATTTACACAAAAATATATATCTTATCCTCTGTGATTAATATACATATTCACCTACCCTTTTCCTCTTTCAAAGGATATTAGCACAGAAAATAATTAAATTTATATCCAGACCTTGCACATAGTATTTATGCATGTGCACGATGAATTACAAACTAACCATAAAATATGTAGAAGTCATATCGATATTTAAAAAATAATTTAATCTGAAACTTTCCCCTATGCTTTCTAAACTATTTTCTTCAAGGAAAGCACTGACGGTGTTACACTGTGGTTTTGGTACCACCAGGTGGCGCTGCCTCTATAGTATTCCTTACTACAAGTCCGTGACTATGTACCTATATATAAAAATGATTTTTTTTTCCCATATCTAAAACCAATGTACTTAATGTCTCAAAGCTAGAGATGTTATACTTGCTTAACAAGGACTCCTAGCCTTTGCAAGTCTAAATGTGCCAAATTTGTGTCCATATTTTGCATATGTCTGATTAAAATGGGAACTTGTAGGCAACCGGTAGTTTAGAGTAGAGTAGAGTAGAGTAGAGTAGAATTAACCAGGTTGGAAGAGACCTTTGAGATCTTCAAATCCAACTTATCATCCAACACTATCTAATCAACTAAACCATGTGACCAAGTGCCCCATCCAGTCTCTTCCTAAATACCTGCAGTGATGGTGACTCCACCACCTCCCTGGGCAGCACATTCCAATGGGCAATCACTCTCTCTATGAAGAATTTCTTTCTAACATCCAGTCTAAACCTCCCCTGGTGCAGCTTGAGACTGTGTCCTCTTGTTCTGGTGCTGGTTACCTGGGAGAAGAGACCAGCCCCCACCTGTCTACACCCTCCCTTCAGGTAGTTGTAGATAGCAATAAGGCCTCCCCTGAGCCTCCTCCTCTCCAGGCTAAGCAACCCCAGCTCCCTTAGTCTTTCCTCATAGGGCTGCGCTGCAGACCCCTCACCAACTTTGTTGCCCTTCTCTGGACATGTTCCAGCAATTCAACATCCTTCCTAAACTGAGGGGCCCAAAACTGGACACAGTACTCAAGGTGTGGCCTAACCAGTGCAGTGTACAGGGGCAGAATGACTTCCCTGCTCCTGCTGGCCACACTGTTCCTGATACAGGCCAGGATGCCATTGGCCTCTTGGCCACCTGGGCACACTGCTGCCTCAAGTTCAGCTTTCTATCGACCAGTACCCCCAGGTCCCTTTCTGTCTGTACAGTATGTCCAAAGCTTAATGTAGAGAAAATCCAGCTTCTGCAGCCTTCTGTGTGCTTTCTGTTGAGATTTATTTTTAACAGAATTTGTTAATAATTGAGCTTTGATATGCTACTTTATAATGCAAGATTTAATATAAAGCCAGTTTGTACTCTGAGATTACATTCTAGGTGAGATAAGAGTAAAGATGTGTTTCAGGCACTATAGTAAATTTCAGTCCTGCAGTGCACTAAACAGCAGACCTTTTGACACCATTTGAAAGGTATTGTACCAATCTTGGCAACATTTGAAACATACTGTTTGCTGAAAAGTGTTTATCTGTTTGAGAAGTGTAAACTCACTGCAGGAGCCAATTTACTTAGATAAAAGGAAGGCTAGAGTCAGAAGTTTCTATGGGATAAACAAGTGCAAGAGAGTATTTGCTGAAGTTTCAGGATAAGGTTTGCTTTTAGCATTTTATTGATTCAAATCAGTCAAATGTAGAATTTGTGTCTGAAATCTGAAGCTGGAAGGTGTGAGCAGATGATACAGATTGCATTAATTATATATTTCTTAGAGGCAAAAAAAAAAAAAAAGAAAAAAAAAATATGAAAGCATGAATGAAACATTGGGAAGGATGAATGTCTTCTTAGAGGGAAAGAGTTGTGTGCTTTGCCCTATGCAGTAACTACTCCACCTTGACTGAAAAGATTAAAAAACCATATTCTACCAACTCGATACAAAACTACCAAGCAGAGACAAAAGCTTGTATAAAAGTGTACTTTCCACTACATATTCATCTGCACCTGGAATATGTTCTCAAGTTATTCCCTCAAACTGTTACCTCTGCTTCTCAAAATGCCTCTGCTCAAGCACCTCAGCCACCTCAAAAGCTAGCAGCAGCTGAAGGTTTGAATGGGACAGCACTGAGCTCGGAGCAGCCCAGAAGCAGCATGAGCTCCATGAGCAGAGGCTGTGACCCTCATACCCCTAGCCTTGCTGGCTACCCTTCCCACAGTCCCCTGGGAAAGGGGCATGGGGAACCAGCAGTAGGTCCTCTGCCTTATGGAGACACAGCAGTAACTTCTGTCTTGTGCTTTAGGTTTAACATTTGCAAAACACTAAACTGGGAGAATGACCCTTGCTGGGAACAACACCAGCTGCTCTTTTGCTACAACTGCATCTTGTGTGAGGGGTAAGACATTAAACTTTGTTTTCCTGGAGCGTACCTAGAAGAAGAGAGATGTTCTACTGAGCTATGTAAGAAATCAGTTCATTAAATGTAGTAACAACATTGTTATCAAAACTCATGTGCTTTAATTTCCTGCAAACCCCACAAAACTCTATGAGGTGGTGCTTCATTTCTAGCAAGATCTCATAAACTACCTAATTTCTACTGGAACTATGTCTAGGTAGGACTGAATGACAAAGCCAAATGAGATGCTATAAGAACCTCTTCACAAAAATGTCACTGAATGCCCAGTACATTTTTTTCTGTAAATCATTGACAATCCAGGGTCACCTTTAAAGGTTCTACTGTCTCCCTTAACAGAACTAGATAAGTCCTAAAAAACAGAAAACACCCCAAAACTCCATGGAAACTCATGACATTTATGAGGAATTGTATGCAGCAGCCTAATTAACACCTAGGTGGCTAGAACAAGAACAAAGTGCAAAACAGAAAGCCACTACCACGCAAAATCTGTTGTCAACAATTGGTGAAAGCTACTGTTCTCTTTGAAACACACCAGAAGAGATGTGAAGCAGTAACAGACACCTCTGGGTACAAGATACCAAATAGAGCTGTGCTGCAAGACAGAAAAGAGACCACTCTGGAACTCAGTGATGACTTTGGAAAATATTCCAATAACATGAGAGGCATCATCATGGGGATTAGAGAGGTCCCAAAGGTGCTGGAAGATACCAAAGAAGTCTCAAGGAAGAAAAAAGGGAAATTAAACAAAGTAGAGATGTCAGGAGACTGAATGGAGGCATCAGATATGACAGAGGGAAAGTTAAGATTGCTCAGGGGTAAATTGAAAGACTGAGGAAGACTTTCCTCTGAATACAAAAGACACAAAACCTGCTTCAGAGCTAAAGGATGGCCTTGGAACACAGGGATGCTCACAGGAGGCATTGTAGCAACCAGATGAATGCTGAAGTGGCTGGAGACAGAAGGTGGCTCTTATCCATTTGTGTCTGTGCCTACGTTTTTGCGTCTGTTCTTGTCTTTCCTCATTCATCCTTATCTTCTTAGATTTAAGAATGGCCTGAAATAGAAACAGGTTTGCACTCAGGTTGCCACTTGCCAGCTGAACTGTTGGGGCTCTTAGCTTCTGACAAATAAAAATAATGCAAGTAGCAATAATGCAATAAAGAATATTTAAGCAACATTGAATTGTTGTGAGCCAGAAGTATGCATGCAGACAATTACCAAACTGACCTGATATGCATGATCTTAATAATTTGTCTGAATATTAGCATTTATGGGAGATTTGTATATAGTTTAAAGTATATCCTCAGACTAGAATAAAAGTAAAATAATATGAGATAAAGTGATGAAAGTTACAAGTGGTCTGAAAAACAGCATCATGTTGTGTCTCTCCCAATACCAAATGTTAATGCTCTTAAAATTAGATATATGCCAACATGTGAAGGATGCTTTTTTCTGAAGTGTTTATGTCAAAGAACTATATATAGAGAGAACATGACTAACATGCTAAAGGAACTGCTGGTGGAGAAACATATCAGTGTTCACACATCCACAACTATGGCAACCTAGTTTTAAGCAAAAAAATCAGTTTATTTAGGATAGAAAATCTAGGGTGTGCAATTACACGAAACACCTAGAATGTGCATTAAAAAAGCTAATTTAGGATGGAGAAATCTTTGACCTGGGTCTAGGGGAAGCTGATAAGAAAGGATACTTAAGAACTTTCCTCAAATAAATTCTTAGATAATAGCAAGAGATTTCACCTATGTTTACATTAGCAGCTAGGTTCCTCTTGGTAATTGGTTTTCAACTGTTTATTTTTCTACCTGAATTAGTGCTTACCTTGGTTTATAATTGCAGGTGCAGACAAAGAGAAGATACAAAAAAAATACTTAGACAAGTCTTTTTTTTTCACTCTCAGTAGCTCAGATTATGAAGGTCTTTGTCTCCTTTATGCAGATGGAGGTAACCACTTTAACTTCCCTGAAGATTCCCAAATACTGCAGAGATAATCGTGTCCCAGGTGGAAGAAGCAAACATCAACTCTTGGTGATACCAAAGAGGTATGTGAGTAATTGGATACACATATTTGGAATGGCTTGCTTAAAAATTTCCAACTGTGATACTGCAAAGGCAACCAATATTTCACTACCACATTATAGATGCTTCTTTTATGTCACTGTCACAAATTCATGGATAATAAATGCATAGTAATCCTGGTAACTCTCTAACACTAGTTACTTTCAGATGAAGTTGTACAAAATAGAATCATAGAATCATAGTATCAGTCAGGGTTGGAAGGGACCACAAGGATCATCTAGTTCCAACCCCCTGCCATGGGCAGGGACACCCTACACTAGATCAGGCTGGCCAGAGCCTTGTCCTGCCTGGTCTTAAACACCTCCAGGGACGGGGCCTCAATCACCTCCCTGGATAACCCATTCCATGGCTTCACCACTCTCATGGTGAAGAACTTCTTCCTTACATCTAGCCTGAATCTCCCCATTTCCAGCTTCATTCCATTCCCCCTAGTCCTATCACTACCTGATAACCTGAGAAGTCCCTCCCCGGCCTTCTTGTAGGCCCCCTTCAGATACTGGAAGGCCACAATGAGGTCACCTCGGAGCCTTCTCTTCTCCAGACTGAACAGCCCCAACTCCTTCAGTCTGTCCTCATAGGAGAGGTGCTCCAGCCCTCTGAGCATCCTCGTGGCCCTTCTCTGGACACGCTCCAGCACGTCCACATCTCTCCTGTAATAGGGGCTCCAGAACTGGACGCAGTACTCCAGGTGGGGTCTCACCAGAGCTGAGTAGAGGGGGAGAAGCACCTCCCTTGACCTGCTGGTCACACTACTCCTGATGCAGCCCAGGATCTGATTGGCTTTCCGGGCTGCAAGTGCACATTGAGAGCTCATGTTGAGCTTCTCGTCCACCAGCACCCCCAAGTCTCTCTCCTCAGGGCTGCTCTCCAGCCAGTCCCTGCCCAGCCTGTATTTGTGCCTGGGATTGCCTCAACCCAGATGCAGGACCCTGCACTTGGTCTTGTTGAAGCTCATGAGGTTGGCTTGTGCCCACCTCTCCAGCCTGTCCAGGTCCCTCTGGATGGCATCCCTTCCCTCCAGCGTGTCCACTGCACCACACAGCTTGGTGTCATCAGCAAACTTGCTGAGGGTGCACTCGATGCCACTGTCCCTGTCACCCACAAAGATGTTGAACAAGACAGGTCCCAGGACTGATCCCTGAGGGACTCTGCTTGTCACTGGCCTCCACTGGGACATGGACCCGTTGACAGTCACTCTTTGGGTGTGGCCATCAAGCCAGTTCTGTATCCATCTAGTGGTCCATCCATCAAACCCATGTGTCACCAGCTTGGAGACCAGGAGGTGGTGCGGGACAGTGTCGAAGGCTTTGCTCAAGTCCAGGTAAACGACATCAGTTGCTCGCCCCTCATCTATTAATGCTGTCACCTGCTCATAGAAGGCCACCAGGTTTGTCAGGCAGGATTTGCCCTTGGCAAAGCCATGCTGACTATTCCCAATCACCTCTTCATACAATAACATACAATTCTTTTCACACAGAATGAAGGCACCACATTCATCCAAGAAATAATCCTTTACTAGCTGCTAGTCAACTTAGCTTTGCTGTATAAATAGGTATTGGCACCAGGAAGCATAGGCAGCCATTTGTTTCATTTCTATCCTATACTGTATTTTAAAAGTGGTTACAAAAAATGCCCACTTTGCAGGTTTCTGAGACATTAATCTCAGCTAGCAAAACTTTCTAATTCATATCATGATGCACCTTCTCACTGAGGCTGCTGGGAACAGCTACATTTGTCCATTCACTGGCTACATGAGATTAAGTTGACTCGGGAAAGATATGATTCAGCCATGCTGCTCTACCAAAACAGATGTCTCTAATGTTTGTATGCTTGCAAGACTGCAGATTTCAGACCCAGAGTGAACAGCTTAAGTGTGTTGAATTCTACTTTCTGCCTCTTCTGATGTTGGGTCATCATGATTAATAAGGAATTACTGGCAAATATGTGGTAGAGGTTAATGTTTTAATCTGTCATCCCTGGGCCACATTGGAATGCAAGAGCAGTACTGGTAATTACTGCAATTATGTTGATGTATAATTTGGTATTATGTACACTTATAATTATATTTGGATGTTGGCATTTCCCCACTCAGTGTCACTATCATCAGAGTATGTGGGGAAAGAAATCACCAGGCATGCTCTAAAATAAATAAAAACATTGTCACGATGGTTTAATTCTCCCTGCCCTTCTTTGGTTTTGTGGGTTTGGGATTCAGATTTTGACACTTTCTTCCCAGCTGGAAACCTGTTTGTGTGACTCCAAAAGGTGGGGTTTTGAGAGAACATCCTGTATTCCAAAATTCCCAGTAAAGACATTGAGATGCTGCAATATTTGCAGGCTTGTTCTTTGGCTTTCTGAGTCAAGGAGTGGGAATAGCGTGTGTTTCCATCACTTATACAGCAACACAGTAATAAAGAGTTTCACAATTTAAGATGTCTGGTTGGTTTATTTGTTAGAGTTCCCTTGTTTCAAAAGAGAGTTCACAAACCACGCAGAAATTTAGCTCGACGTTTGTGTTTATTCCTTCTAGCATGCTATCCATGATACATCTTCTACCCTGATAGCTATGTACACAAGGCTGTGAGTCACTAGACCATCGAGGATGCTCACTTTAAGACTCTGTAAATGTTTTCTGCTAAATTTGGCTGTGACACTGCAAGATATCAGAGCATTGGATGACATGTAAAAATGTTGCATAGTCTATGAAGAGAAACATATCAGTTCTAATTAGGTGACCCTCAACTCTTAGTCTCTGTAATATTCCTTTGTCCACCATGGAGTAAATATTTGTCTATGAATAAAAGAAAACTGTTAATTTACTGAAGTTGGAAACAGCTAAGTATCTGCAGCAGTTGAGTACAGTATTTAGAATTATGTAAGAATTCAGCATTGGATTCAGCTGTTCACATTAAAGACTGTTTTGGTGGAATCATAATATCATAGAATGCTTTGGGTCAGAAGGGACCTCTAGGGTCATCTAGCCCAACCACCCCGCAGTGAGCAGGAACATCCTCCATTAGATCAGGATCCTCTTTTCAATCATCTCCTCTTTTCTTTCAGAATGGTTTATGCTTCATTCTTACATTCCTGCTTTTCTAAGCTTGTACTATCACATTATTATTAAGGTGGAATATTTGAGTGATGCAGCTGGCATGTAGATAATATAAAGGATCACAGTGCATGAAGGATTACATGCAATAAGCCTCTACTTTAACTCACTTGTGCCTGTTCTTTTCTTTCCACTAGAATTTAAGCCTTTGGTACACACAAAATAATGGTATCAAAAATAAAGCACATGCATAGTTTGAAAAATTCCTTAAAGTCCCCATAACATCCAGAAGTATTGTTTTCCTATATCGTATTTTTTACTAGAAACCAAGGCATTTGTATTGACTTACCATTAAAAAAAGCAGTGACTGAGAATGGATGTTGTAAAGGCGTACTGTTAGCTTTTTAATTACTTACTGTGGATTTTTAATGCTTCTGAAATCTTCATTGTTTTTGTCTGTACCCTTAGGAAAGTGTTTAAGAGTTTATAAAGCCAGCTGGTGGAAACAGCTGAAGCTGTTAAAGGTAAAGATCTTATTTTTGCATTTGTCTATGTTGTTTTTTTTTCTGCAGTCCTGATCCAGGATTGACTATTATAAATGTCAGCAGTTATTAACTAGAATAGATTGTATAGTAACGATGTATTCACTGTGCGAAGAAAAACTGCACTTGCCCAAACCAGAAAGTTAGCTGTCCCCCTTTTCTGAAAAATCAAATCCCAAACACCAGAAGGAAGGAGTTGGATAATTTTGAAAACTGAACAAATCTGAAATGATGGTGACCTTACAGTAAACAAAAGTGAGAGAGCTCTTGTAAACAGTTTGTAGTGAATGAGTCACTCGGTTTTGTTACCAGGGAAATAAAATGAGGCTATCAGTAAAGAGAAGTCAGAAGTAAGACATTGCAACTAGAGCAACTGCTACCATGACATAAGTCTGCCTGGTATGGTTTTCACCAAAGTGACAACCAAAGTGAAGGTATGTTTTATGGAAAATATTTTCTGGTTTGCACTGATGTGTTGTGCCTTTGATATACTATCCTGGTGATATCCTTTGTGTGATTCCACCCCATGGGCCACGTGTTCTCCTCTAGCCATAGACTGGGACAAACTGGACCATCTACTAGAGTATATAATTACTTTCAATTAAAAAAAAAAAAAAAGTAATAAGTAGTAGAAGGCTTCTAGAATTCTCAGAATAATTTCCAAAGCAAGCCCATGATTTACTTATCTGCTCCCTTGTTGGCTGATGATAATGAAAAACTAAAACCTTCTTTTCCTGCATGATGGTATGGATGGTGTTTCGTTGTGTTTGGGACACGGGAAGATTCACTTAGCTATCATCTTCTCTTCCTCATAACAACATGGTGATGAGATTCAACAGAGCTTGTGAGTTTAAGGGATGTGGGAGAGAACACCTTTTGGGCACTCTGCAAGTCAAAGTTGTTTCATCTTGCTTTCACACATATCCAACAAATTTATTGCTATTATTTCTTATGGCAGAAACTTCCTAATCATTCCCAGTAAATTTCTGTTTAAGTACAAGGGGAGAGTTCGCATGAGAATACAGCCAGTCAGAAAGAAATACTAAGGTAAACTAGATAACTTTAGAATTGATGTCTGAAAGTACCCTTGAGAATGCCATCAGATTAAAAGGAAAGATAGTAGTCCCCTTTGCAAGCTCATCCTGAATGTTCAGCCAGAAGAATGCACGATCTGCAGTGGAAATTAAAACAGTGAGCAGGCTATTTTTGGCAAGCAAGGCTGGAGCCAGCACTCAATTAGATTTCACTATGTAATGCATTTTGTGTAATTTGTTGTTTTTAATATGTTGGATTTGCTGTCTTACGTTAATCTTTCAACTGACATCACTAAAGCAAGGGAGTGGTGCTTGCAATGAGTGAGGCCAGCTGACTTGTAGTATTACTCAGAGTGGGAACAAGACCACGGATCTAAAGAACCAGAGGGTTGGGGGATGTTTGAAAAATGAACTCAACTTTCAATACAAACAAGAAATCATGATTGAAACAGGCCCATCTTGCATTAGATTAGTACTTGGGGAGAAGAGCTTTAGAATTCTTTGAATAATTTATTGCAAATAATGTTGCTTAGTATGAATAGAAATACTTAAAAATAATGATACATTTACATTTATCATAAGCATTTAATTAACTGAGCTCTACTAAATATTTGGAAAGAAATAAAAAATTATAAACTTAAAATCAGAAGTCCTTGCTGAAAAGAAACATGAATAATTTCCTACTGGATTCTAATATTCTCTGTAACTGGAACAGAGAATACATACTTGTAGTTCCATGAATGGTAGACACCACTACTATTGTAATTTGAAAATTATTTTACTTAAACAAATAGGATTATGCATGAAAGATTTTATCACCAGTAGTAGGGAAGCAGATACATTTTGATCATCACAGCTTATAGCACTAAGCACACGAGCTACAATGAAAAGGTTCCAGTCTGGAAAAAATAAAGATATATTAATGGACACACTGCTGAAATCACTCTTTAAAATAAACAAAAACCCAAACATCACCAAAACCACCACCTCTGGAGAGGTGGGCACAAGCCAACTTCATGAGGTTCAACAAGACCAAGTGCAGGGTCCTGCATCTGGGTCGAGGCAATCCCAGGCACAAATACGGGCTGGGCAGTGACTGGCTGGAGAGCAGCCCTGAGGAGAGAGACTTGGGGGTGCTGGTGGATGAGAAGCTCAACATGAGCTCTCAATGTGCACTTGCAGCCCAGAAAGCCAATCAGATCCTGGGCTGCATCAAGAGAAGTGTGGCCAGCAGGTCAAGGGAGGTGATTCTTCCCTTCTACTCAGCTCTGGTGAGACCCCACCTGGAGTACTGCGTCCAGTTCTGGAGCCCCTATTACAGGAGGGATGTGGACGTGCTGGAGCGTGTCCAGAGAAGGGCCACGAGGATGCTCAGAGGGCTGGAGCACCTCTCCTATGAGGACAGACTGAAGGAGTTGGGGCTGTTCAGTCTGGAGAAGAGAAGGCTCCGAGGTGACCTCATTGTGGCCTTCCAGTATCTGAAGGGGGCCTACAAGAAGGCCGGGGAGGGACTTCTCAGGTTATCAGGTAGTGATAGGACTAGGGGGAATGGAATGAAGCTGGAGGTGGGGAGACTCAGACTGGACATGAGGAGGAAGTTCTTCACCATGATAGCCCTGGAATGGGGTGTCCAGGGAGGTGGTTGGGGCCCCATCCCTGAAGGTGTTTAAGACCAGGCTGGATGAGGCTCTGGCCAGCCTGATCTAGTGTGGGTCCCTGCCCATGGCAGGGCGGCTGGAACTAGATGGTCCTTGTTGTCCCTTCCAACCCTGACTGATACTGTGATACTATTGAAACCACCCACAAAGCAAGCAAGCAAACAAACCAACCACCAAGCAAACAAAAGAGACAATATAAACCAAAACAAACCCACCAAAAAACCCAAACTATTTTAAGTTAGGAATCACAAAGAAAATGTTCTGCTCCCAGATGGAGAAACTTGGTGTGAGAGACCAAATCTTGCCTCTCTTGATGTGACTCAACAAAGATAAAATCACCTTTGCTGCTGGCCCAGACAATAGCTGATATGTATTGGTCAGACGCCACTGGAATGACTCTCTGGAAGGTGCATAGATAAAGTTTGCTCACCAGACCGCAGCTGCCCTGGAAATAATAATGGGCAGAGGCCACTGATACCGATTCTGTCTGGAATATACATACCTAAAAACTGTGTAAAAGATCTGAGCAACTACTGGCTCGGGAGAAGGCAAACACAGAAGGAAAAGACCTGGACAATGCCGCTGAGAAGAAAAACACGAGAGAAGGAAAAGACTGGGGCAGTGCTGCTCTGAAGAAAAATGGAGAGAATACCAGGAGAGAAAAAATGACAGAGACATCACCATGTAGCCTGCAAGAAGCAGACCAAGAGGAACCCTTTCTCCGTGTCCTAAGTTCTGCCTGCTACAACTCATGGAGCTGAAGAGGCTGCTCTGAGGACAGCACAGCCAACAAGGACAACATCTCCTCTACATCCAAAGCTGCAATAGCCTTTTTCACAGACTCGGTCTCCTCCCTTCCAAAGCTGCAGCAGCCTTCCTCCACAGACTCAAACTGTCTTGGGGGGTGAGGGGTGTGGTAATATAATTCCTAGCCTCATCTCTCTCCCTCTCTATTCTCTCTCTCTCTCCTTCTGATCCATCCACTTTATTTGTGTAATAAATAGCCTCACTGTTGATATTTTGGCCTTGTTTGTGCCTCTAATTTCATGACACAGGAATATTCAAAAGAACTAAGTCTCTTTCCCCCTCTGCACCGAGACACTTGGCAAAACAGGAATAATAATAACAACAAAAAAGAGATGTAATACAATAATAATAATACAGTAATACAATAATACAATACACCAGGTTGGAAGAGACCTTCAAGATCATCGCGTCCAACCCATCAAACAATCCAACCCACCCAACAACTAGACCATACAGCCAAGCACCCCATCAAGTCTTCTGAACACCTCCAGTGAAGGTGACTCCACCACCTCCATGGGCAGCCGATTCCAATGGGCAATCACTCTCTCCGTGTAGAACTTCTTCCTAACATCCAGCCTAAACCTGCCCTGGCGCAGCCTGAGACTGTGTCCTCTTGTTCTGGTGCTGGCTGCCTGGGAGAAGAGGCCAACCTCTGCCTGGCTACAACCTCCCTTCAGGTAGTTGTAGAGAGCAATAAGGTCACCCCTCAGTCTCCTCTTCTCCAGGCTAAGCAACCCCAGCTCCCTCAGCCTTTCCTCATAGGGCTTGTGTTCCAAACCCCTCACCAGCTTTGTTGCCCTTCTCTGGACACGTTCCAGCAAGTCAACATCCTTCCTAAACTGAGGGGCCCAGAACTGGACACAGGACTCAAGGTGCGGCCTAACCAGTGCAGTGTACAGGGGGAGAATCACCTCCCTGCTCCTGCTGGCCACACTGTTCCTGATGCAAGCCAGGATGCCATTGGCCTTCTTGGCTGCCTGGGCACACTGCAGGCTCATGTTCAGCCTACAATCAACCAGTATCCCCAGGTCCCTCTCTGCCTGGCCACTCTCCAGCCACTCTGACCCCAGCTAATATATAATATTATATAATTATATAATTATATAATTATATAATATAATATATAATATATAATAATGTAATAGCTATTTGTTCAATGAAGGGAATAAATTGCACCTAAGCTACAAACTAACAGGCTCCAATGCAGCAAGTACTTAAGCGTATGCTTAATTGCAAACAGGTGAGCAGTTCATTTCTCTTTAATGAGACAAATGAGAAATGAAATGCACTTACGGGGCTGAGACCTAACATAGGCATTATTGACCAGAGTATTAATCAATTAAGAAAGCAATAAAGAAGCAATGGTAGTTATGTACATGTTAAATAAGTGCATTTGTGCTGTCCTGTTTGACAGGTTTGATTCTTCCCTATGAACTGTGTAAATAAATTACACTGTCAGCAGGGAGATGGACTACTTCTTAACTTTAGCTATTTAAGCTATTCATCTAATCTCCCTTTGTAGCTCTTTTATCTTTTAGCATTCTTTGAAGATACTTGTTTTACTCTTTTGCCATGAAAGAAGCCTAGATGACTCAGCTTAAATAAATCTAGTTAAGTTTAGCTGGTTACACTTAGATGAAATGAAGTGTCCTAGGGTCTAGGGTCTAGTGTTAGAGTAAGTGAAACAGTGAGGCACATATTGAGTTTAATAGATCTCACTGCAGAAGATGGATGTATGTATCAAGTTGTATTTCTTTTAACTGCAGTTGTGCAGAATCTGTCACTAACAGCTTCTAAAAGGTTAGACAGCTCTGCCTCCCAGTGACACAAAGCACAAATGAGTGTAAGCATTAAGGTCATTAGCCTGCATGTTTATTACTATGTGCCATCCTATTGACGTGCAGAATTATTTACCTTTATAAGACTGCAAAAAAACATAAGCTTGAGATCAGAACAATGGTGGGTAGATGTAAGACAGAAACCTCTCCTGTCCACAAAGTGACAGCCTTTAGCATAGATCACCTGGCTAAAATGCCTTCTATGTTCATTTTGATGCATAGCCACTCATAGTATGTGATGTTTCCTGGGTCACGCTAGGGAATACCTTTTCGTGACACACCTGGAGCCCACCAAATGATTTATATCTTTGGTGCTGATCCAACCAAGCACAGAAATAACTGGGAAATGACTCATGCTGAGAGGTGGTGGCTTGCTGGTAATCCCGGCTTTTAAAATGTACGCAATTTGTCATCATTTTTCATTGTGGAAAATGTGTGTGCTTGGCTACTTTGGTTTCACAATTGTCTGATGTTTGCCATGGATTCTTTTCAGCTCATGTGCCACAGTCATTTGCTTTTGACTTGGAAGGAAGACAAAAATCCCTTCAAAACCAGTTTCACTGAAGAAAAGACCTAAGCAGGAGAAGCAAATTTATGAGGTAGGATAGAGAGGAATGTGTTCTGACCCTGAAACATCTGCTCTTTTAGACATGATGTTACAAATATTTAACCACATGTGCATCTTTCACACTTGAGATGGGGAGTATGAGAGAAAGAAAATGGGCTTTTAATTACGTTTCCAGACAATACTGGGCAGTGAGGTGATGCAAAATTATAGATTACACCGGAGAAGAAAAGTAATATGAAAACATCTACTAAGGCTGAAATTAGGGGCAAAATGAGATGCATTTAAGACAAATGCACAGTTGTATATCTAAACCCACACAGAAATATGAATACTTAAATGTAAAGCCAGAAAGGAATTGAATAAAATTATTTTGCAATACAGTGTGGCATCACAGATGTGCATACACTGGAGTCTGAATATGTCTTCTCTCAGTGCACTTTTCTCACATGCAACAGAAGCACATGCCTAAGTATTTTATTAAACAGGAATAGTATGTCTGCTAACCTAACTGAATTGCAGCATGGATTTAAGATGTTTTTTTGAATGGGGGCTTTTGTAATTTAAGGGGAAAAAAAAAAAAAAAAGCTATTGTTATAGCAGGCAAGAAATGCAGAGGCACTGTCTCGTGAAACCTCACAAAGAGGCATTGACAGGTTCTCAGCCTACAGTTTCTAAGGGCTCTGGCAAGACAATTGTTTTTATTCCAAGATCTGGATGAATAGAAATAGTACTAAAGCAGAAATAGGAAACAATACATACAAGATGAAAAATATGGCCTGGCTCTCTCAAGTAATAATTTTCGACGTTTTTCTGTTGCTTTGTATTGTGATAGTGAGTGCTACACAGCTCCCTGCGTGCATGAAATTGGAGATAACAGTCTTCAGATGGCAAAATAAAGACTATGAAATCATCTTGGAACACAGGTAAGGTTTGGTACCATCTTGCAATTAAAATAGGTGTAAGAGATGCCTGTCTCCATCTTAAACAAAGGAAAATACAAGTTCCTTAAATACCTGTCTGCAGAGGACTGGTTTGGTCGATGCTGTACTACTGAATACTTTGTGCCTACAGAGCAGAGGCAACCCCCTCAAAGAAATAGGAAGTGTGTGCAGAAGCAAGCTAAGAAGGAAGCTTCCTCACCACCTAACTGAGCCCCAGCCCTTGGAACTGACAGAAGCTTTGGAGCCAAGTATTAGGATATGAATAATGACGCTGAGGTGACTTCCCATATTCCAGGAAGCAGAACTTTGTCCTGTCTTGTAAAGGAATGGAGTTTCACAAAAGGTATTTTTGCACAGTAGGTCTAGAAAGCACACCTGAAGCCCTGTTGGGGTGAAAGCAGTGGCATAACCACAGTGTGCACAGGCTGAAAGTCCAGGCCTACTGAGGAGGGACAAGGGCAGGCAAAGGGGCAGGGTGCATATTTGAGCCATGAGCAACAATACTGAAAAGCAGAGCCACAGCTGAAAAACAGTATCATACAGACTAAGGTAGCAGGAATTCAGGGCAAGTTACACATATAAAGCATTCTGTGTAGCCATGATTTTTTAAAATTATTTTTTTCCCCTCTCTCCTGGTAAATGTCCCATCACTACAGTGCTCTGCAATGGACACACACAAGCCACCTCTGTTGTCACCATTACTCCCCAACTGGAACAGCCATCATGTGCAGCCATGCCGAATCCAAATTCTTGTGCAAATCCTAACACATGGAAAAAGCTGCTATGAGTTCAAAGTTCTTTACAAACGTTAAGTAATCAGACATCCTAATATGTTCCTGTCAGATAAGCTGGTCACTTGATTATACAGTGTTCAAAGTGACAGGGCTGATACGAAGTCATATATCGGGGTCATATCAGGGTCTCATAATAGGTTGGTACATTAAAGGATGGGATCGCCTGAAATTTCAGCTCGCTTTGAAAAATTCTCACTTTGCACTTGTAAAGATCCAAGAATAACTTAAAAAATACCTTTGTTGTATACATTTAGGAATACAGATAATCTGTGACAGCAATTAGTGGTACAAATTTCTTGCAACAAGAAAGAACACTATTTTGCTGCAGGATGAGAGATAACAGTGAACTCAAACCGTCAGCTAAGATTCATCATAGAACACTACAGCTTCAAAGGGACCTATAAAGGTCCAACAATATAGTCCGAGCCCCCGCAGCGAGCAGGGACATCTTCAGTTAGATGAGGTTGCACAGTCCAACCTGGCCTTTTGTCTTTCCAGGGATGGGTCTTGTTACTGTACAGCACCATGTAATAGTGACTACTAATATAAGCATTAGCCACTATCACTAAATCATATTCTTCACTTTGCTGTTTTTAAGTATCAGTGGCTCACTGTTCTGGTGTGGGAGGCCTCTTGGTATCTCTTCCCATATCCCACCTCCCTCCCAGAGATGCTTCCCAGCTTTTCCCACCGTGCCTGTCCCCTGGCACAGCCTGGCACAGAGGAAACAGGCAGAGTGGGGGAAACCTGGCAAGCATCTGTCCTCAGTTCTCTCAACATCAGCAGCAGCACCATCGCACCCTTCACAGTCAACACATCCGGCCGTGCCGCTGCTGTCCCCTCCTGGAAGAAGCGCGGCCTCTTTAAGGCTGCTCGGGGCGCACTGTCCCTTTAAAAGGCGGTGGGAAGGAGGGAGGGAGGGAGGTGGGTGGTGGTGGCTGGGGCCATCGCCTGCCCGTCGGGTTTTCCCCCTTTCCTGCCGGCCAGCCGTTCGCAGCCGCCCGTTAAAAACAGAAGGCAAGATGGCCGAGCTGGGCAGCAAGGGGGTCACCGCTGGGAAGATCGCCAGCAACGTGCAGAAGAAACTGACCCGGGCGCAGGAGAAGGTAGGGGAGAAGGTAGCGGTGGGGAAATGCGCTGGCATCGCCACCTCCCCGGGCTTGTGAGGGGGAGATGCGGGTACCGGGGATGACACCCCTCCCCAAATCAGAGATGCGTCTCGCAGTGGGCACATCGGTACCCCCCTCCAAACCTGCACCGGGCTGGCAGCTGCCTTGAGTTCGGATTTAGGGCCCCTTGACACCCTGAGAATACAAAATATTGCCGTGGAGAGCTGTGGGGGCTTCCATCCGCCTGCACGCTCAGGAGAAGGAGAAACATGGCATCGCGGACAGAGAGCCGCAAGGGTGTTTTATATGCGTAGATGCTTATTGTTTCAGCTGGAGGAGACCTCGTTCTGTGCCGTTTAAGGTTGTGCTTCATGCGGCACTTGAAAGACCAGCGCTGTGTTCTGCAACAGCGGTATACATAGCCTCAGAGATGAGAAGGAGAAGGAGGTGGGCGCTCTCATCGTTATCTTTTAACAGCATAACATGATAGTCGTGACTTGCTTTACTGACCTTGCGTTCCAGCTTTTGGAATGGCGGTAAAGAGCGAAAGCCGTAAGGGCTTTAAAGATTGTGCCGATGTCTGCTGTAGGAGGGATGGTTTTTTGGTGTTTGTGTTTTTTGGTTGGTTGGTTGTTGGTTTTTCTTTTTTTTTTTTTCTTTTTTGATCCTGGGAGCCCTTTCGCTGCTCCCCACCCACCCTGGTGCCAGCAAAAGGTGCCAAGAATATGCAATAGATACTTTTCATGTTCATCTCTCTGGCATGCTGCATCTGATGCCAGATGCCGGCTCCGTGTAGGGATTATCGGACGTTTTACGCAGGGACATTTTCTCTTAGGCACACTCGTCTTGGCTTTCAGTGATTTGCTGTGAGATGACATTGACTGAATAAGGACTGGTGCATCTTGCAGGGAGGGGGTGTGAACAGACCTGCTCACTGCTCCTCTTGTTTCCTGGGAGTTATCTTTAGCAACTAGATTTAATCTAGGAGGTTTGGGGTTGGGTGCAGTACTGGCCTGAGCCCTCTGCCAGTTTCCAACACTTATAAAATGCTGCTGGGTCAAAATGGTAACCCAAACCTGCTGGGCCTAGTGTTGCCCATGCTGCTTCCAGAAGCTTAAGCTCCTTTACTGTGACTAGGAGCACGATTTGATCTTACCTGCCCGCTTGGACAAAACACCACGAGAACAGCAGATCCAGAATAGAACTTTCTGCTGCAACAAGGTCTTGGCTTTGCTCTGTGCACAAGAGAGTGTGGCAACAACTGCAGTAAGGTTTTTCAGCTACTGCAGTTCCAGGAGGGGACAGGGCAGGGAATCTGTCTTCTGGTCCACCCTAATTCATCATAGATGCTAAATTAGTTCTGTGTTAGCCACCAGATGGCAACCATATTTTTAGTTATTTTAAGGTAGGTGGTAAAGGCTGAGCTCTTTGGCCTGCTGGTGAAGTTATTGTATTTATTGGTGCAGCTTGGAGCCAAGTGTGGACTGCCAGGCACGTCCTTGGTCTCTTATCTGAATGCATGCAGGTTCGTTTCTAGGCAGAGTTTTCCATAAATTCCTTTCAACTGGAGATCCAGGTCACTTCCATGGTGGTGACTGAGGATATGGGAACATTGACAACAATAACAATCAAGAGTGTAGCTGTATATGCAGGTGATTTACATGATTTGAAATCAGTTGTTTCTCTTTACACAGAAAAAAGTACAGCTTATTTCCCGCTAAGGAGAAAAGGAAAACAAAACGCAAAGCACTTGCTTAATAGGTTAACACAAATTCTAGGCCCTTCACCTATTGTTATCCCAATGCAAACAAAACAAATGTGTTCTCTGGGCTCTTAAGAAAGAAAAAAAAAAGGCATTTCTTGCTTCATCTGATGCACCCCTTCATACTGCTACAGCTTCAACTGTAAGGATTCCACTTTCGTGGAGTATTAGATGTTTTTCCCTTGTCTCTGAGGGACAGATTTTCAGTGAGGCAAACATGAATGTTTACTTTCAGCTGGTGAGGAGAGAGACAGCTGAATACAAACTGGGAAGACACCAGTAATTATGGCAAGATACTGGAGCTAGTCTTGCGGTGTTTAGCTTTAAACCCTGATACTGTGTTAGCAGGAATGGTAAACCACGTATCTAAAGATAAGGACCCGCTCTTTGAAATAAAAGGTAAGCAGAATCTACAAGATCTACCTCTGCTCACGACATACCAAGCACTTTAAAATGTATTACATTTCTGTGAAGGGATGCTGACTGGGGCTGAACTTTCTTTTTTTTTGAGGCTTAAACAAGCTGATAATGTGTCTTCTACGTATCTTCTTTTGATTTGAATGTAGGATAAAAATTCATCCCTTCACAGTGGAATTTCCCTCCCAGCTTGACCCTGAGGCTTTAACTTCAGCAGTTTCCTTCATGGTGAATTTAAGCCTTGTGTTATACAAAGAAAGATGTCTTTTTGTTCGGCGCGCTGAAACATTGTACACATCCTTTTTTCCCTTCTGAGATGGCTATTTTGTAAAGCATGTAAGATATTCCTTCAGAAGTACTGTTTATTTTGAGCCTTTCAGCAAAATTACAGGCTATTTCTGGAAGACATTTTCTCAATTCCAAAGGAAATACAGGGCAGAATGGTTGACTGTTCTATTGGCAAATGGACTGTGCACCCTTTGAACCTCTCTGTCTATTCAAAGGTAGCCTGAAGTAAAATACTCAGTAATAATTTGCCCATTATTCATTGAAATCATAGTAGTATCACAGTATCAGTCAGGGTTGGAAGGGACCACAAGGATCATGTAGTTCCAACCCCCTGCCATGGGCAGGGACACCCTGCACTAGATCAGGCTGGCCAGAGCCTCATCCAACCTGGTCTTAAACACCTCCAGGGACGGGGCCCCAACCACCTCCCTGGACAACCCATTCCAGGGCTTCACCACTCTCATGGTGAAGAACCTCCTCCTCACATCCAGCCTGAATCTCCCCACCTCCAGCTTCATTCCATTCCCCCTAGTCCTATCACTACCTGATATCCTGAGAAGTCCCTCCCCAGCCTTCCTGTAGGCCCCCTTCAGATACCAAATAAATCAATCTGTCCAGAGGAACCCACCTAGCAGATAGGACCCCTGCAACTGTTGTTAACACTTATATCATCCTTTGCATCTAACAAGTAGGAGAGTTAGGCTGGAAGTTGTGCTTTGTTCATCCTGCACTTAGCTGAAGGATTTTCAGACCAAGAAGTTGAGATTTGAGTCTTTCATAATTCTTAACATGGAGTAAATTGGTTATGTCTCCAGTATTGTGGAGTCTTGGAGCGAGCCTGGGGTTTGCAAGGTCTTTTAAATTTTGCCAGTAAGAATTCGAAGTATTTTCTTTGTAATCCACTGTTTTGGTTAAAGTTTTTCTGCTAAATGATCAACTTCTATAGTTTTAACAATTTTAAAAATCTCCCCAGTTTCCACAGCTCTCATTTTTCTTGAAGAGTGCCCTGTTCCTGGATATATCATGTGCACAATCATTTCTGCTTTGAAGAAATTAAAACAGTGTCTCAATGACTTAATATGATCATGATGCAAAGGTAACTCCTTTGCGAGGTTCCAGGAGAGCACTGAGCTCAGGATTTTTGTTGCCTGGCTGCCAGTGAATGTCTTTGTCATAAGATCAAACTCTTTGCTTTCCTCCAGCAGATTAGGCAGAGATTCAGGGTAGAAAGATCATATTGGCTGTGCAGGCACCAACTGACAATTTAAATTGCTTGCAGATTAATAGGCACAGTTGACATTGGAAAGAGATTTTCCTTGGGAGCTTTTTGTGTGGAGGAGAGTAGAAAGGGATGAACTTACTTTCACCTTTTGAGATTTAGACTGAGCACGGGAAGTTCCTATCCTATAGGAGTGGTGGTCTCTTGCTCTGCTTGCATTACAAGGCTGGGCAAAATGAGGAGTCTGTGTTCTGTGACATGAAGAGGTCATTGTATTTTTGTAATGTTTCACTCTGATTTATCAACAAACCAAGGCATCCCCTTTTCTCCTTCTCTGTCCCTAACCAAAGGGGAAGGCTTTATTGCAGGACCTGGCAAAGTTTAGGTCGGATATCTGAACTCACTTGCGTTAGAAGGTATAGTTTATGTCATAGACTCTGCGACTGACTTGCCATATCGCTGTGACATGTCACTTCTTGCTGTTCTTGGTTTACTTTATCTGATTGATGTTTATCCGTATTGGTGTTTGCAAAGCTTGCTTGATTAAACCTGTGAAAGCAGAGTTCTGCTCTCCTCTGGCTGCACAGTCAGAGGAGGCTGGCTGTAGTCTTGGTCTCATAGGACTATTATGAGCATAGCTGTTGGTATCCAAGCTTGCTGATGCTTATTCCCTGCTCACTGCAGTACAAAAATACTTGTAGGCCAGTAACCTGAAGGCTTTGCTGTGTCATTTTCAACCCAGCAAGGAGAAATGCCCAAGGACATGGGCCCTGAAAAAGAAGGCAGAGGACTGCTTTTAGCAGGCCACTGTGGCCCAGTGTCCCAGTGCTATTTCCAACTGATTTGTCTCTTGTAACATTTGCAGTAGCACACACTGTGTCCAGAAAGGATCTTTTCCTTTCTAAGAACCTTAGAATTTGTTTCATTCCCCTTGTAATCCTCTGCTGGACAGGACTATGTTGTGATTTGGGTGGAACAGAGTTTGCAGAAGGCATGGCTTGCATTTTGAATTTGCCCTGATAAGACTCTCTTCCTCCTCATGAAACATGCTCCAGTAGGTGGAGCATGGCAGGTGCAAACACCTAGAATGAAATCTCAGCCCTGTTGAAGCAGGCAGTAGTCTATACCAATGAGCAGCACCCAAGAACCTTAAGTCAAATTTAAATACAGCTGTCATCTGGATTCAGCTGTCAGAGGCTGCCTGTGCTGTAGAACCTCTGCATATGGGGAGGGAAGCTTTACATAAAAATTGGTAGGTGCAGAAAGCTCTCTCACTGAGAAGTATCATATCTGCCTACTTTAGAGGAATTAAGTTCTACATTGGTTTTCCTTTGAGATCCTTCTGTCTTTAGATTCTATGTTTTTTGCTTGGCTCTGCATAGGGTAGAACGATTTGGTGGCAATCTCCTTTTTGTGCCAGTGAAATACAAATTGCCTGGAGAGCTGTAGGTGTTCTTCTCTTGCTGATCCGGTATGAAACTCCTTTTTTACCTGGAAGACTCCCCAGATGACAAGGAAAGGGCTTTTTCCTTCATATCTGTTAGCTTGCTTTCACAAAATGCAGGGCTTAGGTGATGGGTAGAGTCTCAGAGGTACCTTTTTGCCTAAAAGTTGCTGGAAAATAGGCAGTGGATAGACAAGAGAGGTCTGAGTTAATGTCTATAACATACAGATGATTCCAGTATAACCTCAGACTGTATTACTGGGTATCAGATAATCTGCATGGGGCAGGGAAGAGGTGAAATAAGAAACCAGGCTCCATATGTTTTTTTTAGCCTGTGGAATGGTTTGATTGCAAGGCACTTACAGTGCCCTTTTGGAGGTGCCCCTCTGTCTGGGTGTTGGTAACAGATTTCTTTTAAGAAGCAAAATCTCAGGGATTGATAAATTTTCTGATTGTAAAAGGCCTATCCCTATTCCTTGTCACTTTCTATCTTTCCTGTCAGGTCTAGTCTTAGAGCTAGTCCTTTTCAGTGCAGTTCTTGTGAGATCAGTTTCGTAAAGTAGAGTCTGAAAGAACTCTTTCCAGTGAAGACTTGTGGCAAGGCTTGAGGTACGACAGACTCAGTGTTACAGAACTCATCTGTCAGGGGTTGCCATCAAATGTGTCTTTCCTGCCCTTCCATTGTGCATGCTGATTGTTAAGCAAGGTTTTAGGTTTCCAGGTACAAACCATTTTTGCAACATCATGAATGCTCTTGGCATGTGACCTGCAGATGACATGGCTAGCCAAGCCTGTGGGGAAGGCTGCGTGCAGAGTGGGGTCTTCAAGAATAATGCAAGTTTTCCTTTGTTCCTTAATCTTTGGACAGAGAGACAAGACCCTGTTGCTTGGAATCAAATGTGCTATAAAGCTCTGGTTCTAGAAACTCTTGGAGTGACGAGAGTGTAGCTTAGCTTGACAGGTATTAGAGGCTATTTTTTTCCCCCTGCTGTTGTGATGGTGACCAGACACCTGAGCTGCCCACTGTGTAAGTTCAGCAGCTTCACAAGGATCATCTTACAGTCCTGGCTATCTACCTGTGCCTGCAGGGATCAGGCTGTCTTCCCACAAGTGCTGTACTGGCAACTTGACATTACGATGAAGGTAGACTCAGTTTGCCCAAGTATAACAGACCTGTAGCCCTGTCAGTTTTAACTGGCCACAGCTCAGCCCTACACTGGATGGCGAATTTGGGATGTGCAGAGTAGCTGCCTCTGTTGTGGGATAAGACTATATTAATGTTGACCAGAAGACTGTAGATCCTTCACCTCAGAGCAATGAGATGGGAGCAAATATTAAAATACAAATAAATCCTACTTGGATTACTGCTGGCAGGTGGAATAGTCCATCAAGGTCCATTTTGATGTCATCCTTCTCTTGAGGAACTATATATGTGCTATTCTCCAACAACTGCAATACTGAATGTGTGAGTGCCAGCAAACCTTTAATATCCTGGCATTCATACAGCTGAGCTAAAAAGGGACATCTCTCACAGGAAAGGACTGGAAGAGAGAAGAAAATAGTTTACATTGTATTGATAGTTTAAAATCAGTTTTAAGTATGATACTGGTTGGCTGTTTAATACTGTCAGAACAGGAGTGAGGAACCTCTGCAGATATGCCTCAACTGTTGGCAGCAGTGCAAGGGCTGAATAAATTTTGGCAGGTGTTTTTACAGCAGGTGCATGCAAGTGGCTAGTGGACCTCAAACAGTTCAGGTTCCCATGGAACATCTCCTGGCTTCGCTAGCCTTGGTAGCTGCTTGTTTTTCACAAACCTGGCAAGTACTGCAGGGTAGATCTTGTCCCACATTCCTGGAGAAAAGTTGGAAATATATTTATGAGCAGGATAAGAAATTAAAGAATCTTTTGGTATTATGCCAGCATGCTTGTGTGGTTTTGTTTCTTAGTTGCTACTCAGAAGGTACCTCTTCAGTTTTGTAGTTCTGTATTCTGGCCAAGGGATCAGGCCCAGCCAGCATGGATTTAGGAAGGGCAGGTCCTGCCTGACCAACCTGATCTCCTTCTATGATCAGGTGACCCCCTGGTGGATGTGGAGAGGCCTGTGGATGTGGTCTACCTGGACTTCAACAAAGCCTTTGACACTGTCCCCCACAGCAAACTCCTGGCCAAACTGTCAGCTCGTGGCTTGGACAGCAGCACTCTGTGCTGGGTTAGGAACTGGCTGGAGGGCCATAGCCCAGAGGGTGATGGTGAATGGTGCCACATCCAGCTGGCATCCAGTCACTAGTGGTGTCCCCCAGGGAGCAGTGCTGGGCCCCATCCTGTTCAATATCTTTATTGATGATCTGGACAAGGGGATTGAGTCCATTATCAGTAAATTTGCAGATGACACCAAATTGGGAGCAGGTGTTGATCTGTCAGAGGGTGGGAGAGCTCTGCAGAGGGACCTTGACAGGCTGGACAGATGGGCAGAGTCCAATGGCATGACATCTAAGTGCTGGGTTCTACACATTGGCCACAACAACCCCATGCAGTGCTACAGGCTGGGGTCAGATATTAGGAAGAAGTTCTTCACACAAAGAGTGATTTGCCATTGGAATGGCTGCCCAGAGAGGTGGTGAGTCACCATCACTGGAGGTATTTAAGAAAAGACTGGATGAGGCACTTGGTGCCACGGATTAGATGATTAGATGGTGTTGGATAATGATGGGTTGGACTTGATGATCTCAAAGGTCTTTTCCAACCTGGTTTATGCTATGCTATGCTATGCTAGTCTATTCTGATGGAGCAGCCCTGGCAAATCCAAACAGAAACTGTCCAACGTGAATGGCTGCATAATTTTTTTCCCCTCCTTTCCCCTTCCTCTTCCTAAGTTTCTCCTTGATTATGTGGGGAGCTTGCATTCAGGAAGAGTTTGGATGTTGGATATATTTTGAAGAAGACTTGGAAGCCATAGCATTGCACAGACTGAGGCAGAGGTTTCACAGAATCACTATGAAGTAGCTTTATGAAATGAGGAGTTGATACTCTGTGTGTGTAGAATGGAGTAGAATTAAACCAGGTTGGAAAAGACCTTTGAGATCATTGAGTCCAACCTATCATCCCACACTATCTAATCAGCTAAACCATGGCACCAAGCACCCCATGCAGTCTCTTCCTAAACACCTGCAGTGATGGTGACTCCACCACCTCCCCAGGCAGCCCATTCCAATGGCCAATCACTCTTTCTGTGAAGAACTTCTTCCTAACATCCAGCCTAAACCTCCCCTGGCACAGCTTGTTCTGGTGCTGGTTGCCTGGGAGAAGAGACCAACCCCCACTTGGCTACAACCTCCCTTCAGGTAGTTGTAGACAGCAAGATGGTCTCCCCTGAGCCTCCTCCTCTCCAGGCTAAGCAACCCCAGCTCCCTCAGCCTCTCTTCACAGGGCTCGTGTTCCAAACCCCTCCCCAGCTTTGTTGCCCTTCTCTGGACACATTCCAGCAAGTCAACATCTTTCCTAAACTGAGGGGCCCAGAACTGGACACAGAACTCAAGGTGTGGCCTAACCAGTGCTGAGTACAGGGGGAGAATGACCTCCCTGCTCCTGCTGGCCACACTGTTCCTGATACAGAGGAGAGGTGGGTAATGCAGATTTTTCTGCTTGTTGGGATGTGCTCAATAAACATTGCTGGCAAGTTAAAGATTTTTGAAGTTGGCATTTGCAGAGAAGTGAAGCTAGAAGTGTCATAAAAGTCAGACAGTGTTGCCTTTCTTTTTGTCCCTTTATTTAAAAGAAAGGAGAAGTCTAGGTGACAGTTTGTTCCTCATATAGGCTGCCAGGCAGGATGGAGAGTGCAAACTTTACCAGTAAAGAGGAAAGCACTTCTTAATGACAACTAATCCAGGCTGTGTTTAATCTGTTGATGATGCATAGATTACAAGATCTGAAGTACTGGCCTTGCTGCATGAGATTTGGGAAGATCGTAACTTGTTCTCAAATCATTTAATTTTCAGTAGTTCTTCACTGGTCACATTTGGTTTGTGTATTTTAAGTTTAGAACTTTTTGCTAAAACTCCTTTAAAAGCCACACTAGTTTCTCTCTTTTTATTTTTTTCCCCAAAGTTACATTTTCAGGCAGGAGATTACAAATTGTTGTAGCTGAAGTACAAACATTTTGCACTAAGCAATTGTTAATACTCTGCTTTGAAACAGAACTTTGTTAGAACTGGAATGTTTTTTGCCTGCAGGGAATGTCAATGATACAGTACCTGCAGTGTTTGGAAACACAGCCAGAAGTGTTTTTGCTTTATTTCATAGTATCATAGTATCAGTCAGGGTTGGAATGGACCACAAGGATCATGTAGTTCCAACCCCCCTGCCATGGGCAGGGACACCCTGCACTAGATCAGGCTGGCCAGAGCCTCATCCAGCCTGGTCTTAAACACTTCCAGGGACGGGGCCTCAACCACCTTCCTGGATAACCCATTCCAGGCCTTCACCACTCTTATAATGAAGAACTTCCTCCTCACATCCAGCCTGAATCTCCCTACCTCCAGCTTCATTCCATTCCCCTGAGTCCTATCACTACCATAATTTCTCTCCCCACCCCTCATCCCCTTCTTTTTTTTTTTTTTTCCTCCCCGTTTTGCTACTTGAATTGATTGCACATTTTATCAGGCCAGGAACAATAATGTGTGATATAACTCCTTCAGAGCAGAGTTTGAAGGTATTTACAGAGTGAATTAGCAGTTCTGTCCCACTGGATTTATTTATAATGGTGTGAACAACAGACATGAACGTGTACTGAGTATGTTACAAAGACTGACATTTGAAGAAAATGTAGGACTTTTTCCCTAACAGAATAGAATAGAATAAACCAGGTTGAAAGAGACCTTTGAGATCATCACATCCAACCTATTATCCAACACCACCTAATCAACTAAACCATGCAACCAAGCACCCTATCAAGTCTCCTCCTAAACATCTCCAATGATGGTGACTCCATCACCTCCCCGGGCAGCCCATTCCAATGGGCAATCACTCTCTCTGTGTAGAATTTCTTCCTAACCTCCAGCGTAAGCCTCCCCTGGCACAGCTTGAGACTGTGTCCTCTTGTTCTGGTGCTGGTTGCCTGGGAGAAGAGACCATCCCCCACTTGGCTACAGCCTCCCTTCAGGTAGTTGTAGACAGCAATAAGGTCTCCCTGAGCCTCCTCTTCTCCAGGCTAAGCAACCCCAGCTCCCTCAGCCTCTCTTCACAGGGCTCGTGTTCCAAACCCCTCACCAGCTTTGTTGCCCTTCTCTGGACACGTTCCAGCAAGTCAACATCCTTCCTAAACTGAGGGGCCCAGAACTGGACACAGTACTCAAGGTGCGGCCTAACCAGTGCAATTCTGTAGCTCTCTAGTACCCTTGTAGGTTAAGTTATCCATTCCTCTAACTTACATCAAGTCTTTCGGTCCTACCAGCTCTGCGAGTCTTAAGAATGGAAGAACCAATCTTATTTCCCTTCCTACTGCCTCAACCATTGTAGGCCAAAAAAAAAAAAAAAAAAAAAAAAAAAGGCAAAAGCTTGAGGGGGAAAAAAATTGTGAAGTTAAAAAAATGCAGGGAAATCCTTTCCTGAAATTTCTATGTTCAGCTCTCTAATTTTGAATTTTAAGGCAGACAGTCGGTGTCTTGGGGACACAGCATGACCTCACTGGTCCAAATATTTCAGACACAAGAGACCAAAAAGGTTATTGAGTCATTGTGATGGGGACAGCATGTTTCAAAGGTTGCTCTGAAAATATGTTTTGGAGTGAAAGGGTTGGCAGGTGCTACGATAAAAGAAGTGCTCAGCAAGAGACTGAATTTATTCAGATGGACAAATATATTTGGGTTCTGCATTCAAGCACTCCTTAAGGTATAGGTTCCTCAGAAGAGGAGTGAAACGACTGTTCTGTGCATTCGACTGGCTTCTACAGTAGGAGAATACTAGGGGTTTATTCTCTTTTCTGTCTGTTTAGGCTGAACAGCCATTGCAAAAGGCCCAGCCTAGCTGTGTGCTAATGAGCTTGAGCCATTGAAAGAATGTACTCACTCTGATACTTCCCTCATCACGCTTGCAGTCAGTATGATAATTTGTATCTGCAATGTGATTGTATTGCATATTACCAAAAAAAGGCCATTCCCTAGCCTGAAACAATTCCAATGTAGATATTGGGCAGTCACAGTTAATTAAGAGACTTCTGATCTGTTTCAGTAGAATTCTGTATTCCAGAAGACTCAAAAGGGTGTTCAGATGTTTTTGCAGAGGTTTGGTAAGGATAGTTTTGTAGACAAGGATGCAGGGCTATTTTTTTTTTTTTTTTTTTTTTTAAAAAGCTGAAGAAATTGTAGAAAGAGATTGGATTTCTCTGGTGAGGAGGTGCAGCTGTACTTGTGAGTCTTGTAGGGGAGGGTTTGGAGACTGACTGTGGTATGGTGTTGGGGTGTGTATCAGAGAAAGTCAGAGGAGTGATTGTAGAACCCTGTACAATACACCCAACTGCTCATGGCCTGGGACCTGTCTGTCAAAGGATATTAGACTCCCTTGGTAGCTTAGAACTTTTTGCCGAGCTGAAGGTTATGCTTTCTTTATTCCCTGACCCTTGGTGAACATAAATAATTCAGGGAAGAAGTTTGTGTTAACAATGAGGCTGTGGGCGTAGTAGGTGAAAAGAGCTCTCTTGCCATGTTGGATGAAGGTGATCAGTTTAGAGCTGAGGTAGTTTTTCATGGAATGTCTTACAAGCTGTCAGTTGCAAGTCTCCAGCTGAGGCCTTAATTTCTGGGGAGGCTCTTTGAGGGGCATGTCGCAGTGTTTTTATTCTCCAAAGACACTGTAGCTCAGATTCTCAGCAAGCACTCTGGCAAAGAAGCTGGTGGGCTTACACCCATTCTCAGCAGGACAACTTGGCCCGTCAAGCCCAGTTACTTGTACTTCATCGCAGCTGAAGTAGAAACAGTCCTCTCAGGTGGAAAGGAAGATCTGTTCCAAAGCCGCTTAGTCAAATCTTGTTCATTCTTCCTATCTGTGCTACTCTGTATATTCCTCCTTCGATGTCATTCTGTAACCCAACGTGACTTTGGAGGGCACCATTCCTATGTCTTTCCCCCATGTCTGATCTCTGGCAGCTATTGCCCTCTGGGTCAGGGATTCCCAACACAGATCCAAATGTCCACGTCTTTTTGCACGTTATGTGTTCCACATTTGTCCTGCATTTGAGCAACTCCCCTCCTTGTTCAGCAAGGTGGTCATGAACGAGTACAGGATCTTTCCTAGCTTCTTAAGGGCTCTACACCCAGCCTGTCCCTTCTGGAGTCCCTCTCTCACATCGTTCTGCCTTATAAGAGCTCCTCTGCCCTGCTTCTTCCTAGGACACACCTGCTCTGTTATCTCTTTCTCCAGCTCAGGCATGGCTCCAAATGCCTTTTACGTTTTGTCCTGATTTGGTCGCTTCATTTTGCATTATGGCCTGCATAAAAATAAAAATACTTCTGGCAAATGTGTCAGCATTTAAAATGAGTGTTGCAGAGGAGGAGGCAGAGGATTTGAGAAGGGGGATTTGTGCAAACAGCACTATTGATGGTATCTATTCCTCTTACTAATGTTACTGTTGGCTATAGATAGGGTTTAATTAAGGCACATTAAATGCCTACCCAAAGACATTGATGTCGCTGAAGCCCTCTTGCCTGGAATGTCACATTGATGCCAGATGTATTAAGTGATGTCATTTGCCCTTATTAACTATGGAGCTACAATGTAGCTACTTTCCAGCTCCACAGTTGTGCACGCTCTGACTTGGTATCTACTTAAGGCTGGGGCAGACAGAAGGTAGGGTGGAAATTTGCCTGCTTTCTTGGAGGCTGTTTGACATTTCTTGCTTCTTTGTTTTCAGGACATTGATAGATAGATTTTGTCCTCAGCCCTTGGTTTGCTGAAAAGCAGAAACTGGGGAATTCAGTGTTTTTACCTGTCTACTTTGAGTAAGAGCAAACCAAGTGGGAAAAACAATGCCCAGGAAGATATGAATTCGGTATACAACTGCATATGGCAAGATGGCTTGGTTGCACAAGCACACCTAATAGCTGTGTGTTCAGTGGTCTTTCTCTTAGACAGTTGTGTAGTAGAGTGGTAGACGAGTGCAGTTTGTGTACCACATACTCGACAGATCAAGGCTGAATGGTCAAGGTGACCCTGACAAAGCCCACATGGCTCTCGGTGAAGCTGTGAGTTTTCAGCACCTCTGGTATCAGGCCATCTGCTTTAAGGTGTCAAGGTTAAAGCATTTGAGGTCTGAAAACTCTGGCTTAAGCTCTTATGTTCCTGAATCTCCCACGCTTCTCAGGCTAGGTGCCTGCTTGTGGCTTTGGGTTTGTTCTGATGGAAGAAATCACCACTTCCGAATACCTACCCCACTGTTCCATTTCCTACTCTGTGCACCTGCTGCTGGTGCACTTTGTGTGAGTCTTTGTCCACTTGCTCATAGTTCAAATCTTGTCTTTGTCAGACCAACATTTGAATTGACCCCAGTTACTGCCCCTGGCTCAGCAGTTACACATCACTCTTAAATCACATCTACCACTGAGATTTGTCCTCTCTAGTTGCTTGTTTTCTCCCTCTGGTTGTGCTGTTTAACCTGGGGTTTGTTGGGTTGGTTTTTTTTTTTTCTTTTCTTTTTCTTTCCAAGCCTTTCCTCACAAATAAGTGCATCTGATACTAAGTTCTGGATGGGGAACCAGAGCAGCAGCAACAAGCACAGGGACATGTTAAATTCTAGCAATCCAGGATGCTTAAAAGAGGATCTGCCCTGAGGTAGAGTGGAAGTAAGCACAAGTTTGACCTGATGCAAGTATGGATGAATCAGTAGGACTGTGAAGGCAGTGTGGTGGTGCCTGAGCTAGAAGATTGGCCTCTTTCCCAGCTCAGCTCAACTAGTCCTATAGCTAGCACCCAACTTCTTAATTTTATGTTCTCTTGTGAAGGATATAAAATAAATGAAAAAACTGAGAGTGAAGCTTAATGACATTTACTAGGGTTTGCTTTTATTCCTAAAGACAGATAGAGGCATGGAGAATAAAGGGTAGAAGAGGGAGATCACAGAATATATTTGATTGGAAGAGACCCCCAAAGATCATCCAGTCCAAATTTTGACCCAGCACTGAAGGGTCAACACTAAACTGTGTCCCTAAGTGCCAGGTCCACATGCTGCTTGAACACCCCCAGGGATGGTGACTCCAGCACTGCCCTTGGCAGACCATTCCAATGTTTAATAATCCTTTCAGTGAAGAAAAGCCTAAACCTTCCCTGGTGCAACTTGTCACCATTTCCTCTAGTTCTCTCTTGCCATCAAGAAGAGTCTCACCCCTTCCTTGCTCGAACCTCCCTTCAGATAGTCATTGAGAGTGGTAAGGTCTCCCTTCAGCCTCTTCTCCAGACTGAACACCCCCAGCTCCCTCAGATATGCCATGGAGGTAATGTGCTCCAAGCCTTTCACGAGCCTCGTTGCCCTTCTATGCTTTCTTTTTAACTGCTAAAATCCGTCAAGCAAATGACAAGATAAGTAAAGCCTAATAGGTTTACGTAAGAAACTTTCATAAAGCAAGGCAAGCTCCTCATGCATTTATAGAAGGGGGAAAAAAGTCCTCTTAACACAGTGAGCTAGAGTTGGAGGGAAGATGATGATGTATCAGTTAAATGTTTCAGTGTGGGTGAGGGGGTGGGACCATAGATATATCTAAGGTATTATAAAAACAGGTAATAATTATTGATTAAGTTTCTCGTATGCTGTTGGTTGTAGCCAAGAACCAGCCTTTGAACTTCGGCTAGGGTTCAAGCTTAGTGCATGAGTTGTAGCTATTGTGCAGGGCAGGCATAATGCAAAAGCTACTGACAGAAATGCAGGATTAATTGAACAAGACTGAGTCAGCTACTGTAACAGAAGCCTTTAAAGAGAACCTGGTGTTGAAGGTGCTTGGATGGCCTAGGGGTAGACAGACACTGAACTGCATGGAAGTGTGTGAGTGTAGCACAATGTGACTGCAGAGACCAAGCTAGGACATCACGTCAGTGAGAAGAGAAATAGCTGTTCTGTACTGTCACCACAGGACCATTCCTGCTGGTTTTTGGCTTGATTTAGACCTGAATGATGGTGGAACCTAAACTGGAAAACCTGTAGGTGGAGGGAGAGACAAGTAAAATGTGGTAAATAGTCAAAGGGCTAAAATCTTTCTATAAAAACACCTGAAACATTTGCTGCATGCATATGGAGGGGCCCAGCCAGTTCACCAGCTCAAGACTTCTCCTTCTAAGTGCCCTCTGTGGGAGGAGAGATGACTGGTTTGAGCCCATAGTTATGTATGTGAGAGAACCTTTCTGCTTAACTGATTCACCATGTGCAAAGGGATAATGCTTGCAAAACACCTGGACAACTGAGAAATTTATTGGTGTGTTTCTGTGAGCGTGCTGTAGAGTAGCCTTGAGGAAAACAGCTCTTGTACCCTGGAGTTGTACTGTGTATTTTCCTAAACTGCCAGTATGGCTGCTTTCTTGGGGGAAACAGTCCTTCTGAAGGCTGATATTAAAAATATAGATGGTGCATTAATTTTCCTTTGCAACAATGAATACAGATTTCAAAGCTATATCTTTACTTCTACTCAGATTTCAGTTTAGATTAAACAACTAACATTCCCTTATTCCCATGGCTAGTTTTTTTGTTGCTGTGGTGTTGGATCTGTCTCCCACTTGTGAGAACTGTTTCAAAAGAGTTTTGTGCTACATCTTGGTCATTTCTGAAAGTCCCTGGAGAGGTTTTTTTATCTGCCTTTAAGTAACCACATCCTTAATGACAGTGCCTGGTCTTAATAGGTAAAGCTGTCATGTCACCCACGTTTCATTTAATTTTGTTTTTAAGTAACAGCAATAATCAGTTGTAGCTGGCACATGAAAAAAAAATATTCTTTCCCTTTAATTGCCAGACTCCTGGCTGCATTCATGATAAATCTCAGAGCTCAGGCTGTCAGGCCTGGGTGAAAAATCTACCCCCCTCCCAACCCGTTCCTGTATGCAGTAAGCTGGCTGTGACTTCCTGCATGTAAAAGGGAGTGAGGCTACAGCTACAAGGATTAAAGAAACGGATTCTCTTTCTGGGACAAAAGTGAAAGCAAAATGAAGTGGCAGTTCCTTGCCATCTTAATTTAATGTCATAGTATTTGATGGATGCTAACAGCAGCTTTGCTTTTCTGCTGGTTCACATTGCACTAGTGTGCTTTCCCCTGCATTGGTTGCCAAAGCCTTTTTGTTTTGTTTTGTTGTTTGTTTGGGGTTTTTTTAAAATTTATTTTAATTTTTATTTTGCCCAGTTTCTCCTCAAAGGTGAGTGCTACCAGGGAGTGGTTAATGTTTGTCTTGATGGTAAGTCTGAGTGGCAGCTTCTTCAGTATGCCAGGATACTGACTTTGACAACTGCAATGCCGTATGTATGGCAATGGCCCGAACAGCTTGCCAGGGAAGGAGGGGAAAATGCTGCTGCTAGAACTTCTCAAGAAGATTTTCTTCCACAGAGAGTTAAATGATTCACCCAAAGTCATGCTTAAATTAGGTGACAAGATGCCCAGGGTGATTGCAGGGAGGGAACACTTATATTCAGGACTCCAGTTAATTCCTCTTCAGCGAGGTATCCCTGCGTATGCCAAGAAAATCTCAGCAAAAGTGCCCTTTCTGCAGTGCTGTTCTGGGAAGCTGGACTATTTGGAGGCTCCAGAGCGTAGTATTCCCAATTACATTACCTGCAGGGTCACAGTGTCCTCTAATGCAGCTTCCAGCCAGAGAGTGGCTTTGCCATGTCATAGCTATATGCTTAAAGAGCATTACTGTGATTATCCAGAACGGTAGATTAATGGGAGTTGATGGATAATTGAAAGAAGACAGAGGAGCTCAGAAGTTATGTTAGAGTTGGGAGACTCATTATGTAGAAGAGTGCAATCTGCTGGTGTAAGTCAAAGAAACTGGTCTGGGGGAGCTATCCTGCCTTGAAGAGCTTGAGGAGACAGATAGCAAAGTGCTTGCAAGGAAAGTTAAATGTGGAATAAATAAAACACCCTGTTCCTCCAGATCTTGGCAGCTAAATTGGAATTGCTCTAAACCCTCTCTGTTTTGTGGCTCCAGGCATCTCCCATGGTGTAAGAGGAGCAGAGTCCTGTGCAGTGGGAAATTGGGATTACAGTTTGGAGGCAGGCAGACCAAGATGATCTCTGTACCAGGCATGAGTGGGCAGTGTCTGTGAGGAGTTGCCCCTCTCTGTTGTAGGGAGAGAAGGCTGTGCGGCGAAAGGGAATGAAGAAACCCTTTGAGGTCCAGTGGCTGACAACAGTGTTTTGGGAGTTGTTGTACAAGCTGCTTGAGGAGTGGAATGGGAATGTTCTGGTCACAGGAGAAGATCTGATTGTGTAGAAGGAACAAATGTGTTTTAGGTAGCTGGACAGGAACCAGTTATGCTAGAGGTAATGAAGAACAGGAGAGAGTGAGGTCTGGAGTAGGGCTTCTAGAAGAGGAAATGAGACTTCCTGCAGGAGAGGTGCCACTAGTGTGAGTTCTTAACTAAAAACCTGCTACTGTAGAAGGAGAAAGGGATTGCCAAAAGAAATCCCTAGAGAGTGATGGTCTGCCTTGTCTTTCTGGAGCACGTGTTTGTTGGGAGGAAGTCCTGCCTTTGAACAGGCTCTTAACACTACTGCTGACCTTGGCAGAGGCTGCATGTGCAATGCTAACCATGTCTGCCTTCAAAGCCCTGGAAACACAGATACTGTGCCCCTGGTCCTGCAGAGTTATAGTGACACAAGTTTGTTTCCTGGGTGAGTTAAAGTTTCACAGTCATGAATGGGGATGTGAATGAAAACCAGGATGGGACAGTGGAGTGGCAGGCCTTGGAAAGAAACTCCCTGAGAGCCTGTAGTACCTGCCTGCCAACCTGTGGTGATGGGCAGCAGAAGGCAAAGGGACAGCTGGCAGCTCTATTGAGGGAAGGCACCCTGCAGCATGTTCTTCAGGGCTGGGGATGGCATGGGTCTGAAGTCAGTCATGCTGTAGATGTGGAAGGGTATCAAAAGCATTGGTGGATATTTTTAGCCAGACTGAGTAGGGACAAGAGTTGAAGGGGCCAGAAAATGTAAGCTGTTCTTGCATTTTCAGTCTTCTGATGCTGAGGAACCAGGTGTCCTCTTCAAGGCATGACTAATTCCTTGTTTCATGGAGTGCAGAAAAGAATCCTCGTGAGATGAAACAAGCACATGTTTTTGAAGGTAAATTTGTTGTGCTCAGAATCTGCTACCTTCTCTGTTCCCCTTGAACTGTTAGAGCATCTGTGGCACTAAGGCAAATCTTTTTAATGTAAACCTCATCTCCCTCACATATTGTAAAAATCAAAAGACATGCATTAAAAAAAATAAAATGCTGGAATGGTGGAAGCCCTGTTCAGGCAGAGTGTGTTGTTCAACTGCTCTGGTTTGTTATTGTAGGGTTGCTTATCATAGCTATGCTGTGAATATTTATCTAAGCCCTTCCTGTTCTTTCCCTGTTTACCTTCTGCCCCACCTCCAAGAGAAGATCATTTCTGTGGTGAAGCAGCTGGGGAAGATACAGAAAGGGGAAACCTGGGATCTGAAAGTTCTGTAGACTCTTGTGCCATACTTTAAGTGCTCATCTGTAGAGAGTGGATGATGAAGGTGAAAAAGGGGATGGATGGTGAGAGAACAAATTCTTCCTTAGTGTTTCCCCCACTACCCTCTGATGATATTTTTAATCACAGAATATTGTCCCCAGTGGCAACGGTAGCTCTTCTACTAACCCCATGCACATGCACCAACCTGGATAGGTTTTTAGTATGTTATCCTGAAACTCTGGCCAGGGTAAGCAGTGATGTTAAAGAGTGGCTGGAAACTTGAGGAAGATATATGAAAACAGAGTATGTTTTCATGGCGACAGGCTGAGGGATGGAAATTCATATATAATGCTTTCTGCTGCCTTTGCTGTCTGGCTCTGCTTCTTCCTTACTAAAATCCCTGGATCTGCTTTCTGTTTGTTGCTGTCATTCTCTAGTGTTACTTCTAGCTGTCAGTCAGGGATGGCTAGGATTGATTTGTGTACAGAGAGAAAAAGTGCAAGTTTATATCCTCTGTGGAAGTCAGCTGACTACTCTGTGAGAGTCTGGCAGGGAAGAGGAGGAGAAGATGATAGGCGATCAGTCAGTTCCCCTGTCCTTATGCTTTGTCTGTGGGGTGTGCTGGACTGATGCAACTCATTTATTTGGATTCAGAGCTAGTTCTAGCTAGTAACATGCAGATAGCCCCCGAAAAATAATAGTAAGAGGCTTGGAGAAACTGTTGTGTGTTTGCTTGTGCTACCTGTCCCTGCGCGACACCTTGGGTCTAATATCTATGCATCCTGGATACTTCGGTCCTGTCTCTTTCAAGCAGTAAATTTCACTTTGAGAAATGCAAGAGAATGTTCTTTTGAATGATTTAGACTCACTTTCACTGCACCATTGGTGTCCTTGCTTTTCAGGAGGGAAAGCACCAGCATGGCTGAGATTCAGCCTAGGCAAAGCTGACTCAAGGTTGCAAAAGTAAACAGAGTTTTTTTACCATGCCTTCACCTTTGCCCAGTCCTTGAAACCTGGAAGGCTGAAAGAGAGCCAGGAACACAATCTTTGTATCCTCCAGCAATAGCTCAGCCTGCCTGTGCATCAGAAATCTTTTGTGTATTGATTACTCAATGGTCTCAGCAGTAGTGAGGAACAATGTTCAGGAGCTGGGAAATCATGCATTTGTTTTTTGCCTCCTCGGGAACTATGTGAGGATATTTGCTGCAGTACAAGAGAAAGGTAATGACAGGGAAAGGCATCATGGTTTGTACAAAACCAAACAGAGCATCTGTGACAAAGTTGGTTTTTCAGTGCAGCTTTTCCTGGTTTTGAAGGGAACTGTGGCAGTTTCCTCATTCCTTTTGTAATAAAGATTAATGTTTGGTATTGATCTCCATGTAATCTAGGGTTGTTTTGTACCACTATTGCGGACCCATGGTATAGACACAGACAAGTTACGTGTTCTTTAGCCATCTCATTCTGCCATCTGCACGTTAAAGAGGAAGAGATTTTGTGTTGATGTGACAAAATTCTCTGAATACATGCATACGTGCAACACCCCACTGCACACAGCCTGCGCTCCTCCTGACAGTACTGTTACAGTGTGAGCAAGACTGTTCGGCTCGTTGTAGCAGAGATTTATTAGGCCTGTGTTGTCTGTGGTGGTGAAGATTGGCACAGGCAGACTGCCTGCTTTCAGCAAGCATCTTTGGCTTATTTATGTCCCTGCTCTGGAGTCTGAGATGAGAAAGAAAGTGTTTTGTTTTGTCCTTGCAGTACACTGGGACAATGCTTCTGTGTGATGTACTTGTTTCTTTTGATACAGAAAAAGGTTCTGTGTTTGTTTCTGAGGAAGATGTCCCAGCATTTCATGCGCACCAGCAGGTGCATGTGGTAAGGCAGCTGCAGCTGGGTATTTGTGCTTCACAAGGTATTGGTGATGAGCACTCTCATCTGCTTAGCAAAGCACTTACTTGATACCATTAGCTGCATACTATTAAAGTTCCTCCTTCCTTTCAATCCCACACAGTAATCTCCAGCCATCACCATACTTGGCAGGAACCCAAGTGCTTAACAGCCTGGATGGCCCCATCGGACAGCTACCAAGAAGGGGTTTTCCAAGTGAAATCCTGTGGAAGCCCTAGGAGCTTGGTCATGTCTCTGTGCCTCCAGCACATTACTGTTGTAGGAAAAAGTGCCTCTGCTTTTAGTGTATTTTCCTGCTCTTGAAAAAAAAACCCTGAAGCTGTCACATCAAACAACTTGCTTTTGGGATTTTTCTCTCCTCTAATTTTAGACCAGGCAAAATGCAGGCAACCCTTCCTCTTCCAAGCTGACTTCTTAATCAGGATCCAAGTTGTTTCACAGGAATATCTATTTATTTATTTTCACAGGAATATCTATTTAGTTGTTCTAGATGCTTCTTGCTGTAATTTTTCTTTCTCCTCCCAGCATCTTCAACCTTTGCCTTTGGCAGCAGTGCAGTCAAACCACAAGCCAAACGAAGCTGCCTCTTTGATCCCAGTTTGCATTTAATAACAGGGTTGTGGTTGTTAATGAGGAAATAACATATCAAGGTGCATTGGCTCATCTCTCTTCCAAAAGTTTAATTAGAGATTTATTTGGGCAATATACAGTAGTCTGTGTTCTGAAGCTGTTGTATAGAATTAGGAACCCTGGATATTCAGGAGAGTGTTTCCTGCTCAGTAATACCTTGGTGTTACTCTTGATTTTTATGATACCTAAGTAAAAGACATGAGGTAGACATCATGAGGTCATGATATCTGTGAAACCTCTGGACTCTGATTTTTTTTTTTTTTGACTTTTCCTAGAAGCATTTGATGTGTTCTGGTACACAATCCAACCAGTTTTTGCTGCTCCAGGGCTGGATGTGGAGTAGCTGGCAGATTTATCTCCATAAATTTGGGTTATGCTGCTTGTGGCTTAGAACAGGTTCTTCCTGCATTTTTCTTTCTTTCTTTCCCCCTTTTTTTTTAAACACTTAAATCTCAATGAAACCTGAAAGCATGCAAAACCCAATGTTTAGAAATGACTCGTGGTGAGTGAAGCCAAAGTCTTCAGTAAAGAAACTAGTTCTTAAAACACTGAATTTGTCTGAGCTTATCTGAAAATGTGACTGACTTATCTCCACTTCCCTTGTATAATTAGGAGGGTTTTTTAAATAAAAAAGTAAAATGCCAAGAATTCACCATCTTATCTTGAAACAGAAAATAGTTTCTCCCTCTTTAGAAATGGAAGTGAATTTTTAGTTCAGTTGAAATACAAGCTTGGCAAGTCTAAGCCTTGGTGTTTTTCAGGGTCTTCATGGATAGAAATAGGACACATTCTGCTCAAACTGCCCAGCCACTGAATCTAGTCCTTTAGCCAAAGATCCACCCTCACAGTTGTTGTGACTTAGTGAAAACAATGGCCCAACGTGTTTGTAAGAGGACATAAGCAGATCCTGCTGCTGAGAAAATCTGTTTCACTGTTTGTGAGCCAGGCTGGAACACCAGAAACTATTGGTTACTTTTAGCCCAATCTGTATTGCTATTTTTATTTGATGTTCTTTTCTCAATCCTGTTCAGCATTTGGCCACTCAAATTCTTGGATGAGCACAAAGGAGATACAGTGATGTAGAGGCAGGAGGGGGAAAGTGTCCTTTTTGGGAAAGCTTGAAGTAGTCATGAAACTGGGCTCTCCAAAGACTGCTCTGTGCTTTGGGGAATTCTCCAGTCCAAGGCAAATTTTCTTTGCACCCCCCCAGCAGGACAATTCCATTCTGGAAATGAAGTGGAGGAGATGTTTTATTAATCTGTACTGGAGAACGCACTTCAAAGTGTAAGGAAAAAATTCTTCAATTTAGAAGTCCCTGTTCGCAATGGAGACAGAGGAGTTTAGTAACACTTTGTTTGAATAAAGGGAGAGTCCACAGGACAATTCCTTGTGGGGTCTCTCAAATTGCTGCTCCCCTTTTATCCTAAATTCCCGGGTGCAAATTTCCCTCTTTCCCCTTTGGCTCAGGTACTCAGGATTTACAGTCCTGCATCATACATCCTATGTTCATTTAAATTAGGTTCTTCACTTCTCTGGGTGGAGAAGTTAATAGTTCAGCATCTTGCCATCCTCAGACAGACCCCTTACTGATTTACAGCTGGGTTCAAGATAAGGTGCTTCACAGATGCCTCGTTGGAATTTATGCACATAGATAAGGGGAACAGTCTGGTTCCTCCCTATCTCTTCCAGCCCCCTCTTAGGCAATTCTTCCTTTTGTAAAGACACTGGTTACTGTTAATCCCATCAAAAGGAAGGTCCCGTATGTATCAGCTATCTATAAAAGATGGTTTCTGTATCTCCTAAGCAGTGCCTGAAGGCTGTTAGGATAGTGTCCTTCTTAAAACCCGAGGTCTCTGACATACAGCCACTTTCAGAGGTGCATAGAAGGTAGGACCAGCCAAGTCTATTCTTTCCTGCTCTATCCTGTTTCCTGCACCGCTGGAATCGATCCCTGTTGATTCTGGCAGTAGCCATGCTGAAAGCCACCAGGGGACAAAGGCTTCTTTTGTTGGGAGCTGCAGCCAGGCGCATGGACGTGCTGCTCGACACTTGCCTCGTCCTGGGGTGTCAGGCAGTGATTCTGATGCCTCCTGGGGTGTGTGTCCCTCAGCTTGGTATTGCTAAAGTGGCCTGAGAATGTTTCTCATTGTCATTCTGGGAGACGGAGGGAGAAAAGGTGTGAAAAGTGGCTGTTGAAGTTTGCACAAGAGGAAACTAAATATTGGGTGAATGTGACTCTTTAGAGGTAGGTGCAGATAACAAGCAGTGAATGAATAGGGGTAAATAGACTTTGCTCCCTGGTGTCTTCTATCTTCACTCTTACAGATACGTTTTGTAGCTAAATATGTTGTGTGGGGTTTTGGTTTTTCTAAAACCTGTCTTCACTCAGGTAGTGCTAGCTTTTAACACTTTGCAGCTCTATGGTCTGCACATTGCTAATGCTGAAGAGAAGTAGTTGCTGGAGAGAGGAGTTGGACAAGCAAGTTGAAATTGGAGGCATGAACTGGTGCAAGAAGTTCTCCTCCTTTCCCAGATTTCTGTTCCTCTCGGTGGGAGCACTCCAGTTCCTATCTTTATTTGGCTATGCTTGCAAAGCTCTCTAAGGATAGGGAAATGAAACCTGTAGCAGGGTAAGGTCCACAAGGAAGATTTTATGCCATGTCCATGAGCAGTGGGGAAGGAAGTCATCAGAGTGTGTCTCTTGCCAACGAGATCTCAAGAGCTCAGTTGAAACCTGCTGGGCATGACAGATGGTGTATCTGCAGCATCATCCAGTGTGGTGGAAAATTGTGCAGGTGCTGCAGCAACTGCTGATAGCAACCACAATGCCTGCACCTCTTTTTCACAGGTGATAGTAGAAGTATTTAGGTGATGGCACTTGCCTTGTGGGAAGGAAGGCATAGAGCAGTGTGCACAGGCTGCACAGCATGCACAGGCCATGCTCATTTCCCCAAGCTATTAGTGTGGACAGCAGCAGTCATGGAACACTTGCTGGTTGCTGTCATGATTCATTTTTATTAAAATCATGCCAAGCCAAAATTAATGTGTAGGAGCTGTCCAGGAGGCTGATGTGACTGTACTGGAATGACATCTGTGTGGCTTAGCATGTGTCACACTGATGCCCTCTGTATTGAAGAGGAAGGTACCTCTTTGCCTGCTCACAGCAGTTTGCTGCAGTCACAGCATGTGTCTTGCTGAACGTGAAGGTTGGTGGCTGAGTTAGGAGCTTTCCTGGGTGTATAACATGGGATATGCCATGTTTGGACAGATCTTCTATCAGACCTGATGTGATTCTGGTTGGGGATCAAGAGAGGGATGTTACTCAACTCCTCCAGCTTCTGCCTGGGAATGATGAAAACCAGAGAAACCTCTAAAAGGTTTTTTGAAAGAAAACTTTTCATCTCTTTGGTTCTTTTCTTTTTTTTTATCCCACTCATTCCCAGTTTAAGACTTCATTCCTAATCAGAATATTCATCTGAGGTGCTGGCTGTTTTGTTGGCCACACCAGGTACTGACTTCTGTTGGAAGGTTAGACCTGACAGCAAGTTGTGTAAGGTGAAGTTATTGCTGGTTTGTGTTGTTTTCCCCATCCCCTTACCTGGGTGATCTGCAAATGTGTCAGTGGGATTGAAGGAGGCTCCCTTGCAACTGAGACTCCCTTAAAGCCATAATGAGGATTATACCTGATTTTAAAAAAACAACCAAAAAATGACTTGCCCATGCCCTACATGAATTAGGGCAGGACTTCAAACCCTTTCTTGAATTATGGGGCCTTAATTTTCCTTTCTGGGGGTTTGGCCTTCTATGTAAATACCAAAACCACAGTTTGCTTTCCATGGTCCTTCTTCATAGTCCTTGAAGTCTGCAGGCCACATGCTGAAAATCACGCAGCATTTTCTTACATTTATTAGCAAATCTGTAACTTCAACCCAGTGTCTTCTGGCCTTGCTGTCAGTTTAAACCCCTTGCTGTTTACACTTTGAGTTCCTAATCAGAGAGTAACGTGAGGCAGGCAGCTGTAGTCCTTGCGCTTGTGACGAGCAAGGAGTTTTTGACTTGACTCTTTTGAAAGGGAATTTAATTTAAAAGCCAAGTCTGCATATATGGTCCTGATCCTGTGTGTCTCACTTAAGCTCTTTTCTACTCCTACTTTGAGTCTGGACCTTGATGTCAGCCCTTGGCGCACGAATTTTCCTATTCATGCAGGTTGCCTGGTAGATACAAACTTTTCTTTCCCTGTGTTCTCTCCCGCCTCCCTCTCTTCTAGGTGGCTTGTCACCTTATGTTTAGGACTCGGTGGAAGCAGTATCTTTACCTCCCTTTGTTTGATTTTACAGGTGATTCTTTAAAATTATCAGCCTGGGAGTAGCAGCACTCAATGGCTTCTGTAGCACATTATGGTATCTGGTTACTCATTGTGCAGGGAAATCTCAAGGGCAGGCAGCCTTTCTTTCCACTGCTATTTCCACTGCCATATTTTATTTTATTTTTCCCACGGGATATTTCTTCTTTCTTTTTTCCTCCCTAAATTCACCCCTTTGATTCAGCTAAAAAGGAAGGAGAGAACAATGAAAGTGTCTGCTGCCCTCTTGTTTGCAAGTGGATTTGGGATATAGAGCTGGGCATGGTTTCAGCTCTTGTCTGCAATAACTCTGTAGAATGGCCTGGTCCCTGGACAAAGGTCCCTCAGAGATGCTATCCTTATGGTACTGAGCCAACTAGGGAAGGCATGGAGCAGGATGCAAATGTAGTATGTGTCAGTCCTGAAGATGATGCATTGCAAAACAGCTCTGTTCTTGGCCTGCTTCTCAAACTTTCAGGCAGAAAAGTCATGATGTTGTCTGTCACTCAAGTCAACTTGCTTTCCTTTGCCTGACAGACTTCTGTGTACAAGAAGATTTTGGAAGGTCTGTTTTAGGGTGTTGCAAAAGGAAAGCCACCATCCCAAAACCTATCATGACTATTTCAGAGTGAGCTTGGACCTTTATTTGGTTCCTAACATGATCTCCTGCATCTGGAATCTTCTTAGCCCAGTCCTGTAGTGATCAGCGCCCAAGGTAGTGGACTTGTTTGTGGTGATGGTCTAAAACTTCGGTGGGGTTTTCTTTCCATTCTGAAGATGACAGATGAATTCTAAGAGTATACCTTCCATGTGTACTTTCTACTCTTGGAGGTACTTGCTTTATTAAAACCTGGTGACCCCCATCTAGGCCACTAGCACAGTATGTTTGTAAGACCTTGTCTCTGTGCCCATCTGAGCATGAGTGAAGCTGGAGTGTCTGCTTAGATCTGTCTTCAGAGTGGTGACTTAGCTTTGCACCAAATGCCAGCCTCATTGATCCCCTTGTCCCTATTGAGAAGGATGCTTTTTTGGCAATGCACAATGGAGGTTGCTTGGCTGATGCCTGTGTCTTCCTGGTTGTGTCAGATTGTTTCACCTCCTGACTGATAATTGCTTTCAGGAGCAGCCAGAGAATCAGTATGTAACTTCTAAAGCAACTCTCATGTGTTAACTGTGGCAACGTTCTGATACTTACTTCCTAGAGTGCCTTGTCATCCGTTTCTTGTCAGCTGTTTCTGCCTTGTTTCATGTGTTTGATCACTGCCTTCCCTGTTCCCCTTCAGCATAGATCTGGACTCTGCTTTACAGGGTTCATTCCATGGGATTTAGTTTTCTGAGTAGGTGAACAAAACTTTAAGTCACTTTAGTAACTGAAATCTTAGTTCCCTTGTTTTGCGGTCTCTGTCTCTTCCCTGACTTCAGTAGTAGCAAGAACAGGAAGAGAATGGAGAACCACCAGGATGAAGGGGACTATGTCAAAGAAAAAAATCTATCTCGTGTTTATAATGGAGCAAATCTGCTGCAAGGAACTGGGCAAGTGGAAAAGGTCATTGCAGTATTTCATGTTTGGGACAAGGAGGACAAATCTGTTCCAGAAGCAGAAGCTTTTCAAAAAGCTGATTAGGAGACTGATTGTTACCCAAGTTGTACATAACTGCCTGGAGACAGTTAATGTTTAAATGAGGCAGGTTTTAAAATAGATAACTTGCCCTATTAGTTGTAGCAAAATGTCTAAATGCATCCTGTTGGATAGAAAGAAGCACAAAAGCTTGCCTGTTTTTTGCTGCTATTTGAATTTCACTTTAAACTTTGCAATGATGATTGTGCAGCAGAACCAGTTGAAAACAGTGCTGGCATTCAAGTGCTTTGCTGGTCAATCTACCTTAAGGTCATAGCTTGGTGTTTTGTCTCTGGTGGTGAACTGCCTTTTCTTTTGCAGTACAGAAGATGAGCTGACCTCGGAGCACAGCTGGAGTGGTTAGTGGATGGGGTTATAGCAGATCAAATTCCAGATAGAGATACTACACTAAGCTTGCCCTTGTTCCAATGCAGGCAAGTCAGATCTCTGTGTTCCCTAAGGTGCTGTCCTGTCTTAAGGCAGCACTGCACAGGGAACACTGAAGAGAAAAGGAGTCTGTCCACTTTCTTTGTAGGGCTAACTTGGTGCAAGGTTCTGTGGGTGACTGGGATATGAGTGTCTCTATTGCTGTACAGTGAGTCCAAAACTAGAAGTGTATTAGCAGGTTCCTTGGTTGATCTGACTACTTAATTAGACTGTGTTCTTGAATCCTTCTTGGTCATCCAGTCTAGTATGAGTTACCCTACTGCATGTCGATTTTAACATACTAAATACGAAACTGAGTGTAAGAGGCTGTGAATACATTTAGTTGTGAGAAAGGTCTTCTCTGGTTCAAGCACTGTTTTTGTGAGAGTTTTGGGTGGTGTTTTATGGCTGACAGCTCTTGTAGTCTGTGTCCTGGGCAGGAACCATGCTTGTACACCAGCTCTCAGGTAGTCCAACAAGTTGGTTCACCTACAGTGGAACAGCTTTGTAGCAGCAGGTGGGTCAAATGATGTACACTGATCTGCTTGCATGGTAAACTATGAAGGTCTGTAATTGTCATCCTCTTCTCCTGTGATGCAGAACAAAGAAGGTTTACAGTCTGTACAACCTCAGAAACTTGTATAGAAGCACTTGGATCCACCTTGCATCTTTTGATTTGCCGTATTATACATGTGACAAATTGAAACCTATGTGACTTAAGCTAGGAAAGGTGGAATTGCAAGGCACTGTCTCCTAATACTGAAAAAGGAATCTAGAAGTTTATGAAATATTGGAAACTTGACATAAAAGACAGCTTTCATCACTGGACATAAACATCCCTTTGGTGTTGCTCTCTCAGCCCATTTTGAATAATACAGGGTGACTTCACACAGCTGTGCAGATAGTGGTGATTTAACCAAGGATGGGTAACAGTGAATGGGCATGACATATGCTAAGCTGCAGTGCTGTGGAGAAATAGCCTTACTCTGATCCAGAGACTGAGCTTGGGTTTTATCAGTACTTGATCTTGTCTTCTTCCTGGTATCCCTTTGCAAATGAGAGCTCTTGGGCAAGAGGAGATAAAATCAATTAGATGCAGTTCTGTCCTTCTTTTGCCATGAGTGCTGCTAGCTATAGAATAAGCATGTTTTAACCACAGAAGGTCAGCAAGGCCTCTAGGCTCTGGACAGACAACTGATTTTATTGTTAGCCTTTGTAACAAGATTAGCACCAAATGACTCACAGAGCAAGTCAGGTGTTCTTTAATCTTGTGTAACTGGGTTGGTATGAAAGCATTTTCAATATCATGACAGAATGTGGCCAAAAACTTTGACAAAATCAGATCTTCAGTGACAAGTAGGAACTTTCAACTTGAATCAAAACATAGACATGGAAAAGGATTTATTGTGTTTTTTTAACCAAAAAAGGTGAAAATTCCCAGAAAGAATCTATGAAAAGGATTTTGTTGTTGAAGTTTTTGGTGGAAGAGAAAGCAATGCTTTCTCTTTAGCTCTGTGGTGAGCCCAGAGGTGGTCTTGAACTTCCTGATCAAGAGGGCAATGTAGAGCAGAGCTGAAGCTACAAACTCTACCAGATGTTATCCTGGAGGGCAAGTTTCTTTCTGTCTCCTGGGCTGCTTTCACTTGTGTACTTACAGGTCGCAAGCTGCTAACTGCTGCTGTGATCATGGCTGACCTTTATGGCCTAAGTATGGAAAGCAGAGCATATTGCTCCTGTTGTAGGAGTGGGCTAGGATTCAAACTGGAATACCTTCTATTCCTTTATTTCAAGCTTCTTGTAAACAACACAATTTGCATACTCAAAGGAATAAAGTCAGAGTCACCCTGCAAATACCTGTCAACCTCGGCGACCTGATCTAGTGGAGGATGTCCCTGCCTGTGGCAGGGGGCTTGGAACTAGATGATCCTTGGGGTCCCTTCCAACCCATGACAATTCTGTGATCTTGAAAATGTCCTGGAGTTTTCCTTGTGGTGAAGTAAAGCTAAATTTTTTTTTTTTTGAATGAGAAACATTAACCTATATAAATACCAGGTGCCTTTATCTTATCAAGTGGGGTGATGGGATGGGAAAGGGAGTTGTATTTTAAAAGTGGAGATCCTGGCTGTTAATCACTAGAGTTAATAATTTCTGACTAGGTAACTTAGCCTCCTTGTAACTTTACATCTCTCTCCTCTTGTTTATTTTCTAACCACAATAAGTTTATGTTCTGCATTGTAACAGCTCAAATGGTTTCAAAAGGACTTTAATTTGCATGACTTTTATAGGAGAAAACAGAGAAACCCAAACCGATCCCTGAATTTCCAAGAGGCCCCTTTTACCACTTCTGAGAATGTGCTAAGAGTGAAGTCAGTTGTGCAAGGAGGGTGTGAACTGTGTGCTTGACTCTTTGCAGGAGCTTATAGTTGTGGCACTGCTTTGGTGTACCAGCTGTTTAATAAAAACTTGTGAGAATAGTGGACAGGAGATCACAGAGCAAGCAAAATATTGAAATAATATAGCTAGGTGGCATCACTTGAGCACTTGAGTGATTCTGGCTGATATCTGTGTCAGTCTTGTGCTGACAGAGAAGCACTGAATATAATACAATACAATAATACAATACACCAGGTTGAAAGAGACCTTCAAGATCATCATGTCCAACCCATCAACTAATCTAACCCACCTAAACAATTAAACCATGCAACCAAGCACCCCATCAAGTCTCCTCCTGAACACCTCCAATGAAGGTGACTCCACCACCTCCACGGGCAGCCCATTCCAACGGGCAATCACTCTCTCTGTATAGAACTTCTTCCTAACATCCAGCCTAAACCTGCCCTGGCTCAGCCTGAGGCTGTGTCCTCTTATTCTGGTACTGGCTGCCTGGGAGAAGAGATCAACCTCTGCCTGGCTACAACCTCCTTCAGGTACTTGTAGAGAGCAATAAGGTCTCCCCTGAGCCTTCTCTCCAGGCTAAGCAATCCCAGCTCCCTCAGCCTCTCCTCACAGGGCTTGTGTTCCAAACCCCTCAATGTCTGCAGATGTGCAAGTGATTTCTGTGGATTATTTTCAGCTATTGGATAAACAGAAAGATGATTAGTGATGTGATAGGCAAGGAGTGCTCAGGCACTGATGGATGTAATTTCAGTGATATGCATGCCCAGGGACCAGGCTGTGGGATAGACCTGCCCTCTTTTAGGTACTGCCCATCTTTGCTCCATGTAGAAAGGCAAAAGTCACATCTGCTTTTCAGTTACTCTACTTTTTCTGTTGTCTCTATTCTGTTTTCAAGTGTCTGTTTTGAAAGCCTAAAGTCAGTAGTGTGTAACAAGACCTTCCATTATCTACATCCTTTCATGTCTGAGGTGCATAGAGACGAGGGAGAGATGAGTTTTGCCCACAAGAACTGCCACAAACCTGGAGTCATTCAGCCAAAAGCAGATCACCAGGAATATGCCTGTTTCCTGGAGAATCTTCCCTTCTCAGAAAGCCCTTCTGAGAGATGAAAGACTGCAGGTGCAAGGATGCCTCCCTCTCCCTCCATAAAAGGATGTGACTGGAGAGATGGATCATGAAAAGCAAATTCTGGTTCTTTGTGTCACACACCTGCGCAATGCTGCAGGTTTGCTGAGCACAGGCTCAACTCAGTCTGCTCATGTGTGCTGCTGTTGTGCAGACCAGAGGTGGGCACATAAATTCATATATGGAATGTTTTTGTTTTCCACAAATAAAGCAGTGTCCACTTACAGTTTCATGCCTTTTTGAGTTGGTGGTATTTGGAGCAGGGCAATGGGAGAGCTAGATGCAAGTTGCTGACAGTTCCCCTGGTTATTAATGGCCACAGTGAGGGCTTGCAGGTTCTGAGAATAGACTCTCTGATTGCTTTAGAGGAGACAGCTGACAATGGTGTTTGATACACCAATATGTCTCTGCCTGACTTTTGACTGACAGTAACACAAACTTGCTCTCCTCCCAGCCATGGCTTAAACCTGGTGACATTTACAGCAGAGCTGTCTCCCCTGGTCTAAGTTTAGATGGGGATTTTTGTGTTTGTCTGAAAGTGTGTGCTTAATTAAATAAAAAAAGGAGGAGAGGGCTTCTGCAAATAAAAATGAAATGGGAATTTCAAACCATGACTGCATATGAAAACAGGAGGTGTTAAACATGTTTGGGTTTTCATGGGTTGGTTGCTCTGAATCCTTGGTGAAGAAAAAAAGATATATATACACACACACACACACACACACATAAAGATATATAGCTATATGTAGTAGACAAGGTTTAATGGGCATGGTGTTGCAAGGTTGATGGGTGGTCTTGGAGGTCTTTTCCAACCTTAAAGATTCTATGGTTCTACTATATCCTAACAGCTTTTGGTCACCTAAAGGGGAATTGTTTTGTCTTCCATTACAGACCTTTGGTAAGCCTTCATTCTTTCATGAACATGGTTTTCTTCTGATACTGCCATTTCCAAAGTCTGGTCTGGCAGCAGGTCATGCAGCCCAGATAGAAAAAACTGCCTTTTAGACTTGGCCCTGAGAGCTAGATGCTCCATATCCTCCATTAGATACATGAAGGATTTGCAGCTATATTCTGCTGGCATTATGATGAAAAATGCACTGCAAAAGCTGGTGAAACTCAACCCTTTGTCAACACCATGAACTGCATATTGGCCATGTGTCTCTGGAGAGTTCACCTGTGACTTCAGACAGCACTGAAGGAGTTGTTTAGAAAGAAAGGTGTGATGGCAAGTAGTATCTAGAGAGGGCAGGTGAAGCCATTTTTTTGGAACACTAGCTTTTAAAAAAGTGCTTTCAACCATCTATTGCAGGGGAGGAAAGCTCCTGAGTTTGGCTCATTTTTCATCTAAAATGAAGGTACAAATGTATGATCTGGGCAGAGAGACATGATTTCATCAGCTGCTTCAGAACTGCTCTGTCATGTCAGCAGTCAACCCGTCTTTGCATCTACCTTACCTTGCTTGTAGGTTCTTTGTCAGGAACAATTGGCTGCCTGTACTGGGAGAAGATTTGCTGGCAAGGGTTTTCTTTTACCATTCCTCTTCCTTTTTGTTTCCACTTCCCTCACTTCAAAAGCAAAGTTTGCAAAACTGCACTTGCATAACTAATGCTGGAAGTGTTTTATGCTGTCACTTACTATTTGTTGACTGAGCTGCATCTTTTATCTTCAGAAGACCTGGGGATTTTCATTTCTATGTGCTTTGCAACTCTTCTGCCCTTTGCTAAACCAAACAAGTGGTCCACATTCATTCTTGTTAGTGTAATAATGCATTAGTAACTGCAGCAGTTCAGAAGGGTAAGATCTTGGGGTCAGGATCTCACTGTAATCAGACATTCCAAACAAGACAGGCCACTTCCCTTAAGTTTGTGTGCAACAAGTGATGATGCAATGCTGACCAAGCTTGCAGTTGCACTGTAATCAGCAATCCTGGTTGCCTGGATTTGGCATTTTCTGGGCCATGGTGTACAGGTGTGAGTGAGAGGGAGGTCAGTCCATAAGCATTCCTGTGAATGAAATGTGCAGAGCTCTGCTGATCTGAAGAATCTTACTATCTCAGTAGTTATGGGATAGTACCAAGATCCCCAGATACTCCATGTGACACCTACTGCCTTTCTTGAAGGAAGATTGAGTGGGAAACTTTTTTTTTAACCCTGTTCACACCCTATCATATTAAAGAGTTGCCATTTCACAGTAGCCCTGCACTCTTCTTGGCATCTTTTCCATCAGTTTTAAACAGCCACCCATGTACTGTTTCATGACCTATTTTTCATGCTGATGAATGTATGGTGTGTAGCAGGAATAAAAGCCATCTAAGGATCTTCCCCTCTTCCCCTCTTCCCCTCTTCCCCTCTTCCCCTCTTCCCTCTCTTCCCCTCTTCCCCTCTTCCCCTCTTCCCCTCTTCCCCTCTTCCCCTCTTCCCCTCTTCCCCTCTTCCCCTCTTCCCCTCTTCCCCTCTTCCCCTCTTCCCCTCTTCCCCTCTTCCCCTCTTCCCCTCTTCCCCCCCTCTTCCCCTCTTCCCCTCTTCCCCTCTTCCCCTCTTCCCCTCTTCCCCTCTTCCCCTCTTCCCCTCTTCCCCTCTTCCCCTCTTCCCCTCTTCCCCTCTTCCCCTCTTCCCCTCTTCCCCTCTTCCCCTCTTCCCCTCTTCCCCTCTTCCCCTCTTCCCCTCTTCCCCTCTTCCCCTCTTCCCCTCTTCCCCTCTTCCCCTCTTCCCCTCTTCCCCTCTTCCCCTTTCTTTTCAACAGATCCCACCCATTAATTCACAATAGCAACATTTCCTCAGTGTGCCATTACCTTCTCCTTTGGGGAGTGATAGCTCGTGTCCACTTGTTTGTAATACATTCAGCATCTGTCGACACCCTTCCACCCTGGAGCAGAGCAGGGTTGGTAACTTGTCCAGGGCTGGTAACTGAGCTCTGTGACTGCCATCAAAAATAAAAGCTGCTGAGCTTGAATCAGATCTAGTTATCTGAGAACTGGAAACTGTGTGAAGGACAGAAGTGACTGAGCAGAGAACTAGGAGCACTCAAAGCTTTGCCTTGGCTGAGAGATTTTGGTGTGAAGTTTTGAGAGGAGAGAATGAGCGTGAAAACCAATTTTCCTTGAATTGCTGCATCCTGTACCACCTTCAAGAATTTATCAAACAAAAAAACCCTGAGATGCCTCCCCAATTCTCTGGTTTCATATGGCAAACTTGGATACAGAAGCATAGCAATCCCTGTCTTCAAATGCCAGTGTGAGAGAGATTCAGCACAATGTCCTTTCTGCCCAGTGGTAATGTCATCTGAGATGGTCACTCTTGACTGGCCTTTACATCTTCTGCTGCATGAGAAAGAGACACTTGAAATCTGCACAGCACTGTATAGAAGAGATAATTGTGATCAGCTGGGAAGATGGGGAAGCTGAACTGCTGATGTCACTGCCTGCTGTGGAGACTTGTGTGTGAGTGATAACATGGGGATAGCATTCCTTTTCACACTATTGGTAAATCCATGCCTGATGTAGGCAGGATGATGATGTGTGGAAGAGCCCTGTTCTCCACAAATGCTGATATCAAGCAATGTGTCATTTGTAGTGTACCTGATATGTCAGGTGTCTTTGTGCCCTTCCCCTGAATTCTTCAACTAATAAACTATTTGTTCAAGTTTCTGATGATATCCTGGGAACTTGGAGGAAGTACTGAAAAGAAGAACACTAGATCAGTAAATAACCTTTCTGCACCAAAGTACAAAAAATACCCCCAAAATGCTAGAGTGCTACTTCAATCAATATTTATTGGAATAAAGGCAAATTTCCAAAGTCTGTGTATTACATAGATGCTTCTAATGCAAAACTGTTCATGAAGTAGCAGCAGGAAGCTGCATGAGTATTGCAAGGGGTACTTGTCCACTGGAGGCACAATGTGTAGCTGATAGGTTTAATCTTGTTTTCCTGACCACTTATGTAATGCCTGCCTGATAGTTTTGGATATGAGGTACTTGTATGGCCAAATATGGGAGGATACAAAGAAATGTCTTATAGTAGCCCAAGAGATACTCCTGCTGTAGGTCTCAGAGAAAGGTGAGAGAGAAGCTGTTGGATTGTTGCTCTTGGAGTGCTCCAGGCAGTGTGGTAAAAAAGCAAAGGAATACTCAAGCCTATGCCTAAGAAGGAAGAGGATCTTGGAAATCATTCAGTAGGCAGCTACTGAGCACAGTAACTTTGATTTGCTTGAGATGTTGGGTGAAGCACTTGCTGCAGTTAGGAATAGCTTGTCCATAGCCTGTGCCATTGCTATAGACTTGTACCTTGTAGTTGCTTTACGGAAGGCCTCTGAGTTCAGAACAAGAATGGCATCTGCTGTAGAAGAATCTGCTGCAACCACAGTCCTCTTCTTAGGCTTCATAGGAAAAGGGGAGTCTTCAGCAGTGTATTCAAAGGAAAACACTCTAAGTATGTGTGCTTAGGAGAACATGATGTGACATGCAGTGGGACAAGTCCTTTGTGTAACCCCTTCTTGGGGCTGTTACTCATTACTTATGCCTCAGCTTTAGGAATAAGCTGTTTGTTGTTCCAAGCCACCAGACTTGAAAAAAGTCCTGCACCTGCTGTGCTTATTTCTACATTTTGTCTCACACCTGGCTTGATCAGAAACAAAGGTATATTCTTAAGATGTTAACTCCAGCTTCTGATGAAACTTGTTCCCATGAACTTTATCTGAGGCCATTCTGGAGAAACAGGTTTCTCTGGGAAATAATTCATGATGAAAAAGTGGATCTCCTGGTTGTTTCCGCTCCACACCCCCCACCCCCCCCCATTGTCTACAGAGTGAGGGCAATCCAATATGAACACACTGAGTCATGTTAAACTCAAGAAATGTGTCCTAAAGATGCAGATCACAGTGAGGCTGTCAGAAAGCAGATTTGAGCCTTCTAGGTAATTCAGTGTGGTTCATATTCCTACAGAAATTTTGCAATACACAGAGCCATTTCGGGAAGGGGGCAGTGATGTGTTTCTTTGTTGAAAACCTATACAAACCATTGTTATTTAGTCATGCTTTATGTAAGTTATGCTTCTGACTAGGAGGAAGGAATGAGGTCTTTTTGTAGACAATATTTGTTCGGTGACAAAGTGATTGACAATCTTCTGCTGTCATCTTCAGGATTGGGGAAGACTGGCTTTGGAAGGACCTTACAAGGTCCATCTCTTGTGCGGAGTGGGATCAGACCAGCTTAAATCACACCTGAGCTGCTTGTCTAACTTCTTTTAAAGTCCTTCATTAGCAAAGGATCTCCACACAATTTATTCTAATTATTTAAATTCTTCACTGTCAGCATAATTTATTTTAAATTCTGGGGCTTCAATGCCACAGTGTGACCGGAAAAAAATATCTTTAGTTGTTTGAGGTTTTTTTCCCCCAAACTTAGAATATGGCTAAGCATGGAAACTGTCACATACTTCAGTTAATGGAACAGTTTTGGAAATTAAACTCAATGTCTCTTGAGCTGAGCACTCTGAACTGGTGATCTCATCTCATCTCTCTGTACCTCTCTTTCCTATTTGGCAGCTGAAGATCCCAGGGATATATTTGGTGAGCCTGTGACGTGCCGAACAAACACTTCACTTCACAGCTGGATGAATGTGGGCATGGTTTTTCCAGGTCATTCAGGAAGTCTTTAACAATATACCATATTGAACTCTAATTTCCTAATTCCTAGCTCAGTGAAGAAGGCAATGTCCTGTCTTTGCAGAATTTATTGAACCTTGTTAGCAACTAAGAAGCAAACAAGAACCTCTCTGTCTGTGCCAAGTGTGACATTGCCCTTTCCCATATTCCAGTGATCCAAGGGTGTCTATAGGAATAATTTTCTCAATTTAAAGTATTAATATGTTTGGAGTTTCTTTCTCTCTACCCCCATCCTCCTTTGTTCAGTTGGTTCAAAGAAAGGCTTAATTATGCCAGGCTTGCATGAGGAGAGGCAGACTGTCCCCAAAGACCAGCCTAGAGGCAGGCATGGAGGGCAGGAGGAAGTGCTGTGCTCCCAGTGCCATTCTTGCTTTTCTCCCCAAGTTTGACTGCAAAACCCAGAATTATTCCAGGAGCACAAATCTACTTCACTGAGCAAGTCATATTTCATTTGGGCAGAGAAGAAACCAGGTTTAAAAACAAACATACAAACAAACAAAAGTCAAGAAATGTCCTGTGTTTTGTACTTTATTAAGTTATGTGGCTTTGTGCTTTTCATCTGACTTGGACACTATTTTTTTCTCCCGCTCTTCTGAGTGTAGTAAATCCATGGAGGAAGCAGCAACAGCCTGAGATCAAAGATTTATTTGTTCTATTTGACCCACTGGCACATGCCAATGTGTTGCAATTCAAAATTAGTCACAGTATTTACTGGCCCTGTGCCCAGCTGATAGTTAAGATTATGCACTGGAATTGGCAGATACCAAAAGTTGGAGACTTTTGAGAGGTGGAGAGGCCTGGAGATGGAGTTGTTTAAGAGCATTGAGCCATTGGGCCCCTATCACTAAGATTTAACTACAGCCCCTTTTCTGTTACAGTGAAGGGTAAGATGTGGATCTGTAGGGCTCAAGCTCTCTGGCTGTGGGCTTAATGACTTATCCATCAGGGATGGACCACCCTGAAGTCAAATGTTTCAGATGGAGGTTTAGCTCTGTTTAGGGTCCACAAGCTTCATTCCCCCGCCCCGGTCATCCTACTCATCACTTGCATCCCCAAACTGCTCTCTGGCCTGGGTGATCCATATGCTGAGAAAAGTAGAGTTTTGTTAGCTTGCTGGTTCACATAATGGGTCTACATGGGGTTTGCTGAGAATATTTGGGGTTTGGGGTCTTTTTGTGACATTGATATTTAAGAAGAAAGTGAGGGCAGGTGCTGAGTGAGAACTGTGGATGCATTAAGCAGTTGGCATATTTCTCTGTTAGAAAGCATAGATGTGAATCTGTTACAGCTGCACTTCAGAGCAAAGCAGAGCTGCATTTTAGTTGGTCTGATATGGCTTCTTCATGCTAGTTGCTGCTGCACTGCTGGCAGGTGTTTGTCCTTAATGGTGATTGCTGTACATCAGAATGCTTGGTGGTTACAGAGCTGACCCTGGTCCTCCATTTGCATAATGCCAGTGCTCAAAGCAGAGCTGTGGATACCCTATACTAATCAGCACAGGGGTTTGCCCTTCCTGTTCACTTAGAAAAGAGGATAAAGTGCAGCTGGATAAGATGGCTCCTTTTGAGTCCTACAAAGCTGTGCTATTTAGATAATGCTGAGTCATCCTGTGAATCTTACTCACCTGAGAGAAAAACCTGCAGCCTGGATTTCCCTTCCCAGCAAAATGGAACATTTGTATAAAGGTGCTCTTTTTAATGCCTTTGCTTCGTTGACCATTGCTTACAGAGTGCTATGTCTCTGGTAAAGAGGATTTTTAAAATTTCTGTGTCACTTCTGTGCTATCTCACCTCTCAAAGTAAATAATGCAAAGCTTACTTCAAATACTGCTGCCTGCAACAGCAAACTACAAATATATCCATGATATAAGAGGAATGTGATCATTTACCTCTTTGTTTATAGCATTTTACTGCCCAGGATCTTCAGGTGCTTTAAAACTCCCATTTTGCTTTTATTTAAAGGCAGGGCAAACTGAGGCTTCATGGGTGGAATTTGGCTCTGCTAGGAGGTGTTGCAGTAGTTGGTCAGGTGCCTCTGGTCCTAGGCATGAGAAATGCAAAGCATCTGCAGATATAGCTAATTGTTGGTTTCTGAGGAACACAGGGAAATAGTGTTTAAGTGTCCAAATATGCACAGCGGCTGAGGCTGAAAATACTGTTTGGGAAGACATCCCCATCCTGTCATAGTAGATCTGTGAGTCACCCAAGTCTGGAACCCACAGTGATGCCAGATTCCCCCTTCTGAAATCTGTTGCACAAAGTGTTTTGTGGGTTGCATGCAAAGTCACAGAATATATCTGGTTGGAAGAGACCTCAAACATCAAGTAGTGCAACCCTCGGCCCAGCACTGAATGGTCAACACCAAACCATGTCCCTAAGTGCCAGGTCCACATGCTGCTTGAACATCTTCCGGGGATAGTGACTCCACTGCCCTGGGCAGACCATTGCAATGTTTGATAACCCTGTAAGTGAAAGAATACTTCCTAGCATCCAGCCTGAACCTCCCCTAGCATAGCTTGAAGCCATTTCTTCTAGTCTTGTTGCTTGTCATCAAGGAGAAGAAGTTGGTCCCCTCCTCAGTCCAACTTCTCTTCAAGCAGTTGTAGAGAGCAACAAGGTCTCCCCTCAGTCTCCTCCAGACTGAACAACCCCAGCTTTCTCAGATACTCCTCATAGGCCATGTGCTTTAGGCCCTTCACGAGCCTTGTTGCCCTTCCATGGAATGCTCCATCACCTCAATGCCCTTTCTATAGTGAAGGGCCCAGAACTGAACACAATACTCAAGGTGTGGCCTCACCAGTGCTGAGTACAGGGGGATGATCACCTCGCAGTTCCTGGTGGCCACCATGTTTCTACTACAAGCCATGATGCCACTGGCTTTCTTGGCCACCTGGGCACACTGCTGACTCATATTCAGTTGTCTATCAACCAATACCCCCAGGTCCCTCTCCAGGTATTCCCTTCTTCACCCTAGCTTGTACCATCGTGAAATTGTCCTTATTCTTATGCAGGGCCAGTTCTTCTCAGGTCAAGGGCAGACCAAGGAGCCTAGCCATGATTGCGTCCTAATCTTTTAAATGCCAGACCCATACTCACTGCCCAGTGTGGTTTGCCTCCAGACAGCAGCTGACAGATCATACTATCTCTGATCCACCCTGAGATTTGGGAGTTCTGGTAGGGTCCTGACTCCTAACCTGGTAAATCTGCTCCATTAATAGATATCAAAGAGCCAGAAGTTTCCATCTGAACTTTATCTGGCTTTGCAGTGAGCTGGAGGATTAAAGACCATTACAGAGGAAGGGAGGGAGCAGCCATGGCTCACCCGGAATAGCCTGACCTATGACGGCACTGACCAGCCTGGGGAGGGGAGTTGTCCTGTGAGCTCACAGGTTATTAGCAGCGTGCACAGGCATGCTTGCAGTCAGCAGCACACCCAGGGCCATCTGCTCCATCTCTGACTGGTTTATGGGTCCAGGGGAATCTCTTAGTACAGCTTGCCTGTACACCTCTGTCTAGAGAACTGGGAGCAGACATGAGGACCAGTCCTGTGGAGCCATCATTTTATGCTGCTCAAATGCCTTTAGGGTTTGACTTCTAGGCTGTTTGCGTGAGGAAGATCTATTTTTGAAAGACAGTGGCATGAGAAGATAACCCCTGCCCTGCTGCAGCCCAGGGCTTTAGTGTCTCCACTGTGTCATAGCAAGTAATAAAGGGATCAGAGTAGCTTGTGTGGCTGGGACTCACCACTATATAGGGCCAGCAGATGTGGAGCACAAGCCTTCATCTGCCAGATAGAGGGAGAGTGTGGGAAGCAAGAACAGGGTTTTTGGTCTGTCCAGAAATTCACTTACAGCTTCTCTCTTGTGACTGGTTTTGTATTCTGTGCTTTGTTTCTCTGCTGGTGTCCTCTGTTTCACCACTGTGGAAAAATGCAAGGTTTTGTGTTACTTACTGCTCCCTCATTCAGAGCTGCTCCTCAGCTGAGTATCATTGTTGCCGGAGGAGTATTTTCCTTAGAGATAGGCTGTGAGTTAGAGCCCTTTTAGTGCCTAGCATTTTTCAGGATTTGTGCAGACCAGCACCTCAGCATGGTGGAGCAAGATCTTCTCAGGTGGCTAGATGACCCCAGACTCAGTGTGCTTGTACCCCAAGGAACAATGAAACTGCAAATTCACTTCTTGGACATGTGGGAAGCAGACACATGGCCGCTTCAATGAATAGTCTGTGGGTGCTGCTCAGTGTTTTACACCAGGAAGCACTGAGGGCTGTACTAAACCTTTGACCCTGGTGACATACTCCAGATTCCTCCCAGTTAAACAGTCTCCTTCCCTCCCCTCCAGGCCTGAAGGCATCCTGACTAGCCAGACAGATGCATTGCCCCATAAAAAACTTCTTTATATCCCACATAATCCTATTGATCTACACATTGGAAACAACATTCCACTTTGGAATTTGCAGCTTGTGTACTTTATTGTTATCAGTAATGGGTGCTGCTGGCATGATGGGCCTTTGGACATCTAGCAAATCACCCAGCAGATGGCAAATCTATACTCTGCATGTCTTGAAGCCTAGGGGAGTACAGTTGAGCATGGAATCTTGAAGCAGTATCCTTTCTGGAAGAGGCTCACCACATCACCTGATGAGAAAGATGAGGCCATACTGAGTCCTCCTCTTCTGCTGGCATGGCAGAAGAAAGTGTAGTAGCAGTGTTGCTGTGGCTTGTGCTCCCCTTCACTGGAGCAGATAAGCAAAAGAGGCAGCAGTGGCTGGTGTGCGGGACTCTTGGCTGTCCAACTAATGTTGCTGTTTCTCCTCTTCAACAGCCTCTTACCTGATAAGGGTTTGAGAGGAAATAGGGAACAATTGTGCTGTGTATGCCTTGCTGTGTGGACAGATTGGCCAAGCATGTTAAGTGCGTGTAGCTGCAGTGTTGCTGTTGCTTAAGCTGTAGAAAGTTGTGCTTCAGAGTCTGGAGGCTATTGGTTCAGCCTTTGGTCACAAAGAGGTCAGTCTTCATCTGTGTAGCTCCTTTCTCCTCTTGTTGCTGACACTCAAATACCTCAGTGATTCATAGAGGTGAAGAGAGACAGTTGAACAGAGGGACAAGGGAAAACAATGGTTCCCTCCCAGGCATTAAATCCCAGCCTAAATAACAGGACTTACGAGCCAGGTGCTGAGTGACTGTGCTGCTTAGCTGTGTCCAGTGCTAGAGTCAGTTATTGCAGTCAGGAGTGAGCTGGGAAAATATCCATGCTTATGTGGGGGAGAGAAAAACTGAGGGTAGCCAAACATATGTAACACAAATGTCCTCCACCTTGGCAGTGTTAAAAAGTGAGGATGGGCCAGGATACATTAGCATTTGGACTAGATGATCATTGTAGATCATTTCCAACTGAAAATTTTCTATGTCCTGTTGCATGGACAAACTTAGTACCAGTTTTTGGACCAAACATCAAATCCTGATCCCTGCCTTGCAGGGGAAAAGTCCTCATTATGTTCTCTGAGTGAGTAGCAAAAGGAGCTGGAGGAAGCTGGTTTTCATAGCAACCTGACAGTCCTTCAGAGCAGGGACACTAATTGTAGACCTGCTTACCTGCTTTTCCATCCTGACCCTCTTCTTCCTAGGAGGAGCTGAACATGAAGGCCGAGATCTGTGGCTAAAAGACTCCTGTGCTCAGATGAACAAGAGAGACTTGAGCTTTCCACTGCTTTCTGCCTCTTGGGTAGTCATGCTCTTGCCAGACAGGGCTCCCTTGCTTTTTGAGGTATTCCCTCAGCACCCTTTCTAGCCCAACTCTGGCTCTCCAGAAGCTCCTGTGACTGTCTGGGTGGGCTTTTCATTGGTTTTACTGGCCCTGTGAGACAAGGCACGTTTGGTTTTGGTGGTTTCTTTTATTTGTTTGTTTGGGTGGTTGGTTTTGTTTTTTGTTTTTTTTTTTTTTGTCATGGCCAGGTTTTATTTTTGGTTAACAAAGATGTTGTAATTGATCTTCACCAACTGTAGTTCATATTCTTGTCTCTCTGCTGCTGGAGTTGCTGGGGGCATGGCAAATAACTGCTGTTCTCCTCCAAAGCTGCTGCAGTTTGCCCAGACTTCTTGTGGCAGAGCTATCATCCTGCACAGAAAATTGAATACATTGTTCAAAGTCTGGGAACGATCCACTTAACTGCATGGAGAGGTCATTAAGAGAGAAGGATGATAAGGGAAATAGACAGATAAAGATTTTTTAACAGGCTGTGGGGAGCTGTGCTGTGCATGGAAACAGTGAGAGAAACACGACTGGCTGCTGACACTCTGAGACAAGACACTTAGGCTGAGTGTCATATATATTCATGGTGTAAAGGTCCCTAGTTGCTGTCAACAGCCAGCTCCTGCTAAGCATGTGCATAGTAAGAAAAGCTGGAAAGAAAATAGGACTTTCGCTATTACATCTGCTGTCTCTAAGGAGGTCTCTGCATTAGTTTCTGTGTTTAAAGGCAGTTTGGGGAGCAAAGAACCCCACCCTGTCCAGAATAGAGACTAACGTTAAATCAGAATAAGTGTAACCACATAACACAAGTCACATTAGGGATGTGATTTGTTTCGTGCTGATACAGGAGATAAGTAACTGGATTGCTCTTACCATGTTGAGGTCTTGGGTGACAGGTTGGACTTGATGATCTTTGAGGTCTTTTCCAACCTTATTGATTCTATGATTCTATGTCTGCAAAAAGGATTAGACCAGTGAAGGACAAACCTCAGTCATGCTCTTCAGTACAGCAAAGTGCAAAAGGCCTGAGTTCATCCTGATGTGTCTGCCAGTCCTTTTATCAAGCTATGACCGTGTGGAGAAATACTCCAGAAATTCTGAGTGCAAGGAAGGAGACCTTTAAACTTCCCTCCTTTCAGCCTTATGAGCAAAAACTCGCAACTGTTCCTTTGTCTCTGCTTTGCTGTATCTGTGTTTAAAGTCTCCTCTCTTTCATATTTCTTTCTGCAGGTCCTACAGAAGCTTGGGAAAGCAGATGAAACGAAAGATGAACAGTTCGAACAGTGTGTGCAGAACTTCAACAAACAGCTGGTAAGATAATTTGCTGTCTGCAATTACACCTTGGGTTTCAGTATTAGCTTCCATTCATCTTCTGCAGAATGCAATTAAAGCGCATTAAGTGAAAGGATGCCATAGGCCTATGGAAGCGACCCACAACTCGTTGCTGTTCACTTCAGAGAAATTGCACTGTCTTCCAGTGTCCTTATCATGAAGTCAGTTAAAGTGCATGCTGAAAAGTAGTACTTGTTCTAGACACTTGTTCTAGTTTAGGGAAAGAAGTAGCTCAACCGTGGCATTTCCTTTGGTTAGCAGCTCTCTTGTAACGTAATTGTTAATGCTGGGCTGGAAACAGAGAGCAGCACTGTGTCTCTGAAAGATAGATGGGATAGGGAACAGATTAGGAATTAAAAAAAAACCAAAAAATGAGAACAAGGCAGTTCCTTTGGTGAAATGGTGAAAAGGGAACAACCTGCCATGGCTGAGATCTAAATCTAACTTCTTCCTCATTCTTGCACAATCGCTGTGCCAGGCCTGAGTCAGTACTTTCTTCAGTGCATCTGCTATGACCCTGTATTTTAGCACACAAAATTTTTTAGCAGTGTAGCAGTTTTCCCCCATGTGCACTTAAACGGGTAAATTTGTGTCTTGGGCTGGGTGTGGTTTGTTTATTGATTTGCTCCTTTAATCTGGAGTTTTCAGTCACTCAGAGGAGGGGTAGGCATCAGTTACACAGGGATTTGCACCCTGGGGCTTGGTGGTAGGGGAAGTACTACTTTTGTTTCATGCCAGTGCCACACTGGCCTCGGGTTGTGCTGAAGAAATATTTTTGCTTTTTTGGTGCTCTGGCATATTTAGAGCCCTTCTCTAGAGCTGTTAGCAGCAGCTGCATCACATCTGCTAAGACTCAGCAGATGTGGTTATGTGTCAAAAAACTGGCTGAGATGGGATTTGCCACAGCTGAATATAATGGAAATCTTTCAGTCCGACTTTGACTTATGTTTAACCAGAACTGACTGCAGATTCCTGGAGACTAATGCTCATTCTCTTGGCAGTTGATAGTGGCTGTTGCTGCAGAAGTTCATGTATCATTTCCACGTTCACCAGCGATACTCTCTTGTACACAGAGGAGTGCAGCTTGACTTTTCTGTATCGTTTTAAAGTATCAGCAATCAGGAAACAGTATTTTTGAATGAGCAATACTGAAGAATTCAAATCCAAACTTTTGGATCTGGCTACCTGGGATGGCTTTTCACTTCCCAAAGCCATGATTTGCAGTGGTGTTCCAAGAAACCTGTTAAACAAGCAGTGCCTTTGTGCCCCTTACAGCTATCTCATCCCACCTTGCGGGTACAGGCCATGAACTAAATTCACCAAATAATTTTTACCAAAGGAACTAGAAGCTGCTCAGCATTTGCTGCTTGGGGTCTGTTGATTTTGCTTTGGTCCTCAGTTTTTCTAAAATAAATGCAAACAATGCCTATTTTATAGGATAAACAATAAATATGAGTTATCTGGGTTGTTTGGGAACAACTTCAGCTATATGTTTATGTGTACACAGGTGTTCTTATTTTTATGATACATGTGTGTAGTATAGCTATGTATGAGGTTTCTATGGCTTTTCCTTACACAGTCTGCTCCAGTGGGAAATAATGCCTGGAAGAAAGCTGACTTTTTGCTGCAGGCTTGTGACAGAACATCTCTCTTGTGGAGCTGGCTGGGGTGTGACCAAATGGTGGCCTTGTTTGCTGCTTGATTAGAGGTCATGCAGCTCTTGACTGTGTTGGTCCCCTTTGACACGTGTTCCCATGCGTGGATCGAGGAATGGAGTGCAATTCTAACAATCACTTACTCATTTTCAAGCAGGGCATTTTGTCCTATCTAACAGTGGTTGAATGGATGGCTCATATAAGAGCACCGCTCTGAGGTCTGTGAATGGTAGGAGCTTTCTGATTCAGACAGATGGATTTGCTGTGTGACAAATGAACTGGATATAACCATGCCTCTGCAGGGCTACAGGATTTACCTGTGTCTCTTGAAGGCTTAACTAACAGCACATCTGGCACATAATATTCCCTCAAGACAGATTATCTTCAGCCCCTAACCTCCCAAAAAGTTCATTTGAAAGTTTCCCCACTCCTGCCCTTTCCCAGTCACTTGTGTTCAGGGATAAGCACAAGGATCTGTCCTAGAAATTGTTCTTGTGTACCTGGGAGCAAACAGCCTGCTGCAGAGCTGCAACACAACCCCTCCCTGAAGTGTGCTGGGCTGTGGCTTCTCTTGTCCTGCATTTGAAATACTCACTGTAGAGACAGAGTGGGAGGCTGGTGGCAGCCCGTACACCTGTCACAGTGTTGTGTTTCTGCCTGGCAGAGCAGCTGGGTTTTGATACCCTCCATGAGTTGTCAGTTGTGTGGTAGTTTTGGGTTGGTTTACAGTGTTTCACTTGAGAGAAAAGCTGCAGCTGGCACAGCAGTTACACTTCCAGACATTTCAGTGGCCTAGTTCTGCAGAGGACCTTCCCTACCAATTAGTTTCTGATAACCTCAATGTGATGTGTTCAATTAGTCATTCTTAAAAATTGTACAGCTCAGGATGATAATGTATCCATCTGAGGGATTTTGCATGATAGTTTTCTTTTGTGTCATTTCCTCTTGTGTTCTGTTAGCTCATCTTGCCAGTTCTAGTCTAGCACAGACCGATTCTAGGCAGACAGTACTGCTTTCCTCTAAGATGTTCTTGCTTCCTGCATTGGGCACAAGAAAACACATCCTATAGCTTGACTCAAATGCTGCTGGTCACCTCAGCCTCTGTGATGGTCCTCTGTGGGTGTACTCTTTGGTTATTCTGACACCTCTTCCCTAGTTTCTGAGTGCTCTGTTAGGAAAGTCTCATCTGCTCAGGTTTCTACATTCACCTTAAGCCAACAAAAAGCTCTGCATTTGTTTTAAGAACTCCTAGGACTTTTGCAGTATGTGTGGTCATTATTCCTTTCATCTTTTACTCTCTTTGGGTCAGTTCCTAATGCCTCTCCAGACTAAGAGTCAAGCTTTCTTTAATAAAAGGTGCCAGCTCTTTCCCATGCTTTGTTTCCTTTGATGGCAGTAGGAGAAGAATACATGTGAAGTTACCCAGAACTTTCGAGGCAAGAAAAACAAACTGGGCCATAATGTTGGAAAGAGATGGATTTCTCAGCAAAACTATGCTTGCACTGCCATTCCAACAGCTGGGCAGATTTAGCCTCTGCTTAGAGAGCACAGATGCACTGAAAGCACAAAGGATCACAGCATGAGCTCAACTGAAGCAAGAGGTGCCTGAGTAGTGGGGAGGGCTGATGGAAAACATCTGCTTTTGAAGCTAGTAGCTTTGAGGCAGCTGCTGGTCTCTGGAGTTGTCTTCAGCTGTCAGAATTCATTATGCTGCCACACCACCATCCCCCCGAACCCCAAGTTTGCTCCTTCTGCCCTCTCCCCCCACCTAGTAAGATGCAGACTGGGAAAGAAGAGAAGGAATGACAGCAGGCTGTGGGAAAGGTGTGAGTTGTAGTTGTTGCTTTGCAGCATTCTTGCTTTTACAGCTAATTTGGGGAATAGTGAGGATCCAATGAGATCCCACAGGCTAAGAGAAACACTTTTTTAGTAGAGAACTTTGTCTCAAACTTTTTACTGTACTGTTTGCATACTCCAGAGGTGGTGTGCACAAGTGTCCTCAATGTTTGCTCCTTCCATTGCTTTGGCATGCTCTGTGGTGCTGTTGGTCGACTTCTCAAGCCTTACTTTTAGTTTGTTTCTGTTTATATAATGTTACTGTCTGGATTTGGAAATGTTCCCTGTCTGCTTTGTATCACTGTCAATGACTTAGGGCAAGGTAAAGGGGTGGTGGACCTGAGCATGGTTATCATAGTGCAGAAGAGGAGTTGTACATATGCATGTGTATCTGATCCTACTTTGGTGTAAAAATCCCCACAATGCCTTCTAACATAGGTTCTAGCACTGCATTCACCTGTGCTATCTGAAGGCTCAAACTGGCAAAACTCAGCCCAGATTCTGGTTTTAATCCTTTGTTGCCTTGTGAGTGATATCTGCTGCTTGCAGGCCAACTCTGTAGTGAAGCAAATAAATTGATAGTTAATCCTGTATTTGCAAGTTCTGCTGCACAGGACAATTTAGACAGGGTATTTGGGCAGTCAGAGATCTTCTGTATCCAGTTTGCACTGGAGTATTGGTTTGCAGTGTGGCAGGAAAAAAGGGTGAGTTAAACTGCTCCCACGCAAAATGGATCATCTGCATCTGTCTTCTACATTCTACATATTCACTTCAGTTACATTTGATCTATAGACCCACTAGCCCGAGGCTTGTAAACTACTGCCCTTAGGACCTTCTCTAGTTGCTTATACAAAATGAAAATACTAAACCCATCTCTGCTAGGAAGAGCAAAACACAGCTTTATCTACCTCACATTACTCAGTGTCTTGGTGGTTTTGTTGGCCAAACATGCCCACAGGTCACCACCTGTGGGTTTACCAAATCAGAGGGCTATGTGAAGGCTGAGGAGAGACTTCTCAGGACATCAGGTAGTGATAGGACTAGGGGGAATGGAATGAAGCTGGAGGTAGGGAGATTCAGGCTAGATGTGAGGAGGAAGTTCTTTACCATGAGAGTGGTGAACCCCTGGAATGGGTTATCCAGGGAGGTGGTTGAGGCCTTGTCCCTGGAGGTGTTTAAGACCAGGCTGGATGAGGCTCTGGCCAGCCTGATCTAGTGCAGGGTGTCCCTGCCCATGGCAGGGGTTGGAACTAGATGATCCTTGTTGTCCCTTCCAACCCTGACTGATACTATGATACAATACAATACAATACAATACAATACACCAGGTTGGAAGAGACCTTCAAGATCATCGCGTCCAACCCATCAAACAATCCAACCCACCCAACAACTAGACCATACAGCCAAGCACCCCACCAAGTCTTCTCTATGTGGTATATATACTATGTGGTCTTCCTGTTAACACTTAAGTTTTGTGTGGTCACAGGGCTCACATGTAGCCCATCTGCAGAACCAGTTTATTTATAAATGTTTGTCATCTTCTTTTTATGCTCTTTTTATATGGGAGAATAACTGATGGTCTTCTTACCTTCACAGTCTGAAGGCACAAGGCTGCAGAAAGACCTCCGAACTTACTTGGCTTCTGTAAAAGGTAAAGTCTGCATAACCAGAGAATCCTTTCCTCTCCTTTCCTAGTGCTCACCTATGCAATGAGATTTCTTCAGCTGTCCTCTTCATGGTGTTTCCTCAGATGTGAATTGTAGGAAAGGTTGGCCTTGTCTGGGTGAGGGATCTTTCACAGTCCTTCACAACTACCTGGTATGGAATGACATTGTTGCTGTCTTAGCAGATTAACTCTCTTATCTACTACTATGAGAGGGCAAACAAAAAGATTCAATGAGTCTGTGCATTCTGTTCCTGTCTTGCTCCCATTACCTTCCCATCTTTGTATTACCAAGGATGTGCTATTCTGTTAGGAAGAGCTTAGTATTTGCTATAACCTATTCAACACCTTCTTTGACCTTATTCCACAGGATGAAGGTTAAACTGTGAGGAACATGCTATTTGCCTCTTTCTAAAACAGTTCCTCCTTCTTTCCTAGCAATGCATGAGGCCTCCAAGAAGCTGACAGAATGTTTGCAGGAAGTTTATGAGCCGGATTGGCCTGGGAGAGATGACACAAATAAAATAGCAGAGGTAAGAGGATGTGGGGTCACCAGGCTTGGTGTGTCGGTGGAGATGAGCTTTGACAGGTGTGTCTGTGTGCCACATTTCTTCAGACATACAGCTTAGCAGAGAAATTGGAGAGACAAACTTGGCATTGGAAAGAAGGGAAAACAAGAGGGATGTGGCCTGTATTTTGTCTGTAGGGCACTGCCCCCAGATGCTTGAATGTTCCGCAGAGCTGCATGCTTACACCCACGTGCAGTCTGTTTCCCCAGTAGTGGCTAAACATGGACAGAGGATGCCAAAAGAGAGTCACTAAGGTCAACTGGGATGTATTGTTTATGTTTTGTGCAAGACAAAGACGCAGCTAAATCTATGGCCAAAGCATGGTCGGAGGAGCTATTGTGTATTCTGCAACAACCTCCCACTGACAGCAGTACCACCAGCTGCCATGTTTTAGTTGCTACCTTGTTTGGCTGAGCCATGTGTGACCATGACCTGCTGTTGTTCTTCTCATCCTTTGGTGAGGTGATTCCTGTCCAACTTGCCCAGGTGTTTTCTGTGGAGCATAGGGCACAGCCTGTCATTTGACAGCTTAAATCTCCCTTGGCATGTGCGTGTGGTGAGTCCAGCTGGAAGCAGGCGCCCTCTGCTCTTTTACTCGGCTGTTCTGCTGAGCAACAGCTGTGGCAGCTCAGCTCTGTGGATCCATCTGCCATGAGGCTGCAGGACTGGGTTTATCTGCATCTGTCTCTGGCATTAGAGCAGAGAGGAAGGAATAAAGTGGAGAGAAAGAGAAGGATTCTTTCTCTGCTTTCCCCTGCAGAAAAATCTCACCTGAAACAGCATCTGGGTTGTCCCCAGGAAGTACTAACTTCAGTGAAGATAAATCAAACAAAACCTGAGTGTTTCCAGGTCAGCTCTTGCATGAACATGGAAACCTTTTATTGGGAAGTGCTGTTGCAGTAAACAATGGAGTTGTAATTAAACTAGTTTGGCTTCACATTCTCTGTTGATCTTTTTACTCTTCCTAAGCTACTGTGGTGCCTTGTAAGAGACAGTCCTTTCAGAGAGTTTGAGCCGGAGTCAAAGGGAACGTGAGTCCTGGAAGCTAACTGCAACTGCTCTGGCAGTCTGCAGGAATATTTCCAACCTTCAATCTCACCCTTTAATGCCTTTGTTTATGTTTCTGTCTTTCAGGAAAAAAGAGACAGGGCAAATGTACTCTTTTTATGCTCCCCCCCCAATAAATTCACACAAAGTAGACACGTTTCTTGAATTTTTTTGCCCCAAACCTTCATTTACTTGGAAAAATAGGAGAGTGGGACAATTTTCACCTAAGCCAAGGTGTTGACAGGAAGTTAGTGAGCCTAATATAAATATCAAGCATAAAGTGTACACAACTTAGGGTGCGAGTTTTGGATGTGACCTCCATTGAGCTGTGGAAGCAGGTGGTGCAAGGGTTGAAGACTGCTAGAATAGCTTTCTGCTATTATTCATTATCCTCCAGAAAGCTGTGTTGTAATCAAGAGCAGAAGATGGTGCCTAGTGGTGTCAGATGTCCCATTTTTGTAGCTTCTGAGAGAAGGTAAAGCCAACCTAACCATCTTCCCTTCTGACTTGGGCTAGCACTGTGCAGGAAAAGACAGTCCCTCAAAGGAAGCTTCCCAAAGGGCACTATGTGCTTGCAGAGGTCACCTGAATTAGCAGCATCAAGCTTTCTTCAATGTTTCTGGCATGACCTTGGTTTTCAACTATCTACCCAGCTCCTTAGTTTTTCCAAGGAAATTACTATTTCCTAAGAGCTCTGAGGAACCAAAATTATTGAATGTAACACTCAGAGGAAAACAGAAATGCAGTGCTCTCTGTTCTTAATGCTTCATTATTTTTCAGAACAATGACCTCCTCTGGACAGACTTCCATCAGAAGCTGGTGGATCAGGCGCTTTTGACCATGGATACGTACCTGGGCCAATTTCCAGACATTAAAGTAAGATTCTCTTTAAGCCATTTTGATCTACAGGGTCACAGCAGATGAAACCTCCTAAGAATCAATTTCTTGCATCCTCATCATCTTTAGGAGGATGTGGGTCTTTGTAGCTCTGGGTCATGTGAAAATGTTATGTTCTTCTTTGGGCTTGAAATGAAAGTGAAGAATCCAGAGGAAAGATACTTGAAGACAAAACATAAGTGGAAAACAGGAGGATCTATGAATTTTCCTGTTGTATCACAGTGCCAGAGAGCAGTGTCACCAATAACTCATGAGCTCTCAGCCTCTGTTTTTGGTTTTTTATTTCCCTGTAAGAACAAAGTTAGTGGCAAATGTGCTTCACAGAGGCTGATATGCAAGGCAGGTTTCTGTGTGTTCCTTGAAGTCCTGTTGTGCATATAACCAACTTGTTTTAGGGAAGGAGAAATGCTGGATGGGCATCTTTTTGGGGAGAGATCATATCCAAGGACCAAGGTTTGAATGGTGTCCTGTGAGCTTCCCTTCCCCCACACATATCTCCTTTCCATTTGTTTTGAGAAGGTTATGCAGGAAATGTCTTCACCATATGGAAGCACTAGTAATGATATCACCATATGGGAAGTATCAGCTTGGCTACTTCCCAGTGAAAACAACCCTTTCCCCACCACATGTCCCTTAAAACGTTTGTCAATATTTGTTGCTTCTGGAGGATTGTGCTGTATCAAAGGGGGCAGGTCACAGACTTGTAAAATGAGCCCTGAACAGCCCTTCTAGGGCTTCCTGGCCTTGCTTCATTCTTCCAGCCTCTTCTGTCCTTAGAAACCTGAAGATAGGAAGGATGAAGAGACTAGCTGTTGTTTTTCCACCCGCTCAAGGCTGTAGAGCTGATGGCTCCATGTGGTAGGATGCCATGTGCCTCAGTTAGGAGCGCAGAGGCTTGTGTGCTGCTTCCTAAGTAGAAGTTTTTATTTCAGGCTTGCTGTAAACCCAGACTTCTGTGCTGCTTCAGGCCAAATCACATTTTACTAGCCTTGTCAGTGTGTGCAGGGTCACCTCAGGGTGTCCCTTTTTCCCATCTTTTGGATTTCTTAATTCTACTGGGTCCTGCAGAGGTTTTGCAGTGCAGTTTTTAAAAGGAGTGCAAGACTAGGATTGCCCAGGTTCCACCAAAATTCAAACTGAGCTCCCATGGATCCTCTTTTTGACTTCTGCGTGGGCCACTAAAATGTTCATTACTAATATTCCTTTCTCAGGCTTCAGATGATGCTCTAGAAAATGGGAAAATAAAGCAATTTTCTGCAGAATTTAAATAACACTTTAAAGAGAGCACTACTCACCTCTGCTTCCTATCCGAAAGTGAGCGAGAATTTGGTGCTCTGTTGGTTCCTCTAATAAGATATTTCACAAGAGTTGGCTATTTTGCTTAAAATGGACTTCCAGTGCTGTGAAATTTAAAAGGTCAGTATGTTTTTATTAGTAATTCAGCTGGGTGAGTCATTCTCCTTACCCTGGTGCAGTGAGAAGTGCTCAAATCAATAAGCTGTTAAAATCAAAGGACATTTTCTTCAGCTCGTAGAAACTCCTAGAAGTGGTGGTAAAAGCTGCTACAGTTGTACAAAAATACAGTTTGGCTTCATGTAAGGAATTAGCTCTTGAGACTGGCAGGCAAAACCTGCCCAGTCTTACATAATTTACAGAATATCTGGGGTTTATTGTAGTAGGAATTTTCTGGGCTTTGTTTTCACAAAAGCAAATTTTCTGCCTTTCCTGAAGTTCTGGCATTATTGTGGTAATGAAAGATGACTTCTGGAGAGAATATGATTTCAAATTAGCTATGTAAAGGTCTGGTTTTTGTTAGTAGCCCAGTAACTAAAACGTGTGATGAATCAGACCATACATGCCCTTGTTTGTTTGTTTGTTAACTTCTAACATATTCTGGATCCTCCTTCACTTGAGTGGATGGAAAAATTCCCTTGATATTTTTTTGACAGGATCCACAACAGGAATGTGAAAACAGCATTCCTTTATTAAGAAATTTTTATAAGTAAAAGGGAGTAATTTTAGGTTTTTGTGGGATAGGGAAAAGTGAACAAAGCCTCTATCTTCTCTAACTTGAAAAATGGGCATGAAAACAGTGCTTTATCCTTTCTTTGCAGGTCAGTATCACCTCTTAGACTCTTGCATAATCTGTATCATTTCAGAGTGAGTTTTTGGATGAAGTTGCAGAGTATGCAACCAGTACAGATTTCTGCAGTCAGCCTAGAGAAGATAAACCATAGCTCAAGTTCTGAATAGCTATGGAATTTGTGATTTTCTTCCCTGCACTGATGTTGGTGCCCTGTTGCTAGTAGGTTTGAAACAATGTATTAGGTAAAGAGGGGAAAGAAGTGCCTCATGGTTTGATTTTATTTAATTATTTTTTTTTTAAGGAGGCTCAAATTAAGATAGATTTGTTGAAGTTTATGTTTAGTTTTCAGATAAGTAGTGGGTAGCTGTAGAGTCCCACAAGGCCTTCCAGGATTTTGCTGAGTCCTGTTACTGCCATCAGAGGTAATTGGGTGAGTTGAGGGGATTAGAAGACTGGCAATGGCAAAAAAGGGCAGGAGTGACTTTGTTTTAGAGATGGGTGCCATTGAATCAAGCTCTCTGATGGGGCGGCAGGGAAACCTGGAAGTGTCTGTGCTGTGTCAGAGCTGGGCAAAACTGCAGCTATCTCTACCAGTATGAGCAGGAGGAAAAAATCCTCTCTTAAATCCCAGATGTGTTTTATCTGGTGTATGTGAAAGATGCATAAACAGGCATCTTTGGAAGTTGTCATGCTGCTGGAAGCCCCCTCTGTCATCCTGTCTCTGTGCCTGGCTGGCAGTATGATGTCTGGGAGGTGGCTTCGTAGTGACCTCAACTGCAGGGTGGCTCAGCTTCTTTGTGATTCCTCTCTTGGAGGCCGAGTACTTTGAAATCAGTTTGGATGTGTGTGTGGCTGAGATTCTGCAGATCTGCTGTGACTCACATGGAGCTGCACCAGTGCTTGATGAAAGTGCAGAGGAGCATGTGTGGGAGACGTGCAGACTGGTCCCAGCTGGTCTGGCAGAAAGATCAGCCCTGATTGTGGTTTTGCAGTTCATCTGTAAAAGCCTAGAGAGAGGAGACCACATGTCCCTTCCAAGTGCAGTGGAGGGGGATCTTTTGCTTTCGCAAGTGAATGACAATGCTGATTCTTCATCTTGCACTTTCAATTTCCCTAGGTGCTGTGGTTAATTAGAAACCCTTCTGGCCCCTTGCCATGCCTTTCCACTCCAGTTCTCCAGCCTGTGTCTAGACTACTGATCACAGATGCTGAACCAGGCTCTCCAATCTGAGGGGTCTTAGAGTCAGACGGTTGAAGGCCTGTGCTCCAACCCAGATAGTCTTGGGTGTTTGGAGAGAGTGTGAGTGGGTCCAAGGGGGCAGGATGGTTTTTGAAAGGGGGCAGCCCAGTGGGCCTGAGCCTTGACACAATGGATCTGTGCTGGGGGAAGAGAGACTGAGGTACCTCAGATGAAGAGGGATAATGAAGGATCAGTCTACAGGCCTGAATGTCTATTCTGTATTCTCAGCCACTGAGTTGTCAGGACTCCATTCCTGAACATGAATCTGGTACCTAGTTGGCTCCCTCCTTGTGTTTGCTATGACTTCAGTGTGTCTTGCCTATTAGTGACACAGCGTTACAGGTTTTCCCTTAAGCTCATCTTAGAATCATAGAATCAGTCAGGGTTGGAAGGGACCACAAGGATCATCTAGTTCCAACCCCCTGCCATGGGCAGGGACACCCTGCACTAGATCAGGCTGGCCAGAGCCTTGTCCAGCCTGGTCTTAAACACCTCCAGGGACGGGGCCTCAACCACCTCCCTGGACAATAGCATAATAGCTAATTACTATGGACCATTGCCTGTGGCTGTGGTCACTTCTGCCTAGACCTCCTGTTACAGGGTTCAAAGTCCTCTCCTAGGCATATCCGGAGCGTGTGGATGACTGCTTTTGCTGTGCTGGCAACTTTATATACCTTCTTTTGTTGCAATTAATCTTTTGAGCTTCCACATGAACTAGGACTGTGAGCTGGTTAGTTAGTCTGGCTGCAGCCCTCAGGACACCCGGAAAATGTTAAAGTCCATAGGTACTTGGGGAGTCTTTTAGGAACCACTGGAGCTACAGCTCTGAAAACATTGTCATCCAAAGATGGGGCCTGTTGTAGGTTGGAACCCTTTGCTTTCCTTGGCTGGGTCTGCTCTTTTTCTGGGGAGCTTACTCTAGAATGGTGGTTGTCATAAGTGGCTCCTGGGGCCACATCATTGGGAAGCCTGTGTGGAGTATCCCATGAATGTCCATGTGTGGACAGAGCATGACGTGCTTTGGAAGCTGGGTGAAGGGGAGGTGGGTGGTTTCCTGTGAGGCTGTGTGGTTTTGGTTGCTGGGAAAGATTGTCACAACTCTTTTCTTCATTTTTCTTAGTCTCGTATAGCAAAGCGAGGAAGGAAGCTTGTGGATTACGACAGTGCCAGACACCATTTCGAAGCCCTGCAAACTGCAAAGAAGAAGGATGAAACCAAAATAGCAAAGGTAAAGCAAGCAGAAGGATGTGCAGCCATCCCTTCATTTTCAGAGCTCTTTATTTGCCTACTGAGCAGGTTTTAAGTGCATCTCTACCTCCTAACTGGATGTGTTTTCATGGAATCACTTAGGTTGGAACTGACCTCTAAGATCACCGAGGTGTTGTGAACCAGTGAGGTTTTGCTAGGTATTTCCTTCTCATCTGTTAAGTTCTCTGAGAAAGCAGGACGATCTGTTGGGTTGGTTCAGATCCATCTGTCCTAACCTCTTGGTGACCAAGGCCTAGGCCTGCATTGCTTTAGGTACTGCAGATCCAGTAACTGTTGCCAGAAAAGCCTTTGGGGGAAGCAAAATCTGGCAGTACCCCAGAAAATTTTTCAAATTTGTCTGCTTTTTGGGACTCTGTCTCCTCATCTTAGAGCAGTGGTGGGAGTAAGCAAGTGTTGCTTGTGTTTGGCTTTGAAGTTCTCTGATATTTTAGGACAGAGAATCTTATGAGTGTGAGTTACAAGTCTGTTGATGGAAATGCATCCTATGTACCCTTGATGAGTGTGCTCTGCTGTCTGTTGGTCACAATAATTAGATAATAAATGTAGCTGGAAGCAGAAAACCAAGAATTTTCTCTTGTCAGTCACCTTCATGCCTATGAACAGCTCGATCCAAGGTTAACTGCAGAGCATGCTCAACATGCAAGTGAAGAATTTTAATACAGTAATACATTCATTAAAAGTATTTATTTATTTATTTATTTATTTATTAGTTTAAGATGAAGAAAGTGCTGGTGGTGATCTAGAGGAGCCACTTAGTTGGAATTCCCGGCCAAAAAAATGAGTTGTGGAGTACTCCTGTATGCTGAGTACCTTGACTTGAACCCATGTGCTCCGCTTCTCAGGGCAAGTCTTGACACAACAGGATAGTCCAGGACTGGGAAGACATCTTTAATTCTCTTGCATGTGGGCCATGGCACATGAGGACTCTGCAGTCTAGAAGCTGTGTAGGAAGGAGTGAGCCTGAATCTTTATCTTTTAACCAGGCTGAGAAGAGTTGTCAGCTTTTGCTTATGGTTATTTTTGGTAGGAGGAAATAAGGGCTATGTGAGAGACACTAGTGTTTCTTCTACACAGAGGAGTGAAAGATCTGCATTTACTTGCCACAGTACTTAAATTTTTAAGCTGCATATCATCAGTCATTTGCTCACTCTGTGCATGCACTGTTATTAACCTTGACAGACAGTGAAGAAAGAGATTGATGGCTCAGGTGTTACTGCATCATTTCTGTGGCAAAGCAATTCTTGGTTCTGTATGCAAGGCATGAGGCCCAGCTGGTTGTGCCTTCTGTTCAAAGCAGTACACTGTGTTTGGAGTAAGAGCAGAATTTCCCTGGAGCATGGTGTTATTACTGGTATGTGCCTGTGGGATCTTTGCTGCAGTGAAATGTTTTTTGTAGGAATTAATCTACTCAGGTTGATGTCTGGTGATCTGTACCAAAGAGTCTGGCCTTCTTCATTATTGCTGCACTCACTCATGTGGCCCCAAATGCTCACATAAAACATTATTAAGAAGGGATTGTTTGTTGTTCTTCTGTTAAAGTATGAACAGTGCAGTTTCAAGACTGAAATATTGAGATTTAGGAGTTGGTGCTCTGTTCTTGATTCAGCCTGTACAGGTGTCCCTTAGTACTTGACTGGACTCTTCTTAGCCAAAATATACACTGGATTAGAATTTATTGCCCTCTTCTGTGCTTTAATCCATAAGCTCATGCATAAGATGCTGCGTGACACACAACAGTGTCGTGATCCTATAAACATGGGAGCAGCAAGTCTCCGTAAATTCTGTAGGTATGCTCTTGCTAAATGGGCAGGTTTCACAGCCCAGCCTGCAATCCCACACTTAAGCTCTGCAGTGCTGTGGGCAGCACCCAGGGCTCAGTGTGCACTAGGCTGATGCAGAAAGTTCACCTCTGTAGGGTGAGCCTTTGAAGTAGGGTTGTTCCAGTGCTGAGAGCTCCTAGGAAAGAAAAATCATGTTTGTGACAGCATACAATTTGGAAGTGACCTGATTGACCTTTCGTGGTATAGTAGCAGAAATAGCAATGAAAATCCTTTTTGGAGCTCTGTATGGTCTCGTTTTTTTCCCCTCCTCTAATATATGGATGTTCTTTTCCCACCCAGGACTCCTGCCTCTTATTGCTAAGCTCACAACCCGCCATTAAAAGAAAACACTGTGGACTTTCAGCTGTTGCATGCAAATAACTATGACCTCTCTTTAAGGAGCTCCCACTTCACAGCCATGACTCGGAGTAGGGTTGTCTGTGTGCTAGGTCACTAACAACTGTATCTGTTGCACTTTGCAGCTGTCTGGCTGGTCTGCAGTATCCCAGCCCACACTGGAGCATTAATTACTGCTAAACCTGGCATGCTTCAAAGGATTCATAACTGATGGGTTCCAGGATGTTTGCTTTCTCTCTTGCCTTGGTGATACTGGTTTGGCCCAGCAGCCTCTAAATACACTCGGTTGTGATTTTAACTTCTTTTTTTTTTAATCCTAAAAGATATATGTTTGTGTCTATCTTGTTCTCTTTATTTTTTTTTTTCTGTTTTCACTCAAACATGCTCCCTCCCCCCAGCCTGTTTCGCTGCTTGAGAAAGCCGCTCCTCAGTGGTGTCAAGGGAAGCTACAAGCTCACCTCGTTGCGCAAACTAATCTGCTCCGAAATCAGGTGACTGCTGATCTACCTGGCTCTAACCCTGCATGCGCTATTTTGGGCTCTAGATTGTGCCATGCAACTAATCTCTAGGCAACGTTCACTCTAGTCCCTTCTGTTAAGTATGTCCTTGATGCTCCTGAGCCACAGTGGACGTGTGGAAATTGCTGACCAATGAATGAACCTGTGCCTGTCCTATTGACTTCTAATAGATGAGTTAATACTGAGCTTGTGCTTCGTCCCGCTAAGATGAAATGAAGATGAAGGAAGGCTATGGAATGCCGAGGCAAAGGGTGATGCAGTGTAGTTCCTTGAATTATTGATCTCTTTCCCTTCTAAGACAAGCAGTCTATTTTTATTGTTGTTGTTTAAAAAAAAAAAAAAAAAAGAAGAAGAGGAAACAGTGGGAAAAGTCTGCATTTGTGATGAAAGCCAGAAAAAATCCTCAGTTGCTTCAAAATTAGTTTCTATGGCTGCTGAGTTAGGTTGCCAATCCAGTTTTCAGAAATGGGCAGTATCCTGGCTTTGAGGTCTAAAAGAGCATTTTCTCAACACATAGAGTTTGTCTGCACAGGAGGAGACATGAACCCAGACCAGGTAATTTATACCGTGTGGTTGAGACCGTGATTATTACATCATGAGGCAGAACTTGAATGAATGTCTAGGTTGTAGCATCTTGAAGGACATGAAAGCAGCTCAGAGAAACTGCAGGGACTAAGAATTTCCATCCTACTTGCACAGGCAAAGCATGGCTTCCTGATGGAATCTCCCTTGGTACTTCCCTTGGATCTCCTTAGGGGATAAGAGGAAAATGACAGGAAACAGTCAGTGAGAAGGAAACGCCTTCAATGGGCAAGGGATATTAATTCATTACCCAGAATGGGAGAATGCCAGTTACCTGCTCACGAGCTCCTGGGGAGCTTATCTGTTCTCATTCAAATGCTCCTACATTTTCGCACTCCTTGTCAGAGAATGAATTGCACTTTGGAAACACTAAATGGCTCTCACCTTGTAAAGCACCTGGGTTTTTCCCAATCAGTTTATGACTTCAGATCAGGGAAAAGTCTGCATTACCACATCAATAAATCCTGGTGAAAGACCAATTGTTACCAGTCCCACTTCAGATGCTAGCAAAGGGAAGAAATATGTATTCATTCTTGATTGAAAGGAGAAGGACATTTGGCAGACTGCTGGGGGCTTGCCCTGTGCCTCCACAGTGCTGGGAGTGATCTGTGTCATTTTGGTTCTTGACTGGTCTGTTTGACTGGTGGTATTTCTGGAGGACAAAAAACAGGAATAGGAAGTTTCCCAAGGCACAGATAGTTAAATCAGTTCTTGGGCATTTTTCTTCTTCTCAGACTGGCTGGGGTGACTGGGAGTAATTGCCTACTGTTTCACTCTGCTCTTTGACAGGCTGCTGAGCATTGATTGATAATTTCACTCTACTGGGTGACCTTGCCTCAGAGTAGGTGACAAGGGAGTATATAATCATTCCACCTCCTGTTAAGTGCATTACTATTTTTCAATCACCCCAGATATTTGCAAATCAACTTGAGTCCTCCTTTTTATTTTTCCTTTGTCATTCCTGAACTAACTAATACTATTGTCAATATTGGGTTTTTTTGGTTTCTACCTATGCAAATCTTTTTTGTTTTAATTAAAAAAAAAAAAAAAAGAAGAAAAAATGAAGACTAACAAACAGTCAATAAAGAGGATTAGTTTGTATTCTGAAACTAAGTTTTTCAGCTTTTCTTCTCAAACAGGAGCAGGTAGGGGGGAAAAAATAACTTCTGTTCTATATTTGCCTGACAACACTAAATCTCATTAAGCTCTTGATAAAAGCAGGAAGGCTGATGACACTGCAATTATGGAGGAGCTTCAGAATGTTAAGCCTAAAAATAGTCTTTCCCCTTACCAGCAGCTGTGTTGTTTTCTCTTCTTACCTCAATTTTACACCCTCCAAGCAAAAATGAGGTCAGCAAAACCTATTATTTCCCTCCAGTGTATGAATTGCTGGCTTCTTAGGCCTTGGCAAATACTAATCAAAACAATACAGTGGGGGCTTCCTGTAAAGGTTCATGTGGGGTTTGCTATTGCATGCTCTCAGTTACAGATTTTGGTGACTGCACTTTTTGAAACAAAAGGAAATACGGCTTAGAACAGCAAATTCTTGCCTTTTTGCTAAGCTCTTCAGGAATGCTGAACACAAACTAGAAAGCAACATCCTTGGGACCTCCGCAATAACAGAAAGTTATCTGTCTCTAGGAGAAAGCCAGCAAGTTGAGACCTGAGCCATGCTGCCCTTGTGAGAGGCAGGTCTGGTCTGGCCTCATGTGGGCATGGGACTAGGGTGGGGCACCCAGCTCTCCTCTTTACTTCCACCCCATGGCTAGTGTATAATCACCACAGTTCACAGCATAGTGTTTGAAGAGAAATGGTCACTAAATTGCCTGAAAGCAGCAGGCTGGATGTTGCCAGGCCCTCGTGAGTGCTGGGATGCATGATGGTAGGAAGCATGGGGAATAATTCCTACCGCCCCCGTCACAACTGAACCAACTATGCTTGTCACTCTGAGCCTTGGCTAGGGGGAAGGTCAAGAAAGCACTTTTGTTGCCCAGATCCTGCTCAGATATTCCCCTTTTCAGGCAGAGAGACAAGAGGAAGAATTTTTCTGAGATCACATTTCATGGACCCCTGGGCTTTACATCCTTCTGCCTCAGCTCTGCCAGGTTGGCAACGATGACAGCTGAAATAGAAAGCACACAGATAGGGTATGAGCAGTCTCTGCCCCAAAAAACTCTCTTTTCTCCTTTCCCCACTGTATTGCATGAGCTGGCTTTTCTGGCTTCTGCTCTGTCTGGAAGCAGCCAAGGCTATCCAGTGCTTCACAGGCAAAGGGAATCCCACTGGTGAGAAGTTTGCTGGGCTGAAAAAGGAATGGAGAATTAATTCAGTACTATATGTGGGACTGAGAGCACTAGATGGATCCCTGATTCCTACAGCTGCTCTAGAGTGAACGTTGCCTGTTGCTGAGTTTGCCTTTACCTTGGTATGTCACAATATTCACACGTTGTTTCTAGGCTCCTTAACCTTCTGAACAGGTAAAATGAGAGTGGGAATACTGTTGCAAATGTTCACCATATCTGAAGACTGAACAGCATTCAAGGTGCCTCATCTTCCAGGTGATATCCCATCACCTGGGTTGATTCTTATTCTGGTCTAGTTTGGAAATTAGAGTAAGATAAATCCAAAGGATGGACTACTTTTTCCCTTCTTTTTTTTCTCTTTAAAATGGTTACATTAGGAACAATCATTTCTAGAGGGTTTTTAAGGCAGAATGAGTCTTTGTGATCATTGTCTCTGAACCAGCATAAATTGTCTCAGTTATGATGAGTGTTTTTTGGGGGTTGTGCAAGCATGCCACATTGGTTTTAAGTGAGTGTAGCAGAAAATGCAGGGTTTTTCTGGGTGGAAGCATTGTTGTGTCTTCTCCCCCTGCCTGTTACTCACAAGGTCTGTTTAACTTTTTAATAACTCCCAGTTATGTCTTTTTCTGGGGCAAGCTCTTCTCATCTTGAGTACAAACTCTTAGCCTTGCCTTTGACAGCAATGAGCAGCTCTCTGAAAGGTGAATGTGGCTGGAAAGTAACAGCTTGCTCCTGAGTCTGTAAAGAAATGGAGGGCATAAGGATCTTACACAACATTGAAGAACAGGACTCTGAACTGCACAATACTTTTAAATCCTTTCTCCTGTCAATCCTGTCTTTGCATACACTTGTCATTACGGAGCAGTACACTGGATTGCTTTAAGCTGGCACAAAGAAGAGAAAACTTCATTTCATAGAAGGGTTGAGAATCTGACTGCAGGCCCATAGAAAGATCAGATCCCCATTGCTTTGTGGTCCTGTGGCACTGTTGTTGTCACACATACAACTAGGCACTTTTGCTGACCTTCCTGTTAAGATGTGTCATCAGGTTGCTCATGCAAGGGTTTACCACCCTGCATCTCACTGCACAGGGTTAAGGAATAATGCTGCTATTACAAATCTCCAAATAGGAACATTTTAATTAGCAAGCTTTGAGTTTTAAGTCTGTGCACTGAAAAGTGGAAGCAGTCACCTAGCACAAATATGGGAAGGGGAGTGTGCTTGTTGCTGCGGTCTACATCCAGCAACAGAAACTAGGATCATCCTTTTTGTCATTGACACCCAGCAGAGTTCATGTACCAGTACTGGGATCTGTTGCTGTCTAGGTCAAATGAACAAATCAAGTTTAAAGTCCTAACTGGAAGAATGAGGTCCTGTATGAGGCATATTTCCTTTGGTATTGGCCCCCAGAAGTCAGCCAAGGATTAGTCGTGTGTTAGATTCTCACCAACAAGAGCACGTAAGACTGCTTGAAATAGAGACCTGCTGCTCAACCGTTCCAACCTGGCCTCCTGCTGGCACAACTCATGCTTTGCATACCCTTCCTTGCTTCTCTAGTTAGCTTTGTGACAGCACTGTATCAGCCAAGGATGCAGACCTCCTCCCTTTTTCAGAAGAGATGGGGCTTTGCCGTGGCCTTATCTAAGCAGAGAGAGTCCCCATGAGGAAGGACTCTACTTCAGTGCCCTTTTGGATGGATTTCAACTCTTTCGAAGACTCTTTCAATGACTTGGCAAGGGGCAGGGACCACAATTATTGTCATCTGTGTCTAAGCTGGTGGTCAAGCTGCCTGACCAGCTCCATTTCAATTTTGGAAGCTGTGGAAACTTATAGATCTTAAGGCACATTTTTGGACATTTGAATTACTGTTGGAGTATCCAAAGAGGAAAATGTATTGAAAGAAAACCTGAAAGTAAGACATTGCAAGCTGAAGGGGCATCTGGTCACTTGTGATGCAACCCTGGTTCCTGGGACAGTCATTTGATGTTGGGATATCAGAATTTTGCTTGGTTGTCTCAGCCTTGCAGGTTTCTTGTCTGATGTGGAGTTGACAATCTCCCTTCTCTGTTATTAAGGCTGAAGAAGAGTTAGTAAAGGCTCAGAAGGTGTTTGAAGAGATGAACGTTGATCTGCAGGAGGAGCTGCCTTCACTATGGAATAGGTGAGTGATGGAAGGTTTCCCAAGGGCCTACTGGAAGGAAGCAAAGACCCAAACTCTTGTATCACTTTTCTCTTAGCTTAGGATCAGTGTCTGCTCTGTTCTTCTGGACCCACTCAGAGAGTCTGTCCTAGGATTCCCCCTAGCCAGGTTCACTCTTAGCTTTCTGGTTTTACTTCAAGATCCTTATGAAAAATTCCATTTTGACACAAACTGAAGCTCTGTTTCTATGCTTCTCAGATTAATCCCTTTGCCCCACCAACCCTGCCCATGTTTATTGGGCAGTGGCCCAGCGTCCGTTATGGACAGCAGTCATTGGAGGCTGGGTCACTAAGATTTTGGGTGGGGAGCTAGCTGGCTGAAAGGAATATCTGCGGCTGAGTGGGTAGGTCATCCTTAATCATGAAGGGAAGATGATATATTGGAGGAGTTTATATGATCACTGGAGTTGTAGAGTGCCAAGAGATGATGCCTTGATCACTGTATCTCACCAATGCAAGCTTATGAACACCTGATGAAGCAGCAGGTGTGACACAAGCGGGCAGATGAGATGAGAAGTTACTGTGTTTTGGATGCCACTTTTGGAATTGGGTAGTTGAGTGAACAAAGACAAGGAGGTGTGGCTGCCTTCTCTTACCCCTGAATGTGCTCCTGGCTATGTGACACAGATTGCAGTGAGGAACTGGTTTGTGGCTGTAGTGTGGTGCCCAGGATAGCCCAGGCTATCCTGGAAGATGGGCTGAGAGAATGAGAAGACTGGAGAGACTGAATTTGCCATACCACTGGTTATGAAAAGGGAGGAGAAAGAAACAGACCAATGTCTAGCTTGGAGGGCAGCAGAAGCTGCCGTATAGGGAGGGCATGGTGAAAAGCAGGCAAAATCCTCCTAGGAGTGTCCCAATTTCTTGTTTTTAAATGCAGTAATTGCATCTGGGTTGGCAATGCTGATCCATGGGGGATGAAGAGAGTGGGTGGCTGCAGGGCGGGAAAGCAAAGGGCTAATGTCTGCTTTCACTCCCCTTTCCTCCCAGCATGAGTTGAGACTCTGCTCAAAGCAGTGTGCAGGCTTGGCTGAGGAAGAAGCAGAGACGGATACAGGTGTCTAGGTGGTCTCCTGTGTAGCATGGTGATGCTCCTAGCCTTAGAGAGCATCTCCCTTTTGCTGTTGCTCTTCCATCTAGCAAGCTGGCTAGAGGAAGCAGGGGCAGGTGGCTGCTGGGATTTTGAGATGCCACAGGTTGTTCACAGACTCCTGCTATCCAGCTGCTCCTTCTGCTTTCCTATTGCTCTCTGTGCCTATCCTGTGCTTCTTACTCTTTTGCCCCTGAAGCAAACAGTTCATGCTTTTTTTTAAGTCCCTGGTGCTGAGGGACTTCAGAGTGAATGAGTATATCTTCCTGATGCTCCCCCTAGTTCTCTCCACATTCTGTGTCACACAGCCTCTATCCTTTTCTTTTCCATCACCCTGCTACTGGCCCTTCCCCCCCCCCTTTTTTTCTTTTAATCTTTCAATCTTTCCTTTTTATTTTCTTCTTTTTTTCATCCCCCCACCCCCGTCCTGCACCTTTCCCCCTTTAGCCAGCACAAATTCAGATCCTATCCTACCTGGACTCCTCTTCACTGTGGACATATGTTTGCCTCATACCTAGCCTTGGCTCTTTTCGTGCTTCTCTGCCACTCTTCTCTTCCAGCATGTACCAGACCTGACAGAGTTGAGTTTGAATGGGAATGGTGGGTGAGAGGTGTAACAGAAGGGGTAGAATTGAAAATTTTGGGGAAACTGTTGTGGCCATTAAATTCTTCTGTCTCATTTTTCATTTGGCAGTCGTGTTGGTTTCTACGTCAACACATTCCAGAGTATAGCAGGCCTAGAAGAGAACTTCCACAAAGAAATGAGCAAGGTAAGGCAACTAAACAGTATATGCTACTGATACACCCTCTCCTCACTGTTATTTAAAACCCCCAAAACCCAACAAACAACAAAAGCTAAAAAAAACAACAGCTGGAGGAGCCAGAGCAGTTGCCCAATGCCAAAGGAAAATGTTAACCTTTATTTTTTTTCAAGCCACTAAGAAGATAGTGTAAAGGGATGGAGCACAAGGAAGAAACCACAGTGCTACGCAGCAGAGAGGTGTTTGTGGCTCTTGGCAGGGCTCATATGCTGACCCACAGAGGGAAGAGAAGCCACTTTCTGGCCTATCTCTTGCTGCCTTTTTTTTGTTGTTGTTATCTGTTATGGATCTGTAATCTATAACCTGAGCATGTTCAGCCTGGTGTCTGTTTGCTTCTGGTGTCTCTTTTTCCCCTTCTCTGCTGCCTGGCAGTAAGTTACTATGAACTGTGATCTCTCCATCTATGGTGGCTGAAACTAGCAGGGAATCTGCCAGCCTGTACATCTCAGAAAACCTGAGAGCTGCCTCGCTCTGGTGCCCCAACAAGGCATTTCCCAGCAGTACCTCTCTGCATTTCCACCTTTCCTGCCCTGTTACCTAAAAGAAGGCATTTAAGTGCTTAGCATGGGCTACCATTTGGCCACGAGTTGGGAATCACAGCAGTATGCAATGTTATAATGTGGTGGTGGCAGGCTGGATCCTGGTAGTGTGCACCAACACCCAGAAGAGACTTCAGGAACAGTCTCTGGGAAAGCCCCACACTGCCTCTTGTTCCTTCACGTAAAAGCTAGAGAAGGCTTGAATTCCTTAGGTTTGCACGCTGCTCCTAAGAGCTGCACGCCCTCTGTAAATGTTGCACTAATCTTAAAGAGTGGTTGAGAGCCAAGCTGGAAAACTTGTATTCCCTCCCCTCCCCAATGTCATCCTGACAACAAGACAGCCGCTAAGCAACAAGCAACATTATAGTCCTTCAATTCCCAGCAGTCAGGGGCCCTCTGCCTTGGTGTAATGCATCCATTTTGAGCCCTGCTGACACTTCATGGGGATCTTTCCAATTAATAGCCTGTTCATCTCCACTGAGGGATGAGCTGATTATTAAGAATAAGGAGGGCTGTTATAATTATCAGTTTGTTGCTGTTAACTTATATTCAGCAAAACATTGGAAAGATGTTTGTTACACAGGAATTCTCTTGTATTGTGTCTTGGTTTTTTTTTTCCTGAGGAGTTTGATACGAGAGCATGGCTTTTGCATTGTTCCATAAGAACCATCTGTTTCTTATTACTGCTATGGCATCTAATTAACTGCTGATCTTGCTGGCACTATGCCTCCAGCATTGATTGCATTGGATCCCTCCTCCTACCAATGACAAATCTGGCATCTCCTCTTGTTTATGAATTGGCTGTTCCAGAATAGGAGTGTCTGGAGTGAATACTGCAGCCTTCTCAAGGAGAGTTTAACCCCTAATACTGTGTTTCTGCAAAGCTCTCCATGTCCTGCCCAAGCCTAGATGGTCCAGGCAGCTTGTGAAGTCAAGGCTTACTGTTGGCTGGAAGTCCAGCTGCCTTTGGCTCCACAGTTAGAGTAACTGTATCCCAAGCTTTGTAAGCAGGTCTGAAGGACAGCTTTGGTTACAAACCCAGTGTGAAGCTTCAGTTCTAGCACACAGATCCTTAAGGAAGTGCTCTGCCCACTTCAGCAGTGGTAGCTGGCAGTATGCTGGTGGGAGCAGTTGATATAGAAGCTAAGAGAATGATCTGTAAGGGAGATGGAACATTCCCATAGGAGCTAGCAGCTCTTCAACAATTTGAGTTCTCTAACATTTCATACCCCATAGAGGAGTGGAAACAGATGTGGGGCTGTCCTCTCTTGGGATACTGAGTATGTGTACATGCTTGGGCATAAGCTTGTGTGTGATCAGCCTGTGCAGGCCAGACCAGACTCTCATCTGGCACTTGGGCTCTTTTCTTATTATTTTTCTTTCTTCTGTTTTTGTATTTTGCAGTTGAACCAAAACCTCCATGATGTCCTGCTGGGTCTAGACAAGCAGTACTCAGGCAATGCCTTCCCTGTTAAAGCACAGCCCAGGTTAGTAACTGTAGGAGTAATGTCTTTCCCTCAGCAACAGAAGAGGGACAAGAATATCACTACCAGGGATGTTGAAACCTCCATGTTGTCAGCTGGGGAGTGATTTGAATACTTGCATGTAGCCAGTTAGTGCCCTCCTGAGACTGCCTAGAGCATATGCTAGATTTGCACCTCGGGGCCAGGTAACAATACAATACCTCTCACCTTTCTAGAATATCATCTAAAGGTCTAAACTTTCACTAGATGCTGATAATTAGGCAGCTGACTCTTAGCTCTGCTCTTTTAAAGTTGAATTCCATGCACTGCCAGGTAATAGTAAGCTGTCTTTCCTTCTGGGTCCAGTTGCCCAGCACCTGGCCTGTTACTTCCCTCAAATGCTTCCAGCATGTACCTGCAGCTTGTAAGCTTGAACTCCAAGACCCCATTTGTTCCCTCAGCATTCTCTTTGGCTCTCCATACTTGAAAGTACCTGTTTTCCACAGGTGGTTTCCTGCCTCTTCCTCTGCGTTGTGGAAGTAATTGCAGGCTCACTAACTTGAGGCTTTCTGCTCCAGAGCACTTTCAATCTTTACATATGCAAGGAGTCAATGTTCTCCAGGACTCTAGTTTTCTTTTCTCAGCTGAGTGCAGTCCCGTATGGTTAAGTGCAAGTCTGCACATTCTCTAGTTCTGAGACGAGAGGGAGAGGTTGGGCTCAGCTGTCTGGCTCCCATCCAAATGTGTGAGTGATAAAACAGTGTCAAGCTCTGGCTTCCAGCTGCTGCTATTCCCACATGCTGGGTGAGCAGGAGCACAGCCCAAGTCCACAATTGGTGTATTGATGGAGGGAGGAGGTGAAGTCAGCATGAAGTAAGGGCAAACTGTGGTTTCAGTGCATTGCTTCAGAAGGGCTAGATCAGCTGTTGAGACCTCTGTGCTCCCTTGTTTCTCCTCCCAGTTTAACCTCCTGTTGCAGTCAGTATAAGATGACTTGTGTGTCTTGTTCCAGCAAGGTGTGTGATGTTTGCCACCTCTAAAGAAAGAGGACATTTGAGCTGAATTTGGTCCCTGAATTTTGGATTGCTAGCACCAGATTTCCAAGGTGTTAGTAGGAGTGCTTCTTGTGAAAAATAGTATCTTCTTCCCAAGTTAGCACATAGCGTCTTGATCATCACAGCCCCACAAGACTGAAGCCTGCTGAGGGATCTATGGTAGCCATCCTCTTAATGCCATGAATCATGTCTCTGACAGCGGTATCCTCCAGGGACCTTGGAAAAGGATGAGGTAACAGGACAGATGAAGGCTGGAGCCATTGCTTTGTCCAGCTCCTTCCTTTTTCCATTGAGGAAATGATGGCGGTGACACCCTGGCCCAGACATGTCTGTTTTTGTTGTGGTGTGAAGTTTCTGGCCTCAAAGAGCTTCCAATGCGTAAATGACCTATCCTTGATTCCTGTTTCCACAAACTCCTAGCTTCATCTGGGGCTCTAATGGGTGTCTCAGTTCCAGCTCTGTGCTCTTTGGCTGACTGCAAGACCACATGGCCCTAAAAACTGACAGTGAGCATGCACAGACATCCCTGTCTGGGTAACAATATGAGTGCTGCTGCTTCATCGCTTAATCCCTGCATCTTGGCTAAGATGCTAGGCCTGCCCTAGAGCAGCTCTCTTCCTCCTGAGCGCAATGGAGCAGGGCGTCGTAGTAGGATGTAGCAAAGGTTTGCCAGGCTAGTACACATGTTTTGCAGTGACCAGGAAAGATGGTGAGACACTTCTGTCACTCCTGCACATCTGACCTCTCTTTTTGGCAGGGCAGGACCAAGAGTGTACAGGAGGAAATAGCTCTCACTGTTCTGATTGCTCATTGTGGTCTGCAGCAGGAGCAGATGCTTCCCTCTACTTGGAAGGGAATTGGAGAACACAATGGCAGGAAACAAATGAGGAGGTGTGAGAAGAGCAGCAGTTATCTATGCACATCATTCTGACATTCATGCAAGGCACTACAGAACTAATACATCAGATGAATCTGATGCTGGCTGTGTAGCACAGTAGCACAGAGCAGCTGATGTATTTCTGGGAATATCAGACATATGTTTGGGCTTTGTTTCTGAAAGAATTTGGACATTCAGGGTTCAGATGCTAAGAAGACCAAGGAGATCTATAGCATTATCTTAGTATGATTGGACAAACTGCAAAAAGACATGGTAGGAAAGCTGCTGATTTGGTTCCATGTGTAAGACTGCACACAGATTCCTTAAGGAGAATGAGGAGCTTGTTTCTTGTGCACCAATATTTATAGGGGAGAATCAGGAGCTGCAGTTACCAGTGAAAAAGGACATTTACAGTTCTGTGCTTGTGTATATAGTTTCCTTCTTCTCCATGTACACCATGGCACTATATTCCAAAGAGCAGTGAGAAGACTAGTTTGTTCCAGTTTATATAGATCTTTGACAAGCACATAAAGCCCTCTTCTACCATCTCCGAACCAGACTCTGACTTTCTAGGAACCACGGGAAATGTGTACTTGTTTCTGTGTGTGTGTGAGAGAGAGAAAGAGAGAGGGGGGGGGGGTCCTGTCATCTTGATTACAGTGAGTTTTGTGGTACCAAATAAATGGTTGATCAGAAGCTTAACTTTTCCTCCCTGGTTTGACTGTGCCATCCTGTAATGGAAATGATTTGCGTGCCATCCTCAACAGAAAGAAAACTAAACTGTTCGCCAGGCTGAGGAAAAAGATGAGCAGGTACCGGTACGGAGAGCAGCATTTCAATGTGTTTGATTTAGCTCCTAAATGGCTGTTACTGGACTCTAATAGCCTGGCACATGTTAACCCTGTGACAGGAGAGAGGACCTTTGCATGATATGGTGTGTTCATAGCCTGTTGGGTTCTGCTGAGATCTTTCTGTCTGGATAATCCTATTAATTGCTCGTGTGCCTGGTTTGATTCTTTGCTTCTTTTCCTATCTAAGAAGGCAGAGTGAAAGTTCAGGCATTGTCTGTTTAGTTGCCTGTGTGTGACTAAGAACTCAGTGCTGGGCTTTCCGTGGCTGATACGTGTGACTTTTGCGACTAACAACTACTAGTTTTACCTAGCGTCCTTTTGAACAGGTCTGAAATGCTGCATTCTCATTCCCTGCCTGGCTAGGAAGGACTATGGGGAAGGTCTTCCATTCTCATAAGTCCTGTCCTATCCAGTGGCTGCACTGGGGAGGATGATAAGGTGGGAGAAGGAAACTTTCAGCTTCACTCCTTACTTGCTCTGCTCTTGAGGATCCTCACTGTCTTGCTCCATCCATTAAAAGTTTTGTATAGGGTTGAATGAAAAGGAAGCCTGTTGTCATGGATGAGACAAAATGCCAGCATCTTGCCTTTCAAGGCTGCAATGGCATTTAATAACTGAATTGCTACAATGCCTAGAGTTACCATAACCAAAGTCAAGGACCCTGACAAAGAACATGCTTTGCTTCAAAGTGGAGATTGCTGCATAATGGCATGGTAACTTCCTCTACTTTTTGGAGTTTTTTTTAGTCTTTGTGTTGGTGCTCCTTCCATGGAGCCCTTAGAGGAAGGAAACAAATAATTGCAATTCTCAAGATTGGCCTACCAGCAATAAAAGCACGTGCTGGTGGACTGGGATCCTTGCTTTTCTGAACAAGTCATGCAACCCGTCTCTTTGTCACTGTTATCCATCTTTTTTAAAGTGGGAGGCTGAAGGATAAAGAATGGTAATTTCACAGGGAAACTAGTGGGCAAATACTGATTTTTATATTTTCAAATGAAAAGTAGTGAAGGAATGTCTTATGCTGTTACTCTTCTGAGGTTTTCTACTGTAGGAAAAGGCGAATTCACAGGAGTACTTCTCTGGGCGTCTGTTGCTGGTCCTTGGTTGGACCAGTGTTGTACCTATGCTAGGGAGGAGGTCTAATATTTCCAGTCCCTGAGAACAGACAGATGCTACAGCAGAAGAAGGGCTGGTAAACCTCATCTTGATGAGCTCTGGCCACAATGTCCTTCTGTTCTGCCCTGATAAAGCCCAACAGGCTCAGCATTTGAGGTGCCTGACCTGGACCATGCTCATGGTTTCTGCTGTCAGAGCAGCTGCTGGGGTCACAGAGAAATGTGCAGCCTCTGGTTTAGGGAAGTGAGGGTCTAAGATTTGGCCACTCTTTGATCTGCAGCAAGAATGCACATTTGTGCCACCACATGTTTGGGTATGTAGGTGATTTTTTTTCCTCCTTTCTCCCACTCCCTCTCTTACTAATTTTTAAAAAGTGATTCTCCAACCTGCTCTGGTGGTAAAAACATCAGTTTCTTTTGGCTAAAAGGCAGCCTTGCCTGAGATGCTAACTTTTTTTCCTTTTTAGCTTGAGAACTTGGCAGGAGGTTGCTGGTCTGTTTTTACCATATTGGAAAGTAGATTTCATCTTTTAATGTAGGATTGGTACAAGCACATGGGAACCCATCTGCAGATGTTACTCTGTTCTTCCAGAACAGATGACCCAGCCCTGTGAGGGGTCTGGGAGCTCAGCAGCACTAAAACAAGCTTGGGGATTTTGGCTTTCTCTTCAGCTGCAGTAACTCTACTAGACCCTATTCCAGCTTTCTATTAGCAGAAGAGAGTTGACACCTTTCCTTCCCTGCCTGATATCCCTGTATTTGGCATCCTGTTTGCTCAAGGGAAGGAAAAAGAAAGAGCAATAATTGGTTTTTTGACATGTTTTTACTGTGAGTTGCATTTGGTCAGTGTGGATAGTCCCCACCCCCTCGCTTTTCCCTGTCTGTGCTGGAGCAAGCAGTCAGTTTGGAGACAGGGCTTTGCCCTGTATGGGCAGTGCATGCACCCTGGGGACCCGTGAAGGACAGAGGATCCGGATGACAAGCTCAGTTGTTGCTAGTTGCACTGGCTAAATGTGTGCAAAGCAACAAGTGCAGGAATGAAGGTGGCACTCAGGGGGCTGGAAAAGACTCAGCCAGAATTAGTACTGGCATTTTGCTAGGGGAATCAGCCAACACATCAAACAAACTGTAAATAGTAGTGACTTAATGAAGGCTTTAGTGTGGGGCCCTCTCAGCCCTTGTAGGATGAGGGAAAGAAATTGGGAAAGAAATTGGTCCACCAATATATCTCCAAATTAAGTCACAGAATCACCAAGGTTGGAAGAGACCTCAAAGATAATCAAGTCCAACCTGTCACTGCAGACCTCATGACTAAACCATGGCACCAAGTGCCATGTCCAATCCCCTCTTGAACACTTCCAGGCACGGTGACTCCACCACCTCCCTGGACAGCCCATTCCAAAGGCCAATGACTCTCTCGGTGAAGAACTTTCTCCTCACCTCGAGCCTAAACTTCCCCTGATGGGCACCAGAAATAAGGCTCTAAAATGTTTCATGGCTTTTAGAAAATAAGCCTGAACTCCTTTCTCAGTGGGAGAAGTGGTACCTTTCAGGTCCCTAGAGGGGACACAGTCTATGCTTACGTTGGTAGGCCTGCTGATAGCCAATAGGGCTGATGGCAGCCAATAGTCCCAGTATTCTCACTGTAGTCTGGACATTTGAGCAATCCTGGCATTCTAGCTGTAGATTGCTGTGTTCCTTATCTTCTCCAAAGTGCTTTCAGCTCTAGGGAAAGTAATGTGATTTTTTTTCCCTTTTTTTTTTCCTCCCTCCACTCTAGCATCAGAGGACATTTTCTGTCATCTCCTGCTACTCCCTGGTGACTTCAGTTTAGAGCAGGGCTTCCTTATTTTCACCCTTCAACTATTATTACTTCTAATCTGTAGAGCAGTCTTAGCAGTTTTGCAGAATCCTTCACACAAACCACTGTTTCAAGTGATGTCAATGTACATCTGAGGAAGGACACTTGTAGGCATATTCGGTCACACTGAAGATCTATAGGGGGCTAGTGTGCATCTTCTTTAAGCCCTCCTCTTTCCCTTTTCCTCTTCCTTTCCCTCTTTTTTCCCTTGGGGTGTTTGTCCCTGGTTGAGAGCTGCTGGCAAAGAACATCACTGGATTTGTTGCATCATGTTGGTGTGCTGCTGGCATCAGTGTTCTCGGAAACATCTGACCTGCATGCAGACCTGAGTGCTTTGTGGGGAAATGTGTGTGGGGTGTGGACATGGGGAGAAAGAGAATGGAATGGGTGAAGGAGAAATGAATGAAGAGGGTAAGGGATGGGGAGCTTGAAAGCTGGAATGCCAATCAGGGGAAAATGCCTGCTTCAAAGGGGAGGTTTGTTGAGATGCCTTGTCCTCCCTTCTTCCTCTTCCTGTCCCCCTGCTCATGATTGTTTAGGAATGAGGCCGTCATGCATGTTAGCTAGTGATCACCACACCTCAAGCTTCCAAGTGTGAGCGGATGGAAATGTCTGGAGCTCAGGGGTCTCTTGGGACAGAGCAAAGAAAATAATCATAGAATTGCAGAATCAGGTCTGCATTGCTCTAGTCCTGGCTTTATGCCAGGATTTATTACCTCAGGTTGTAGGAAAAGATCTGTTCTTTTCAGCCTTCTCCCAAGGCCTTTAACTTTCCAAGAACTGCAGCTTTCTAAGTGGAGGCAAGAATCACTCACTGTAGATGAGGGGGCACAGCTCTTTTGCAATATTCTGTAATATTCTGGTTTTCAGTTGTGTATAGTTTTGTCAAACTGTAACTACTTCTGCTAAAATATCCCCTACCACTGCCTGTGCTTCTGCATAACTTGAGATGAATTGATGAGTTGCTTTCTGGGGAGCTGAATTTCAGCCAAGATGATTTAGCTGTTTCTGAGAATTAGATGGGGAAAATAGTTTTACCTTTATCCCAGCTGACATTTTCTGGTAACCAACTCTTTACTAGATCTCTTACGAGATTCCATACTTGGAGGCACAGACCTGACCCTTGACCAGAGCACGCCCTTAGGGGAAGGTGTGTGGTGTCCTCTTGTCAGTCCTTTGATAAATCTGGTTAAATCTGGACAAATTGTAAACCAATGAATCCTGTTGGCATATGCTCCTTGCATCTTAATTCCCTGAAGAATCATGACTTTGTGTCAGTCCTGGAATAAGGACCAAGTGGAAGGGCAAAGGCAGAAAGTGCTTATCACTGAAAACAAGGCTGGGAAGACTTCCTGTAATGGAAAAGTCTTCAGATCTTCAGTAGCCACAGTCTCACTGTTCCTTTGCTGTCTGGCACGAGCTGTGAAACCTCTGGCTACTTTGCTTCTCTTCCAGCTTAGCTGGTTTGTACCACATGAAAGAATATGATACTCTACAAATACAGCCTTATTTCAGGTGTTACAAATCCATTGGTCGTAACCCATGCAGACTTTGCTACACCACCGTGCAAAAAAATTTTTACCTGTGGAATTAAAAACTAAATAAGCTGCACAGAACTCCTTCCCCCATCTGCTTCCCCACTATTAGAAGGTTATGACTTAAAGGAAGTTATGTTAGAATCTAGCAGAGTTAAGGAGGTGTCTGAGGCAAGGTATGTCTGTGCAGTAGGAATTTAGTGAGTGGCTTGCTGCAGAGTAATGCTGCTGTAGTATGTTGGACTGCAAGTGACGCAGCAAAGATGTTTCTCAGAAGCTTGTAGAAGCTTCAGATGTCTTCATCACGGGCCTGGGTGGTGAAGCAGAGAGATAATGAAGGCCACTGGTACGTGCTGGTTAGCACAACTCCTCCTAAGCTTGGCTCAGACTTTTCACTCTCTCTCTCTTTCCCCTCTTTCTCCCTTTCTCTCTCCCCTTCCTTCAGTGACAGCACCCCAGCCAAAGCAAATAAAAGCCCCTCGCCTCCAGCAGATGGATCACCCATCACGAGCCCTGAGACCAAGACTGTCAACCATGAGCTGGAACCGTCCACTTTGGAAGCACCTGGAGCAAGCATCCCAAAGTCACCATCTCAGGTAGTGTCCCCATGATGTTGACCATATCTCTGCAGTATGAACACTAATGGCACATAGGAAAGTCAAAGGCTCCCATCAGCTGCTTTTTTTGACCTCTTCTTACTACTGAGCACTGAGATATGACGTGGTGGTTGTTTTCCTTCACTGCTGGTTCCTGAGAGGTTCCTGAGAATGCAAGTTACTCACTGATCATTTCTGTAGCATGTAGGGAACCACAAACTGTCTTTGAATGCCTTTACAGGAGGAAGGCCTTTTCCAGATAGCTGCTTGGAATATTTTTTTCTCTGCTGTGTTTTTAATTATCATGATTATCTAGGGACAAAGAGGGTATGTTTGTACATTGGCAAAAGGTTTTTTTCCAGCCCTGTGAGATGTGTGGATGCCTGGCAGTGTCTTTTCAGGACTTCTTCAGGATCTCTGCTCAACATGGCACAGCCTAGAGCACCTTCACTACCACACTAGACCTTGGAGTAGGGTTATGTGCATGGGACAGAGAGGATAGTGAGAGAGAGGATAGTGTGCCTATAATTGCCTTCCTGACTTTTTTTTTTTCCCCAGAGATTGCCATAAAATGATTGAAATTTGGAACAAGAAATTGTACAGATTTATTGAGTTATTCACTGCAGATTTCACTCACTCTGCTTGTGGGGTGGCCTTGCTGAGTTTGCCTTTCCCCTTTCCTTTAAGCAGCGTGAATAAGCCTTGGTTTTGCCATCCTGCAAGTGCTTTCTCATGCATTTGATGCCTTCCTGCCCACAGGAATGGGGCTGAAGGCACCCCTTGTCGAGCAAGCTGTGTTCCAGCACCCCCTGACTGGAACCTCAGATGGGCCATAGTCGAGGCTGCAATGGTATTTGCAGCTAATGCTGCCACCACCTGGCAGCTCTTCCCAATGTTTATTTAATTCTCCACGGCCCCACTACAGTGAAGAACGAAGCTCCACATTTGTACTAGTTGCTAAGAGACAGAGCTGACTCCAGAGGGAGGACAGTTTTCATACCCAAAGCCAAACCTGGGGTTTGTATGAGTAAAGTCTAGAAACTAAGGGTGTCAGCTTGCCAGCCAAGTGGAAAACACAAGTGTCTACACTCAACAGTGTTCAAATCTAATGCTGAAATCTTCACAGGTGTCACCTCTTTTGTCCTATGGGTGAGTGATATGTTCTAGGGTCCTCCTAGGGACTAGGGGCCTCATCCTCTGGGGGAGGGTGGAGTAAAAAGCAACAAGCAAGCACAAATCTCTGGCCTCTTCCTGTCTGAAATACTAATGCAAACCATAAGCAAAGGCTGTGGAGAAAGACAGCAAACAGAAGAGACCAAATCATAGAATCAATAAGGTTGGAAGAGACCTCAAAGATCGTCAAGTCCAACCTGTCACCCAAGACTTCATGACTACTAAACCATGGCACCAAGTGCCACATCCAGTCCCCTCTTGAACAAATACTAACTAAATAAATACTAACTAAATGTTGAACTGATCCCTATGCCAAAACCAAAACACAACAAACAAACAAAACCCCAACAAAACCTTTTTGCAGTGCTTTAATTCTCAAACCCAGCTTGTTATTGTCTTCTGTGAGAAGTGACTGCTATTAGCTATCCACACTGGGTCATTTAATGATGGCACAGGGCTTCAGGGGTCTGTGAAATTTCAAAGGTCAGACTTTTGCTCTCAGTTACACCATTGAAACACTACAGTGACACTTTCAAAGTCAGTGCAACTATGGCTAATTTGGACCAGGTAAAGCTTTGTGGTACCAAGTCAGCATGAAAAGTTTTAGAGGATTTGTTGTACTCTAGGAGGCAAAGTTAGTTGTGTTTGAATCTCCAGGTATAACCCAACTTCAGTGTACAGTCTGGTTGTCTTTGAAATATGGTTTTAGAGATTGGAAGTAATGCTGGATGCCATGGAAGTGTTGGAGAAGGAAGAAGACTTACTATTTTAGAGAAATAAATAGCAGAAGGGTTAGGATCTTTTCTGACTATTAGAGTTTGTAATTAGAGCCTTCTATTTCTGCAGATCGTGGCTCTGTTCTGAGAATAGCTTTTCCCTGGAATTTTTAGTCCCTTCTTGCAACTGGGGATTTTCAGGAAGGGATTGTTCTCAGGGAATATGGATACACCACCTTCTGCAACCAGGAAAAACTTGGAAATGAATGTACTAGTTTCATTATTTCCTCTAGCCATCTATTCAGTGGAAAATGTGTGCTTGCATACTCATTCACACTCACACTTAAAGTAGGTTAACCTAGTAGAAAACTGGGCATATCCTTAGCAATCTGAATAAATGCCACACAGAGCTGGAGGAGTGTGAATACAGGACTAGGAGTCATGGGTTCCTGTGCCTCAGACCTGGGCCTAACACTGATATACTGGGTGCCCATTGTCAGGTGTTGGAGGCTTGCTGCCTTGGGATCCTAGGTATGATGAGAAGATCAAGTGACTATAAAACATCACTGTAAAAGGAAAATATTGTCGTTGCTGCACATTGCTGTGGTGCTGGGGACTTGCATGGATACTTTATTCCAACACAACAGCAACTCCTCAAAGTTTGGTTTCACCTAGCAATGATCACTGAGCCTTGGGCATAGGAAAATGTGGAGAGGATGTAGATGAGTTGATCTCGAGAGGGTTGACCACAGCTTCTCACAAGGTTGTGGATGCAGTGTCAGTCTGAGTGTTTAAGCATGATAGTGGTTATGAAGATGGGTTAGAGTTACAGAGTCGGACTTTGTTATGCATCCTCCAGAATCTCCATCTGAGAAGCAGGACTTCATTAGTATTAATGCTCATTGGTGAAACTGAGAGCAGAGTTGGACCCCCAGCAGTCATGGCTTCTCAGGGGTTTGAATTGTTCTTGCCTAAAGCTGAGAAGTGGTAAGATACCATCAAGAACTCCTTCGGAGCTTTCTTACTGAAAATCAGTGTACCAGTGAGCTACTACTGGGCACATCAGAGTGTGTCTTCGTGGTTACCTACCCATAATAGGATAAATCAAGTCTGATTTCTCACTCCCTTAGGTATGGTAAGTATGGCAAAGGTATCCCTTTGCCAAGCAATGCTGGCCTAGTCTATTGAATTGTGTTCTCAGTAATTAATCTGCTCCCTTCCCAGTGGTTCTTTAGAAGGTTGCACATGCTTTAATTATGTATGCATGTCCCGTCAATACATATTAATTGTGTTACGCTTCTCCTCTGCAGAGGGAAACTTACCTACAGCTGAAGTGTAACTAATGATGCCAAACCTTCTCTGGGGGCGTGTGGTTATTTGTTTGATTTCAACTCACCCTCCTTCCCTCTCTCCTCAGATGGAGTTGGTTGGACCCTGCTATGTGCCTGTGGTTGTGATCTCCCCCACCTTCAGTTTTTGTGGCTAACCTGGTTCCTGTCTCTGATTTTTTTGGGTGTCGTCGTCTGTGCTGTGGCCGTGTGCTCACTTGCATGCAGTTGAGGAAAGGGCCTCCGGTGCCTCCGCCTCCAAAAGTCACCCCCTCCAAGGAGATCAAGCAGGAGAACATCATCAGTCTGTTTGATGACAATTTTGTCCCTGAGATAAGTGTGACAACCCCTTCGCAGGTTAGCTGCTATGCCCTGCGTTATACTTGTCTGCCTCTGAACTTTCCTTTTTGGTTTCTCTACTCTTTGGAGGTGTCAAGCCATGAAACCTGGTCAGGTGAATGAGGAAGGCAAGCTAAGCATCGGACCTCAGAAGGCAATGGGTTAGATGGGAAGCTAACTTAGAGGGGAGAGTGGCTAGAAGGCAGTTTTGACTAACAGGTTGCCCTTTGAGAGCTTTCATTCCTGAAAGAAACAAGAAAAATACAGCTGGTGAGGATGCTGAAAATGATCACTGCATTTGTTTAGCAGCAATGCACATGGATTATGGCTCGCCTCATATCCTGTGATTTGCTCTCTCCAGAGCCACTTATCCAGGGTGTGGATGAAGCTTGTTTTCTGCTTTTGTACGTCCTCAAATGCTGACCCTGGCATCTGTTTTAGGCCTGGGAGAAGTCAGTTTTGTGCTCTCTCTGTCTTCACACACAGGCTTTGTGGTTTAAAGGCCACTTGCACAGGGAAGGCTAAGAGGAATTGCATGAAGTTCTGTTTCCAGAGAATAGGTGGTTCCAGTTTAAATGAGCAGGACTGTGCTTGCTGTGACTTCGGGACTGCTGACACAGTCTGTCACTTTTCACTAGCCAGTGGCTCCCATGAGACTATCACTTTCTTGTTACGTGACTTTTGAAGCACTGAAAAAGGAAAAACTTTTTAAAATGCTATAGATAAATATCTTCACTTTCCTTTTGATTTGCATCTCTGCAAGAGAGGATGCTGAAGTGGGGAATTTTGTGTGCATCTTGGAGAATGGGAGTCTTTATGTATATAGGAGCCTGACCAGATTTCTGGCTGTATCATGGTACCTGCATCTACTTTTAATATGTGTATATATACTTTTTTTTTTTCCTTAAATGCATGTTAAAGGATAAGTAATGTCTCTATCAGAACTTATCTATGACTCATTCTCTTAACTTTTCCTTGCATCATGCTGCTCCATTGCCTCTGGTTTGCCACTTTCTGTCTAGCTGCTGAGGAACAGAGGTGGAGTTGGGAGGGAAGTGAGTCCATGTTCGATTTTGGATTGCCATAGGTAAAGCTTGCAGAGCAGAGAGATGATTTGACAGCAGTTTTGGAAAGTGGGTACCATAGGCAGCTGAGCAACCCTCTATCATTTTCCATATTTCCTTCTCCTGTATTGCAATGGACAGCTCTACCTGCCTCATGGTTTGTATAATGTATTTTTCTGTGAATGCCAGCTCTTAGTCAGACATAGTCTTCTGCACCAGTTAGTACTCTGACCCAGGATAGGATCTGCTGTGACTTTCAGTCAAATGGGAGTGCTGAGGGTAAACTCTGGTTGCCAGAACAATCTTCACTGAAGAACCCAACAGCTGCTAGCATTCATTGTGTGGCCCAGGGCCATTCTTGTCAGTCTTCTTTCTAATGAGCTGTCTTGTAGGAGATCTGAGTAAAAAGGCAAGGGGTGCTAGCCCTTGCATGACATCTTGAATGGTAAGATTATTCCATGACTGGAGCCTTTGATGTCTCACTACCAAACAAAACTAAAGATTGGAGTTGGAGCCTCTCTGATGGATGGCCTGGATGTGCTGGAGGAGCGTACTGGAATGCCAGTTGGCTTTGCATACTGGTCAGGTTTTATTATTGTGATATGGGAGAGGTTAGGTCCTTGCACTCATCCCTATGATTCTCAAAAGTTTGTAAGTGAGACTAAAATCTACAAGAACATTTGAATAAACTAGAGGTGGTGAAAGTGATGGTGTTGTGGGTTATATTCAGAGGACCTTCTCTTAAATAGTGTCTCTTGCTACATTTTTTGAGTTTTTCCATTGTAGAAAACCTGTCAGAGAACAGCCTGCCACACTTTGTGTTGTTGCAATGGTAACTGAAGAAGTAGGGCCAGTGGGCTGGAAGGTCAGTGAAAACAGAGCCATAGAGAGCAACTTCCTCTGAAGCTGTGAAGAAAGTCATGCCTTGTAGTGGTTGTGTTAGACCTAAAAAACCCCCAAAATGATACTTAGTTTTGAATAGTAAAGGTTCTTGTCATTTCTAATGTTTCATGAATGGTTATCAGCAAATGTGCCACCATTTCATTTAGCTAGAGTGTTAATCAAAGAGAGTTATTTGGCTAACTCAACTTTATGCTTTGTTAGAAGATTTATTTGTGCATATTTCCTTCAAGTTCAGAAATGCAAACCATTGAAAACAGCATTTTTGGACTGGGGAGTGATTCAAATCCCTTAGCTAGGGTGAGAAGCTGCTGTATTCTGTCATAAGGCAGGAAGAAATTAAGAGTTTTGAGAGTTAGCTTGAGGTATCTCAGACTTGCCTTCCATCAGTTTGAGTGGTTTTCTGCTTGGATCTGTGGTCCTGAGAGAAGTTGTGTGGAAGGCAGCTCTTCTGTGTGTTGCCGAGGGTGTCTGTCTAGGGCCTTTGGTACAAAGGCAACTGGATGAGCTCTGAGGAGCTGATACAAATGGAAGACCACCTGAGTCATCAGTGGCAGTGATCCTTTTGACCACAGCAGCTCAGGTGATGAAACTGTCAGCTCATTTGGCCAGGTGGGAAAGTGAACGAGTCTTGTGTAAGAGGCTCAGGTTTGGTTTGCAGTGGCACCCATGGGAACTGCCTGTGATTGTAGACACCAAGCAGTCAAGGATCACATCAGATGTTCACATTGTCACCACATCTTCTGTGCTTGCAGCCTTAGCTCCTGGCCATCGCATCCTCTCCCTTTACTGTGCGTGCGCGCGTGTGTGTCTAATGCTCGTACTGCTTTTCTTCCTTACTGCTGCCAAGTTTGATGCCCCTGGGCCCTTCCAGGAGGGAGCCAGCCTGTTGGATCTGGATTTTGATCCCATTAAACCAGATGCCACTGTGGGGAAGAACCCCACACCTGCCTCCCAGGTTGGTTCATATCATCATTCCTTCTTCTTTCATAACTGACTTGTTGCCAAGTGCAGCATGACCTGCACCCACATGAATGATAATGTGGACCTGAGTAGTGGGTAGCTGGGCTGGGTGCCCAGAACTGTGCCTTGCAGATGGGCACTTTGGTCTTCTCTGCTGGTGGTGTAAGTACACTGAGAATCAGGTAGCTATTAGCCTAGCCACAGTTTGGCGCTAGTTGTTTGTGGGATACATGTGCTTTGTTCTGATAATCTATTGACTGACAACTTGTTCAACCTCGTGTATGTTCTTCCTTGATTAGCATCCTGTGTATGCTCTATGGATTGAAACTGTTGCACTCTGGATGCGAGTTCAGCCTCAGTTCTGTGCTCCTGCTATAAACTGCTCTCAAAGGCACTGATAGTCTGCAGATACTTAAGGTCAATAAAGCTATAGATGGTTACTGAAGTCATGTGAAACCCTTCTTTTCAGGATGTAACACAGCCTCTGTTCATAGTTAAGAAGTAGCTTCCTCCCTGAGCATATTGCTGCACAGTGCACTATTAACAAAGGATGACTAATTGTGGTCTGGTCTGTACCTGTTCGCTGTCAGAGGCAGGTGGGCTGTGCTTGATTTTGTGTCTAGATGGCTGGAGATTTTGAAGTGCATTCTGGATTTGGTTGTTGTCTTCACCAAGACTTTCTATTTCATATGTATGAAATGGTTATTTTTCATGTGTGGCTGCCATTAAAATGTGTAATAAACATAACTGGGATGTTTGCAGTGTTTCTCCAGTATCATCATGTCAAGTAGGCCTATGTAACACAGATTTTTGTGGCAGTAAGACCTCTTTTATTAGAGAAATCAAACATTAGCCATTAAAATGTTGTATTTTCAAGATACTGGTTGTTATCATAGTTCAATACACACCAGTGTGGCAAGTTGCCACTTTCTTTAAGTGGGCACATTGGCATTTTGTGTCTTCTTGCCTGACAGAACAAACTGCATGCCAGGTTATGCTTATTTTGAAAATCCATTTACTGAGACTTATTTCTAATCTGATTTACCAGTTAGAACTTGGATAAATTGGTACACCCGTGTAGGATGCAAGTATAAATTTGGCTTGAAATTGAATTATTTGCTACCTTTCCCACAAGCAGCAAGTATTATGCTGAGTGGGCTTTTCAAAATTCCTTAGTAGTAGCATATTTGGTGTTGTAATGCATTTTATTATTAGCTTCAGAAGTCACTAAGAGTCTGAAATCAATACTTTCTAGGAGTAATCACAGTACAAAACCTAGTGAAAACCAATGCAATCAAATTTATTTCCTATAAAATGGGCACTAGGGCAAAGAGTAAATTTTTTGATATTTCACTACTGATTCAAAGACATTGCTTGAAGTCTTACTCTGAAATCATGCTAAGTCTAATGGGTGTAGGCATATGGGAACATACTTAACCCTGAGAGACCACAAATTCATGAAGCTTTGTTTTGGGTTTGGGGTGGTGCCGTTTTGTGGTTTTGTTTTGAGGTTTTGTGGTTTTGTTTTGAGGTTTTGTGGTTTTGTTTTGAGGTTTTGTGGTTTTGTTTTGTTTTTAATGGCTATATGATCTGCCACTGATAACTGAATGTGGCTGGACTGTCTCCCTTCACACCAGAGGTAGAAAAACCCCTTACTCAAATGCCTTGGTACTTAAGTTTGAGTATGCAGTGGGAGGGTTGCATAAATTTAGGTACTAAAAAGTGTTTTAAAAACGTGTAGAGATAAGTGCTGTTGAATGTGTGTGTCTGCTTCAGTCTGATCAGCATCTGTAATGTTTGTACTCATGGAAATAATCACCTGTAAATGTTTTATTTTTGTTGCTCTTTGACACGCTTAGTCTTTACCTTGGGATTTATGGGAGGTAAGAACTTCATGTGGCTTTCATCTGTCATGTACTATGCATGTGCCACTGCCATCTCTGTGTGCATACTTGTCTCCTTTCCCTCACTGCCTTTGCTTTCCACAGATCCCAAACAGTTGCTCCATGTGCTACTGAACACACTTTTACACCTCTGTGAAGCCCCAGCGGCAGCCAGATGTTTGCAGATCAGTTCTGGCACTCAAACTTTGTCACCAACAGTGCACAACCTCATTGCTTTTCCATACTAACTTGCTTTTCTTTCCTTTGGCTTGATGCTGTGACATTCTCCTCAAGATTAATCCCACTGTGGCATCATGCTCACCCTCCACACTCCACGATTTCCTAAACTCTGTACATCCTCTTGGTCTTGTGTGAAATGCATAAATGTCTCAGCTGCCCCTCATCCTTACTGCCTGTACAATTTGGTATACATATATGTTTGGAATTACCTGTGGTGTTTGCTGTTCATTGATCATCATTGACAGAAAGGCTGGCATTAAATAGCTCAGCCTGTGTCTACACTGAAAATTAAGTTCAGGCCCGACTTACCTGGCATCTGCCTCAACCTCAGCATTGAAGCTTGCTACATGTTCTGCATCTGAACCAAAGCCAGACCCTCATTTATGCCCTCTTGATGTATTTGGCCTAGGAAGGTCTCATTGCTCCAGATTAGCCCACTGGGAGATACTCAAGTACAACTATTTTTGAGCCCCTCTGGACAAACAGCCAGCTGTGTGGACAGAAAGCATTTGATCTGGGTACTCATGCCTGCTACTTGAGCTGGCTGTATACCACGGGCTAGATATAATCACATGTCCTTGGCTTGTGCTGGGGATTTAAGTCCTGCCAACATTCTCAAGGGCCAGATCACTGCCTAGAGTCAATACTTGGGAGGACATGACTTAACCTTTCCTGAGAGCCTGGCCCAAGGACTCACTCTGGCCAGTGCTCCCCTTCACATAAGGGAAATCACAGAATCAAAGAAACATTCAGGTTGGAAAAGACCCTTGGGATCACCAAGTCCAACTGATAACCCAACTCCACAAGGTTCAGCCCTAAACCATATCCCCAAGCAAAATATCTATCCACTGTCAGTGTTTGACATCTGCCATTTCCCTGTATGTGCATTGTCAACCTGTCTTACTAAAAAAGAAAAGAAGTCTGTGTTTTGGCAAGGAAAGATCTTGTGACTTTCAAGTGGATGGGCAGGGGTGAAGTATGACCATATCTGATTGAGCTGTGCTTACAGTCTGGGTGTAAAATGTGTTTTGGGCCATTTCTCCCATCCTGGAAACTGATTTCACCCAAAGGACAATTTAGTCAAACAGGGAATGCTACTAGACAAGAAGTTCTTACCATATCAATCTTCACCTTCGCATACTATACATGGTTAAAGAGCAGAGTTCCCTATAGCTGGAAAATCCTCCTCTTGCTCTTCAGGTCTTCTAAAGTGTATTTGTGCTAATGTTGTTCTTAGCTGTTGATGAGAGGGGACTTGTTGCATGCTTACATAGTCCCATATGCCATGAGGTTAAAAACTGCAGAGAAACTTGGATGCAACAGAACTTGCTTAGTTCTACAGACTAGCAAACTTTCATTTGGTGTGTATGATGATGCTGTTGGAATAAGACAAGCTTCCAAACCTGGCAGCAGCAGCGAGAAATTCTTCCTCTTCCCTCTATAGTGTTGTTACGTGGCTGTAAATGCTTTTGCAGGCCTTGGGATGCCCACAGGTACAAAGAAAAATGAGTAGCTGACATAAAAATGCCCTTTGTGGGAATACAGAGTATTAATTTAGATTAAATTTCTGTAGTTATTACATACTGGTTTAGCAAATCACCAACTTTTAAGAAAGGAGTTCATGTTGAGTTCCTTTTCACTTGTCCACATGGTTTTTATGTTTGGCCAGATAAGAGTTGGACTGGCATCTGGCCCAGTTCTGGTTTTTACTGAATCCAAATAAAAAGAAACCTGGGGTTCTGCAAAGAGGTGTGTGTGCTAGCTGGTGTAGAGAGCAAATGGATATAAACTGGCCATGAAGATTCTTGGACTGCAAATTAGACCCTTGACTTTTTTTTTGTTAGGAGTCTTCCCAGGTGCTGCCTGACCAGTCTTCTAAGAGGTTGATATGCAGTATTGATGCTACCAGATCAACTTACTTCCTGCATTGCTGCAGGTTCTGGAAGGGACAAATAAATGTCTTTAATTTTGTGTTAAAACAAACAAGGGAGAATAAAACTTTGAGCCTCTGGAAGTGTGTCAGAGGTGTTTGGTTGATCTTTACTTGTGTACAGAAACCCCTGTCCACAGGCTTCCCAGAACAGTCTCTGTCAGGCAGTGATTTGTAGGTGATGCTGAATATTTCTCCCTGGTGATGGCATCTTTTGTGGGTTAGAATCTCCCCGCCCTGCGAACACAGATGTGTCCATGTGTGTGCACACCACGTGCAATTTTCAGAGCAAATTCTTAGTAACAGAATATTCACAACAGAATCCAAATTCACACCTCTTTGGGCCTATCCAAAAGTCAACTGGGTCACAGTTACCACAGTTTTCAATTCAATTTAATTCAGTACTGATGTTATATAGGTGCTGGGTCCAGACTAAGTTCCCTATCTGGACAGTTTATTACCATGCTTTCCTGTTTCTGGGAGTATGCAAAGGCTTAAATATGTCTTGTTTGTTGGTTCTTGGAAGTAGCCTGTTCCAAGATCCTTGTTCCTTGGCATGAGAGAATACAGAGCCACATACAAGTGGGCAATATATATAGTGATAGGTACTGGGCATGTATAAAGTAGGTCTGTGACTTAGATTGTGAAAACAGAGGCATACAGGATGTTTTGGTGTCTCATTGATTTCTTCTGGAGTATTTATTGCCTGCTGTGTGGCTGGAGTGAGGGAATGCAGACTTGACTGTCGTTTTCCTGGGTAGCAGAGAAAGAGCAAAACAAACCTAGCAAGACCCTGAGGTTTATCTCCTATTTGTCAGCAGATGGCAGCAGTCAACCGCATAGAGCACTGGAACAGACTGAGCTGCGCTTTTCTGCACAAACACGCAGCTGTAACGAGTGTTAACTGTCCACCTGGATGACTTTTGTCTTGCAGCCTGCAGAAGCAGCTCATGCAGGAGCTGAAGCAGCTGGTTCAGAAGCAGCAGCTGGAGCTGAAGCATCTAAAACTGAAGCCGATTCAGGATCGGTGAGCACCCTGACAGACTGCAGTCTCTTTTCCCCATCACATCTTTGTCATATAGCAAATGTGGACAGTGGGCTGGGAAAAGGGATATGTGACTGCTTGGAAGAACACAGCTCTGCTATCCCAGCAGTTGCAAAGCTCTTATTCAGTGGACAGAGTTACTTGCTGCATTTTATCTGTGTAATGATTAGGGAGAAACTCTGCTGGAAGATCCATAAAAAGAACTATTCCTTCACCCATGTTATGAAGGCAGCCCACAGCCCATACTGTACTAAGCTTGCATTGTCTGCTGAATTCTTCCTTGCACGATGTTAACTTTGCCTACCCTGTCCTCTGGGCTGTCACCTGAACGCCTGGAGTTCCTCTTTTTTTCCTGACACGGTCACCTTTGTAGGGAACTGGAGTAAGTCCCATCTCATGGTCTCTTGGTTCCCATAGGCTGTTGCACTTGAGTTGTTGGTTCCATGAGGGCTCTACAAGAACTGTGTTGTGACCATAGCAGGTGGGAAATGTCCCAGAAAAATTCCCTTTTGTCTTAAACAAAGGAAGGCAGCAATCACCTCTCCTGCCTTCTTGCTGCTGCCTCTGCTGTGCTTGGAGTATCATTGTTGCTGACTCGTGCTGGGAAAACCTGCTGAAGCCATGGGAGGGTTTGGGATGTGGATCCACCAGGGTGGACTTGGAGCTGCAAGTTTCAATTCTCTTTTCTCAATGACTTTTTTGTCTTCCCTGGCTGCTGCTGCCTGCCAGAACTCTCTGCCTGCTGTTGTTGTGGAAACTTTCCCTGCTACCATCAATGGCACTGTGGAAGGAGGTGCCTCATCTGAAAGAGCTGACATGCCCCCAGGATTTCTGTTCAAGGTGAGTGTGTGGTGGTGGGGTACTGAGTTCCTGGTGACTTTTTTCTCCTGTAACGAATTAACTACTTTTACTCAGCATAGCCATGCTGCATTGAAATGGAGAAAGGAAGTTGAAGGAGAGATACACCTTACTCTCCAGCAGCCCAGCTTCATTCACTTCCAGATCCTTCAAAGAACTGTATAAGAGCATTGGTGTCTAAATGCCTGGCTGAGCTGTCTCCTGCACTTGTTTCTGATGGTATGGTAGTGTCAGTCACAGACTCTGGATAGTAGAGAAGAAGTTGTGCTCCAAACTAGAAAAGTTAAACTTTACAATACAATACAATACAATACACCAGGTTGGAAGAGACCTTCAAGATCATCGCGTCCAACCCATCAAACAATCCAACCCACCCAACAACTAGACCATACAGCCAAGCACCCCATCAAGTCTTCTCCTGAACACCTCCTGTGAAGGTGACTCCACCACCTCCACGGGTAGCCGATTCCAATGGGCAATCACTCTCTCCGTGTAGAACTTCTTCCTAACATCCAGCCTAAACCTGCCCTGGCGCAGCCTGAGACTGTGTCCTCTTGTTCTGGTGCTGGATGCCTGGGAGAAGAGGCCAACCTCTGCCTGGCTACAACCTCCCTTCAGGTAGTTGTAGAGAGCAATAAGGTCACCCCTCAGTCTCCTCTTCTCCAGGCTAAGCAACCCCAGCTCCCTCAGCCTTTCCTCATAGGGCTTGTGTTCCAAACCCCTCACCAGCTTTGTTGCCCTTCTCTGGACACGTTCCAGCAAGTCAACATCCTTCCTAAACTGAGGGGCCCAGAACTGGACACAGTACTCAAGGTGCGGCCTAACCAGTGCAGTGTACAGGGGCACAATGACCTCCCTGCTCCTGCTGGCCACACTGTTCCTGATGCAAGCCAGGATGCCATTAGCCTTCTTGGCTGCCTGGGCACACTGCAGGCTCATGTTCAGCCTACAATCAACCAGTACCCCCAGGTCCCTCTCTGCCTGGCCACTCTCCAGCCACTCTGACCCCAGCCTGTAGCACTGCCTGGGGTTGTTGTGGCCAATGTGCAGAATCCGGCACTTGGATGTGTTAAATCTCATGCCATTGGACTCTGCCCATCTGTCCAGCCTGTCGAGGTCCCTCTGCAAAGCCTCTCTGCCCTCCAGCAAATCAACTGCTGCCCCCAGCTTGGTGTCATCTGCAAATTTACTGATGATGGACTCAATGCCCTCATCCAGATCATCAATAAAGATGTTGAAGAGCATGGGGCCCAGTACTGATCCCTGGGGCACACCACTAGTGACAGGCCGCCAGCTGGATGTGGTGCCATTCACCATTACTCTCTGGGCTCGGCCCTCCAGCCAGTTCCTAACCCAACGCAGTGTGCTCCTGTCCAAGCCACGGGCAGCCAGCTTGGCCAGGAGTTTGCTGTGGGGAACGGTGTCAAAGGCCTTGCTGAGGTCCAGGTAGACCACATCCACAGGCCTCCCCACATCCACCAGGCGGGTCACCTGATCATAGAAGGAGATCAGGTTGGTCAGGCAGGACCTGCCCCTCCTAAATCCATGCTGGCTAGGCCTGAGCCCCTGGTCATCCTGAAGTGCTTTGATGCAAGTGGCAAATGAAGGAGAGTTGGAAACACTAGTGGGGACACAGAATATTGTGTTTGAGGACATCAGAAATCCAGGATGAACAGGAAAAAAAAAAAATAGGGTAAGACAAGGAAGTCTGGTGGGTGTTGTGAAGATGCCAAAGATCTCTCATGGTGTGTTTTGAAGGTGTGGAAGGAGTGATTATGGGTGAGCATAGGCCACAAATTTATTGTGCATAACAGAATACAGTAGCAGGACAGCACAGATGCACAATGCCCAGAGAAATGACAGTCTACTGTTACAGGAATACTTTTCTTCTGCTTTACTCATGTCCATACATAATTTTACCTTTTACAATTTTTCTTTCTGGAAGATGTATCAAGAGCAGGAGAATGACAGAATTCTGAAGAACAACCATGTATGGACTGTTTACAGGCAGTGTTATAGTGCCTGAAGAGGAGAGTTGTGGTTTGAAGTAGAAAAGCTGTAATGCAGGTGTTGGTAGGAATTAGGCTCAATACCAAAGAGAAAACCTGGCAAAATATAATCACTTGGAAGACCAAACTGATACTCTTCCCTACATTGTTGTGTCAGAGATAGGAGGCTGAAATCTCCAGTAATCTTGCAGTCCAGCTGTAAAAAGAGTACAGGGCACCAGGCTTTCTACCCTGTGAGGCTTTTAGGCCCATACCATGGTAATTCAACTGTCCTAAGTAAGGATGGGGAGCTGCTGATGCACAAGAAGTAGCATGAGACTCACCAGGATGCCCTTGTGGCAAATGTGAGCTGCATGCCAGGCTGTATAAACAAGCAAGTAGCCATGTGGAAAAGTGGTTGTTGCCAGAAATGTGGCATTTCTCATCCAAACTTGCCTTGCCTCAAGTAACACAATGGATCAGATGGCCTCCAAAGGTGTCTTCCAACCTCAAAGCCGTGTCACCCATTTTAGAGCTGTGTGAAAAAAGTCTGGCCTTACCTAAGCTCTCCTCTCCCCATAGGTTCAAGCTATGCATGATTACACAGCCACTGACAGTGACGAGCTGCAGCTGAAGGCTGGGGACGTGGTGCTTGTGATTCCATTTGAAAACCCTGAGGAGCAGGTGAGTGGGGAATACAGGGTGTGAGCCTGGGTCAGGAGGAGACAAGATGATTTCCAAAGCTGCTGCTTCCTCCACTAACAGTCGGCTGGCTGGATGCAGAGCCATCAGTTTGTGGCTGGGAGATGGCAAGAGAACAGGTTGTCCTTGAGCTTGAGATTGCCTTCCTGCATAAGAGTGGAGGACACTGCTTGTGACTGGAAAGTGAAGACATTATCATGCATAAAGCATGTGAAAAAGCCAGGGCTTCCTGTCCATATTGGGGCATGTGAGCCAATACAATGGCTTCCTTGATCAGGGACCCCAGCAGAGCCCATACTTTGCCTTCTAAACTTGACTCCTAAACTTGATGCACATTCCCTGTGAACGGTGCAGACTGTGGCATTGCCAGGAGTGACCACCCACCTATGACGATACTTTTTTCTCTTTTGAGAAATGCTGGAGCTCTGAGAAAGCAGCTTGCCGTGGGTGGTCTTACACTTCAGCACAGCAATGGCTATGACAGTGTTTGGTCAGGAGATGGCAGCAGAGCCGAAGACTAGAGCAGGTTGCTCAGCCTCGCAGAACGGTTTAACTGTCAGTCTCGAAACTGCATTTAATTGTTGATATTTTTCTTCATTCCGAGCTATTTCTAAAAGTCTTGAGTAAAAGCTCCTCACTTACTGTGTTTCAGAGCTTCCAGCTGATAAAGTCTGCAGCAGTTTTACTACTTTGTCTGAGGAAGGTGGTGGTTTTGTAAAATTCATGCTCATGTCTCCAGTTTTTTTGTTTGGAAAAGAAAGGGAATTCTCTGAACTGATTTAGTAGTCACCAGCTTTGTGAGTTTGGCCAAGCCCAGGCAAGATCTGGATTCCACAAAGAGTAAAAGGAAGGTGTTGTAGTTCACTTGCAATAGAAGGTGTAGATCCTTTTTGTTGTGGCTTAGCTGTTGGCTTTGTGAATTATGGAGGGAAACCTTTCTGCTGCTTCTGAAATGGGAGCTATAATGTGCCTGCAATTCTTGCAGAGCTAGGTGCTCTTGGTGGGAAGAGTTGTATAGGAAAGAGGCAGAGATTCCTTCTGGAGACAAAACTTCACTGTGTGGGACTGCTCTGCATGATCATTTGTGAGCATTTCTTCCTCAGAAAACTTTCTGGATGGGAAATGAGTGGCAGTTTCCCTAGTTTCTGTGCTATGAGGTGGCATTTGTGGAGCAGAGTTTCTCAATGCCCTATGTTTGCACTCTAGCTGGATGTGGGTGCAACAGCCATGAACTCGAGACTCTCCAAGCTGCAGAGGGTGAGCTCTGAGTGTTGCTAACATGATGCTGTAGCTGTACTGAAGTCCTCTAACCTTCCTACAGTGTATCTTGTGCAACAGCTCATTTCCCTAACCTCGACCATATGCAACCAGAAAACGTTAGCTGTTAACATGTGCATGAGAGCTGCGCACGTGAGTGGAAGAGGCTTAGGATAGTAGACTGTGATCCATGTCCCCAGTTTGCAGCTCAGTTGTTGGTTTGTGGGTACATCAGCCAGGCCTGGATTCATCTCTCTTGATAGAAGAAAGGGTGGAGGTCAGCAATGCTTCTGAACTGGCACTTCAAGTGACGTGGTTCAGAATTGGCAAGGGTCAGTCTGGGTCCTTGTGTCTAATCCCCATGGCTGAGGAGACACTTCTTAGCAGGATGCAGTGGGAGTGATGCATGCTGTATGGCACAGATGCTATGTGCAAAGGGATGAGCTTTTGTGCTTGCTGTGCTGTGAGCTGGAAGCTGCCTTCCAGACACTCAAGCCCAACATCTTGCCTAGTCATTTGTCTTCCTGATTTATGGCATGTCAGTCCTCCTGCAGCCCCTGCAGCTGGCTGCTGCAGATGGGCTCCCATCTCATGCCATTCCTGTGACATCCCTCGAATGCTCAATTCTAAGGCAGCAGCAAGGGCCAAATGAACCTGAAGGGAATGGGAAACTGTACAGCCTGCAGGGAACTGGAATGCAGTGGCTGGCCTGGGCTGCTGCTACCAGAAATATGCAGAGAACGGGGCAAGAGGGTAGAAGCTGCCAAATGGCAGCAGAAAGCAGTATGTGCCCCATGGGTCCCCTCTGGTGAGGGCTGAGTTGCTCCTGCGCTGTGCAGGTACTTCTTTGAAGAATTTTCAAGGAAGGCATTGCTTCACCCAGGTAACTCCTCCCAGTTCCAGGAAAGCAGAAATGTCAGGACAGCTGTGTGAACCACACACACTCATGCCCTATTTCTCCACAGCTCAGGGCATCTGGTTGCCTGAGCACTTCTGCCCTGGCAAGTTAGGTAGTTGAATGTGATTATGCATTTCTAAGTGAGCCTGGTGCATGCTTTGCCCAGAGGAGTGAATACTGCATGGAGGACCACTGGCTCCAAACTCAACAGCCTGCTCTGACTGTTGAGTTTGGAGGCAGCAGTTGCCCATGCAGCAATCTTGCTTTGTGCTGCAATCTCATCCTGTAGGCTGCCTCACGGCAAATGACTCACATGAGTGGATATATTCAAACACTGAGGGAATGCTTCTATGGTAGCAGATCCAAGGCATGCAGAGAATAGGGTGGTTGCACACCTGAACTGCAAGCAGTTCAGCCTTCTCTTGTCATGTACTTTGGAGAGAGCAGAAATCTCAGTGCTAGCAGATAGAGGGTGGGATGTCTGGTTCTCTTCCTGGACAGGTTCTACCAAGCACAGCTCCATTTGCCTCAGTGAAAATTCATCCATGTTTATAGGTGTATAGATTGGGTGGCTAGAGAAGACCCTTGTGACAGACATTGAGTCTTACATCACATGTAGCACAAATTTGGGAGTTTTGCCAACCTCGCCTTGCATCGAGCCCAAAAGACTGATGGGTTTTGGGGAGATGGGTTGAGCTCCTCAGGTCCCAGTTCTCATAGAACAGATTTTCAGCATAGCAAGTAAGTCTCAATTTGTCTGTACCACCTCTCTGAAATGCTAATCATCTAGGTGCCCTGACTGAAACAGAGGATGAGCAGCTCCAGTGAATGATCCATCCTTCCAAAAACCTGTGACCAAGGTGAATAGGATGAATTGCACTATGGAGGTGCTTGACACTGTAGAGAATGCTACACCCAAAGATGATTCCTATCCAGAATTTCTGCTTCAATGAGTGTAAATTATGACATGTTTGTATTACACTTGATAATTGTTTACATTTTTATTGTCTGTAGGCACTCTGGGTATCAGTTTTGGTACTGACTCAGGTGGGGTGTATTCTTCTCCCTGTTTAAGGGGGAATGAAAGCATTTCCCCCCCCCCCCCTTCCTGGATTGTTTCCAAGCCAGATATGAGCATGGCTTTGATAGTGCCTTGACACCTCCCTGGCCTGTGCTCTAAGAAAAATCCCTGCTCACATCTGATCTGTCTTTTCCCCCAGGATGAAGGATGGCTGATGGGCGTGAAGGAGTCTGACTGGATCCAGCATAAGGAACTTGACCAATGCCGAGGGGTTTTCCCTGAGAATTTCACTGAGCGGGTGCAGTGAAGGCCCAAGCCCACCAGTCACATTTCTGCTGGAAGAAACAAGTTTTCTGGTAGATAATTGAGGAAAGAGCAGCAAAATGAAAAGAGGAGAGAATTTTAAAGGAACAGAAGCCTGAAATAAAAAGTCAACTTAAAGGGTGTGTTCTTCTTGAAGGGCAGGGTTGCAGAAGTAAATTGCAATTCAAAGTGTTATCAAAATATACACATATTGATAATAATAAGGCAAGTCAAATGCCCTCTTCCCCTTTTGATTTTAACAGCATTTGGATTCAGAGGACTGATGCAGAAGCAACTGAGTGTGGTTCTCTATTACTGCATTGACTGGATTGGCGAGATGTCAGTCTGATCCCTGGAAAGGCAGTGTTTGTTTAATGGCTTGAGAGCAGAAGCTGTGTTTGCTCTTGGATGGGTTAATCTGTTTTGTCTTGAAGGTGGCTTGCATGGCAACCGTAAAAAATCAGCCTTCCCTACCTGTTCAACCATCAGTAGGCCAAAATTTCGGTTATGCTGTTGACAAAATATTTAGTGTATGGTGTTCATCAATACAATGTGTGTGTGTGTGTTTTGTTTTCTTCCTTCAAAACAGCGTTACACAAACTGTGATTTTGTACGGGTGAAGACAGAGGAAACTTACATGGAAAGGGCATGGAAAAGATGAAAAGTGTGAAGCTGTGCTTGGTCCAAAGCTCTTTCAAATGCAGACACCTAAATTCTTGCTGTGGTATTGCCCTGTGAAATGCTAAGGGAAATGGACGAATTCAAGAGGAGAAACAAGGCAAAACATGTGGACACCATTTAGATGGCTCTGAAATTCAGGAGAGGGAATCCTCTGCCACTAAAACCCCGCGGGTGGTTTCAGAAAAGCTTAGATTCGTGTAGGAGGAAGTTCACTCTAAAATTTGTCTAGTTAGAAAATTTGCTTTTAAAGAAAGAGGCAAGGGAAGGAAATTTTTTTTTTTTTTTTTTTCTGAAAGAATATTTAAGAAAAAACACCAAGGGGGAAAAAAACTCCCAATTTGCTTTCTGTGTTCTTAACTGGCATTGCTATTTGTGGAATAGTAGTTCTTGTTTTCCTTTGAAGAGTTCTGTAAGTGAACTAATTGTTAGATCAGCTTTCTCCAGTGCTGTGCTGGTGATCAAGTTAACCTCTATGATACTCATGGCTGCAAAATGGCTGCATGACTTCACGATATTTTAATGCATTAGGAAGGCAGGCAAGAATATCAAAGTGTCAGTGTCAAGAAGACACTCTGCAGTCTAATACCAGTGCTGAGACCTTTCCTGTACCTTTCCTTTGCTTCTGTTTGTTTTTGAGTTCTGCTTTTAAGATTAAACAGAGGACAAGGCTGTTTCGGAGTGCATATTACACTTGCTAAAATAATCCAGTCTGACCCTCCAAGGCTCTAAAGTCCCATGAAGGTACTTTAAACTTTACTTGAATACTGATGCAGCTGGCAAGCAGGTCAGGCTGTTATTTTGTTATGGCTTTCCCTACCCCCACCATGATCTTTCGGTCTTGAAGGGATTTTTAACAGTGAGGTTACCTCCTGCTGTAAAGGGACAGGAGCACTCTCTGAAATAATCTTCCTAACTGTTAGGAGCTGGCTTTTGTCAAAGATGCATGGAATGCTGACACACACACACACACACTACTGAAATACTCACCTTTTCCAGTCTGTTTTCATTATTTGTAGGGCAAAAATGAATTCACTTTTTTAAAAAAAAAGTTAGTTCAGAGGGACAGGTCAGATGTTGATTAGGAAATATATCATAGATCAGATAATTTCTGGAGTTCCTCCTGCTTTCGGCCTTGGGAGGTGATCCATGATAGTTAGTTACAATGCTGCAGGCGTCAAATTCTGTCCTATATACTCAAATCCTTTCTCTTTCTCTCTCTTTTTTTGTCTAAATAAATATACAAGAATTTATTTTTTACTTCACTGTTATAAAACCTAACAGTATTTAGGAGTAACTGCTCACAGTACAGAAGGACTGGACTCCACGTGTTAGAGTATGGTGAGCTGTTGCTTTAGAATGCTATCCTGCTTGATTTATCTTTTTTTTGTCCCCTTTCCTTTTTTTTTTTTCTTTTTTTTTCTTTTTTTTTTTTTTTTTCCCACCAGGATTGTCTTTATTATTCCTCTTGTTTTTCAAAGTATCTATTTTTCTGCATTTGTGACTCCCATTACTCCTTTAAAGAGTATTCATTTAAAAAAATATACCTTTAAATATACATAGAAATATATATATTAAGAAGCGGGTTGATCCAATTAACATAATACTGTCAGCTTGAAATGTTTATTTTTATGCAAAACCTGTGGATTGTTTTGTTTCTTAGTGACAAGAATCTAAGTACCAGAGCTGTGATTTTTTTTTGTTTGTTTGTTTGTTTGTTTGTTTGTTTTGCAAGTAACTGTTCTAGAGCATTTAGGAAGTTGTGCTGATACCTAATTTATTGTGGGTTTTTTTTTTTTGTTGCTGCTGTTGCTGTTGTTGTCTGCTGCTGAACCAGATGACTGTCCCAGCAAAGATCCTTGTAAGGCCTTTTCATTTTACTGAGCTTGCAAAGCAACTATTCAGTACTGTATTGTCCCTGCAGAAGTGGCAACACTCTGCAAAAAGGGGATGTTGTTTTCAGGTCACAGGAGCGATGCTCAAATATTGCTAGTGGGGAGGATGTTGCATCTCTCCATTTGCTTTCCCTCAACCTCAAAATCCCAACCCCTGAACCCTCTTGCTTAGAGCAGGTAGAGTGGGTTACCTGGATCTTGCACTGCTCACAAATAAGTGGTGTCAGCACATCGTAGATTCTGAAAATGCAGGATCAGACCCACAGTGTATAAATTGCCTTATATGAGGGTAGGATGGCATAGCAGGAAGCTTGTAGATGGCAGCATTTTTGGAGCCAGGAGGTTTCTTGTCTCCTCATGTTCAGCCCATGTTATCAGCCAAAACTCTCCTGTTTTCAGTATTTTTCTGTCTGCTAAATGCTTTGAATCTGGTTGGTGTTAGCTGGTGAAATGAACTTCCCATTTTCTTTGGCTTAGGACTGATTCACATAGAAGGAGGGACAGCAAATTCCCAAGCAGGCTGTGCCCACAGTGTTTTTTTTTTTCAGTTTGCAGGCTGAACTGAAAAATCCAGGGGAAAAATTTGTAAGGGTGACCTGAGACAGTTTGTTTCTCTCCCCCCCCCATTTTCTCAGTGGAATGAAAAAGGGGGAAAAAAAATCAAAACACTTAAAAAAAAAGTCTTTCAAACAAAAACAAAGCATTCATTTGTAGGGAAAACACATCATGGCTTGGGCTATAAGAAGTTGCTTTGAAGCAAAAATGTGAAACTTTCTGTTTTGAAAATGCTGAAAGAAATGTTTTAATAGTGTTTTTGCCTTTGCCACCTTTTCTTAATCTGATGACTGATTTCAGTTCACCCTAAACTGTACTTTTTGGTGAATACATTAACCACTGAAGAGAACCCAAAGAAGCCTATTGCCCAGTTCTGCTCCACTGACAGGTGCACTGGACACATTTGAGGAATTACCTGGTATCTGGCCCAGCAAAGCTGCTGTTTCCCCATCTAATAATTTTCCACTTGACTGTTTACTAGGTAAATAATAAAAGCTTCTCTCATCCCATGCCACTGACTGGTTTTGTAGCCTGGCTTAGAAAGATGTTCTTGCTCTCTTGGTCTCAGTTTGGTCAGATTTATGACTATGGATTTACAACACTGCTCCAGTTTGAGCCCAGTCCCACTATGCAGTAGGAATTACCTTTTGTCCAACTGATAAAGATATAAGGCATTGCCTTTTCTTCCTTTTTCTCCCTTAGTGAAGTCAGTAATATATCTTTATTAGATAGAATTAGGGAAGGGTCCCAGGGTAAAGATGGATGCGTTGTTCCAGGCAAGACTCCTGCGTAGCTTGTGCTGTTTTCCATGGGCATTCCTCAACTGCCTGCTTTTACTACCTTTGTGTTTCTTGGCTGCAAAGGTGATGCAGTAAAAGGAATTGTGCAGGCTTTGTTCCAGCTGCTCAATGCTAGTCCTGCTTTGTGATCTGTTTGCCACAATGCTTGAAGCGTTCACAGTGGTAGAGCCCTTGTCTGTCCCACTGTCTAAAGACAGTGGCCAAGGCAAACACCCCAAGGGTCTCTCTTTTATGACCTGGAGCAGGTGTGAGGGCTCCATATTCTGCCTGGAATTGGGATGTCAGCTCACTTAAGATTTGTAGCAGCCTCTTGAAGGGAAAAGGCCCCAACCTAAGGAGGTGCTGGGGGAGGATGGAGGGATGACACATTACCTGTTTTAAATTTGGGCTGATGCGCTGAATGCCTCACCTCATGATTCCAGGGAGGTCCAGAACCTCTTTGTTTAGAGATGAGAACAAAATATTAGTGGTCAGGATGTGCACAGTAAATATGCTAACATGTTTCTCTCCTGCACAGGATGTTTAGTTCAGTGTTTCCTCTTTCCCCTGTCAGACAGATTGAATGCTTTCTGCACTATTGTGTAAGTTTTGGATTCTGTGCAGTCCATACTCCAAAACAGTGAATATCTTTTACTGGAAGATGCAGAGATATCTCTCTCAGCCCTTTCTAGGAAGAGCTACCACCCTTCCACCAGCAAGGTCTGTGTGCTACTAACAACAGTAGCCCCTGATTTCAGTGACCTCAGTGGTCTTTCAGTATCTGGCCCTATTCTCCAGCTCCTCCTACTTCCCAATCTCTTACATGCTCTTTGAAGTCGATGGTAGCATACAGCACTTCACACCAGCCTCAGGTACAAAGCCTGAAGATGAACAAATATGTCCATTAGCAAATCTTATGCAGTGCAGCTTGATAATAGTGCTGATATCTGGGAAACAAGTAACAACTTTTCTTCTCTGGGCTGCCGAAGGGAAGCTATTCCTTGCCATGTAGGTACCGTCACAGCTGGCACGGATGCAAACACCTCTCTGCTTCCATGCAGACGTTTCTGAGTAGCAAACTCCTGATGGAAAGGGGTCCTCTGTGGTGCCCAGAGCTAAGCTTGAGGTCTGGAGCTGATGCCTGTGGGCTGAGAACTAGAAGACCATTAAAAAATTTCTGTTTATGAAGTTAAATGGAGAAGCTGCAACTTTGGCGACTGGTCTCTGCTTGCACTCTGGTTGCGTCTTACGGCTGTAATTCCTTCACCTCGTTTCACAGCATATTCTGCTAATCCTGTCCTTACTCTGCATTTCATGTAGACGGTCCTTACTTGAAACTTGCCAGATGCAGTCCTGGGCTTGTTGCTTCTTTTTAGCTGAATCAAATGATGATGACTTTGGCAATGTATTGACAATCTCTTTTCCTTTCGTTAATTTAGTCTCCTGAGTATAACCGCAATGACATGAGAAATGTTTGGGGTTTGAGTGTTGGGTTTTTTTTTAATAGTTTTCATTTTTGTTTCATTTAAATAAAGCTGAACAATTCCCATTGTATTCAGAGCTGTGACACCCAGTTTCAGTGACAAGTACTAGATGGATTTGTCCCATTTTGTTTCTTGACAATGTTCAGAAATATAATTTGTGTCATCCTGAATCCCGTGTCAGTTCTTCCCTCTGTTACTGTTTCCTGCGTTTATATTAAGAAGCTGAGACAATCCAGGACTTTCTTTTCCTCAAGGAGGTGAGTAGCTTCGAAGAAGCTTGGTTTGTCTGGGCATCATTAACACTTCTTACAAACACATTGGATGGAAAGGGTGATGCTGGTCCTTCCCTGAGTGAATACAACAACAGAATAAACTAGCAGCTGTCTCTGTTCCAATCCCTTATGAGGACCTGAAACAAACAAACAAAAATAGTCAATCTATGGAAGAATGAGACTTGACTTTTTTAACAACTATTGACCCCAAGGTAATGTGATCTTCAGCCTTTAAGGCACTTTGATGGGAGTTTGACACTGCATGGGCACCCCACCCCGTCTGGCCAAACATCTCCCAGCTCCCTTTGGCTTCTTTGCCCCCCTGTGTGAGCTCTTAGTTTCCAGGCTGCCTTTGGTGTCTACTCCTTTTAATGATGTATTTTCTTCACCTGCCTTTCAGCCAGAATGATTTGGTACCCATGGGGGACAGGATCAGAGAGAGGCACTGTTCATAGCTGACTGTTTTGAGGCCACTCAGATGCCTTGATTCAGATGGGCTCGATGCAACTGTGTATGGGACATGGTGTGTAAATAGCAAGTGCTGGCCAAAGGTTGGAATGTGATCTGATGCAAATTTGTACCAATTAGCACTTTGACGAATGGTCTGCCAGAGTTCTTCACTTTAGCATGCAGGTGTGCAAGCCTCAGAGCCAGCATGGGGAGCTGGCCAGACTGTGCTTTGCCCAGTTCCTTCATTTCCAGACAGCCCAGAGGGCTCAGTGCCTCTCACCTCTGTGGCACTGAGAGAGACCTGAATCAAATCTTGAGGTGGAGGGAGGGGACGAGGCATGCTGTGCCCTTGAAATTATGGCTGCAGTTGGTGAATTGGGCTCTGCCTTGACTTGGCATGATGGCTCCTGACAGGCCAAGGTGGGTCAGCTCTGTCAGGGATGAGAGCATCTGGGGCAGGAGCAAACCCCTGAGGCATTGGGGGCTCTATGCATGTCCTTCTTCATGCATTTTTATTCCCAGTGTGCATAATTCATCATCAGCCATCTCTGTTCAGCTTCATAATTTATTCCCAGTGATGCTTTCTTCCTCCAAACAAACAGCGCTTGGACTCTTTGGCTGTGTGAATCCTGGCAGTGTGTTTGGAGCAGGAACAGGCTCCTGGGTCTGGCCCGGAGAGCCCTCACCGTGCTGTTGGGAGTGCTGTGTTTTGCTCCAGGATCACAGTTGGAGAAGGAAGACTTTAAAGATGGAAGTGCACACAGCATTCTGTGAGGCCCAGGGTGCCTGGAAGAGGGCTAAGTGGAACTCAGGGCATTACTGCTGCAGGGAACTGGCACTGAGTGATCTCAGTCACTCTACAACATACCCATATGAAGGCAGAAGTTAGGAGCAGGGCTATCCTTCACTGGCAGCCCAAGCCACTTTGGGAAGATGCCATAGCAGAGAATTTGAGGCCCACAGTGGAGCTGGGAGTCTGCAATCCTGAGGAGAAGATGGGAGCTGGGGGTAGATCTCAGCAGCTTTCCCTGTTTGCTGGGTGGATGAAGCCTGAGCATTTTGCAGATCAGTGTTGCTGCTTCAGGAAGTGGAGGACCCTCTGCTGCCAGTCTGCCTCATGGCCCAATCCACATAACCATTAATAACTGTGTGGGAATGGGAATTCAGCAAGTGCCTGTGATTAATTAGCTCATCATGAGCAGTTAATGACCAGCCTGCTCTCCTTGGCCCCATGGTGCAGATAATGGAGTAGGCATAACTTGTCACTGGGCAAGGAGCAGCCCTCTGCCACGCGCAGTGGGCAGAATTTGCAAGCTGGTTTTATGTGCTGCTGATAGGTATTTGGTGAGATTATGTTTTCAGATGCTGGGTAAGATCTGCAAGGGAACTTGTCATTATCAGAGCCAAGTACCCAATGCTCTAGAAGAGGCCTAATATCAACTTTGCTTTTCCTAGCAGTTGCATTATCCCATGTCTTGCCCAGATTTGGGAGCGTTCCCTCTTACAGCGGCTGAGTGACTTCACACGTACCACACCTGTTTCAGCACTTTCTCATGAATTAATACATAGACATTCAGGTACTACCTATGCTGCATCAGGTCTGGTGTGTATGTGTGTGTGTGACAGAGCTGTGCAAGTAATGAGGATGTGCAAGCAAACTGTTTTATGGAACCTAAGTAGGATGAAACAATCTGGTCCACAGATGACCCTGCTTGGCAGGTGGTTGAACTCCACCAAGTGCAGGCCATCACCTCTATCCTAGCTTCTTCCCACAGAGCCCTCTTTCCCATGGGGAAGGCTGTATGTTCTGCCCCACAGAGGTAGTGCTGGATGAGATCAGGAGGACAGGGAATTTATTTTGCTTTTTCTTCCCCTGTCTGGCACCTCCCAGCATTGCTCACTGTGTCTCAGACTTTCTGCTGTGTCTGTGAAGCATTGTGGCTCTTTCCTAGATAATACAGATGTTTTTCTAGGACTGTAAATTATTCCCAGCCAGTAAATCCTTTATGAAACACTTCCTCTACACAGTGAAGAAAAATGCAACTGAAGTTGGTAATTAAATGCTTACTGTTAAGTACTTTATATATTATAAACTATAGATCATTCCATCCATTAAACAAACCATGTAACTCCTCTCAACAGCATTATTGTCTATTATTAGGTTAATCAGCATTCACATCCTGTAACTCTGCATTTCTATCTAATTAGCCTTTCTTTCTTACTTAATATTTCTGTTTAATTAAGCTCAGCATCAGAACTGAATTCCCTGTGCTCAGCACTAGGAGAGGACTTGATCCTTCCGGTGCTCAGGGAAGCCAAAGGGCCCAAGTTTTAAGCAGTGTCCTTGGATATCCTCAAAGGTTTTCTTCCCTGGTTCAGTCCCTACTTAACTGTAGGGAGAGTTATGTCCATGTAAGAAGCTGCAGGTTGGATGCCTGTAATAAAAATGTATATTTGTATATATTTTATAATTAACATTCCCTGGCAGTGGTATCTCCAAGCACCACCATAACTTACTTACAAAATGTATTCACAGGTTCAATTATTCAGTTGTGAGTTTTACACTCCGCATATAAAGACAGTTAAGCACACATCTAACATTTCCAATACAGCAATTCAAACTGGGAATGCAGGTGCTGTGATCTGTGGTTTTCCCACAAATGGGATGCTGTGGCAGATTAGTTGGGTACTCACAGCTTGCTCCTCTGTCTGGCATCTTCCCAGATGCTGTGGCTATAATTCAAACAGTCATTGGCTTGGAGGGGGCTAGGGGCCCTCTCTCTTGTAATGCCCAGTTGCTGGGCTGTAGCCTCTTCTGGGATTCATAGAATCAGAGAATTGTTAGGGTTGGAAGGGACCTCAAGGATCATCTAGTTCCAACCCCCTTGCCATGGGGGTCAGGGATCAGAGTCACCTCATTCTGGATCAGGTTGATCAGAAGTCACATCCAACCTGGCCTTAAAAACCTCCAGGGATGAGGCTTCTACCACCTCCCTGGGCAATGTGTTCCAGCATCTCACCACCCTCATGGTGAAGAACTTCTTCCTAACATCCAATCTGAATCTACCCATTTCTGTTTTTTGGTTGTTGTTTTTTTTTTTTTTTTTTTTTTTTTTCCTATTTCCCTCAGTCCTATCATTATCTATCTATTTTTCAGTTGCTACTCGGGCAGCATTTGGCTCTTGTTGCTGTCTGGGTGAGAACAAGGCAAGTTGCTTGACTTGGCTGTTTTAAATACTGTCCTAAGACAATTAATGCCCTTTGGTAACACAGAACCCTGATAACTGGCCTAATAGGATGGGGCATATGCAAACACGGCCAGGGGCACACACAGTTCACAGCTGTGTTACAAAGTTAGTTACGGGTGGTACATGTTTATCTGGACTCCAGAAAGTGCCCAGGTAAGCACATTTGCAGGTGCTTAGCCCATTGTCTGGGCTAGGGCATATTTGGGGGTTTGACCCTTCAGGACAATGCCTTCCTGATTATCTCAGATTATCAAAGAGCTCCCTATGCGTGCAGGCTGCAGCTGCCCTAAGAGCGCTGAAATGATTATGTGGAACACCCAGCCACCAAGAGGACACAGTGTGTTTGCTGCTCCTGCCTTTGCCTCCAAGTCTTTCTGGCCCCCTGAATATTCTGCTAACCTGTCACTGGCAAATTTATTGTCAAACAAATGACTCTCTGCATGGCATCCCTGGGTAAAGGCACTGAGAGTTTGCAGTGCTGGGAGTCTGACAGTTTTCTGTTGAGACCTCCCCTGTCTCATCACTGAACCAATCTAACCTGCTGTTAATGTACTGTCTTAACCACTTAAGATTGATTTAAGGTTAATGTAACAGTTAACTACTGTTTCTTACTATCCACACGGGCATTTGAGTAACATTTTTGCAAAGTCATGGCACTGTTGGTGATTGACTTGTCCCCTCAGAAAACCACTTCACCCTGAACCAGTTCTACTGTTGCTTAGAGCACTAATGTGACAGAAGGTTTTTGCACTTTCCCCTCACTGGTGAGGACAAGTTAGTTCACCAGAAAAGAAGTAGTATTGGAAACAAGTCAAAAGGAGGTTCACAGATTATTACATCTGGATCGCATCATTTTGCTGGGAGTTTCATTCAAGTATGTGTTGAGTAAGGTGTTAAGTTTCTTCGTGGCTAGAAAAGCAGGGAGTTTGTGTTGTAAGAGGCTCATACTTCACTCTGGATGTCAGGGTAAAGATCAGCAACTGTGGATTGCTTACATCTTACCTGACCAGGGCAAAGTGCATGTTGATGCTCTTCCACTTGCTCCCAGGCTCTGGCTTTGAATGAAAGCTGGGGCTGGTGGGTCAGTACGTACTACTTGCCTCTACATGTGGTTTTGTCAATGAGGATCAGGTTTGTATGTAACTCTACAGGCTCCATTGAACAACTATTTGCAGAGTTACTTAGTCTTTGGTCTCTTGAGGGATGTGCTTTTACCTAGTGTGCTGCTTAGCTGATGGCACTGACCCAGGAAATGGGTGCGTACCAGAAGGCCATCATAGTGTGCACCAAGCTGTAGGAGGCTAGGCTGGGGTTTGAGCACTGTTGTGACACTGTAGCTCATATCATGCCTGCTGATAACATGCTCTTTTGGCATGAATGTGTGGTCTGTTCTCTCAGCCTCCAAGCCCTGGGGTCTGCTGCGGGAGGCTGTCAATTGTAATCTCTTCCCTTCAGACATTTATGGGACTACCCAAGGCACTCAACATGCAGCATCACTGGAAAGCAGATTAAAGAGGAGGCAGGGAACACCTTGCTTGTCACCACTTAGCATCCTAGCTGCAATGGCTTTGAGGAATTGTCTGGGCTCCTTCAGAGTCCCCAAGCAGCTCTTTGTCACTAGTGCCAGTCCAGAACAACCAGCAAATTGAGTTCTTTTTATTAACTTTAAAAGAAGACATTAGCCTTAGCCAGGAGAATAAAACCAATTTATGAGGCAATTAGCTCTGCAAAAACATTTCAGTCTCCCCTGAGCAGCCATTTGAGGAGCATCTTATTCCATCTGCACAACTTCTTCTGGCCTTGGGGTTACAGCACACTCTGCTTATTATAAATAATAATAACAATGTATAAACAAATGGTTTCCCAATGTGTGTATGAGACATCCAAGAAGATCTTCTCTGCCTGAAACTTGCCAATGTTGTTGGCTTCCTCCCTTCGGGTGCCATTTCTGTGGCCTGTTTCTTGGTCATGGTTCATTTTGATGTTTTTATAAGCAGTATTATCTTACTTGAGCTTTTCATGGGATCTGCATCCCAAAAGAATTTGAGCTACCGGAAAAGATCATAGAAGCAGACTTGGAGAGCTCTGTGTGCATTTCCCACATACCTTTGCAAGAACTGCAGCATTCTCAACTCACAGGAATTACCTGTTAATGCTGGAAGTTTGGGCAAAAGCCCCAAATGGGTCTTTGCTCTGTTGTTGTTATTATGATAAAATAAAATCGGGATTTATGCAGTTTAGTGCAGGGATGAATGTGGGCTGGAGTTTGCACAAAAGTTGTGGGCTAGCCAGAGCCTTCCAAGTCTGCCATAAAATAAAATTGAGAAGGAAAGTTCAAATTTCAAAGAGTTAATGCAAAATGTCATCCTGCCAAACACTGAACTCTTGTTAGGGCCACGAGGAGGATGAGAGGGCTGGAGCACCTCTCCTATGAGGACAGACTGAAGGAATGGGGGCTGTTCAGTCTGGAGAAAAGAAGGCTCAGAGGTGAAATTATTGTGGCCTTCCAGTATCTGAAGGGAGCCTACAAGAAGGCTGGGGAGGGACTTCTTAGGATATCAGGTAGTGATAGGACTAGGGGGAATGGAATGAAGCTGGAGGTGGGGAGATTCAGTCTGGACGTGAGGAGGAAGTTCTTCACCATGAGAGTGGTAAAGCCCTGGAATGGGTTATCCAGGGAGGTGGTTGAGGCCCCATCCCTGGAGGTGTTTAAGACCAGGCTGGATGAGGCTCTGGTCAGCCTGATCTAGTGTGAGGTGTCCCTGCCCATGGCAGGGGGGTTGGAACTAGATGATCCTTGTGGTCCCTTCCCACTCTGACTGGTTCTATGATTCTATGATTTTCTGTATTTTCCTGCTCCAACTTTTCCATTTTATTATAAACATCTCTTTCCTGATTACAATTACATGATACTATTGTGAAACTGAAATCTCTATCCAAAATACTAGACCATAACAATTTTACAATTAATATTCTCAGCAAAGTTAGTGAGGTTCTACAAAGCTTCATGGTTCTGTTAAATCAACATTGCCTGACATAAGGTGATGCAGCTGGAGGAGTGCTGACTAGCTTTGTTTGGTTTATAAAAGGAGTATTTCTCAGGAGATGAGCCCCAGGCTTGCACCATTTTCACCTCCATCAGCAGGAAGGAATCCTGTGGGCTTAGTGTATGTTAAGAAACACAAGGTGAAAGAAAGTGCAATTGCCTGCTCGATTATGTGATTCTACTAAAACAGTCGGAAAAAGAAAGGGCTAAACCTCAAGGTTTTCAATATGAATCAGGATGCCCCAAAAGACAGCTTCCTTTGGAGACTTTTCAAGTATTGCAACTTCAGCTGGATGTGGGTTTGTATCTTTCTGAGCTCTCTTTCTGAGAAGACACAGAATAGAGTAGAATAGGGTAGAATAGAATGGAATGGAATGGAATGGAATGGAATGGAATAGAATAGAATAGAATAGAATAGAATAGAATAGAATAGAATAGAATAGGGTAGAATAGAATAGATAGACCAGACCAGGCTGGAAGAGACCTTCGAGATCATTGCGCCCAACCCATCATCCAACACCACCTAATCAACCAAACCATGCAATCAAGCACCCTATCAAGTCTCCTCCTAAATACCTCCAATGATGGTGACTCCACCACCTCCCCGGGCAGCCCATTCCAATGGGCAATCACTCTCTCTGTGTAGAATTTCTTCCTAACCTCCAGCGTAAGCCTCCCCTGGCGGAGCTTGAGACTGTGTCCTCTTGTTCTGGTGCTGGTTGCCTGGGAGAAGAGACCAACCTCTGCCTGTCTACAACCTCCCCTCAGGTAGCTGTAGAGAGCAATAAGGTCACCCCTGAGCCTCCTCCTCTCCAGGCTAAAAAAAGAAGGGTATACTCATCTTGAAACACAGCAGTCTGTGTATTTATTAGGCTAAAGAGCATGAAAGAATAAGGGAAAACTGATGAAAGCCAATATTCAGAGTCACAAACAACACTGGCCCTGTTGGTTGCTGTGACTCCTGGATGCAACCATGTACCACAAATCCCAGGCGGACCTTTCCAGTCTTGAATGTCCACTGCTACTTTTGGTTGTTGGATTGAAGATCTCACCACCTCGGGTGTGATAGCTGCAAGCCCTGAAGAGGTGAGCTGCTTGGAAAGGGACTGGTCAGAGTGATGCAGCACACTCAAGCCTTTGGCAGCAACTTCCCCTACAGTTTCCAGTGATTAATTTTTCTCATACTCCACCCTGCAGATTAAGTTTGGGATTTACAGCCACTCAGAAGTGCTGCTACCAGTAACTTGACCAGCCCATGTCTATCAGGGCATTTGAAGCCTTTTTAGTTTTTCTTTATTTTTTTTTAAAAAATCCTCTCCTGCCCCACTTCTTTCTCCATCACTGAGTTAAAGGTCTGGTTAACATCTCCTTTGGAGTAATTCTGCCTTTAAATTTTGATGACTCAGTGAGTCCAGCCAAGGCTTTTTAAAAGCTTTTAATTCTAAGCTTGGGGGTTTTACACAGCTGGTCAAATCTGCAATGACTTTTCTTCATTCGAACGTGAACTTTTCTACTCTTCTGGTGCTCTTTAACTCCTGCAAGCCCTCATTTAGGTTCCACCAAAGCACTTGCACAAGGAGAGAAATAGTTCTTCCAGTACTCCCTTTTTATCAATGCTTGGGTGTATAAATGATGCTGCTAGTGAAGGGATTGAGCGCAGCCTGAAGGAGACACATCATTCTGTATGGAGTGTCTGGGAACCGAAATGCTTTTTCTCTGTGTGTGTGGGCATGTACAATATGCTATGCACATGTACCACTAAAGTAATCCCAGTCTCCTCCCTCCCTGGGCCTGTGCCTAGTGCCATTTATTTGCATCCAAGAAGACTTTGTACTTTATTGTGTGTATGACCAGGGACATAGATGCTTCAATAAGCTATTTCTGGCCTTAGAGGAAGCACTGGGCTCAGCCTAGTAGTAAGAACCGAAGGGTTGGTTTTATGGTAAGGGTTGGTTTTATGGTAAGGGCTGGCACCAACAATCCCACCTACTGAGCAGAAATCAAAACTATGCTCTCTATAGCTGAAGGTGAAGGGACACATTGGCACAACAGTAGCAAAGAGACATTTTTCAGCAGTCCTTCTACGCAGCACAGACAGTCAGGACAAGCTTTTGTGACACACCACTGCTGCTGACAGCCATGGAGAGTCTCATAGCAATGGCACTCCTCCTAAAGCAGCTCTGCTTTGCCTCACTTCAGGTGTGAGTTAGTCACTAGGCAGTTGCTTGAGTGAATAAAAGAGAAAAAGAAGCCAAGAAAATATGTGTGTGTGTGTGTGTGTGTGTGTGTGTAAAGAGTGAATGAATACATTGTGTTGTGCTTGGAAACTGTCTTCTGTTATCTGTGTTGCTACATGTATCAGCTTTGATAGGCTGCTTAGTCGTCTTCTGGCCAAATATTCCTATGCTGATGTACAAAAGCTGTCCCACTTTGATACTCAGTCATACAAATGTTAGCACTACTGTAGTGGAAGCAGTTGTCAGCTGGATAATTGCACAAAGGCTGCTGGGTTCTCGTGTGGTTGTGAAATGATTCAGACATCCTAGTGGGAGGCTACAGCATGATATTTGGGCTGGATTTTCAAAGCTGTTTAGGTGCTGCAAGATTTAGATAAGTGCCTGTGGGGATTGACAATACCTAAGAAGCCTCTGTGCCTTAATCTTACTGAAATCACAAGCATTTTGGTGTCAAGGTTGCTGAGATGCTTCTGGGAAGTCCCATTTTTAAGAAGAAATGTTAGTAACATACCTTGTGTTGTGGAAATCTGGTAGCAACAAAACCAGCCAATGCTATGGTAAACAAGATCAGTGAATAGTCTGAGGTCTTTGCCATTAAAACCAGATTTGAATCAGATGCCTTTGAAACATCAGAGATCATCTCTAAGGAAGGGTAGATGGGTCAGGCAAGAAAATTCAGCCAAAACCAGCTTCAGGAGAGCTGGCTTTGGTCTTTGCCCTGCCCCAGACTTGCTGCATGATTGCAGAAGATCCTGAAGGCTCAGGCTCTTGAGAGCATAGCACCCGGGGGCTTGTTTAGAGGTCTCTCACTCTAAGGCCTGTTTAGTCCCCAGACAACTTTTGATGGCTACTATAGCCAGTTTCTATCAAGCGCTATGCTAACCCATAAGTCTCCTTTAGATGTTTGGACATAACATGGTCTTCTGTTACAGAAGACTTGACATCTGTCCCATTCCCCAGGTCTGCAGGGGGAAGCCCAGCCTCTTGCCTGGGCTCAGCCCAACAAAGCCAGGCAGCAGCCCAAGGAGCTGTTTTGTATGTCCAAGACCTGCCCTCAAAGGTAACAACCCTGTGTTAGGAAGTGGCCACAAGTGGCATCTCTCCCCAGTGTATTCAGGGGTTTTGCACCAAAGTGGATAGGGTGTTCCCTATGTTGACGCTTTCTGCTGTGGGTGCCTGTTGTGGGCTGAGGGTGGTGGCTATTCTCTCTGCTGGCAGGTACTGGGCAGTAGCCAGGGGCTTCCTGTGGGATGAAACAGGCTGCTTCTCATCTGCAGAAGTAATTCTGATCATATTTTCTCAGCAGAAAACCTGTTACAAATAGGCCAGTATCATGCTAGGCTGATATGTGTCTCCTAGGGGTTCACCTTCCTTTTGGGGCAGGCTGGAAGAAACATGTCTCTCTTGTAAATGCCATTACAGAAGGGATAAAATATCTTTCAGTGTTACCAGAGATAGCACTCTCTGACTTTGTTTCACAGATTACAGGGAAGCAGGCAATCGTCACCTGTCAGACATGGAGAAGAAGCCGTACCTTCCTTCTGGCTTCTTTCAGACTTAATTCTTCCTTGTGACATTCAGAACTTGCTCTCCTGCTACAGCCGGGGTCACAGCTGGCTCAGAAGCAGGGCTGTGACAAGGGTGAGTCCTTACCTGCAAAGAGATCTTTTACAGCCCTTGTAGGACTTGTTACTATGGCATTAGGGACTTTTGCTATGATCCTGCTGCTGGCACACTGTTGCAGTTGCCTTCCTGCAGCAAAACCGTCTCACACAGATCTCAGCTTTGCACTGGCTCTGAGTTCATAGGGAAAAAACTGGAGCAGAAGGGAGGATTGTGGATCCCCAGAAAAAAACATGCATCCCACATCCAGCCTCATGCTGTGGCTGGAAATTATCTTGCAGGTGTCACTGGTCCATGGGATAGGATAGAGGAAAGCTAACAGCCTTTATCTCAGCTGGGGAAAAGAACTCTCTAATTAGGATAAAGCCCTGCTGCTGCCAACTTTGCAATTTATTTTTTAGCTTTCTGACTACAGGGAAGAGAGTTTTGTCACCCATTCCTTAGAGGATAAAAATTTTGTTGTCTGAGGCTGGATTGCAGCCGGGAGTGTAGTCTGCCCATCAGATGGAGAAGGGCAGAGGATAATGACAGCTGAGCAGTTTTTCAGCGACAAAATAGAAGACAAGGCCACCTTTTCCAATGAAAAGGAGGGATACGAGGGCCTGGAGAGTGTGTGTTACAGTCATTAGCACAGAGTTTAAAAGGAACCAGCAGTGTCCTGTGATTTGAAGTCCAGTCGGTAGCACTTAATAGCCCTGGCTTCCTGCGGAACTCCCTCAGCCTGTTTGCCGTTGCTCCCGGCAGTGAGACTGCTAGATTTATTTGACTATATGGGGTACAGAAGAGTTGCTTTGCAGTATGGCACTGTTTCCCCTTAATGGACTCTGTGACAAAATGGATTTTGGTGGTGTAAAAGTGTCTGGCCTGCTGGACCAAAGTAGTCCATTTGCAACACCCTGCAGTGAATGAAAGTCACAGGACTGGTTATAGCCATGCTGAAAAGTAGTGAAAGAGCTGATCACACCAGGTACTTATAAAAAGACAGATTTATAGCACTGACCTGGTGCTTTACAATGAAGATCACTCTTTTTGCTCCTTATTTAATCTTAATGTTATGTTGCCAGTGTGCTGAGTGTTGTGCAGGACGTTGCAGACAGGGCATCTCCTCGAAGCACTCTTCAGGCGACTGACACACTTGTGTAAGGGGGTATCTCTTCCTTCAAAATGGCTCAGATCTGGTGAGGAAGCAAAATAGTCCCTGGGGAGCAGTGTGGGCTCTCAGCCATAGTGAAGTTGCAGGAGGGAGGCTGTGGGCAGGGAAGAATACATAAAGGGTGGCCCTGGCAGAAGAGCAATAACACGCTGTGGGGAGGGCAAGGAGTCCAACCTCAGCTTCCCAGGTAGGGGTAGGGACTTTTATGTCATGGTGCCAAGCAGTCTCTTTCCCATAAACACTTCATGTTGAGTCTTTTTTGGGAAACTGTAGAATTTTTCCCCTTGAGGAAGATTGTGAGGCTCAGCAGTGGCTCTGTCACATTTGCTCTTAACTTCTAGACAGCATAGATATGGGTGCAATGTCTGACTGACATATTTCTTGGACTTTAGGAATCAGATACATCTATTCCACTTTGGTAATTTACTATAGAAGAGGTCTACAGACCACTTAGTCCAGTTCTCAGCAAGGGAGAGGAAAGGTACCTGTAGGTTACAATATATTTTAGCTGGTGGTAGATCACAGGATCACAGGACATTAGGAGTTGGAAGGGACCTCAGAAGAACATTGAGTCCAACCCCTCTGCCAGAGCAGGACCATAGAATCTAGCACAGGTCACACAGGAACAGATCCAGACGGGTCTTGAAAGTCTCCAGAAGGAGACTCCACAACCTCTCTGGGGAGCCTATTCCAGAGCTCTGCAACCTTCACAGTGGAGAAGTTCCTCCTCATGTTGAGGTGGAACCTCCTGTGCTGCAGTTTATATCTATTAGCCCTTGTCCCATCACAGGGTGCAACTCAGAAGAGCCTGTCCCCTCCCTCTCGACACCCAGCCATCAGATATTTATAAACACTTATTGAATCCCCTCTCAGTCTTCTCTTCTCCAGACTAAAAAGCCCCATGTCTTTTTAGACGCTAGTTTTAGACCAGAGGAAGTTGTCTCTGTTGACTGAAGATGGATTGAGCCAGCTAGCTCACGTATGGATAACACCAGCAAAGTGGGCTGGGTTAGGTATGGGGAGCTGTGAATTGTGCCACGTGTAGACAGAGATGGGTTGAGTTTTCTCATGAGTCTAATGGAAGATTGAAGTTTTCTGCCTTCAGATGACTGATACCTCCATGCTGCCATAAGCAAGTGCATGCACTCACACGGGGTGGGAGAGCAGCCATAATGTGGATGCATGACCAAAGCAGAAGTTAGGTGTGTCAGACCAATCGCCATCTAACACAATGCTGACATACTGCACACCACTTTTCTCCAATGATCCCCACCAGGCTGAAGGGAGAACTTGTATTGCAGTATAAAAAGTCAGAGGAAGTTTGAGGGCTTTCCTCATGACTGCAGGAGCTGCTGCCTAAACCAGACTGCCTTGTGCAGCTAAAATTCTTTCTCTGCATTGCTGGTCTGCATATCCACAGGAGCAGCTCAGGGTGGCAGTGCTGCCTTGTGGTTTGAACTCTTCCCTGGGTTGATTTTGTTGCTGACACACACAGGGAGTTGTATCCCCAGAGTGATCATCAGGGGTTTCATATGTAAAAGACACAGATGCAAATTGCAGAAATCTGTGTCCCGTCATGCTGGGTTTAATTAAGGGCATGCTGAAAAAGACCCTGTTTGGTAACACCTCTCTGCAGTCACACTGTGGTGGAATTCAAATGGCTTTATGGTGAGGCTGAGTTTGGGCTCACATCTGGCAGTATTAAATCATTGCCCTATAGGAAGAGAAGGTTATTTCTATTTTCTGCATTTCAAGTGATTGCACATGCCAAACAGACATTTCTGCTAGAAACAAATAAACAATCAAACACAAAAAGTATAACCTCTGCAGGAAGCATGAGAAAGGAGCAATGTAAAATGCCATGCCATTGATTGTCAGTACTGCCTGGTCCCATAGGGAAGTGTAGCCTTTGTAGGACAGCACTTCATCTTAGCATCATCTTGGCTGGGAGGCAGCAGTAGCACACGTATCAGTTTGGAAACAGCCTTGTGGTGTGCTGGTTGCTATTCTATTTGTGGTCTCAGCACAGACCCATCTCCTGGGGACTGTTGTCAGTGTTTCATGCATTTGAGAAACTTCAAGCAGCTGATATGTGGATGGAAAAATCTGCCTACTAAATATGTTTCATTTATGTTTCTGTGCAATTTATTATCTATGAAATCTATTTATCCAATACAATCTGCCTAGCTACTTAACTAGATAAAGCTGTATAAACAGAGACAAAGGCAATGGAACATCACCTTTTCTCCTAGGCATGCCCACATGAGGAGAGGCTGAGGGAGCTGGGGTTGTTTAGCCTGGAGAAGAGGAGGCTCAGGGGTGACCTCATTGCTCTCTACAACTACCTGAAAGGTGGTTGTAGCCAGGAAGGGGTTGGCCTCTTCTCCCTAGCGACCAGCACCAGAACAAGGGGACACAGTCTCAAGCTGCACCAGGGGAAGTTTAGGCTTGAGGTGAGGAGAAAGTTCTTCACCGAGAGAGTCATTCACCATTGGAATGGGCTGCCCAGGGAGGTGGTGGAGTCACTGTCCCTGGAGGCGTTCAAGAGGGGACTGGATGTGGCACTTGGTGCCATGGTCTAGTCGTGAGGTTGTGGTTACAGGTTGGACTTGATGATCTTCGAGATCTCTTCCAACCTTAGTAATACTGTGATATTGTGATACTATATCCACCCCAAAAATCGCTGTCCAGCTTGATTTAAAGGATTTCCCTTATTTGTATTTTTCCCCCTTGATTTCTAGCACAGTCTGAGTTAAGGTACCTATGCTGTATGGTTACCTTTCCCCTGAATGGCAGATCTGCTGTTTGGATGCTCTGTGCTTTTTATGTGGAGCTTGTGGCCCATGAGCTTAAAAGCACATATGTTCATCCAGGGGCTCCTAGACGGAAATAAGGCAGCCCTCAGGACGTATGGAGAGATACAGAAATACAGTTATGTGTCTATACATGAATCATAACTCTGCTCCCTCTCCACAGCATTTACTGGCTGTCAGGCGTGTGGGGGGGAATCTCGGGATTCCTGGTAGGAAGGTGTGGCAGGCGTCCTGCTGCCTGGCACACTGTATAAAGGGGTGTATATATATCTATACAACTGTGTACTTCCTCTCTCTAATGCATCACTCAGGATTATTCCAGCCTCAGAGGTAACACCCCATCCCAATGCAGTGGCAGATTTAAGGCCTGAAATATCCTTGAAGCTTTGCTGATTTGGGGCAGAAAAACACCTCTGCTTGTTCTAAGCAGCACTGGGGCTCCCCCTGACCTTTGACAATACCCAGGGCAACTCATCCAGACTGAGGCCTCCCTCACCAGCTCCTTTCCTGTTGCTTTGCTTTGGATCTGCTCTTGGTGGAGTGAAGTAATAACCCTCATCCATAAGGGTGTTAATTATTGTGCTTATAAAGCAGCGTCAGCAGTTCTTGGGCAGAGCAGGCTGTGGTGGTGGCTGACCATCTCCACTTGTTTCCAGATCTATTTTCTACAATGCTATGGCTATGTGGAGTCAAACTTGGTGATGCTCAAGGGGAAATGGCTCCATCAGAGAGAATACTAATTTTCTGTTCTTGTGCTCACTTGCTCTAAGCATAAACCAGCAGTGATGTTTTGCCAAGGCTTTGGAGACTCTGGAAATAAAAAAAGGGCAAAACATGAAGAACAAGTAGCAATGTGTAAAATGGAGCCAAGCACAATTTTCTAGGATTTACAAAGCCCACAAAGTCCAGGCAGGGCATTTAATCCCTCAGAGCAAGGACAGGAATTGAGATTTTTGGAGGGTGAGGGATGCTATTGACTGTCTGCAGCACAAGTCTCCGCTGCTGCACTGCTCTTGCTGTTGCTAGAGAGGGAGCACAAAGGCTCCTGTTTAGTAGACATGGCCAAGAATTTCTCAGAAGCATCAGATGTCAAATCAACATTTTCAATCTCTTCTCTCTGCCTGAGTGATGTTTCTTTCACTGCTTTTCTCCTTTTAAATCCTCCCCCTCTTTCTCCACGATCAAACTCTTTCTCTCATGGCAAACATCATTACTACAGCAGGCAAGATGAAATATGCCTCAGTCTACCTTAATCCCAGTGCAGACAGAAACCCAAGAGAGAAGGGCAAAGAATAGCAAATAAGGAGGTTTGCAGAATGCCAACACAGCAATGGCAGTAAGAAATACAAGCCAGAGCTGTTAACCACACAAGGAAATAAACGCTCCTCTGGGAAGAATCATACACTAATGCCTATTAGCTTAATAGCCCTGTGGCTTAGGCAGAGGGCTGAGAGACAGGGGGACTGTGCTCTGTGTGCTGCAGTGCTGCAGCCTGGCTGTCATTTGGGAGGATGGATGCTCACTCTGCCCTTGGTTGGCTTTGCTTTCAGCTTTGCCACTTCCCAGTATAAAATGGGAACCAGTTTCTTTGGGGGCTGTCGGGCACCGATGGAGGCCAGCAGCACCTAGAGGATTCCGTGCTTTTGGGTGAAGGCATTTCACTATGTGTATGCACGTACTTGTGCAAAGGTCAGATCTCTCCTTGCATAGGGTTCCTTCACTCCCATCTCACTGTCTGCCCAGAGGCTGGAGTTGAGTAAAGCTCTCCAGGATTTCTCTTCAGAAAGAGACTGCACACAGTGTACCCAGTTCAAAACCAAAGCACTCTAAATGTGTGGGTTTTTTGGTTATTGGGAGTTTGGAGACTGAACCTCAGAGCAAAAAGGCTATGATAAAAAAAAGACTAAAGGGACTCAATTGACAGAGACAGTCCAACAGAAAGCAGGAGATAATCAGCAGTACCAGTTTACTTGGAAGGTTTATGAGGTAAGGAGAACAAAGCTTCCCTTGGAGAAAAGATAAAGAGGCAGATTATGATCTACTTTACTTCATAGTGCTTCCTGAAAAAGAGCCAGGGGCATTGTTTTCCGCTTTAATATTTTGTGTTAAACATTAAAGGGATGAAGGCAAGAAGCCTGAGTAGCTATGAGTTAATCTGAAAAGCAGAGATTTTTAGACTGGGGAGTAGAGGAACTTTATTGGTTATTAGACTTTTCAGCTCACAATGGACAAGTCAATATTTTTTTCCTTTTGACTGCTGCTGTTTCCTCCTTCAATTGTTACCCCCCCAGCCTAGAAATGCCCCACTTGGAACAGTCTGCTTGTACCCAGCAAACGGCCTAAGGATGCTGAGCATCGAGTCGCTGGGGCCACAACAGGTAACAGTCTGAGCACGGCGGAGGTTACATTTGGGGAGGTACAAGTTTAAGAAATAAACACTCTTCTCTATCTGCTAACACTATGATTTGGGACAAGAACGTATCATCTCCCAGCATTCTTTCGCTGTGGGATGGATGAGACTTAAGGGAGAAGAAATAAGGGGATGAGATTCTGTGTTATTTGTTATGAGTGCTCTGGGCAAGAAATTTTAAAGAAGAGTGGCTCAGTGGAGGTTCTGCTAATAAGGTGTGAAACATTTCTCACTCCAGATTTAGGCTGCCAGGAGTTAACACCAAAGTAATTGTCAGTCTAAATCTCCCTTCTGTTAGTTTAAAACCATTATCTCTTGTCCTGTCATAACTGGCCTCCTAAAAATATTGTCCCCATCTTCCTTATAAGCTCCCTCTAAGCACCAAGAAGCTGGAATAAGGTTGCAGTCTTCTCTTCTCCAAGCTGAACAACCCCAAGGCCCTCAGCCGCTCCTTGTAGGAGAGGTGGTCCAGTCCTCAGATCATTTTTGTGGCCCTCCTCTGTACCCAATTCAACAAGTTTATGTCCTTCTTGTGCTGAGACCTCCAGAGATGGATGTAGTATTCCAGGTGAGATCTCACCAGAATGGTCAGTAGTTCCCACAGTCCTCATATCAGCCCTTTTAAAAATGGGTGTAATGTTTCCCTTCTTCCAGTCTGCAGGGACTTCACCCCACTGCCAGAACTTTCCAAATCTCTTGAAGAGTGGCTTGTCAAGTACATCAGCCAATTCCCTCAGGACTCTGGGATGCATCTCATCGCATTCTATAGACTTATGTATGTTCAGGTTCTTCAGTTGGTCACAAACCTGATCTTCTCTTAGAGTGGGAAGGACTTTGTGCCCCTGGTCCTTGTCCTTACTTCCTTGTGACGATGATGGAAGTGGAATATCAAAGATGGGTGAATGCTGTAGCACATACTCTTGCTGTTCTGGTAGCACTCACTGAGCTCCAAACTGTTCCCAAGGCTTTCTTTCTCAGCTGCCTGAAATAAGCCTGTGTCAGCTGCCTTCTGAGCACTGCTAGCATATGAGCATCTCCCAGTCTCTAAAGTATTCATTATCACCATGCCACTGCAGGGTGATGGATGAGGAGGTGGATCCAGGAGAGAGACTTAAACCCTTTGGTTCCAGTGGGAGTGAATCATTGGAAGGTAGTTTATAGAGTTGGTGAAAATTAATAGAAATACCTTGACAGAGGAAGGGAGCTGAATCTGCATCACTCCATGATCTGAAAGGGACAACCAAAATACGGTGCATGACACCCAGAGTACATAGGGACGTGCTAGGATAGGACTGCAGTGTGCAACCACTACCAGAGAGGCATGAGCACATGTCCCTGGCTCCTACAAAGGTCTTGTCATGACTGCTGCACTGACAGCCCAACACCATTCATTTATGTGTATAACCAAGATCCAGCTATGATGTTTGAATCTCTCAGAGATTTCCTGTCAGGTGGGTACCCAAGGCTCCAGCTGGCCCCAGATACTCCCTAAAGGGGTCTGGCTGGAACAGGACCTGCTGTTTTTTACCCCAGGCTGCTCTCTCTACTTGCCAGATGTTCTTCATCACAAAGTGAAGCATCTTTTGTTTAAACATGGTAAGGCTGAAAAGCCAGTGTCTGAGAATAAAATATGAAGTGAAAAATGCATCTGTTGGCAGGGAGTAGCATGTAATCAGGGAGGCTGGGAGCCAGTCAGAGGAATACCAGCCCTCAGGCCTCTGCTGGGTAATGTCCTTGGCAAACCGTGCTTGCCACAAATGGTCAAATACCTTACTTTGTAATATCCCACCTAAGGAAATGGCCCCTTCATGCCCCCACCTCCTCAAGCTGAAACAAATTTGCCACTAATGCAAATCATAAATGTCATTTTCCTGCAACAAGCTGTGTTCCTCCTTAGAAATTTCCTTGGCTGTTGTGAAGTAGCAACCTTTGACCTTCAAAAACCAAGTACGATGAGAGCTTTTGGTGGTGAGAGGACATTCATGTGCATACACATATGCACAGATGTTTCTTACAGACAAATTCAGGGTGGTTTTCCAAAGGGACTTAATGACTGATTTTGCTGTGTTTGGCTTTGCAAAACATAACAAATCTTCTGATGAAAGAATTTTGAAATTCTAATAGCAAATCAGGTAACTGACAATGAGAAGTGTAAAGCAGTTATGGGGTTGGTTGGTTGATTTGTTTTCACAGAATCACAGAATGGTAGGGGTTGGAAGGGACCTCTGGAGATCTAGTCCACACTCCTTGTTAAAGCAGGTTCACCTAGAGCAGGTCGCACAGCATCACATCCGAGGTGGGTTTTGAACATCTCCAGAGAAGGGAACCCCACAACCTCCTTTCCACCTTCTCCACCCACCCACCCCCCCCTTTTTTTTTTTTTTCTTTTACCTTTCTAATTCATAAAGAAGTTCTTCAGTCAGTCTTAGTGTATTTTGTAGAAGCTTAGCTGGACAGGAAAGCACAAATGAAAAGTAATGCAGAGAGTTGCTGTCTGAAGCTTGCTTCGTTGGTAAGGATTTGTTTGCATGGCAGGGATTGTACAAATACAATGTTTCACACGGGCTCACACTAAGGTCTTTCTCCCTCAAAGGCAAATCTTGGAGCTGGAAGATGGCACAAAGCCAGCTTTGCTCCTTTCTTACAGATGTCCTTTTAGGGATCACAGGTGGAGGTGAAAGAAGTAAGTGTGCTTTTAGGCTCTCATTCTACAAGGCTCATAGCAAGCACTAACCAACATTGTGGCTCCTTGCCTGTTATTCAAAGTAAGCAGTATCATGTGCAGTCACAAACCTCAGTTTTAAAAAGTTCCCAGTGGGGGTTATGACTTTAGTAGAGGCAAAAGGCCAGAGGACAGGAGTGCAAAGGCACAGTCCTATGGGAAAGGGACCTCTAGTTCCACCTGAAAAGGGACTTCTGGGAAGTGGAGGAAACTTGCTGCTTTCTGTTTTTTAAGAAATGGAGAGATGGAAAAGGCTTCTCACCAGTCTTACCTCCTTGTCTGACTAATTGGTGCTCAATGAGGAACTGAAACCAGCACATGGGGCACCCATGCCCAGTGGGAGCTGGATTTGATCACTCTGATTTGTCTCCTAGAAACTGGCTGAGGGCATCATCCCTTACTGTCACACCTGAGTTTGGGTGGATAAGCGCCATCTCTCACCAGAAGGATAAAGCTGTCACTGGCTAGTTTGGCCTGCAAGAGAAGGAATAATTCACCTGTGATTTCAGAGAAAGAAATATCTACAGATTGGACACAAAGTGTGCTTTGAAGAAGCTCTCCAGGAAGTGGCCTCTTTGTACCAATTCTCTCTCTCTCTCTCTCTCTCTTTTTTTTTTTTTTTTTTGAAGGATCAAAAGCAATTCAAGAACACAAAAAAGCAGGGAAAATAGAGCTGGGACTTATAAGTAAAAAGACTCTATTGTGTATCAGGTCTGAACCCATCCCATGGTTTACATTTTGCTGCTTATCTTGGGAGAAAATTCAGTCCTGAGGTTTGCCTTTTCCTCTGCACTTAACACAGTGATTATGTTCATCCTATTCAGATTCCCGACTCATTATTTCTTCCTTTTTCTAAGGCCCGTGCTGTTATTTTCCATCCATCCATCCACTCTTACAGTTAGAAAATGTACATTTGAGAGGCTGACTTGATTTGCTCTTTCCCTTGGGGAATAATAGATGTCATGGAGTTTAGAAAAATGAAAATAAAAAAAACACAACCCTTTCCATGCACTGAAGAATGTGTGGAGAAAATCAGATTAAAAATCTGCATCCTAAATACTGAGAGAGATGGTCACAGACTTATTTTCTGCTTCTGGCTTAACCTTCCTTTGGACAATACAACAATTTCATGTAACTCCTGTCACTCCAGGAAGCTTAACAAGCATTGTCTGGAGCTGAGCTTGCCCCACTATAAATATTTACTGTATGGAAGTTTTGACTTTAAAAAAAAATATTATAACAAAAAAGATTATCCAAATAATCACTTTTTAATCTCTTTCAGTCCTGTCTGACGCCTCATTGTAGGTGCCTGTGAAAGGCAAATAGGCATCTGTGGGGTCTGAAGAGAAGCTCTGGCAATTTTCTTCAACTCTCTACCGCTAACCTCTGAGCCCCCCCTGCCTGCCTCCGTAATCTGACAATAAAATTGGATTTTTGGTCTCTCTTAAACACTCCAAAAAGTAACATCCTTTCATAACATGTATCATTTTTCCAAGGTAATTTGAAGAGAATACCTTTCACTTTCAAATTGCCCTTTGGCAGATTTGAAACCACTGCTGTTTCGTGAAAGCTCTTGGCATTTCAAATTGCTTTATAAGGAGGAGGACGATGAGAAGGAATAAATAAAAAATAAAAGCTCCCAATCCTGCCTACTTCATGTTCTTTCTGATCTGTCCAGGCCTTTTCAAGTGAGTGGGAACATGTCGACAAATGCATTCTGAAGAAAATCTCATTTCACCCCTAAATGGGGCTTCACAATTTCCAATTCACACTCTTGCCACAGGAATTGATGGCTGCCATTGTTATCAAAGCTGACAGGCTTCTGGTAGGTTGCACAATCAGCGCAACCTGCTCGAGCCTTTCATTATTCCCAAGTGGCAGATTCTCATGATATCTCTCTTTTATAGACATTGCTCATTTTTATGTCACATTTGACATGGCTCCTCCACTTGCTTGCTGCTGGGGGTGGAGATAAAACAGGTCCTCTGCAGTTAAAGGAATGACAGCTCCAATGCACGCCAAAAGCGGCTGGTGACTTCTGTCCTTCCAGCCTGTCTGAGATCAGACACTGCTCTGTTTATCCAAATTAGCAGTTGGGTAATTACCTAACATAGTACCATACTATCATAGTATCATAGTATCAGTCAGGGTTGGAAGGGACCACAAGGATCATCTAGTTCCAACCGCCCTGCCATGGGCAGGGACACCCTACACTAGATCAGGCTGGCCAGAGCCTCATCCAGCCTGGTCTTAAACACCTCCAGGGATGGGGCTCCAACCACCTCCCAGGACAACCCATTCCAGGGCTTCACCACTCTCATGGTGAAGAACCTCCTCCTCATGTCCAGTCTGAGTCTCCCCACCTCCAGCTTCATTCCGTTCCCCCTAGTCCTATCACTACCTGAGATCCTGAGAAGTCCCTCCCCAGCCTTCCTGTAGGCTCCCTTCAGATACTGGAAGGCTACAATGAGGTCACCTCGGAGCCTTCTCTTCTCCAGACTGAACAGCCCCAATTCCTTCAGTCTGTCCTCATAGGAGAGGTGCTCCAGCCCTCTGATCATCCTCATGGCCCTTCTCTGGACACGTTCCAGCACCTCCATATCCCTCCTGTAATAGGGCTCCAGAACTGGATGCAGTACTCCAGGTGGAGTCTCACCATGGCTGAGTAGAGGGGGAGAATCCCCTCCCTTGACCTGCTGGCCACCCTTCTCTTGATGCAGCCCAGGGTCTGATTGGCTTTCCAGGCTGCAAGTGCAGGTCCATTCTTCTCTGGTCTGACATTTAGGCAGTATTTTACAGATATGTAAATGTCCTCTGAAAGCAAATCCAAATCAGATGTTATGAGGCTTTTGTGCTTGGAAAAATAAAGAGGGTCATGTTTTTGTTGAGATGGTTTGTTTAAAAGTCTCTCTCCTTTATTCCTGGAGGTACCTGTAAGGGTGTTGAAAAATCCCCTAAATGACCAGACTGGTCCTCATACTGAGAAATGGGATGAATGTAGAAAGGTTGACCAGCTCCCAGCAGAATGGAAGATGAAACTCCACGTAGCCAAGAGGATGATCTTGATGGGCTCTTCCAACCTGGTGTATTGTATTGTATTTTATTGTATTGTATTATTTCCTTGCACTGAGTACAATTTAGGCAACAGGAAACTAAGATCTCCCCCTGCCTCCCTCATTTTCTCATCAATGACTCCAGCTAGAGGCTCTGCTCAAGCCTATATAGGTCCTATGAATACCCCTTCAGTTTCTTGTATGACACAGGCAGCACAAAACCTTCAGGATTTAAAGCTTTTCAGGATTTTACTGTATAAGATTTACATAATGTTAGACAGGAGATTCCTGGTAGATCTGGGAGGAGATCTGCCTGATTCTCCAATGTCAATTCAATGTTTGTCCTCACTGAATTTCCATAGAGTTCTCATCTTGCCTTTATCTGCAATCCCAGCTGTGCTTTCAGTATGATTCCCTCCCCCCCCATTATCTAGCCTGAAATTGCTTTGAAGTTGTTCTTTATGAAGATAACTATGAGGAAACTACTGTTGCAGCTGGCTCTGCTTGTCCTGCTCAAATGATGATCTGCAGTAAGTGTCTCCCAGCTGCTGGACTTCAGGACAGGTATTTAGACACCTAAAGTCATCAACTGGGGTATGAGACCAGCTGTAAAAGTGTAGTCCTGTCCTGAAGAGTTCAAATTTCCCTATGGGGGAGAGTGCACCAGTGAGAGATGTGGGTGAGTGCAGCAGTCAGAGAACATCACAGGCACAGGGATACAAGTGTAGCAGAGAACAAACCCACACAAACTGCGGTTCATGAAGGCAGCTAAAAGCAAGGTCTTTCATGGTGTGAACCACCTTTCCTGCTTCTGGTGCTTAGGATCATTATCAGTAGGGAAGATCTATTGCTTAATAGAAATAAAGAAGCAGGAAAAAAATACCCATGCAGGTAAATTAAGAAAAATGTTATGAACAAATAAATTAGTGAGCAGATATTGACAAATAAGTAACTCTCCAGCCCCTTGCAGCATAATCACCATAAATATTCCAGACAGGATTGACAGACAGGGATAATAACTTCTATTATTAGATCATGATGGATAACTGGGGGAAAAAAAGTTGAAGGAACTTGTGGGCACAACAGCCTTTCTTTGGGTCTGAAACTAAAGCAGCAAACTTCTAGGTAAATAAACATGAGGAACAATTGTCTGTCTTTGATTTAATTATACGAATCAGTTAAACAATTAGAAAGGAAAGAGTTGCTAACATCTCAGGAGCAGGTGCAAAAATCCAGATTTGATTTCCCAAGACAAGTTTTCCTGATTATACTGAAGCAGGTATTCAATCCCTTCCTTCCCTTTGCTGTCCCTGGTCTTATATCTGCTGTACAGCCAACCACTGCTTGTGCAAAGGTGGTATGAAAAGGGTTAGGGAACTGAGCAGATTTAAAAGCAATTTTTGAAAACAGTTACTGTACAAACGTTTTGCTTTAGGTCACAGGACAGCTGTAGGGTAGAAGGAGAGGCCAGTCGCAGCTAAACATTTAAACTCATGTCCCCACTGCAGTCAGAACTAGTGCTATGAATAGTTGATGTCCTTTTGGCTCAGCTTGACCTAGCATTACTAGAAATTAGCAGAAGCTGGAAGAAGGCTGGCTTGTCACTCTCATGCCATATAGGACAAGCAGTGTTGTATCAAAGGCATGTTATCCAAAGCTTTTTTGTCATGTAAACTGGAACCCAATATGTGACATATAAAGAGGAGGATATTTCATGATAGAATAGAATAGAATAGAATAGAATAGAATAGAATAGAATAGAATAGAATAGAATAGAATAGACCAGGTTGGAAGAGACCTTCAAGATCATCGTGTCCAACCTATCATCCAACACTACCTAATCAACTAAATCCTGCAACCAAGCACCCTATCAAGTCTCCTCCTGAACACCTCCAGTGACAGCGACTCCACCACCTCCCCGGGCAGCCCATTCCAATGGGCAATCACTCTCTCTGTGTAAAACTTCCTTCTAACCTCCAGCCTAAACCTCCCCTGGTGCAGCTTGAGACTGTGTCCTCTTGTTCTGGTGCTGGTTGCCTGGGAGAAGAGACCAACTTCTGCCTGTCTACAACCTCCCTTAAGGTAGTTGTAGAGAGCAATAAGGTCACCCCTGAGTCTCCTCCTCTCCAGGCTAAGCAACCCCAGCTCCCTCAGTCTCTCCTCATAGGGCTTGTGTTCCAAACCCTTCACCAACCTTGTTGCCCTTCTCTGGACACGCTCCAGCAAGTCAACATCCTTCCTAAACTGAGGGGCCCAGAACTGGACAGAGTACTCGAGGTGTGGCCTAACCAGTGCAGTGTACAGGGGCAGAATGACCTCCCTGCTCCTGTTGGCCACACTGTTCCTGATACAGGCCAGGATGCCATTGGCCCTCCTGGCTGCCTGGGCACACTGCAGGCTCATGTTCAGCCTACCATCAACCAGTACCCCCAGGTCCCTCTCTGATGGATGGTAAAGAAATACGTACATTTGATATCTGTGGGTAGGGTTTAGGATGGACTGTTACTATTTTCTTTGTTGGATTTGAAGGGAGGTTGTAGACAGGCAGAGGTTGGTCTCTTCTCCCAGGCAGCCAGCACCAGAACAAGAGGACACAGTCTTCAGGCTGCACCAGGGCAGGTTTAGGCTGGATGTTTGGAAGAAGTTCTATACACAGAGAGTGATTGCCCATTGGAATCGGCTGCCCAGGGAGGTGGTGTTGTCACCATCATTGGAGGTGTTCAGGAGGAGACTTGGTGGGGTGCTTGGCTGCATGGTTTAGTTGTTTAGGTAGGTTGGATTAGTTGATGGGTTGGACGCAATGATCTTGAAGGTCTCTTCCATCTTGGTCTGGTCCATTCCATTCCATTCCATTCCATTCCATTCCATTCCATTCCATTCCATTCCATTCCATTCCATTCCATTCCTCGCAGAAAAGGCATGTAGGTACCAGCAACAAACACAGACTAAAAGCCTACAAACAAACCAAAGAGCCCTACAATTATATCCCCTCTCTGTTTCTCATACATGGAAATTCTTGGTTGTTAATCTCCAAAGGACATGCTGGAGTCTCATAGGATGACATAAAACTGGTAGTGCATGCTGGTTTGCAGACTCCTACCCAGGCTACTCTGCTCACGTCCATGTTCCCTATAGTTCCTTCAGAGAGGTATCAACAGAGATGAATTTCACACCATTTACCATCACAGAATAAAGTGGCAGCTTCTTATTTGATGTATAAATTATGGACTTCCATTATGCTGGATGCTTAAACACACTATCTGAAGATGCATTCTTCTTTGTAATAAGGTGTAAGGCTTGACTGTTTTAACGTGACAGAGGAGTTTGTTTAAAGGATAAATCCCCTGCAGCACACACTTGCATGGATACAAGACAGAACATATATTTTCATGTCAAATTATCCAAAATCAGGCCTTCAGAGGCTATGGATGTACATCCAGAGTTTTCAGTGTGGCTCCAGTCCATGCATTATGAGCAAAACACAGTGGCCAGATATCTGCTGCTTCATGGACATCTCACAACAGCTGCAGAGTCATATGTCTGTTGTTCACTTTGCACATTATGTGAGAAGAACTCTGTGTTTTGTGATTTTTCTTTTATGCCCCAAAGTAAAGCCCTGATTCAAATTTTATCTTCAATTCATTTTGTTGTGATGCTAAGATAGAAGGTGGCTTTGGCATTAGCGGTTAGTTCTTCCTGTCTTGCTGAAATCTTCTGCTTTACAGAAAACATTATTTAGATGAGTGACCAAAAGCTGATTTGATGGCAGGAATTTATCAGCTGTTGGAAGTAAGGGCTCAAACAAGCTCATGCCCTGGATTTCTTCTCTTTCATTGCTGGTCCTTGCCTTGCTCCTGGGGATTTGCTGTCATTACTCCTTGTCTTTTCTTCTGTTTCTGTGAATGATGGGCTGTATATGGAGCCTGTTATCTCTTCCTGTGGTTTAAGCAACATAATGTCGAGGTTGAAATCGCTATTAGGTGCTTTTTTGGAAGGCTTGTAATTTATATTGGACCAGGGGTAGAGTGTACTGTGTCTTGCTGTCTGCCTTCTCCCTGCTTGGTAGAGCAGCTCTTGAACCAAAATGATTCTTCATTTACCCTCATATACTGGAATACCTGTTGAGAAGAAATGTTTTATGAGATGAAATGGGTAGCGTTGCAGGGTAACATCACCAGTCTTTTCAGCACTTGTTGTCTCCATGATTTTTATTTTTTCCAGACCAGACTGGAATACATGTAGATAATTTCCAAATGATTATGTCATGTGCCTTATAGCTCTCTCTGATTTTAACTTTGTCATCTCCTGGTGCTGAGAGCTCCTACTGCTGATCGTAACTAGACAACAAATCCTGCCTGTCAAGCGCAGGTTGGGAAGTAGACCTTGCTGTGACGCTACCAAATGTTTGTGACAGCTTGTCTCTAAGATTAGAAGGTACTCTTTTCTTCTGCAGTGTGCCCCATCATTACAGTAAAAAAGTAAAATGGTAAGTAAAATAGTAAGAAACATCTGTCTGTCCATCCTTCCATCTACCCATTACCTCAGCACTCTTGAACGTCTAGCTGATGTCTACTACCTCATAAACCTCCCTAAGTTCTGAGAAGGTACATTTAAGATCTTTTGGCCTTGAACACTGCCCTTAAAACCATATCCCTTTGATTTTGCAGCCAGTCATCATGACAAAGGGTCTGTACCCGACTGTGTGAAATCCAGGTTGGAGGGTGCTAACCCATGTGAGTCTGTTCTGGCTGAGTTGCTATTTTGTGGAAACATCTGAATGAGAAGAGGTTCTTAAGACTCCTTCAGATACTTTTAGACAAACCCAGGAGGTGTTTTTGGAAGATGCTAAATAACATACTTCAGCAGTCACTACTGTGTTGGCAGATTACAAATGTTAGCCCTTTGTAGTTACTGCCTTCAAAGTGACAATAGAAGAGCCAGACTGGCGCAGCTATAAGTCATTTGCATTTTGTGTTATTTTTGTGTTTGAAGAGAGAATGCTTTTTTCTTCTTTTCTTCCTTTCTTCCTCTGCCCTTTCCAAAGCTCCCTTAATTACCTTCAGTTCAGGTTGACTCACCATCTTATTCTAGGTAATGAAAGTCAGATGGGAAATAGTGAAACTTAGTCTAAAGTCAATCAGTCTGTTGAATACAAAACACACTTGTGGTTCATTCGCTCCTGGTAGGGAAGCAGAGATACAGCTGATTCCCACTGAAGACCCAGAGAAGAAATGAGAAAAGATCATTAAAGCAAATATCAGTGCTGCAGGTAGGAGGGGGAATGCACACAATGTGTGCTCTGTCTCTGAAGTGCTGCTGTGTTACAAAAGCACAAAATAGTTCACATGAATTTCAGACGTTTTTATCTTTTCTTTGTTTCCTGCCTACCTCCCTAAAAGCTCTGTAAGTGTGGATTATGAATGATGGAGTGACACAAAGCAATGGTACATTTATTGCACTTTGCATATTCGTGTGGATGAGACTAAAGTGAAGTCTCCATGAGTGAACACTTTCAGAGCTAGAGAGCACACTGGGAAGGGAAATTGTTGTGTGGAGGGGACTCAGCTCTATCCCCTATTGTGGTCTATTGTAAATAACCTGTGTGCCTTTGTGCTTTCAGGCTCTCTTCCTTACCTAGAGGGCTGTAGTTGATCAGCAGAGGTCTTGAGCAGCTGCAGACGGACCTCAGCAGCTCGTTAGCTGCTTGTCAGGCTGTTCTCACCGCCAGCATGTGCCGGCTTCTGGCAGCCAGCTTTCTTGGTTATTTCCGTCTCCCAGCTTCCTGGCAAAGCAGTGTGGGTTAGTGAGACTGCAGATTCTGTCTACTTGTCCAGCCCTGACCATGTAAACAATTGTGTGCGTGCCCTTACTTGAGGTGAGATTCAGAAGAGATCAATTCTTCTGCTATTGTGGTTCCTTGTGCTTTACTTTACCCAGCTGTAGAATGAGAGAAAAGGTTTCCAAATTCTCCCAGGCAGGTACTTCTGGACTGGCTCCTGCACTGTGCCACAGAGATTAACTAGGCACTGGTTCCTCTAATCTTCTTGACTCCTTAGCTGGGAATATCTGTCTCAGCAGAGAAGCCCTCATTTTCAGTTCACATCCTGCACATTAAAGCTCCAGCAAAATTTCCAAGGAGGGGTGGCATATGTAAGGTATTGTAACTGCTGATTTCTCTCTAGCTTGCAGGTGTTTGGTTTGTTTTCAACTCATTGCCATTAATTGGAATTTTAATGACTTCTTGTGGCTTAGATTGGAGGCAGTTATAATTAATTCCATGTGTACATGCCAGATATATGTGTATGAGAAATCTCTTGATCAAAGAATTGTTTCCTTGCGGGAACAAAAACTGCCAGCAGCTACCCAGTGCTAGCCTGGACTCTGCAGCCTGAATTACTCTCTGGCTGCAAAACTAGCTCAAGTTATTCCTAATGCCTGAAACCACAGGTGAGTTTCCTCACCATGATATGGCGCAGTTTACAATACGATACAATACGATACAATACAATACCATACAATACAATACAATACAATACACCAGGTTGAAAGAGACCTTCAAGATCATTGCGTCCAACCCATCAACCAATCCAACCCACCTAAACAAATAAACCATGCAGCCAAGCACCCCATCAAGCCTCCTCCTGAACACCTCCAATGAAGGTGACTCCACCACCTCCATGGGCAGCCGATTCCAACGGGCAATCACTCTCTCTGTATAGAACTTCTTCCTAACATCCAGCCTAAACCTGCCCTGGCACAGCCTGAGACTGTGTCCTCTTGTTCTAGTACTGGCTGCCTGGGAGAAGAGACCAACCCCCACCTGTCTACAGCCTCCCTTCAGGTAGTTGTAGAGAGCAATAAGGTCACCCCTGAGTCTCCTCTTCTCCAGTCTAAGCAACCCCAGCTCCCTCAGCCTTTTCTCATAGGGCTTGTGTTCCAAACCCCTCACCAACTTCGTTGCCCTTCTCTGGACACGTTCCAGCAAGTCAACATCCTTCCTAAACTGAGGGCCCCAGAACTAGACACAGTACTCGAGGTGCAGCCTAACAGTGCAGTGTACAGGGTCAGAGTTTCCCCTCTCAGCAAGGATGTCAGTGCTAGGAATCACGTTTCAAAAAGGTTTTTGATGCCACTTAAAGCATGCAATATGACCAAAACCAGCCATAGAATAATAGAATGGGTTTGGGCTGCAAGAGAACTTAAAGGTCATCTAGCCCAACTCTTTTGCAGTAAGCAGGGTCATCTTTAAGTAGGTCAAGTTGCTCAGAGCCCTATCCAACATGACCTTGTCTGTTTCCAGATATGGGGCTTCTACCTGGGCAACTTGTCCCAGTGTTTCACCACTTTCATAGTAAAAAAAAGTCTTCCTTATATCTAGTCTAAATCTCCCCTCTGATATTACTTTAAAGCCATCACCCTCTGACTTGTAATAGCAGGGCTTGCTAAAAAGTATTGTCCCCCATCTTCCTTATAGGCCCCCTTTAAGCACTGGGAGGCTATAATAAGGTTACCCTACAGTCTTTTCTCCTCCAGGCTGAACAATGCCAAATCTCTCAGTCTGTCCTTGTAGGAGAGGAGTACCCTCCCTCTGATCGTTTTCATGGCCCTCTTCTGGACCTGCTCCATCAAGTTCATGTCCTTCTTGTGTTGAAGACTCCAGAGCTGGACACAATACTCCAGGTGAGGTCTCATTGGAGTGGAGAGGCAGAATCAACTCCCTCAACCTGCTGGCCCACAGCACATGTAGGCACAGTAATTGGGAATCACTCCAGGAAAGAGATGGCAGCTTGGCTTTCCTTTGCTCTCATTTAGTGGCATCTGTGAGAGCCAGTATATTTTAAAAAATTGCTGCTTTTGACATCTCTCACAAAAGGAGGGCTCCCCTTATGGTCCTGATCAGAGTATCCTGGGGAAGGTGGACTGGTTTATGCTGTCCTTTCTTAGTGTTTGATTCTTCCCTTTCAGATGCAGGGGTCTGTGCTAATGAAGATTAAAATGCCTGTCTGTCTTTCCTTGGTGCAGGCACAAAACAAGTCAGTCTGTGTCAATATGTCACTGTCTTTCTGTAATCCTTTGTGCAGGAAAGCTTGTGATCTCATAGGGAAGAAGGTGGATGGCTGATGGAAATGACCCATTTGTCTCAGGAGGTGGAAAGCATGTGGGAGGCTCCTGAATGGCTTCAGTGGACACATATATTCTTTGAAGAGCTCAGATTTAAACATCCCTTTTAATAAGGATGAGACACTTACATTTCCATAAGTGTCAGCCTTAATGGGACTTTAAAACAGCTTAAGAATCACTCCTGTACAATCAGAGAGGCTGGCAAGATGGCCTGAGAGGAGCAGTGCACGTCTTTCTGGCATGGAGGGTAATGCCTGTGATCCTCCCCAGCACCTGCACATGGTGCTGTCAGGAAACTTAATAAACTCTGCTCCACAAAAGACCACAGAAGAGCCCTAAGCTACACAGCCTAACATCAGAAATAGCCTCCAGCATGCATATTAAAAGAGATACTATGAAATATGGGTCTTAGACAATTTTCCAAATTAAATCATCTCAGCATGTCACTGGGAGGCAGTTGGGCACTGGTGGCTGCACCTCTGTTCACATGTTTTTAATCTGCAACTGGTGCAGCATGATGTAACCTTTTTTGGTGTTTTTTGTTTGCTTGCTTGGTTGTTTTTTTTTCCATTTTTCTCCCCTGGGAGTAAGCCATGCTGTATTATAAGGGATGTTACCATGTGCTGAGGAGGAAGATAATTGCTGTACCCAGCTGCTGTGTGATAATGTACTGATCAGCAGCTCGATGTTCTGCTGTTCTGTCCTGATTTTGAGCCTGAGCTTTGAGTGTGGTTCATTTTGAGCGTCTCTTGGGTGAATTCACAGCTCGCTGTGTTTTAGCCAAGGTTGTGGAGGATTTTCCATGAAGTACCTTTATTTGTTGTTGCCCTAACTCTGTGCTGTCCTTTTTCAGATTGGAGGATGTGTGAGCCTGTTGTAGAGCCCTGGTGACTTTGACATAATGAACCAAGACCTAGATCTCTGCAGGGACGCTGTAGCTGAACATGATGTTGGTCCTTTGGCAATCCAGCATAGGAGATTCTCTGAGAAGATGGTAAAGCGAGCACCTACTGATGGCCAAGAGGAAAGGATCTTCATTCAGCTACAAAACTCTTCTTTGTAACTATTTACATCTAGCTGCAAGGGACAACGTTCTTGGACAGGTGCTCTATCACCCTTGAGATGAGTGGCATCTTTATCTAGCTTATTTGAGGAAAAAGTTCCCACAGAGCTATCATAATTCCTCTAACTGGTCACTGACAGAAATCTACCATTTTCTTCCCATGGCTACTACCACCCTGGCTTATTCCAGAGCTTTGGGGATCACAGTGGGGCTTGGTGACTATGTGCTAAAGCAAAGATGTGGTTGCTAAAAGCCTATGGTAAATCAGAGGGTGACCAGGGGGCTTGGATCCAGTCCAGCTGTTGGTGTAGACACAACATATTACATATTGAGCGAACTTGTCTGTGTCCCCTTGCAAGGGTCAGATCCTGGTTCCTACTTCACAATAACTAAAGCTGCTCTGACAGGAGTGACTGATGCCTTTAGATCCAAGAGTCACAGTTCAGTTCATGTTCATGACCCAGCCAATGGACTGTGGCATAGTTTTTGAGAAAACTATTTCTTTGCAACCCTAGATTTGGTTTCAGGCTCTTACATGGGAATGCTAGTGTATAAGAAAGGTTATTTTATAGTTACTTTTATTTCTGTCAGAGCAGTTCTACTTTTTTTAAATAGCAACTGCTTTGTAACTGCTACCATTATAAATCATATTTGGTATACCTTTCAAATCCATTAAAATTTCCTCTCATCTTGGTTTAGAAAGGGCTAATTCCACAACAACCCTTAACCACTTTTTCTAGATGGTGGCAGCAGCAGCCCTGTTAGGACTGGAATATGAATAGTTAATTAACAAATCCATAATAACTGAGAATTTAACCTCCCTAGTACAAACTGGGGTCATCCCATGACAATGATGAGAGCTGAGTCCTCAGAAAAGAAAGCTGAGTAGGAGCAAGGGAGATTATTCATCAGCTTGCTAGCACCATGTAAGCTAATAGGTTCCTGGCTCCCTATGTGTTTTTGGATTCTGTGGCCTTATCAGGTGGCACAGCCAAATCCAGTCCAGCCTAAGATCCAGTGGCCTGAACACAATTTGGTCCTGTATGCAACCCATTTTCTTCTTCAAACCTGAGAGAAAGTTGATGTTACTAGCTAGTGTATCTATTGTCACTGGGTGTTTCTCTGGAGCATTTTTGCAAGAGCATGTGTAGTTGTGGTATGGATTAGGATGTATGGATTAGAAGCCCAATCATAGAATCAACAAGGTTGGAAAAGACCTCAAAGATCATCAAGTCCAGCCTGTCACCCAACACCCAACCACCATGCTTTACCAGATAGATTTCCAAATAGGCAATAGCAGCCATCCCTCATGCATGGTACACTTGACTTTGTGACCTTGAAATGAAAGTGCCCTTGAAACCTCTTTTTCCACAGTGGAAAGGAATAACAAGGTGATGCTGCACTGGGATTTACCCCCAGCCAGCGCAGAGAGAAATAACAGTAATGCCTTAAGCTCTGTGGCCTTTCTCTGTAGGACAGTGAGGCTTGGAGGCTGCTGGTGGTGGGGGACACGCTGCCTTTTTGCCACAATAGATTGGTCAGAAGTGGAAATGTGGCCTTAAAGGAGATTCTATAGTGTGGAAGAAAAGGAACAGAAGGACTCTCTCTCTCTCTTCCTTTCCTCCCACCCCCAAAAGGGAAAAACAGCTGTCCTAATCCAGTGGGGTATGTTTAAAATGCTTTGGAAAAATATTGTGAGGAGGTGGACTTCTTCTCTTAAACCATTTTCTGCAGCTAAATAAGTAAAAAGTAACAAATCCTGAAACAACAGTGAGAAAGTATAGGGGCCTCACACAAAGCCTGCTGCTAAAAGACAAGCTTTTCCTATGACTTAGAGGGTGGCTGCTGGCCAGGACAGCCTTTGAAACATCTAAGCAAAGAGAGAAGCGTTTGTGTGTGTGTATGCGAGTCCTTTGGACAACTTAGATTGAGGAAAAAAGCCTCAATGAAAGCAGGAGAAGGCAGTGTAGGAGTTAGTTTGTTCAAATGCTCCCCCTGCTCTCTTTGAAAATCACACCAGGCTGCCTACTTCCCCCACAGATCAGAAAGAAAATAGAGGATTTGCTATTGAACCCCACATGCGGTGAGAGGGATTTTTCTCTACATGCATGCATACCTTTATACAAAGGTGCACGGTGACTTTGCATATGTAAATATAATCACATGCATATCTATGTATGTATGCATAAGGAAATCTTAGACAGTTTTTCAGTCATTTCCCTTTGATCACATCATTTCCTCTCCTTCTTTATGCTTTTTTTATATTTATGCATAAACACTAATGCATTTCCCATCTTTCCCCCAAATCAGATCCTGTGTCTTTCTGCAGCTGGCCTGCTCATAGCCAGAAGTAAAGAAATACAGGGCTTGGTGTGCGTGATTTTCTCTTTTCCATGGATAACTGAAAATAAATGATGATTAGATTAAAACAAACAGCCATGTGCTTCTACACCCCACTACTAAGACTGGACCTGAGAAATGGAAGAGATTGCTGGTGTGGGGCTGTACTAATCATAGCTTGGCTTGATGGAGCACCCTTCAGGCAGAGGAAACAGACCCCCAGCTTGCTTTGTGTTTTATTGGTCTGATCCTGTGGAGCTGTGTTGATTTAGCACAGCAGAAAAAACTGTGTTTGTAGATGTGTGTTAGTGAAATCAATTCACCAACTCTGGAGTGGAGGCTGAGCACAGCAGGGGCTCTGTGCCCGTGGCAGCAGGTGAGCGCTCAGGACAGCAAGAGAGAGATGGTGGAAGGAAGCAACATGCAGGAGGCAGGGCTCAGGATGTAAGTATGTGAGTAGGAGAACTCTGCAGTGATTCATGGTGATGGCCATTCCCCTGACCCCATACTCACCAGCTCCATGCAGGTGCTGTGATGTGCTATTTCCAAGCCTGCATCTCTGCTGTGTTGAGCAGTCTACCTCTTGCTGTAACACCACCATGGTTGGAATGCAATATCTGTACACCTGTGTCTGCTTCATCCTGACAGATAAAAGACTTGCATGGATTTGTTTCCTCTGTGGTCTAATGCTGCATTTTTTTGTTTTCCAGGTGCCTCTTCCAGGCTGGGATGCTGGTGGTGTGGGCTCCCTGATGAAACGGGGGTAAACCTGGTGATTTCTCATTTCCTCTCAGGCAATGGGACAGTTTCAAAATGCTCCACTCCACTAATCCAACTGGAGGGAAGAAGATGAAGGTCAAGAACATGACCATACCTTTTACTCAGACTTTTTGGCTAGGTATCACTAGTGGTTCTCTGTCTTTGCTCAACTTCTTTAGCCTCTGACCAATCAAAATTAAGGGCTGCTTTCTATATGGGCATTTCTGTCCCCTTAACACAGTCTGCCATGACTGAGGACCATGTTACAACCAAGTAAATCTGATCTTTGGAGCCTAATGCTGTGATGAGACTTCCCTGGTAATGAATGCAGAAACATTCATGAATGAGTAGCAGGAAAGGCATCAGAAACCTGGGTGATTGGAGGAAGCCTGGAGTGGAACATTTGAATAAATAAGCAATTCTGTGGGCAGTGGAGAGACCAAAATGTTCTTGATCATCTCTTTCCTTCTTTCTTGGAACATTTGCAGCCTCTCCTTCCACACACCAGTGCAATGGGGCAAGGAAAAAGACAGAGTATTACTGGAAGTGTTAGCAAGTGTGGAGAGAATGGTCTTCTGAGGTGGGGCCTGTGGAGTTTGCAAGTGAGCTGAAAGCAGAGTGAAAATGCACCACTTCGTGAATGTATAAATAATTCCATACGTTATTCTATAGCACATCAAAACACAAAGCCAACCTCACATGCTTCAGCAATTTTTGCTTCTGAGTGTTTTAAATGTGCTTGAAACCCTCTCAGACACTTTTCTTCATAGGTGAATGGCTATCCAATGTACCAAAAGCAAAAATGGAATTAAACTTTAAACTCTTAAAATGCCAAGTACCACTGGGAGAACACATGGGTAAAACACGGTAATTGTTTATATTTACTCTGAGTCTAGTTAGCATTTCTTCTCAGGTGCCTGCCAGAAATGCTAGCTAGGGAAAGGCAAAACCTGTAAGAATTAGTTTGTCTTTGTGAATTCAGAGTTTCAAAGTCTTGATTGACTTTTGACGTGTTGTGATCTCATTATCCACATGCTAAGAACCGTGCCTTGCTTGATGCTGGTAATGCAGTGAGGTTTCTCTCCCATACATTTCAAAGCCCTCCGCAAAAAGCCCTGGGAGCTCTACATCCCATCTCAGAGGATCTGAGCATGCTGTGTGCAAGGCTTTGAGGCTGCAGTTTTAAAATGGAAAAAAGAGTCTCTGCTGTCTTTCCTTCAAGTCATTGCTCCATCTTCCTGGGGCTATGGCCAGTTCAGAGACTTTGGAAACCACCATGTCCTGGGCTTCAGGCTAACATCTGTGTGCTGCGTTGTCTTAGTAGGAAGGAATTTAGTATTAAAAACAGGGCAGAGGAAAAGGTGTGTAAACTGCCATACCAAGAAAGTTTTTCCTTGCCATGATGTATGGCAAATCATCTTAAGGCTGTTCGGTTCAAGTGTGAGGTCCTGTGTCTCAAGTGTATTGATGCATACGCACATGCAGCACCTAAACAATCCTACTGTAAGTTAAGAGATTTATTGAGTGTACCAGCAGACTTCGGCAGTGTTCTCAAATCTCTGCTCTGGTTGAGTTGCACTTCCAATTCTGATTTTAGCATGTAAAATAGTTGTGGGAGAAAAGAGAAAATATGAACTAACCCACACCTTTCTTGGGCATTGCAGATAATTCGTAGGAGAGTGGACCAACTTTTTCTTTGATCATTGAGGAGGTTCCTAGGTATGTAACTGGCAAGCACTGTGCAGGGACTCTGAGGTTAGTGAACACTGCAGGGAAATTCTCTTTTTAGAGTTCTTGCCTTTTGCAAAATGGACTTCAAAACCCCATGGTTTGCAAGCAGAGGTGTTATGCACAGGATGCCTTTTTAACTTGTCCCCAGCTTGCTTTTGAGCAGATGTGAGTGAGTCCAATTTTCATACTAATGGATGTGTTGAGCTTATAAAACATTCAAAAGAAAACTGAGATAAACCATTTAAGTAGCATTTGTGAATTTGTGCTTTGTCAAGCTGCTCCAGTTTGCTGACAGTTCAGGTGGTTCCATGAGCTCCCAAGAGGATCTGCATTTGCAGAGCGAGTTCTTCTGATTATGCTCAGATATTTTTCATTGTCTACATTTCTGACTGTTACAGAATGGTACCTGTTCTGGGGCACTGAAAAAGTCATATGCCAATCCACTCTAAAGACCAGATGTCCAGTGTATTGCTGTAAACAAGATCTCTGAAGAGACTGGGAAAAAAATGGGAAAAGGAACTTCTGTGAATGCTTTACTAATTCTCAAGGCAGATGATTCCCTTCTGAATCTAGACATTCCCTCTCCTTGGCATTTGCTCTGTTTCATCTCAGCTGACCTGGGTATGGCAATTATAGGGAAAATAAACCTTTTACTTCCACACCAACTTTTTAAAATGGCTTATGATAAAGCCTTGCAGTAAGGACCAGTGGAACCAGCACTCTAATGATCATGAGAGATTAATCCCAGGTAGTTTTGTGGGGGATTTTTTGGGTGTGTATTTATTTTTGTTTGTTTGCTTGGGGTTTTGTTACTGTTTGTTTTGTTTTCCTTTTGCAGTCTCCAGAGCTCATCTGGCCAATTTAGCATCCTGCAATACAGACACCTACATCAAATTGTTTGGACTCTGTTAGTGGTGAGGGGAAGAGAAAGGTGCTTCCAAGAGGCTGTTCATCCTTCAGGGACTGCTGCCTGTCAGAATGGATTAAACTAGCCCTCTTCTCTCAGTAGCTTTTGAGGGAAATGTAAGTGATAAGGTCACAATTGCAGGGCTTCCCAGCTGCGTGGTCTAGGGACCTTAAAGTGCTACTTGGTAGTGTTTAGCTATAGATTCAATCTGCACATACTGCATAGTCTGGAGAATGTAAATCAGCAATCCTTTTGCTGGATCATAACAAACTTGTTGCAATTATTCTTCCCTGGTGTGATCTCAAACTCTTCATGGGGAATAGGAAGCCAATCCTTTAAAAAGCTTTAGTTGAAAGGTGTGACCCAGGCATTTGTTTCCACCTTGCTTATATAACAGATGAAATCCTCGTGTGCCAGACCAGCACCGGAACAAGAGGACACAGTCTCAAGCTGCACCAGGGGAGGTTTAGGCTGGATGTTAGGAAGAACTTCTTCATAGAAAGAGTGGTTTACCACTGGAATGGGCTGCCCAGGGAGGTGGTGGAGTCACCATCACTGGAGGTGTTTAGGAAGAGACTGGATGGGGTGCTTGGTGCCATGGTTTAGTTGATTAGATAGTGTTGGGTGACAGGTTGGACTCAATAATCTCAAAGATCTGATCTATTCTATTCTATTCTATTCTATTCTATTCTATTCTATTCTATTCTATTCTATTCTATTCTGGCTTGTACATCTCCTGAACACCATGCTCCAAGGTAGCCAACCTGCAGAAAGGTAGTCATATAAGCCAGGGAGAACTATCTTTACTTTTAACACAAGGTAGTCAGCAGGCTTCCCATCCAGTGCCTTTTGTTATTAACAATCAAGCTACAAGGCAGAAGCTGTCTCTGCCCTCTCTTCAGGCTGGGAGGTGTTAATGGATGGGTATGATAGTCGGGATGGAGGTGAAAGACAAGCAATGTGAACACATCCATCAGATTTATTCCTGCCAGCTGCTCTAAGCCAAGTAAACCGATATAATCACAGAAAAGGCAAGCCAAGCCTACAGGAGGGAGCTGTCAGGACCACAGAGTTTGGCCTTTCTGGGTACAGAAAGTAACTGTTCAGTCAGAGCTCACCACCAGCTTCTCCCAGGGAACAAAGTTCCTGCTGTTTTGTTCCAGAGAAAACAAGTGTTGAAAATGTGCCACTTAAAAGCTCTTTTTGACATATTCTGTGGGGTTGTGGATGAAGCTAAACCAGAAACCCCTATCAAAAGCTAGAACCAACAATGAAATAGGTTGTGAGTGCCTCAGTGTATGCCAATCCTTTGATAAGCTCAAATTATGACATCTCTTGGATTTCAAACAATTTATTTCTTGTTTTGCACCCATTTGTTTCCTTCAGCTCTTTTTTACCTTTCTACTGAGACTTCCTTTCCCTTTCTCTTTTCAACTGAAATGTTTCAATTCTGTTTCTTCTCTTTCCTGCCCTATGTTTGTTCTCTCAGCCCTCCTCCACTGAGACTCTTAAATGCAACCATTCTTCTCCCTGTCTTTGTATGTCTGCCTGTTCATTCTCTTCCTATCCCCACACCTTCTCTTCCCTAGCTTCAGTTCAGTCTGTTTGAAATCACTTTCCCCATGTCCCAGTCAACCTCATGCCCTCCTACATAGCTTTCTTCACTCCTCAAATGGTGACTCCTCCCTATTCCTCTGTAATTTCAAGATTTCTCTGCTGCATTGCTGTGATTGTCACATCCTGACTTCAGTTATCCTATATTGCTTCACTGCAGAGAGGTTTTACAGACTCTGTGTTGATCCTTTTCTATGACAGTGGTTGAAGATACTGTAACACGGGCTGGGCTTTCCCTTAACAATGCTGCTAAGATGTCAGGGCTTCCATAGAGGTATACACCATGATACTTTTATGGCTCTACAGCATAATGGTGTTACCCAGCAGAAAGGCTTCAAAAATCTGATACTAGACTTTTTCCTACTAGGTGGTGAATTGTGATTAGAGAACCTAACAGAAAAATTGAGTCCCTTCATTTACTTTTGCTTTCAATTCATCAACCTGAGAGTTAATTTCTTGCCTGCAGCCACAGCAGACTGGAATGACACCATTTGTTCTAGCAAGTGAGCAGAAAGAACATGGCAAACCTGCTAAGCTTCTCTCTGCCAACTGGCTGCTGTTTGGAGATGTGGGCTGAAGTGAAGATCTGCTTGTCTGTGGTTTGAATCTAATCATGCTTGTCGACCTTCTGACATTTTCTGCTGTGTATCAGATCTAAAATTGGACATGATGTGCTATTTCAGTCCTCAGGCTGCTAGGTCCCACCTGTGTCTTTGTGTGTCTAGAAGTAGTGATCAGTGGTTTATTTTCCTAAGCTCATAGAATTAGCCCAACAGGGGTTCTCAAGAACTTTTAAAAGTATTTCTGAAATTAGATAATGCAGCATTTGGCTCTTTACTTTTTGGTGAGGTTTCTATAAAGCCAGACAGCACAAGTGAATAGTGCAGGATTGATATCTTCATAGTTCTTTTCATGAGGGGAAGAGTGTCCCACTCTCTACATCTCCAGCTACCTTAAATCTGAAGAAAATTAGTTTGACTTCATTAAGTGCTGCATAGTCTTTTATTAAAAAAGCTAGTAGGGTTACTTATCTGTCTTCTAAGACTCATCCTGGCTATCCATTTAACAAATGCTAGAAGATAGTATATGGATACTCAAATTCTCAGTAGATTTTTGTGCTTTTTAGCACATTCCAAAGGCTTTTAATTGTTTCCTCATTGGCTTAATAGGTGAGATTCTAAATCCCTGAAGGTCTGCATTGTGCCTCTCTATATCTCTCTGGATTGCTATTAGGTTTGAATAAGAAGACATTAGAACACTGATGTGGCATGGTGTTAAAAACTCAATGTAATCCTTTCAATCTACTTCTATTGGAGTAAATGGAAAGATGTTTAGACTCTTGATCTGCTCCACATTTATGCCTTTTCTCTCTCTAGCCTGAATCTATCATCTTGATTCTGCTTTCCACCACAGATGAATGCAGACCTCTTCAAACTGGCTGTTGTTCTGTGGTTTTTAAACCGTTATGAGCAGGAAACCATGTTATGACACATCTAGTCCTAGTGAACTGTATTTGAGAGATGAACAAGGAACTCACCACTGCCAGATGAAGAGAAACTAATTTACAAATGTGAATAAATGAACAAATATATGTATATAACTACATATACAAAGCCATACACATATATACAAAACCATAATTCCCACCTTCACTTCCTAATGGTGCTTCAGCTTCTAAAGGGCATGGATACCGCCTCATTGCTGAAGGCACAGTGGTTATTTCTGCATCCCCCCATAATTTTCCTGATTTTTTCTTGCTTCCTCATTGGTCTTCATAGTCAGGTTTGTTTCTTGTTACCAGTCAGTTTCAATTTGTGTTAGCGCAGCCTCTCTAATTTTTCTTATAGTGCTATCCTCACTTGGGATCTAATTTCTTGTCTGTGTTGTGGACAGAATGGTCATTAAACACCATTCATTGGTTCAGGAAACTGAGCATGAAGTACTGACATTTGCATAAACTGCTAGACAGTTGGTCCATGCAGTGTCTGAAAGCTTCATAGAATTAAGGTGTTTATCTCCAAGACAACTTCGCTCAGAAGGTGAGAGTATAATAGCTGGTTTTGCTGATGAGGAACTGACGCACAGAACTATCAATCGCCTTCCTAATGACACACAAGGAAGAATCACAAGTCAAACCTCAGTCTCTTAACTGCTGAACTATCAACCATAATGACTCATGAATAAATAAAAATATTTAGTTTGCTATAATTGATGCTCTGTCTTTCTGTTTGTGTGTCCAGTTGGGTACTGCTGGATATAATGTGGAGTAATACCTTTGGAGTAATATGCTAAGTAGGAGGAAACTCAACTCCTAAAGTTTCTGTCTGATTAGGAACCTTAGTGTTTGATATTACAAAAATAAGAAAAAACTACTTTTGCTCAATTACTTTTTTCTTTTTTTTTTTTTGTCTTTTTAACAAATGCAAATGTTTTCTTCCATGTCCAAGGCTTTGGGTTCATGCATTCAGTTAATTTGTTCAACTGGAATGTGTTTAGAGGATAGCAAGGCTGCTTTTGTATCAGGTGATGAGTAAATCTTTTTAAGGTGATGTGGCAGTTTAGGCTGGGTGCCTCCTACTGCTGCTGCAACATAAGATACACCTTCGGTATCCCGGGTGTCCAGCCCAGTGGGTGGACACAGGAAGCTGTGTATTTCATACCCATAATGTCCTGCTCCCTATAAATCCATCTGCAAGGTCTTACACTTCCTCTTTCTTCCCTTGCTGTTCCCGTGGGAGGTGCTCCCTATCTGGTAATGGAAAGGGCATTATCTCAAGGCCTCTTACGCCTGGCTAGGCCTAATGCCAGGAGGAGAAGGGGGAAGGGCAATCTCAGATCTGGCCAGCTGAGATTAGCCTAACAGTGGAGGGGGAAGAAGGAGCCCTGGGGGTTTTGGGTATACCCTCAGGCAGGGAGAAGGGAAATGCTGGGAGGCTTCTGGGTATGCTTTGGGATCTCTTTTGTCACTGCACTTGTGGTTCTCTGTAAAACACTCACTGCTTTTCCATTTAAACTTTCCATCGCTTCTGCAATCCATTTGTCTGAGTCTCATCATTTTTGCCCCAGTGGGAGGCAAGGGAGGATCTGCCTTCAACCCGGGACAGGTGATTGTGAGGTAGATGTTTGGACAGTCAAGATTTTGATGTGTATAGACCAGGTAGCCATAAGAAATTTGTGAAAACATTTTAAAACTTGTTGTGACCTTAATGATATAAAAAAGAGTATAGAAGTGCTTTTAATGTAGCTTAATTACTAGTGACTGCATGAAGAACTTTCAGATAGATATCATGAAGGACTAGAGCTTGTGTGGAAACTAGTTAGTCTAACTTCTAAAAGAACTTGTGTGAGAAGTTGTTCTTTGGGGTTTCATCAGTATGAGTTTTTTAGTAACAGCTGCTAGCCTAAGAATTCTGTGAATATGGAAAGGAACAACCTACCTGCAAGATTTTTTGCTTTACCAGACTATTAGTTATTTTATTATATTTGTTAAAAGTAAAGATTGCTAAGGTGGCTGTAATCAGTTTGTGGCTGTGACTTTTTTACAATGAGTTGGCAGAATCAAACTTAACCAAATTAAAAAGTGTGAATCAAGGTCTACCTAATGTCATGTAATATGATACTACTCTTTTACTCCCTCCTCATCCATCCAGTCATCTAACTCCATTCATAAAGCACGCTGGATGCTTCTTCCTCACAAACACCAGCTAAAGTCAGAAAATGAGGTTGTGTCAATCTTATGGGAGAAATTTGAGCACAATGAAACTAAACAGGTTGCTGGAGATCTAAGAAGCAAACTGGAGATGGGAACGGCTCTGCCTACAAACCTTAGGCCCCAGCAGGATAAAAAGCATGCATATTTTGGTACTATTTCTTTACTGCTTAAAATGTTGAGCTATTCCATTCACTGATTACTGAAAGGTTTCAGGGCTGCTGGTTTCAGGTCCCCTGACCTTTATTAGTCTAAACTGCAATTCACCACTGCCTTACCAGAAAGCAAACCAACCCAAATTCTGTGGTGAGCTGACAGTCTGGAGAGCTTCCTCCCCTTTTTGCTTGAGTTCTTTTCTGTATTAAAAGCTACAAGCTTTCACAGTTGATGCTGAGGTTTCTGACACCAGTTTTCTGGAAGGATGCATCTGTTCCACTGACTTTGTAAGAAAGCAACAGTGCATGAACAAGGTGCATTTGGTCCTGAGCTGAGATATGGCCCAGGCGACAGCAGTGCTAGACCTGCTACAGCTTAGCAAGTTGTCACTGACCATCTGATCTGCAGTAAAGGTCTGTGAGTCCCAAGCTCAGAACAATTGCAAGACATCCTGATGGTTGGTTACTAACAAATTAGCTGTGTCAGTACAAGAAGCTTACTGATGAGTCTATGATTGGGGTGGTGGTCTGGACAAGTAGCAGTAACACATGGAGGAGCTGTATCACTATCTCAGCTAATCCTCTCTTTAGGGATGGCTCACTCTGAAACACTAGCTTTTTGCTAGGTGCAACACAACTGTGTGTCGCTGTCCTTGGAGGACAGCAAGTTCACTTTGTGTGATTTGTTTGTGCCTTATAGGAAAAGCTTAAAGGAGATCATAATCAGGGCTAAATCCCAAGCTGGAGTTTACCTTGTCATGCTCCCAGGAAACAGTCATATTTTGAATAACAGAATGGCTTAAGGAAGTCAATCAAAAAACATACAACACTGCTCAGAGCTAGAACAGTGGATTTCTTTCCAATCCTCTGCCTGAGACCACTCATAGTTCCTTCAAAACACCTTGCTAATCCAGCCACTAGAAGTGAGCCTTGTAATACTGCATTGCAACCTTCACTAGGAGCTCACTGTCTATACTAGTTAGTTATGTAAAACTGGAATAAGGTTTGTTTAGAAATGGCATATGGCTCTGCTTATTGCAAAACCGAAGAGGACAAGTTAGTGCCACCACATGGGTATGATACTGTTCTACAACACCACTGGTCTATGACACACACCTTCTTAAAATATTTACCATTGTGCCTTGTCAGAGATTCCTGAGGTCTGCAGAAATCTGGTCTTGTGCTGCACCGAGACTTGTCTAAATATACATCAATTTCACACCAAAGGAGCACTGTGACTGTACGCTGTTCTGTCCTGTTGTGTTGCTAGTAAGGACACTAAGCTTTTTTGCAAGCTGCAGCTGAGGTGTGTTCATTAGTTCAGCCAGCAGCTGCTGTGAGTGAAAGCTGGTGGACAGCAAAGGGATGAAGTTTCAGTGATGAAGACATCAGGAAAACAACAGATAATGAGCTGTGGTTGTGTGTGAAGTGCTTTTGTATTCGTGACAACCTGCTCATTCGCAAAGAGCACAGAAAATCAATCAAAATCTAATGCAAACAAAGAAATTATAAATTAATCAATAAAGCCATGGGCTAATCAAATGGCACTCTCCTCAATTACTTTTATAGAAAAAGAATTGCTGGTTATAGCTCCTGGTTTAGAACAGCAGTCTTTGCCATCAAGCACTGATTCAGATGTCAGTTAATTAAGTCAAGTGAGCTATATGGAGCAGGATTCCATGCTGATTTTCTTTTTGTTTGTTTTGTTTAATGAGATAAATTAATTCAGTTTCCCAATTTCATACACCTTCTCCAAAATCTGTGAAAGAATTGTGCCTCCATGACTATAGTTGTGTATAACCTTGCAGCTGTATTTTGTAAAGGCAGGACTACAGGACACATACTAACTCTGCCCCACTGCAGATGTTTGTGCTTTTATACTCTGTAATCCCTGTGACATAATCAAGCTCGAGCTTTGAAATGTGAATCTCTCCTCTTCTTGTTCTAGAAATCTTCTCCTTCATCTACTAGAAATACTTTTTTTTTAGTCTCCAGATTAACTATGTCTAAACTATCTCGCATTTATCTCTTTTGAAAGCTGAGTGTTATTGCTTGGGCTATTCTCCCTTATGTCCAATGCTTTCTTGGGACTGCAACAGTGGGCATTTCTATTATGGAGAGAATTCACCTTACCTGTCATAGAGTAGGTACTGGTCACCTTCTGGTCTAAATCTTTGTGATTTTATATGTGATACTCTGAAAAAATGCCATTCTGGTCATCTGTCATGGGATATTCCCCTGTTCATTGTTCATCTTCTAGTACAAAAGCAGGGACAAAATTCTTATTTCAGCTGGTTGGTGTTGAGAAGAAAGGGGTTGTAAAAGGAAATGATGTAGATATAGCCTTGAACTGTTACAATAATTTCAGGAAGAGCTTTAGCACTTAGGTACCCGGGTGATCATACAATTAGTATGATTTGGGTCCTGCAGCCTTTCTGAGAGGGCAAAACAATGGATTTGATTTCTCTAGACATAGTCCCTGAGGTCTGTAGGATTGCCTGTCAGGCATGTCCTTGTATGTTTCATGGCCATAGAGCAGTGCAGAGATACTGTCTGGGTACTGCAACTACCTCTCTGTGGCTTGATGCCCTTTGCACTCTGGGCACCCTTTCAGCCTGGCAATGGATGCTTTTACAAGGGTATTTTTCGAGTGTCACAGATTCTCCTGGATAATACTAGCATGTTTCTGGTGCTGGAGTATAGCAACCTGTGATTAATGGTGACTCTTTCCACCTCTCTGCTATACAAGATTAGTCAAAAGTGTTTCCTATTATCTCTTCTTGTTCAGGAAGAATCTTGGACTGGGAAACCAGTAGCAGCAGCTTTTGCATAGAAGACAGCTGTTTCCATCTTGCCCAAAAACTTTACTCCCACAAAGTTTTCCATGAGTTTTTTGAATTTCTTTTCTTTTTTCCTCTGAGAGTCAACCTCATGTCAAGATAATGAACTTCATATCTTTGAATCAGGGCTTGCATGTTAATTAGGTCACCCTTACTAGAATGATTTATTGACCTATATATGGTATTAGCAACCCTAAGTTTTCCTCTGTAGAGAGTCAGTGAAAATCACCTTCATCAATCTTCATGACATTGATAATCTTATTTTTTTTCCTCTATTTTAAGTTTTTAGGGCAGATTAATAAATAATCTGCTCTGAAGGTCTGATTGAGCAGTTCTGCAAAGGCACTGAGAAACCTCAAAAGAAAAAAATAATCCTGATTTTTTAGAATTTCAGAGCAGATTACTCAAGATCAGCTTTTAGAGACTGATTAACTATTTCAAGCTGAACTGACTTCCATTGCTTCAGCTAATCACTGGAAGCTATTTAATACATTGTACCTTGGGATGTCCCAGCCATTTACACAGGAAAAGCACCAGAAAAAGAGGACACAGTCTCAAGCTGCGCCAGGGGAGGTTTAGACTGGATGTTAGGAAGAAATTCTTCATAGAGAGAGTGATTGCCCATTGGAATGGGCTGCCTGGGAGGTGGTGGAGTTGCCATCACTGGAGGTGTTTAGGAGGAGACTTGATGGGATGCTTGGTTGCATGGTTAATTGATTAGATGATATTGGATGATGGGTTGGATGTGATGATCTTGAAGGTCTCTTCCAACCTGGTCTGGTCTATTCTATTCTATTCTATTCTATTCTATTCTATTCTATTCTATTCTAAAAGGGCTTACAAAACTCTCCAAGATCAGAATCAAATATCTGATGTTTCAAAATGTGGTGGTTAGTTTGCAAAAAGAAAAACACTGAGATCTTTTATTCCCTTACTTTTGTCTTCTGGCTCTCAGAATTTTTTTCAGAACTCTTGACATGGGGGATGAGTAACCCAACCTCTGGTAACCTTTATATTTGTGTGTATTTGAACATTTAACATGCCTAGTGAGGTTCTGATATTGGTCTCTGGAGTGTTCTGCAAGCCAGACACTTTCTTGTACTGACTGGGATGATTACAGGTTTGGTTTTTTTAAATCCAATGGAATACAGCCCCATGCCTTTTTCTAAACAGGGGGACAAAATGCAAGATGCAGCCAGAGAGCAAGCAAAAGGAAGTTATTGTTGCAAAACGTAGCCTTGGGTTGTGAAATTCCTTGCAGCAAATTCTGTAGATGGGTAGAAGACCTAAGTGAACGAATGAATGGAAAACCAATCCTTTGATGGGTTCCCTTTTTGGTACAACTTTGAACAGGAACTTTGAACTTTCTGGTACAACTTTGAACAGGATTTCCTGGAGGCTGGAAAATACTTGGAAAAGCACCATTGAATGCTTTCCCTTTTTTAATATGTTTCCAAACATGGTTGACACTGAGCAACATTGGAAGAAAGATCCTGGATCAGCTAATCTGCTATCCTGCTGTCCTTGGATTATCACAGAATCACAGAAGATTAGAGGTTGGAAGGGATCTCCAGAGATCATCTAGTCCAACCCCCTGTGTGAGAGACTAAAGCTTGTCTCTCCTGGTGACTCAACAAAGATAAAATCACTTGCTCTTTGTCCAGACAATAGCTGATGTGCGTTGGGCAGAGCCACTGGAAGGACTCTTGGAAGGTGCAAAGATAACATTGCTCACAGGACTGCAGCTGGCCTACAACAATGGCCCAAGGGCCCAGCATTCACACCTTCAGGACAAGATCATTTCCAGCCATCAGATACCCCAGGAAAGGACAATGGTTCCTGATGTGAAAAGAGTGTGTGGGTAGCTAGATGGAGCAGGAGGAGGAGGAGGCCTTCCCCCCTCTATCCAGTGGCTGCCCAAACTCACCTGAGTACACAGAAAGATTTCCTGGGGAACGATACCTGGACCTAGAGATGATTTCCCAGAATGATATCCTGGGGAACAACACCTGGACACTTGCCTAAGGGCTAAAAAACTGTATAAAAGACTGGAGCAGCTACTGGCTTTTGGTAGGAGAAAATTGGAGAAGCAAGATGCAGAAGAAAGCAGACGGCAGCACACGCTGGAAACATCCTGGGGCCAACACAATGGATCTTGGACTCTCCGTGCCCTAAGTTCCGCCTGCTGCAACTCATGGAGCTGAAGAAGCTGCCCAGAGGACCTCATCCCTTCTACAGCCAAAGCCTCAGCACCCTTCCTCTACAGACCCAACATCTCCTGCAGCACCTTTCCTCCACAGACTCAAACTGTCTTGGGGGTGAGGGGTGTGGTAATATAATTCCTTTCCTTTAATCTCCCTCTTCTCTCTTTATTTTCTCTCTCTCTCTCCACCTTATTTATGTAATAAATAGTCTAGCTGTTGATATTTTGGCCTCGTTTGTGCCTCTAATTTCACAGCACGGGAATATTCATTAAAAACCTCAATCTCTTTCCCTCTCCGGATCGAGACACCCTGCCAAAGCAGGATCACCTAGGGTAGTCCACACAGGAATGTATTCAGGTGGGTTTTGAGTGTATCCAGAGAAGGAGACTCCACAACCTCTCTGGGCAGCCTGTTCCAGTGCTCTGTCACCCTCACTGTAAAGAAGTTTCTCCTCATGTTGACATGAAACCTTCTATGTTCAAGTTTGTGCCTGTTGTTTCTTGTCTTATTAGTGCTGTGGTGGTTTAGGCTGGGTGCTGGCCGCGGGGTCCTTACTTCCTCTCTTTCGTCCCTCGCCACTGCCTAGGTAAAATGGCATCAACTGCCTCCCTTGGGCCTGCCTGGCCCCAAGGCTGGGTTGGGGGGAAGAAAGAGCCGGGGTGTGTGTGTGTGTGTTGGGTGTACCCCCAGGTGGGGTTGGGAGATTCTTGGGTATGTTCTGGGATCTCTCTTTCTTTGTCACAGTGCTTCTAGTTTTCTGTAAAGCTTTTCATTGTTTTTCCATTTTAACTTTTTTGCAATCCATTTGTCTGAGTCTTTCTTTTGCCTGTGGTGGGAGAATTGGTCTCCCAAACCATCACAAGTGCACACCACCAAAAAGAGCTTGGCCCCCTCCACTTGACACCCACCCCTCAGTTATTTATAGACATTGATCAGATTTCCTCTCAGTCTTCTCAAGATTAAACAGCCCCAGGTCTCTCAGTCTCTCATCATAGGGGAGATGCTCAAGTTCCATAATCATCTTCCTGCCTCTCCTGAACTGGGGAGCCCAAACTGATCACTTGTTCGGTACAAGGAAGTAACTCACTTTCTTAGAATTAGGATGAGCCACCATAAAATGAAATTATTGAGCACTGTAGACAACAATGCTAGTCCCTTGCTAGTCCCTTCCTGTGAGTGAACAGCAAATAAAAAGAATTAGAACACAAAAGCAGCAGAATCACATGACCATGCTTCTTGAGGATGCTTAATCACTTGTGTCCATCTTTTGTCTGCATAATTTTTTTTATGGGTTGAATTATTACCGCCTTTGGCAGAGAGGTAGAAATCTCAAATACAGTATTTTGTAAAAAGAAAGGACCTGAAGGATATTAAGGAGAATTCGTCTGTGTTGTTAGTGCATGACCACAGCATTTGCTAAAGAGTAGAGGTTCTGCATCAGAGTGTGCTGTTGCTACAGCCCAAGCTTCAGAAAAATGCTGCAGAGCTCATACTCAGACATCAGAAAATCCAGCCAAAGACATTGCTGACCAAACAACTAATTTCAATTGTCTTTCATCACAGTGTTTTCTTTGCAGAATAAAACCTGTAGTAATTTTCCTGGGGAAAAAAAAAAAGTGCCATATTTTTCTTTGGGCCTGAAACTACGCAGCAAAAATGGACTCATGGGACTGAGGCCTTCTCTCCTCCTCATGAATTCAAGGATCATTAAATGTTCTTAGTAATGATCCAAGATTGGTCTCCACAGAGCCTCAATGTGACAATGTTTATATTGTCCAGTTCTTCATCTAGCTTAGTAGGAAAGGCTTGCAAGGAACAACCAAGGCCTGAAGTCCATGCATTAGAATACCTGAATCAACAGGAAAAAAGAAAACCTTGTTTCAGCCCAAAGGTAGGAATAACAAACACAAACAAGGCTAGATCATGCATCCATTGCTGCTTCTCAGCAGGTTGGTCTGTTCAGGGCCCAGCTGAGCGCAGTAAGACTTAAGAATAGAATGGAATGGAATGGAATGGAATGGAATGGAATGGAATAGAATAGAATAGAATAGAATAGAATAGAATAGAATAGAATAGAATAGAATAGAATAGAATAGAATAGAATAGACCAGGTTGGAAGAGACATTTGAGATCATCATGTCCAACCTATCATCCAACACTATCTAATCAACTAAACCATGGCACCAAGCACCCCATCAAGTCTCTTCCTAGACACCTCCAGTGATGGTGACTCCACCACCTCCCTGGGCAGCACATTCCAATGGCCAATAACTTTTTCTATGAAGAACTTCTTCCTAGCATCCAGCCCAAGAAGGAGGAGTGGAAGGAGTCCTGTAATGACCTTGCCATAAGGAGACAAACTGGCTGCAGCTCTGGCACTCAAACAAGGGCTTGGTGGTATTCCTGGTGCGTTACAAACCCAAACTGGGAGTATGTTCTTACACTAACAGTTCCTCCTGGAATTGGTGCTGCTGCATTAACACTATGCTCTGTGCCAGCAGGGCTTAAATGCTACACAGGATTTCCCGAGTAGGAACAGGAACTTGACAATATATATGTATTTCCTGGTTTAAAAAAAAATAATCAAATCAACCCATGCTAGCCCTCCCTTATCTCCCTTCACTTTCTAGTCCCACAGTTCCCTTTCTAATAAGACCAAAAGGGCATCTAAAAGTAATAATATTTTTTTTTTCTCCTTTACTGAGCTTTCTTTTGCAGCATGTTAAGACTCCTGATAACCGACCATGCCTTCATCGTTATTCATGAGAATGAGTCTGACCTACAGATCCTTGCAGCTGATAGCAAGCAGGTCACTCCAGAGACATGAATGGGCAAGAACAACTGATTGGTAGACAAGGGTGGGAAGATTTGCAGTAAAAATTCTTCTCAGGGAAGATCTGAAATGCTGAGAAATATCTTCTGCTCAATATCTCTGTATGGGCACAGGTGGACTGACACCGAGATAAATGAGAAACAGGAAAAGAGCGTTTGGCTCTTTCAGCACCATTATAGATTAGCACCAGCTAGTTATCATAAATTATCACTGAATTTGAGCTGCATGGACTACATGAAATTAGTTATTGTGCTCGAGTGAGTGTTACTAAACACAAAGAAAATGCTGATGACTGCATGGATGAAAGGCATGCCCCAGGGGCAAGTATTGTATGTGTTCACTTGACCTCCAATGAGCATTGCTTATGTGCTGTGGAAGGATAACTGGCTAAACAGTGTGCGAACCCAGACTGATTGTTCTTAGGTTCTCATATAACATAAGAGCCAATAACTTAGATTAGAAAATATATTTGCTTTTCATACATTTGCGTAGCAAGGAAGGGGCAGAATGAGATAGGTTGGAAAACGTGCACAAAAACTGTGCAGTTCCTGAATTAGAGATGGAATTGTTTGATTTTGGTGATACATTTCTAGCTTTCTGGCCTTTAAAAAGTTTCTAATAAAAATCAAATCCCAGAAAGTGAGCAGCAATTTCTCAGAGTTGGAAAATAACATTGAAGTAGAAATGATCTTTAGAGCTGGCTTTTCTGGGATGTTTAATGATAAGTCAAACCTGCCAGAGCAGAGCAAAGCTGTGCTAATGCACAACAATCAGGGATTTTTCCCTTGACTACCACATCTAATATTATGAGCAAGCCTGCATATTCCCTACAAAGAGCAGATGGGAAATCACCGGCTAATGACCATGTGTACAAGCTTGGGAATCTCTCTTTTGCAAAAAGGCAGATACTCCAAATAAAAGTTTTTATTCATATATGTTTGTATGAGTGACTATTAAGCAAAGGTCAAATTCATTGGCAGAATCTTTGCAAAGCCTCTCCTATTTACTGTGTAGGAAATTTTCTTTGCTGTAAGAAGAAACATTCCTTCCTTCCCAATGTGGAACTACTTAAACATATGAGGTAAGATGGATACAAATTCTAGTGGTGCAATGGGTCATCAGGAAGGAGAAATCTGAATCAAGAGGTGTAGACCTGTCTGGGAAAGGTCTGGCTCACTGGACAGCAGAGCAGGACTCACTGTGGATTTGGTAGTGCTCATATTCTGTGAACCAACTGGGAGTGATGCTGAGTACCCAGGTGCCTTGCCAGATTGGGGGAAAATGGTTAAAACCCTATTGATCTCTATCACTGAACTCAGCAGGAGTGAGCAGCTAGTAGAGTTTATTGCTGTGAATGAGTTTAAATGAGGTGCAGAATGAGGAGAAGCACAGAAAGAAAGGCAGTTGCAAACATGAACTGTAGAAGGTATAGGAGGACTGCTCTGAACACATTATTGTAATGCAGGACATGAGCTGGTCCTGGTACCTGGGAGAGGTGTCTATGCAGGATCAGAGTAATTTCTACAAAGGAAAAAGTATTGTGCCCAGAGATCAGAACAGATGCGTAGATCTTTGGTTTTAGTCCAGGGACTAGCAGAGACTTACCTCCTGGACCCCTTTAAGGAAGCCTCTACCCTGTCTTCACTTGTATGCTTGGCTTGCTAGGAAAACAACATCTTTCTAAAGAAAAACCTATCCATTAAAAAGATAATATAGAAGCGCCAGTTCCATGTGCTAACTTTAAACAGAGATGTGAGGGTGGCAACCATTATTTTCACTCTTACCATTAACAGTGGTTTTAACATTTCCTGTCAATATAGCGATATGGCATATGCTAAACTAGTAAGTGCTTCTGGTTTGTGTGGAGGACGTACTGCTGTGTTAAGAAGCTCATTAGCAGTATTTGCTGAACTCATATTTATTCCCAGAATCAATACTTGTAATATACTAATTAAATCATCTGTTTAGGACAGCCCCACGCTGTAGCAGAAGGAGTCCATTTCCATTGTGACACATGCAATACAGCATTTAGCTCCCATTATTATTAATGGATACTGCAGGCTTAATTCCTGATGTGAGTCTCTGAACAGGCATGCACGGCCTCATTGTCTGCTGAATGTTTTAAGTGGTGCCTTTTCTAGCACTCGGTGTGCATTAGCCCTTCTAGCACTTTTGCTTTGGGGTTGTGAGTGGATTTCAGCAGCAGTTCCAAAACCACCAAAGGGCTGTTCATTATCTTGGTGGAATTTGGAAGAAGGTCCAGGGGTCTTCTCAAGGAAACCAAAGGGATAAGTTAGCTATAATGGACCTATGGAACTGCACAGAAGAGTGAGAGCATCCAGATGTCCCCATGTTCCTTAGAGGGTGAGCAATTTCAAGAGGAAAATAGTGCTTCTAGCTATTAGTTGTCTTTATCTAAAGTTAAAATAATAATGATTTTAATGATTCCTTATTCTCAGGACTCTATTGTAGTATGAAACATTTTATTACTTTAATTTGTTTTAATTGTACTAGGGTACAATTTCCTGTCCTGGAATTTGGCTGCTGAGATCAGTCTTTCCTCAAAGGACCCTCGCTGTTGGAAAAAGATGCTGTGGTCTCTGCATCTCAGGTTCCAGTTGCAGCTTTCTCTCCAAGACATGGTTTTCTGTAGCTCTTCCGCCAAATCCTGACCTGCAGGAACAGGTTCAAGTTTTAGAGGTTTCATCAGCTTCAATTGCCCCCTTGCTGAAATACCAGAAAGGGAGTTGGGTCATCTGCTGGTTGGATGTGCATGGTAATAGCCACTGACCTGATGTTTACTTTCCCCACTGCAATTCCTTGCCTACAGTGATGGAGGGAGAATTTCTCCTTATAGTTTTGCATTTCACAGGTACAAATTCTTGCAGGAGTGGGGAGTGGCCTCTTGTTCCAGGACATGTGGCAGCTCCAGGCTCTCATTTCTTATTACAGCAATACATAAGTTCCTCTGCCATGACTAGATTTTATTCTATGGTGGAACATTGCTGTTGTAAAAGAAAATGTAAATAGTTGGCATATTACTCATCAGTCCATCTTCTTCACCTCTCTCCTGTATGCTCAGACAGCCTCCTTGTGGCTCCCCTCACTCTGGGACTTGCTGAAAATGGCTGCTTTCTTGTGAAGGCTCTGTGTGTCTGGTGGATACATTCCTCTGAACTCAGGAGATGCCATGTACTGCTCTAGATGGCTGGCCTAGACAGCAAGCCTGAGCTGCGCAGATGTGGAAGTGGCTGTCCAGAGAGAGAAGAGATGACATATCCGTGGTCACAAATAGGTATGAGAAATGCTGACTGGCTACACTTAGCACGTGTGTCCTCAGCAGGAGAGGATGGTGGTGAAGAGAAGGCTCAGGGGAGACTTTATTGCTGTCTATAACTACCTGAAGGGAGGTTGTAGCCAGGTGGGGACTGGTCTCTTCTCCCAGGCAACCAGCAACAGAACAAGAGGACACAGTCTCAAGCTTTGTAGGGGGAAGTTTAGGCTTGAGTTTAGAAAGGAGCTCTTCACAGAAAGAGTGATTGCCCTTTAGAATGGGCTGCCCAGGGAGGTGGTGGGGTCACCATCCCTGGAGGTGTTTAAAAAGAGATTGGATGAGGCACTCGGTGCCATGGTCTAGCTGACTAGATAGGGTTGGGTAATCGGTTGGCCTTGATGATCTTGGAGATCTCTTCCAACCTGGTTGGTTCTGTGAAATACATTTTGTGGTGTTGCACTGTATTCACCAGAGATTTGTGCATGGTGAAATCAGCTGGGGGAGGAGATATGTGGCTTGCAGGGTCTGTGAAATGGTTACTTTCTGCTTAGACTATGCATGGCAGAGGTGAGATTTCTCCAGTGTTATCCCAGGCATGCGGTTTCTTTTCTCCAGACAGCCCAATTTAAATAAAAATAATATTAGGAGACTTAGCAGAAGCTGTCCTATTGCAAAATCCACAACTTTTCAATGATAATCCAACAAGGAAAATTCAGAGTTTCGATTTTCATCCCATCTTTGGGCATAATGCTAGAAAATCTGGAAACACAGAATCTCAGCTGAAAGGGATACTGAGGGTCCTGAGGATTTGTTGGTTTTGACTTGTGCAGTGCCTTTGTACAAGGGTGTTTGTGTGTGTATGCACATTGTGATTGCTATGTGTGCAATGCCAAATGTAGTCAGCCATTAACCCCACTCTGTGTTAGACCCAAAGTCTACTCTTCCTTGAGGAGTTTGATCCCTACCTTTGAGCAACCTGTGCGGCTGTCTCTAACAAGCCCAGTGAAGGAGCTGTGGGCACCTGGACATATTCTCTCCTGAGATTACTAGGATTTCTATGATGTTCATCCTGAGTATCCCTTTTTGCTGTGACGGAGGCATATGTGGCACTGAGCGTATTTTAGGCCTTTTTTTACCTTGTTTTCACTAGTTGCTTTTTATAATTCTATCCTATTCTCCCTCCCTTTCCACTTTCAAGTAATTCTTAATATTACAAAAAACCCAACCACTGACCCCACCTGGTACAATTTGAGACAAGACAGGCACATTTTATTAAGGACTGCAAAACACTTAGCAGCACGAGGATTTTCACGTGTAATCAGATGCAGCAATTGGCTTGATTGCAATTGGGTGAGTCTGTTATGCACAAGCACCTGATTAGATTTTAGAAGTGCTGCCAATTCCAGAGGAGCTTCCATCCTCACCAAGTGAATGGGCCTGGGGGAAATCATGTGCCTTGTCCTTACTGCTGCCACCTGTAGAATGGAGAGATGTGATAGCTAGGGAAATTAGCAAGGACGTGCCCCCTAAAGACATTCTTGTTGGGTGGGGAAAATGGATGAACTCCCAGTTCCTCTGCTCGCCTAGTTTAACAGTGGGAAGTGCTTTCTTATTCTTCCTTCAGTTTTCCAGTGGTATGAGACAATTCACACCAGACATCCCCTCCTAGACTGCAGAGCTCTATGTGCTGTGGTTTAGTGGCTCTGCTATCTCATGCACATCTTGGAGAGTGGGGTGAATGTTGCAGGACAGGAAGGGAACCTTTCCTGGTCCTCTCCCTTCATGTGGATGAGTAGAAGGCAGCAGTGCCCATCTGGATGGTGAAGCAAGCAGAGATAGCAACATGGTGGCACCCGACAGCAGTCAAGGGTGGTAATGCTGAGTCCCCAGTAACACCTATAGGTTCTACAGGTACTCATCTTCATTGTGAGGGCCGTGCAGTCTGTTCTCAAAATACAGAGAATGTTGCACATCCTCTGCTTGCTCAAAGTGACCCTCTTGTTCACCTTGGCAGTTTTTCAGTTCAGATGAGAGGGGTGAGCACTTGAGAGGGTGTTATTTGGTCGTTATTTGTATTTGGTGGAGCTGGGTGCTACTGCAGCTACACTATGCAAGTGACCAGGAATAGGGCTGTGGCAAGTTCACCCTGACCAAGACCATTCTGGGGACTCCTGAGACACATGGCCATTGGTGACTCCAGTAATTTCATTTAGGGACTGGGAGAACTTTTTGAAAAGTGTGTGGGGTTTTTGTTTGTTTTGGTTTTTTTTTTTTCCCTCCAGCTATGAGGAAAAGGAAGGTTTTGTTGAATGCTGTTGCTATGGAATATTCCAGTGCTGAAATAACAGACTGATGAATAGTGACACGTTTGATCTAAATAAGTGCTGATGTTCTTGGCATTTTTGAAATGTCAGCGCAAAGCTAAAATCCTCTTACTTGATTCTTCTCCACAAAAAAAAAACCTCCAAACATGATCATCAACTTGAAACAAAGTTTTTCTGTGAAAAATATCACTTGTAATTAAAAGACAAACTCAAATCCTTCTCTTTCTTGAAGGAAGCTGTTTATCAGAAGTATTCTTCACATCAGCCATCACTCCACATGGTGTTTGAGGCAGCACAACTTCAGCATCAGACTTTTTGTTGCCCTGGCAGAGATACTTGAAATAAACCAGATTTTTGCAGGTGAAATGCTTTGAAAATCACACACCTTCTGGCTGTTTCAGGTTTCATGTTCAGAAATGCCTTGTAGCTCTCAAGCTCTTGATGATTTCCAGCCACTCAGTCCCACACTGGGAACTCATACAAGCCCCTGCCAGAGAAACTGATGAGAATTTTGCCTGAAGAGAGTCTACAGAATTGGACTCAGCTCCATTTTGGTTTTTATCATGTGTTACAAAACATTTATATATATATGTGTGTGTGTATGTGTGTATAATTTTTTCCCCACTTTGCTCAGCTTGGGCAATTAATCCCCTGAGTCATTTTGCTTTTATTTCAAATCAGCTCCATTCCCTTGTTCCCTGACTTGCCCTGAATTTTACAGTGCTCAGATACCAGAAGGGAAAAATAGCATTAAACCTCCTGAAGATGTTAAAAAGCATATTGTATGGATTTACAGTGCTGCAGGGGCTATCCATTAATTTGATTAATTCATTGATTTCTCTGTATGTATGTGTGTGCTCATATTAAGATTGTGAGATATGTAAATAGTTCACTTCTAGAGAATAAAGCTGTATGATGCAGCTGGGGAGAATGTGATCTCGGCCCAGGGGACATTTGTGGAGGCCATACAGTTGAACAGCATGGACAGCCCTGAACTTGGGACAGCAGATGAGCCTTAGGGCAGCCCTAGGTGAGATGTGTTGGCAGAACTGTTTGTGGGGAAATCACTGCCCATATTTAGCACTGGAGGTCTGTCCCAGGCAGATGATACATGCATCTTATTCACAAAGTTCAGCAAAAATTAAAGCCTCTGCTGGCTGCAAACACTTCTTGAATTCAACACCTGGTGACAAGAAGCATGTCAAAGCTTCATACTTTCCCTGCCGAGCTGGCTGATTCTAAGGAGGGCTTTAGCATTCAGTGGTGGCACAAGATACCTTTCTTTCTACATCTGGGAGCACTTTCAGCACAATTTGTGGTTTATTATATTTAACCAGTAAGATCTGTGGACTTTTAACCCGAGAAAAGTTTGCCAGAAATGTGCACATATATGTATGCCAGAATGCAAAGATGAATTAGGTGCTCATAACTTTATAAATCAAAAGCATTTCCAACAACTTGAAATTTGCTGATTCTTAAACATTTCCCATGGAGATGAAGAGGCCCTCTGAAATTCTGCATCTGTGAGTTACTTTACAGCACGCACGATCATCTTTTACGTAGCCTCCTTTCACAGATGCATAAGGAATAAATAAGCTGTGAACCTTGGGTGACTGTGACTAGCTTTCAGCTTTCATAGCTGGAGATAAGACTTCAAAATATACCATTCCCAGCAGGAAGCAAAAGACCATAAAATATTTCTCAGTCTTTATATATATATATGTATGTGCATATATATATATATATACACACACAGACATATGTATTTCCTTCTCAAAATCCCATAGGTTTATTGGTTTTGCTTACTCTGTTTGCAATCCTGTTTGAAGTTTGGCCCTTTCAACCCTTCCTACAGAAAGCAGGACAGCTGTGATTGAAACGACAGCCAACATTCCATGTCTGAAGAGGTCAAATGAGAACATAAATATTGCTATTAATCTCCAGAGCACCTCTTCCCTGGGGGTGCAGCACTGGTTTAATTTCATTTAGTTCCACCAGCTATGAATTTAAATAAATAATGCTGTTTGAGGGGATGTCACATCCCGGGCCCAAATGTACAAACTCTGAACTTGTGTAGAAAACATGGGGGCAAGCAGCTGTGGATCAGCACAGATGAGCAATGAGCTAGCACTGACAGTGAAAATAGGCAGTTGTCATGGCATATCAGAAGTTTATTAATGCAGAGGAATTATCCTTCTTCTTCTCCTCCCAGGTGAATTTCAGTGTGTGGTGGTTTTAGGCTATGCCTTTAAAATTTAGTTGCAGGTTTTGAGCAGGAAAGTAGAGAAATACAAATAAATCACTATTGGGTGTAATAAGGAAAACAAAAGATTATTCTAAACAAATTCATCTAGAATAAAATGAGATGTATCATGACAATTCTTCCCTTTTTCTCTTCTCTTCTGATCTGTCTGGTTTTGCTTCACTTGGGAGAGATGACATGATTTTGGCTGGCCTTGGCTAAGTCTAACTTCTCTGCTCCTTTCTCTTGTCCCTTTTGTACAGGGGGGTAAGGGGGAGGCAGGCATCGAGAAGTTAGAAGCTTCCTTTTGCTGTTTATTAATTGTAAATATCTGTAAATATTGTAAATTTGCATATTTTCTACATATTCATTGCATTCCATTGTAGAGTGTAGATTTTGCTTGTAAAAACAGCTTAATTTGCTTCTAACTGACAAAGTTAATGCTGTGGGGGGAACTTCAACCCATCACACAGTGTGACACAGAGTAGGCTAGAGAGTCCACAGACAGTTCTGCTTTCTTGTGTCCAAAAACTAAGGCTGCTGTGAGACATCCATGACCATCCATCCTCCATGACTGCTGGATTTCAAAGACAGGTTATGAGCAGTTTTACCCTTTTACAGTTGAAGGCCACTCTTCTGGGGGATTTTAGAGAAGATCCCAAGTCAGTTTGATTCAGGTAGCAATTTTAAGGTTGTTATTTCAGTATAACTTGTCACTGGGAAGGACAGACTTCAAAGCCAAAACAACCCCCTGAGGAAGAAATAACCTTTGCACCCCTAAACCACAGGAGCATGTACTCTAAGGTGGCAACTCATGGCCACTGTCTTTCACGCCATGCCAGGAAGCTTATTTAGTTTGCTATGTGTCACAAGTGTGGCTTCTGTCAACAGCTTTCAGAAACAAGAGCTAAAAGGCAGGTCCACTCCACATGTGTCACTTCCCTCGTGCCAAAATATTTTGCTCTTCACCAGGAAGCACATTTCTTACACCTTTCAAGAAGAAGCCACACTTCATCCACAGAGTGTTGTTGACCTTTTGACAAATAACAAAGGTGAGTCTTGGATGATGGACTTGCAGTACTGCATCAGGGACAAAGCAAATAAACAGTCCTTGGCTGGAGGGAGATGCTGCACATGGCATCCAAAACCCATGCAATACAGTCATTCCAAATTACCTGAACCCTTTTTGCAGCCCACTGCTTGCCCAGGTTACAAGAAAGTAGACAGCTCTTCATTCCTTTGATTTTTAGAGGGCTTTGGCTCAAATTCCATCCTGTCAGCTCAGCATTACAAATACCTTGGCAAAAGCTAGGCTTACAGCCTATTCCTTGCTCAGTCTTAGACATTTCATTGACTGCAGGGGAAAGACAGGAATGGTGCAGTATAGATGAAGAGTAGATCAGTGTTTCAGTGATGGAATTGTAACTAGCAGCTTTAACTGTCTGTAGGAAGAAAACTTGCCAAGCTGGTCTGTTTTCAGGTATTGATACTAGGAGGAAAAAAAGTAAAAGAAAGAAAAGGGAGAAGCCCAGGTCACAAATATAGTAGAAGAGAACATGAAGTCAGCATTTCCTGCCTCATTGTTATACAAGTCTTTTCTGTGTCTAACAGATAGCTGCTCCACAGCAGAAGTGACCCATATTACTTCTTCATTGTTTAAACAAAGAAAGTCACCAATTAAAATGTCTTGAGTTTATCCTAGCACTTTGTGCTCTGGAATCCTTATTGATTGGAAGGGAAGGCACAGGGTTGTCTGCTGTCCTGTGAAGCACTACAGTCCTTTCAACTACATCCTACTCACCCAACCTTTGTCAGAAAATGTATCAAATCACAGATATCAGCTGCATAGCAGAGACTCAAGAGATCATTAATCCAGCCCTCCCCCAAGAGGCTCCAGGGAGATTCTTTTTCCTGTGTGGTTCACAAAACCCTTCTGCAAGAGTCATCATACTTTCCTGAGCTATCTGGTTCCTAATTCTCCTGATATCTAATTTAAACTGCCTTTGTTGCAGTATAAGAGTTTACACCTGCTGGTTTTGCTATATCCCTAATGTACACGACGAGATGTCATAGCACAAAATTGGGCAGCTGTCAAACGAATAGCCTCCTGTTCAAAGCAGGGCTCATTATAAAGTCAAAGCAAGGGGCCTTCTTTTCCTTGGTGACAACTATTAATTTATGAATACCATCCCTAGATCTTCACTCCTCTAAGCAGTTTGGCATCAAATCTTTGAATCTTTTTTTCACAGATCACATTTGCTAGACTCTCTTTGGTAGTCATTGCTGATTTTAAACATGGATGTATATCTGATGGATGCCTTCCTACATACATATATGCACTCATATGCAGGCACACAGGTGTGCAGCTAATTTTGATGACCAGAGCACCAGGAGCAGAAAACTTCCCCTGGCAAAATCATTCAATAAAGGGAACTTTATTCTTCATGCTGGGAGTAAGGGACTGATTTGTGCAATGTGAAGTGTAATGCAACATCAAGTGGTAGTACGATCTCTGACCCCTCTCTGACCCCTAGAAACATTTACATCCTGTAGTATGACAGATATAACCATGCTATGGCATATGGCAGATGTAACACAACCATTGATATGACAGCAGAACAATGTGCTTGGTTTTAATCATTTCAGCAGTCCCTGCTGAAGGTAAGGGTCTCTCAAATCTCCTCTCTGGGTGTATTTACCCACTTCACTGGCTGGCATTGCTGTGGCTTTAACCTGCTATCTTTAACATCCCTGTGCTCACTGATAATATGATTTTGAGGTGGACAGTGAACAGGTCTGCAGGATCACCAACAAAGTTTCAGCTCAGAGCCTGGCTGTGAGCAACAGACTAGCATGACTCTGCAGATGTCTTGATGGACAGGAGAACTGGTCCATTGTACTCTGGCTGAACACAGCTCTGAACATCCATAGAGCACAGGAGCAAGGAAGTCAAACTGAAGTGATGCTTAATTTATTGGGGAGCCACCTTATCTGTAAGAGCTTCCTTGCCCTAATTTGGCCCATGAGCTATGCTACAATGCAACTATTTCTAGGAGGTGATATTTAAATATTTGTATATTTGTAGTGTGGAGAAAATCCATATATATATGGGACTCCATTGTGTCAAGTGCTGTAGAAACACGAAGCAGGAAATTTAGTGATCATAAACTAAGCTATAACAAAGGATAATGGAATGACACAGACTTAGTAGAAAAAGGATCTAGATTTTGCAGAACAATGAAAGTTCAGGGATTCCCAGAATGCTTTGGGTTTGAAGAGACCCTCAAAGGTCATCTTGGCCAATCCTCCTGCAGTGAGCAGGGACACCTCTAAGTAGATCAGGCTGCCCAGAGCCACATCAAGTCTGGTCTTGAAGTTACTTAAACTTTTGCATGGTATTTGGGATCTGCTATGGCACAGAAGTCTTGTAAGAAGGACTCAAGGAAAGCTTTCATAAATTAAGTTAGTTCTGGTAGCTGCTCTGCAATGAACCTATTTGTCACCACTGAAGTCTGTTTTTTAAACAAGCTTAGTCACAGCAGATTGTACAGTGACTATGCCAATAATGTGTAGGTTGGTTTTGTCATGGGTAGAGGTTTTTAATTTTTATTTGACTTTTTATGTTATTAGAAAGTGTTGATCAGGACAGTGGTATTCTACCTGTAGCTAGTCCTCAGTCTCTGGCTACTTCTAGGACATCCCTTAAAAAGGAAGTCAGAAAAGAAAGTTTGTTAACTTCAATCACTGCCTGGGGTTTCACATGCTGTCAGTGAAATACTCTCAGATCCCTGCAAACTCAAAGAGGTTGAAAAATCACTAGCACAGAATGAATAATCACAAAAGAGTTGAACTTCTTGTTTTCATTTTCTCCAGCAGATGTTCAGTTGTTGATGCATCAGAGCTACCAAATGCTGGAAGAAGCTTTTATGAATGACCTACTATTCCATATTGCTGTCTCTGGGGGTGCCACCAAGCTGGGCTGGAGGCAATAGCAGCTGGTATGTCTCAGTGGGGTACTCGGAGTAATGACTGTCATTTGCTGGACAGGTGGAAGTCACGGTGGTCTTCTGCTCAGTCACCACCTGGTCCCTGTCACATGCCACGGAGATTGATATAAATCAAACCTTCTCTGCAGTGGGGACCTTGAGAAAACAAATCGATACTTTAAAGCACAAGAAAGGAAGTATAGAGCTGCATCACTAACAGCCTGCCAGTAAGCTGGGGGGTTGTCATGCTGCTTGGGTTGAATGTTGAAGGAAGTCATGAACAAGTAGAAACATCCATAACTGAAAGAGTAAGGTTCAAATCAAAAGACAGGACAGAGTACACATCTTCCCTTATTAAATATAGTGGTGATGAGCTCTGGGCTGAAGTAACAACTAGGGAAAGGGATAGGCTCTACTTCTGAAGACAGGCACACCAGATACCACCTAAGAAAGGAGCTTGTAGGAAAGAACCATTTACAGGCTTCCAGGAGACAGGAGACCTTTGAGCTCAGAGACTCCTGTCATGTGTCTCATTTTGAACTGGTAAACTTTGACAAGCAGGTAGATCAAGTGATGTCTTCATCCTTTTCTTCTTGTTTGCTAAAACTGGCCTCAAAATGTGCCTGCATTGTTAAGTTTAGTCTCTTGGAGCTGGTCTCAGCAGTGGGAGAGCAGAGAGCCAACAGAGTATGGGATGTTTACACTCCCTGATGGAGTGAGGGCAGATATGTGTTCTTGTGATGAGTATTAAGTAGGACATCCAGAAGCTTTGTCTTCACATTAAAAATAAAACTGATAAGGAAGCATACACTATGGAGTGCATATTCCAGGACTCTCTTTTTCCTATGTGGTGTCTGCTACCTGAAAACAAAATGCAAAGACTGTCTCAGCCCCTCCCTGAAAAATTAGCCAGTGTAGCAGTTTGGGCTGGGTGCCCCCTGCTGTGGCCACATGTGGCCGGTTTAGGCTGTGCCTTTAAGAAAGAGACACTTTCTGAACACTCTGGCTGAATGTTTTTGATATTAGAATGAAAACAAGAGATATGCTAATCCAATTTCATTGGTGGAACCCGGCTGCAGGTTCTTGTTTAGTCTTTCAGTCGGGGGGCAGTCAGTCGTCTTCTTCTTCCCCCTGTACTGTGAGCTGGCTCGTTTGTCTCTACGATTCTTGCTAACCAGATAAGAGAAAACTAACTTTTGTATCCGCTTTGAGCTTTAACAAGTTTTCACCCTTTTAATTACCTTCCTTTCTCTCTCTCTCTAAACCTTTTGGGAAAAAGGGGAGGTAGGGAGGGAGAAGGGGGGAAAAGGCCGAACCCCCCTGGCCGCAAGGGGGGGGTTGGGGAAAGGTTTCCTGTATTACATACATTGCTGTATACTTCTGTATATATTGTAAATATTGTATGTTTTTGTACATATTCATTGCATTCCATATCTGCTTGTAAAATACAGCTTTCATCTGCTTCTCCGGCTGAGTTAGCTGTGGAATTCTTTTGTGTGTGTGGGGGAACCTTCCTACTCCACCACACCACATAACACCCCCCCGGTGTCCCAAGGGTCCAGCCCAGTGGGTGGACACAGGAAGCTGAGTATTTCATCCCATAATGTCCTGCTCCCTATAAAACCATGAGCAAGGTTCTACACTTCCTCTTTCTTCCCTCACCGCTCCTATAGAGGTGGTCCCTATCTGGTAATGGAGGGGGAGTCATCTCAAGGCCTCTTGGGGTCTGGCCAGGCCTAATGCCAGGAGGAGAAGGGGGAAGGGCAGTCTCAGATCTGGCCAGCTGAGATTAGCCTAAGAGTGGAGGAGGTGGGGGGAAGAAGGAGCCCTGGGGGTTTTGGGTGTACCCTCAGGTGGGGAGAAGGAAGTGTTGAGATGCTTCTGGGTATGCTTTGGGATCTGCTTTTGTCACAGTGCTTGTGGTTCTCTGTAAAATATTCACTGCTTTTCCATTTAAACTTCCCATCACTTCTGCAATCCATTTGTCTGAGTCTTTTTTTTTTTTCCCCTGCCCTGGTGGGAGGGAAGGAAGGGCAGCCTTTCAACCCACCACAGCCAGAATAATCCATGAGTCTGCTATGGATTCCTCTACAAACACTAATGAAAGGGACAGATCTAAATAACTCTTAAAAAAAACCCCAACAAAATAAAACTGGACAAAAAAAGGAATTTCTGTTTTTATCAATCGAGGTTATTAAAGTTTGTCAACGTAAATCACTCTTGGAACATTAATTTTTATGCTAGCCAAGGGAAAAGTGGCCTAATCATATTACACGTCCCCCATTTCAGGAACTGAGTTGTTTTTCCTGTATTTGGTTTGAGGCTATTCTCTTTGCCTGGACCCTTTTGGTACTGTGTTGCCTGTGTGTGCAATTAAAAGACTTTTTTTTTATTAACCAGTTTTTACATTACACTCAGTGGCCCCGTCACACAACTAAATGACCCGTTTAACAAGCATGATAAAATCCTCATTAGGGCCTATTATAGGATAGTGGAATCTTCCTGCTTCACTACAGCACAAGCCTAATCTAATTAACTCCACCACTTAATTCTCTCCCTCCCTTTTCTTGCTGTTTATTGGGCTTTTTGTGGAAAACAGATCCAAGGAACACAATTAAGTTAATTTATCCTGGAAAATCCCCAAACATTAGCAGCTACAAATGTAATTGGAAAGGGCCTCACAGAGTTCAAGCATAGTAGGCAATTACTCCAAAAATAGAGCACTACATATTATCGTGTTACCTCTTATTACACTTTCCCAAGATGAGCAAGGAAGTAACTCTAACCAAGTACATTTAAAACCATAATTAAGGGTCATCTTTGTGTTTGAACAGTGTTCATATTTAAGGAAAAAACATGTGCCTTCAAGAACAAAGTGTTTTGCTAGGGTGTGTACTATTGAAAAGAACTGAATATTGTATTCTTGAAGTCATTGGTATAAATGTAGAGCAGCTCCCCTTTATATAGTCTTGTGCAATAGATTCAAAAGTCACCAGAAGTCAGAATTCAGACACAAGAAGTAGCAAGTCTTTCTATTTTTCTTCATGATAGGAAGGTGTAGGAACAACATTTATGAAACACAAGGTATGGCTCGCTAAGGTCAGTGAATATGGGAGGGACACTCAGGAAGACATCATGCTATCATGCTCTTTTCACAGACTGAAACTTTCAATTTGAAGTACTATTAGTCCATTTTCTAAGGGTGGTGAACTCCTACCAGATCCCCAGACATCCCAGCTTAATTACACTACATTTGAGATGGCCAGCTGGTTCTAGAGGTGCTCTGAGTTAGGGGCTGATCTTTGTATTCAGAGCTGAAAATCTAGCAATTCATTGGGACTTCCGGTTAGATACCCATAAGGTGTTGCTGTCTGGATGAAACATTTCTGATGCATCTGTGTTAGCACTAAATATGTGTAGAACATGACTAAATTTCTGTAAGAAGTGAAAGCAACGTCCACCCTATGGTTTTGTACCACCTGGAGCATGGTACAAAGTGCATATGGGAGAGGTCAGGAGGTGGGTGGTGGTGTAGAGAGGTACAGGTCTTGTCTAACTCTTCATTTTAAGCAGTTATGTGTGTGTACACTTGTGTTTGTATGTGAGAATGAAAAAGAAGCCAAATTAACTCAGCAGAAACAGACAAAAGGAAATAAAAGAAGACAAGATGCAGGTCCAGAATGCAGTAAAAAGAAAGCAGGAAAGGAAAACAGGACCTTAGAGACAGGCGCAAATGTTTTCTCAAGACATCCCTTACTCAGAGAAAGTTGATTTGATGTATATTTGCAAATAAACCACGTACAGACCTCAACTTCCTCCTCCTGGAATAAGCCAGCCAAACACCTTGGCCAAACTGGGCAGTAGCCAGAAGTGACAAGAAAATAATTGAAGTGTAGGATGAAACGAAGTTCATATCCCATCTTTCTCTGAACTGACAGAGGAGAATTTTTTAACCTTGTATGGATCTGAACTCTTTTGAAGTTTTCAAATCGTGGTAAGCTGCCTTTTGGGCACTGTGCTTTCATACCACACTGAGTGCAAGATGGAATTATCTGATTTGCATTATACAGAGAGTTGGACAAGATGACATGATGTTCCCCTGGGGTCTCCAGTATTTGATGCTATTAATCTTTCTTATTAACTTGGACCTGGGTTTTCAGCCACTTGACTCCAGGGAAGTTCAAATCCGATTTCCTTGAATGTGGCAAGCTTTTGAAAAATTTGACATAGTCTGCTGCTGCTGTTCCTTCTGGAAAGCCCAGCTTTGGTCCATGTTCTAAGCACATATTCCTCTAAGGGCAAGAAAACTGAAGGATGCAACCTGGGAACAATCAGACAGACACTGAAACTCCAGCAGAAAGGACCAGAAGCTAAGGCTGAGCTATATGACAGCTTTCTTACCCATGAGCAAGGAAGTTATTGTTTCTGAGCCTAATTCTTGCATGAACCAATGCATTTGGAATAATAATTATTATTTGTGTGGGGAATGAATCCCTTAATTAGTTTTCAATGATCTGAGAGACATGGTGTGTCCACACACAGCTGCTATGACATGTGTGGTTTTGCTCAACAAGAACATCTCAAGCATTTCATTGATTCCTCAGGGGACCTGGTGTCTAAAAAATGCAGTTAACAGCAGGAAGGATACACTGCATATTGCCTAGCTTTGTGGAGTCTTTGATGAGATGGAAAAGGGTTACTCACAAACCATCTCAGCACAGTGAGAGAGGCTTGACAGTCTGATAGAGAAGAGGCAGGTATACTGGGGACAAGTACCAGGCACTTTGCACTGCCTGCAGTTAAGCTCTGTCCTCTCCAATGATTTTCCTCCTGGGCACTGAGTTTTCCCTGGTGTGGTTCTGTATGAATGTGCACCAGAATCACAGCAGGCTCTTTGGGGTCAAAAAAGGACACAACTTATGTGCTCTAGTGTTTGCATTAGCTTTGCTCCCAGCAGTAGGTAGAACTAGGTAACCCATCTCACTGACATCTCTATGATCCTGTGTCTGTACTGTTTTGCAAAGCAGGCTCCATAGCACTAGAATTTATGTGTCAATTTATTGTTTTTGAAATGGATTTAATTGAGTTGGGAGAAAAAAATACTTTGATATTCAAAACAGCCAATGCATTCCATAAGCTCAGGAGTTTTTTGACTTCCAACTTTTTTTTTTGCTTTTCAGATTAAGTAAAACAATGGCATGATGTAACGCTACAGTGAGGTCACTGGAAGCACAGTTGTGGCAAACTAATAGAATACGATACCCTGAGTGTCTTTATAGGGTCATACTTGCCATATTGACCTAATTAATGTTTATGTAAATTAGATTCTGAGAAGATAAAAATTGTAGCTGCTTTGAGTGGTTTCCTATGGTGATGTTGGAGGAGCTACTGTTGATCATTTTTCCACTGTACCAGGGCTGCAAATATGAGAAAGCTCACCTGTCATTAGCACTAGTGTTGGTTTCAGCAATAAAAGGAGTTGAGTCCTATTTTTGATTGTTTGTTTTTTCCTGTGGTAACTTAATGTGAGACTACTAAATAAACAGAATAGAGAGGGGGGGGAAAAAGATAGTTGAAAGTTTCTCTCAACAACAACACTGATCTGCATTTGCAATCACCATGGGATGGGGCATCAAGGAACAAAACCACCCCAAACCATGTGTGAAATCTAAACTGAAGGCAGTTTCATACTTACAATAGTGTGCTGTTTGTTAACAGGTGTGCTCATAATGTGGCTATACCCTGGTTGATGCCAGACCAAAAATGTCTCAGTAATTCTTGCTGGAGTGTCCTATTTGGAGTGAGAATGGAGAATTTCCTGATTTATTATGGGTACAACTGTAGAGGCAGGTCCCAAACAACACTATCTCCACAGCTGGGCTCAGCAGGACTGGGTTTTGCTGTGCAGTTCACTCTCTCTCTCTGAAGTGCACTGCCTGCTTGATAATTATAACTCAAGTTTTGAGTTAGAGAGGCATGTCTCCAAGGCACGGTGATCCTGGTGCTTGGGCAGGGAAATTTCTTGGCAAAGAATGAAATTACTACACCAAAACAGTAAGAAACCCACAAAATCTATGAGTAAAATAGCTTAACAAGAAAAATGTTTCTGGCCACCCTAGGCAAATCCCTATGCTGCAAGTATTGATGTTTGTTATTATCAACAACTTCAAAGAATGGAGGTTGTGGATGTCCCCTCCCTGGAAGTGTTCAAGGCCAGGCTGGATGAGGCTTTGAACAACCTGGTCTAGAGAAAGGTGTCCCTGCACATGGTGGCAGGGGTGAAGGGGGGAGGTTGGAACTGGATGATCTTTCAGGTCCCTTCCAACCCAAACCGTTCTATGATTCCAAGACAGGACTGGTTATTTGGGCCTCCCAGTTTAAGAAGGATATTGAGACACTTGGATGTGTCCAGAGAAGGGCAATGAGGCTGCTGAGAGGTCTCAAGCACAAGCCCTATGAGGAGAGGTTGAGGGAGCTGGGGTTGTTTAGCCTGGAGAAGAGGAGGCTCAGGGGAGACCTTATCGCTCTCTACAACTACCTGAAGGGAGGTTGTAGCCAGGTAGGGGTTGGTCTCTTCTTTCAGGCAACCAGCATCAGAACAAGAGGACACAGTCTCAAGCTGCACCAGGGGAAGTTTAAGCTTGAGGTGAGGAGAAAGTTCTTGACAGGAAGAGTGATTGGCCATTGGAATGTGCTGCCCAAGGAGGTGGTGGAGTCACTGTCCCTGGAGGTGTTCAAGAGGGGATTGGACATGGCACTTGAAGCCATGGCTTAGTTAGTCATGAGCTGTTGGGTGATAGGTTGGACTTGATGATCTCTGAGGTCTTTTCCAACCTTATTGATTCTATGATTCTATGACTCTTTGGAAGGAAGTGGTCTCTAGGCTTTCTGGGGTTTCATCTGGAGTCAGTTTCAGACTGACCTAGAGCAATTGGTGCAGGAAGCTCCGGAAACAACTGAAAAAAAAACCCTAAAACCACACCACCAAACACAACAAACGCAGCAGTGAGCTCACTGACAGCTCTCCCCAGTGACAGTCTCCCTTCAGATAAGCACGGTCACAAAGCCCTGCAGAGAACTGCTGCTTGTTTCCATGGTAGAATTTCATGCTTTTCTCAAAACTTTCCTCTTTGCAGTGGGAACACAGAAGCATTTGGGTTTCAAATACAATACAATACACCAGGTTGGAAGAGACCTTCAAGATCATCGCGTCCAACCCATCAACCAATCCAACCCACCCAACAACTAAACCATACAGCCAAGCACCCCATCAAGTCTTCTCCTGAACACCTCCAATGAAGGTGACTCCACCACCTCCACGGGTAGCCGATTCCAATGGGCAATCACTCCGTGTAGAACTTCTTCCTAACATCCAGCCTAAACCTGCCCTGGCGCAGCCTGAGACTGTGTCCTCTTGTTCTGGTGCTGGCTGCCTGGGAGAAGAGGCCAACCTCTGCCTGGCTACAACCTCCCTTCAGGTAGCTGTAGAGAGCAACACTACTACTGGAGAGTCAGGAATTACTACAAACCAACCTGACATTTGCAGTGCGATCTACCTCTGCTAGAAGCATCACATCAAACAACCATGCTGGAGTGAATGCTCTGTTTCCAGGTGGGACTGTCCTTTGGTTTACAGATCTAGATGAGTCAGTTTGGAGAGGTTTGCCATTAGCATGGGCACAAGGAAATCATGTTCATGCAGGAAGCAACTTTGCTTTCAGCTGAACAGAGGGCAACACTTGGCGCTAATGTTGTCAGGGTATGTGCTCTCTCAGGGGTTGTTTCCAGATTTGTTAATGCTTTTTAATCTTGTGGTCTAGCTGTTTCTTGATGAGGAAGGTCAACACCCCCCCACCCCCCACTGTGACTGTCCTGATATTTTCTGTTTCGTGAACCAGACCACTTCCCTGCATTGATTCTTGTTTCATCAACAGCTTGTCTGGAAAAGCTGTCTACTCTTGGTTCCAGGTTTCTCAGTGACAGAAGATCACGACAAGTACAGGTAGCTCTTAATTACCAGAACTGTTTTGTGTTTCCTTCTCATTAGCTCACTGCAGTGACTGTTTTTGAGATTGCTTTCATATCAACCTACTGGTTTGAAGAGCATATTAGCCAGGATAAGCAACAAAAGGCAGACAGCAGCTTTTATCTTGACTGTTTAGAAGACTGACAACTTGTCTCTCAGGTGGGAAGCCTGAGTGAGGGCAATTTAGCTGCATGGATGAAATTAAAGAGCAGAAAACAAATCTGTTGAGAATCATGTCTTCTCTTAAAAACAGAAGCCAATGGTCAGGTCTTAATTTTTGTAAAAGTACTGACAGCCATCTGATTAAAATGAGTGGTGATTTGTCAGTGGAACTGGAGGCTAAATAAATGTGCTCTTGTTCATGCACACTAATTTTTGCAATGCCAACTTCTCTTGGTCTGCAGTTTTCTGAGGGGTTACCTGGGGCTTAGCATGCTTTGTAGACCATACTGGTTTGGAGAGCTTAGCTAGCACACTTGAGTGAGGGCAGCTGTCTATGGAGGCATTTGAGGGGAAGTATTTCCTTGTAAGGAAAATCAGGACTAGTCTCTCATAACATTTGCTAAAAAGTGCAGGGCTTTCTTGGCTCTGCAGACTGTGCATGGCAAGAAATCCCCCCACTGTGGAATCTCTTTGCTCTTTCTCCATTTCATTTTATGAAAAGAAAACTGAAGTAATAAGGAATTCCATTTTAACTCATCACTCCAACTTTGGGCAGACTAATATTGTTGATTTAAGCCCTGAGAGTGTTTCTACTCTCATGATGGCTTTTTGGGTTGCTATTTGCTGGCACAGTGCTGGGGAATAACTCACATTCTCAACACTGAAGGATAGGAAGGAGGGAGTGAACAAGGTTTTGTTTCCACTGGCAGAAGGCGGAATTCACAGAAATATGAAGATCTGTCTCCCAGAGCAAGAGTGGGCTCACTCACTAGAAAAAATGGCCAGTCATTTTCTCTGCTAAAAAAAAAATTTAGCTTTTAAAAAAATAAAAGCATCAGTTTTCTGGGGAAAAATAGTTTTTGATGAAAATGTGCATATTGTGAAGTTTGATTTTTTTTTTTTTTCTAAGTTAGCAATACCTCTGTGGAACCTCCAGGCAGTTGTACTTCATACCCTTTTTCCTGCTATGAGAAAAGTTCAACTACATCTCCTCCAATATATCCTGGTGGAATAGCAATAGTTCTAAAAAAGTTGCAAAGAAAGGCTTAATATGATTTTTGGATGAGTTTTTAATTTCTATAACTAGTTTCTCTGTGTATTAAAAGAGGTGCAATTGCTATGCCCCTGGGGTACTCCATAAAACATGGTCGGCTAAAATTGCACTATTCTCAGCATAGAGGACAAGAACCATCAACACTGGAAGGTCATTCCTTGCATAGACTGTCCTTTGCAGGCTCCTCGCTGGCCTGGGACAGGGTGTGGAGGTGTTGAGTCTGTGGCTGCCTGGTGGAGAATCTGGTCTGAACACTTGGGAGAGTGTCACTGGAGAGACTTCTTCTTTGAGGTAGCCCAAAATTGTGGTTACTTCATCTTTTCATACCTCGAGATAGCAGTTTCTTGTCCCTTCCAATTTGCTGCCTTACCTGGCAACTGCTTTACTTTGCTGACTCTCAGGGCCAATCTTTCCTAAGATTCAATCTGGGCTATAAGAAGCCAGCCAGATGACATGAACACTCAGACTGATCAGGAAAATGCCCCTCATCTCATCCTCTACAGCCCTGCAATATAGATGTATTGTTAGTGAACTTGCAAATCAAACTGAATGTCTTTCTCCTGCTCAAATAATAAGTAGATTTTGTTGTTAACTGGCAGGTGCCACTTTGAATTTCAGTGGTGAAACTCAAAATGGTTTATATATAGGTTAAGCACGGATTACTCCACTTGCAAACGTGATTTGGAAGAAACTCTTCTCAGAATGTTTTTCTGCATTTCTAGGTATATGTAGGCATTGCCATGAACTAAAAGGAACAGAAATGCTGCCAGAAGCAGTGCAAATGAGACCTCTAGCCAGGCAGAAAGTGACCTGGAGCTACTGGGTGACAGTAGGCTGAACGTGAGCCAGCAGTGTGTCCAGGTGGCCAAGGGCATCCTGGCCTGAATCAGAAATAGTGTGGCCAGCAGGAGCAGGGTAGTCATTCTGACCCTGTACTCAGCACTGGTTAGGCCACACCTTGAGTACTGTGTCCAGTTCTGGGCCACTCAGTTTAGGAAAGATGTTGACTTGCTGGAACGTGGCCAGAGAAGGGCAACAAAGCTGGGGAGGGGTTTGGAGCACAAACCCTATGAGGAGAGACTGTGGGAGCTGGGGTTGCTTAGCCTGGAGAAGAGGAGGCTCAGGGGAGACTTTATTGCTATCTACAACCTGAAGGGAGATTGTGGCCAGGTGGGGATTGGTCTCTTCTCCCAGGCAACCAGCACAAGAACAAGAGGACATAGTCTCAAGCTGCACCAGGGGAGGTTTAGGCTGGATGTTAGGAAGAAGTTCTTCACAGACAGAGTGATTGGTCATTGGAATGTGTTGCCCCGGGAGGTGATGGAGTCACCATCACTTGAGGTGTTTAGGAAGACACTGGAGGAAGCACTTGGTGCCATGGTTTAGTTGATTAGATGGTGTTGGGTGATAGGTTGGACTTGATGATCTCGAAGGTCTTTTCCAACCTGGTTCATTCCATTCCATTCCATTCCATTCCATTCCATTCCATTCCATTCCATTCCATTCCATTCCATTCCATTCCATTCCATTCCATTCCATTCCATTCCATTCCCCCCTTATTTCATAGCTACAAACAGGTTTTAGGTTAAAAAGATGGAAATGTCTTAACTATCTCCCTGCTCCTTGTATTCTTCTGCAATCTCTGTAAAATGTCTTCAGTACAGTGGACCACTACCAATTTTAACTCACCCCAAAAAATAAGCAGCAACCTTTTAATCTATTTGTGCATGAGAGAAACAGGGTGGACAGCGACCATTTTAGCTGGAGGAGTATTTTACCGAGTGCTGTTATGGATACAGCTCCTGGAATGAGAAGATGGTGGGGGAAGTGGGAATTGTGACTCCACTATACATGAAGAATGCATTCATTCATAATTTTTTTCAGAATTACCCAAGAGACTAAGGAATTTGAGTCTCACTGAGCACCTGTTGGTGTTGCATCTGCACAGGCATTTTTGAGGGTCTGAGCACAGATGGTGAATTACAACACGGAAAGACATGAGGGGCTTTGCATGTGTGGAAGTTTGTGGGTTTTTCATTCTAATTTTTAGGTTTATGGCTTGGTCTAATAATCTGTTACACTGACTTGATCTTCCTGAAAAGTGTTTGTTGAAGTACAGCACCATGTTCCTAAAATTTGCAACTGTTTCCAGTATATTCTATCTGCTAGTTCCTTGTCCTGGAACATTGTGCTATTTCCTCACTGAAAACACAGATGAGTATTAGAATCATAGAATCATAGAATGGTTTGGGTTGGAAGGGACCTTAAAAATCATCCAGTTCCAACCCCACCGCCATGGGCTGGGAGACCTTTCACTAGACCGGGTGGCTCAGGGTGGATGAGGCTTTAGGATTAGAATGGATAACGTATAAAGGTTGTAGGTTTCTGGACCTGAAAATATTTAGGATGAGTAAGACAAGCTTCTCAAAGGAGATAAACTATATCTGTTCTGTCCACTTACAATACAATACAATACAATACAATACAATACAATACACCAGGTTGGAAGAGACCTTCAAGATCATCGCGTCCAACCCATCAAACAATCCAACCCACCCAACAACTAGACCATACAGCCAAGCACCCCATCAAGTCTTCTCCTGAACACCTCCTGTGAAGGTGACTCCACCACCTCCACGGGTAGCCGATTCCAATGGGCAATCACTCTCTCCGTGTAGAACTTCTTCCTTAGTTAGGGAATGGAGCAAATATTACTGAGCTTCTTTCAGCCATGAATTTCAAGGATCATATCTAAATTTCTAGGATCATACCTGAATGCCCTTCCTTTTTCTTGAGTCCTGTAACATCTGCCTTGTGAGGTTTGATGTTTAATTCCCCATCTTGCTATGAGAAAGGGTAATATGAGAAGAGGAATGCTTCTCATGAGCTTTGCTTTGTTTTTATTGCTTCTTTCACCTTGTTTCTCTTTGGGGGAAAACAGACTGAAAACACATAAATGGTACTCTCCAAAAAACTTTGAAATTGTTCTTGTGGCAGCCTGATCCATCACATGTAGCCTGAGATAATTCGTATTTCTAGCATAGAAATTTACAGTAGAGGCACTACTGTGATAGTTGGATCCAGCTACCATTTCAGTCATATTAGTACTAAACAGCTTTCTGATAAGAAGTTCTTTATACAACATAGAAGTATGGAGAAAAAAAATCAAAAGAACATAGAGGAAAAGACTGTATGTATGAAACTTTTTGCCCTTCCTTATGTTTATTACTCTTGACAAAAGTGCTTTTTAATTCTTAAATCTATAGCTCATAGTGTCAGAGATTTATTAGGCTAGAGCAAATCACTGTTATCATTCACTCAGACATCTCACACACCACAAGCAAAGCATTGCAGCTAGTTTGCCTGTTTTGAATTCCAGATGTGGAATTTGTGTAGAAACACAACCAATTTGAAAAGCTCTTCTGCCCATGGCAGAGCTTTAATTTCACTCCTGGTTTATCAACTGACAATAAACAAAAATGCCTATCTTCAATTTGATAAAGTTTCTGACTAATATGATATGAAACCAAGTTTGAGTTCTGCTTATTAAGTCAATGAAGGGAAGCTAACCTCAGAGATGCAGATGTGAACCTTTGCAAAACCAGACTGTGTGAACAAGTGGTTGTGTAAATTGCAAGAGGCATCTGACAAAACTTCATTAAGTAAGAAAGGGTTTTTTTTTGTGTTTGTGAGTGGAGAAAGAAACTCAGGAGTTTTGATTCAGCCAAACCACATTAGGCTGCAATCCAATATCATCTTCCAGTATTTGATGGCATTGAGCAGAACAGAAGAAGGGGTGTAATTAAAAAGGGAATGAGGATAATTAAAATGAAGGGAATGCTCCCTGTTGTTGTTGTTATGAGAAAGCTTTTGATAGAAAAAGAACTGGGAATAGATAGAGAAACCGAGAAAAGTGTTTAATTTTCTGCTGTTACCTAAAAAGTAACAATAACCCCACCACTATCTGTAGTTATGGTAATTAGCTACCCCCCAACTATGAGGGACCTCGACAGGCTGGACAGATGGGCAGAGTCCAATGGCATGAGATTTAACACATCCAAGTGCCGGGTTCTGCACATTGGCCACAACAACCCCAGGCAGCACTACAGGCTGGGGTCAGAGTGGCTGGAGAGCGGCCAGGCAGAGAGGGACCTGGGGGTGCTGGTTGATGGGAAGCTGAACATGAGCCAGCAGTGTGCCCAGGCAGCCAAGAGGGCCAACCGCATCCTGGCCTGCATTAGGAATAGTATGGCCAGCAGGAGCAGGGAGGTCATTGTGCCCCTGTACTCTGCTTTGGTTAGGCCACACCTTGAGTACTGTGTCCAGTTCTGGGCCCCTCAGTTTAAGAAGGACATTGAGACACTTGAACGCGTCCAGAGAAGGGCAACAAGGCTGGTGAGAGGCCTTGAGCACAAGCCCTATGAGGAGAGGCTGAGGGAGCTGGGGCTGTTTAGCCTGGAGAAGAGGAGGCTCAGGGGCGACCTCATTGCTCTCTACAACTACCTGAAGGGTGGTTATAGACAGGAAGGGGTTGGCCTCTTCTCCCTAGCAACCAGCACCAGAACAAGGGGACACAGTCTCAAGCTGCACCAGGGGAAGTTTAGACTGGAGGTGAGGAGAAAGTTCTTCACCGAGAGAGTGATTCGTCATTGGAATGGGCTGCCCGGGAGGTGGTTGAGTCTCCATCCCTGGAGGCGTTCAGGAGGAGACTGGATGTGGCACTTGGTGCCATGGTCTGGTTGTGAGGTTGTGGTTACAGGTTGGACTCGATGATCTTCAAGGTCTCTTCCAACCTTGGTAATTCTATTCTATTCTATTCTATTCTATTCTATTCTATTCTATTCTATTCTATTCTATTCTATTCTATTCTATTCTATTCTATTCTATTCTATTCTATTCTATTCTATGTAGATTTGCAAAGGAACAGTTTCTTCAGAGTTTGCATGTGAAGATCTGGTGGAAGAAAGGCCCAGATTCTATAAGAAGAAACATTTGTTGAAATATCTGTAATCCACATCATCTATGAAAACAACTAGAGGTACTCAAAAATTGCTTTCAGTACTTCTCAAGTGGAAGCAGAGAGTCTACAGATCATGGAGGGAGGAGCCAGCCACTCCTTATTTTACCTGTAACAAATGTACTTGTTTATCTTCTTTCTTTCACAGTAGTAGCAAAGTTGTAATACCCTCCATAAGTAATTGATACATGCATATTTTATCACATTTTTGAGATCACTGTCACACAATATCCACATCACCACCACAATCTTATATCCAGTCATAGTTCCCTAACTGGGTCATTTGCAACCTTCACATTTACAGGTCACAGGACATTGTTTCAGAACATAGATCTGGTGAAAGCCAAGTTATTCTAACACTGGATAGGAAGATTTTCTCACCAACAAAGAGATGTGGAAATACCACACACAGTTGTTTATCACTTGAATCAAAAGGAAATAACATATCTGGAATTAGATGTATCTGTCAATGTCCAGACCTGCAGATGAAAAAAGTTATGTAGAAATCAAAGAAGTTATGAGGTTATCCAGAAGATACCTTCATAAGAAGCTATAGCAGAGAGAATAGATGGACTAGACAAGAATAGCATCAAATAACTCACAGGAGTGTAGCCACTTAGTTTCCACCTGGAAACTTATATTAGGGAAAGAAAGAAATTCAATTAATCAAGTGCCTATAGTCTTGACTTAAGGACATGAAGAGATGGAGGAACTATGACTTTCTTTGATTTGTTAGTGCTTCAACAGCCATAAACATAGTTTGAAATGTTCACTTTGCATCTGTTTGGAATTTGCCTGCCCTCAGGCTCCTGGTGCTGGTCCATTTATCTCTCTGATGTTACCGGTATTATGGTACTAAGGGCACTGCCCATCCTTTGAATAGCTGAATGTCACTGTGAAGCATTTCCAGTATGAACCTGTGGATGATGGGTGAGCACACCTGAGTGTTTCTCAACTATTAATTCTGAATAGAGTCAAAGAACCAGAATGGCAATAGGGAGAATGAAAGAGCACTGGCTATTCTTTGACCACTGTCATTTTGACACATTTACATCCTTTGTTGGCTTTTTCTTTTTTTTTTTTCCCCCAAGTACTTTTTTTTTTTAAGAGGAATCTTTGGTTTTATTTAATCAACTATAAATTAATACCCAGTAATGGATAGATATGGCTGGTTGTTTGGAGCAGGGTGTGTATGGCAAGCAGTGACTGGCAATGTACCTTTTATTAGAGCTTCTGATGAAAACCACCCAGACAGAGCTGGCCTAGTTGCAATATCACACTAGAGTAGAGGCTTCTTCAGTTTGCATCGGAAGAAGATAATGCATACTTGACACCACCTGTAAATCAATGCAGAGCTGGCTGTGGGAATTGAAATATACACAGGTGTGATACTTATTAGCAGTAATTATTTACCTTTGTTGGTACAGTTATTTTAACTAATTTGCTAATTACTTGTGTCATGGTAATTAATTGCCTACTGCACTTCTGGAATATGTATGGAGATGCCTTATACAGAATTCTGGCTGGACAGAGTTTTCACTGGGTTATGTTTCTGATACTGTCATTACAGCTTGCCAGCTTCATTTCACAAGTCCATCTAGCACTGCAGTGAGTCTCCAGTCAAGTATCTGGATTCATTAAGGTCTCCCCCATTAAAGAAGAGTAACTGCCCCTGTAGATGCTCACTAGTCATTGCAGAAAGACCCTTTTGAGAAGAATTTCCATGCTTTTTGCACTGCATAGCCCAAGAGGAGGGAAAAAATCCTGTGTGAAAATGGAGAAGGTCTCTTGGGGTTTTGATTATGGACCGCTTCAGCCTTTTTCTGCTGTCTGAGGCAGCAGATGGGTCCTATTCTGTGATGTGAGTGGAGAGAATAAAGAGTGAAATAAGTGATTTTAGATATAATTAGTTTTCTATTACCCAATATGTTTTACATGTAGAAAATGTTTCCCTAAAAGGCCCAGAACTTGAAAGGATAATCTTTAGTTATACTTTCTCAAGCTGATGTAAGAATCCTACTCATTCTCCTCCACTCCAAGCTTGAGCTAACCAAACTGGGCCATGAGTCAGTGTCAGATAAAGCATGAACAAATGATTGGTCATGCATCTTCTGTCACAGCCAGTAAAGCATCAACATCAAGAGAAAGAGAAGGATGGAAGTATACTGAAGGGAGAATTCACATCAGAGGCAACTACTGACATTGAGCTTTTATGTAATGCTGTGCCAGAGTCAGAGCAGTGGAAAGAAATCTATGAGTTACATATGACTCACAAACAACATTTTGGGGAAAAAAATATCCTAGTGCAGGAAGAAACATTGCCTTTCAGACAGGGTAGGCTATTTCAGGAAAGCAAAACTTCATAGGGTGCATTATAACCATTGGTTGCTGTGAGAGGGAGCAGAGCAACCACTGCTGAGAGTAAAGACAAAAGTCAAGCCATAAAAATTAAACTGGCAGGAGAAGTTGTGGAAGCTGCAAGGAGGTCTCCAATCATGCAAGGCAGAGCAGTAGGGTGGCAAATTTTTTGGGGGGAGGGCTGGGGCAGGGGGATATTGAGACGGGTAAGATGAGCTGTCTGAAAGGAAAATAGCTGTGTTGATAAGTACAAGCAAGGAAATTTGAGGATGCTCCACAAGGCACACAGATATGAGAGACACACTTTTGAGTTGTGTACCAAAGGGAAAAGTGGAATAATTCACACAGTTGGGTGGAGCTGTCTTCAGCTGCCTTGACAGTTGTTTCAGGTATGCGGCTGAGAACTTGGGAAACTATTTTGGATGTATTGGAGTTTGAAGGCTAGAGATGAGGCCAGTACTTCTGACCTTGCTTTCATTAAGCAGCACCTGCTGAGCAAATTCTTGCCTGGATCTTCAAAGTGTACCAATCATATAATTCTTGTTGCTCCCAATGGAGATATTTTGCTGCCTATTTTGAAGGTAGCTCACTAATCCTGTCCTGAGCTTTCCAGTGATATTTAGATAAGTTGGTACTGGGCTCTGAAATGTCCCAGAAATTATAGAGGGAGCATACAATTGTGTTTGTGTGCCTTCACTAACTAATCTGTGTACCTTCATTCCATGTCCAAAATCAGGTGAAATTACACCTGAGCCTTGATATACCACTTGGAGAATGATTATTCTTCCTTTTGAAAGACAGGAACATAACATTAGGTAGAAGAGAATACCATAGAATTGTTAGGATTGGAAGGGACCTCAAGGATCATTTAGTTCCAACCCCACTGCCATGAGCAGTGACACCTCACACTAGATCAGGTTGCTCAGAGCCACATCCAGCCTGGCCTTAAAATCCTCCAGGGACTGGGCTTCTACCACCTCCCTGGGCAACTTGTTCCCATTCCCCCTAGTCCTATCATTACCTGACACCCTAAAAAGTCCCTCACCAGCTTTCTTCTAGGCCCTCTTCAGATACTGGAAGGCCACAATAAGTCTCCTGAGAGTCTTCGCTTCTCCAGACTGAGCAGCCCCAACTCTCTCAGTCTGTCTCCATAGGAGAGGTGCTCCAGCCCTCTGATCCTCCTTGTGGCCCTTGTCTGGACATGCTGGAGCATGCCCAGATCCTTCTTGTAATAGCAGCTCCAGAGCTGAACACGGTACTCCAGGTGGGGGTCTCAATAGAGTGGAGTAGAGGGAGAGAATCACCTCCCTCAACCTGCTGGCTATGCTTTTCTTGATGTAGTGCAGGATGTGATTGGCTTTCTGGGCTGCAGGTGCACATTGGTGGCTCATGTTGAGCTTCTCATCCACCAGTACCCCCAAGTCCTTTTCTTCAGGGCTGCTTTCAAGCCACATAAGTGACTATCTCCAGGCTCTTTCTTCCCTGTGCATTATCTCAGTATTTCTGAAGTGTTTGCCAAGGAGTGGCTTGCCTTGAGATATTTTTACCTGCTTGTTTGTTCTTTCTGGACACATCCTATTAAATTAAATCACATATTCATTCACACAGACAGCATCCTGCTAACCAGGTCAATACACACTAGTCATAAATTATTACAGAACAGGTCCAAATTCATCACTGAGGAATCCATTGATTATCCATACAGCTACTGTCTGTAAGTGAACACTTTGCATGCAAGGTCACTGTAGAATTCAGCTATTTTTAAAAGGCTGTTAATAGCAACATGGAAGCAGGCGTTGATTGAACTGGAAGTGTAATTTTCAATTAAGAGTCTTCACTCAGTCTTCCTTCCATTAGGGTCTAATTAGATTTCAGGAAGACACCAAGTTTCAGAGGCTTCAGCCTTCCAGCCTTTCCATTAGCTGACACCATATGCTTTGCGGTTTCCATTGTGAAGTCCCGATTAATTTGCTAACGTTAATTTTAACTCTGGCTGAGATGCTTCACCGGGGACCTGATTAATGGACTAGTGGTAACCAGCCCATCCCTGTTTCTTTCTGCCATCAGTTATACAGTAATGAGGTTAGTGAACATCAGACTGAGAAGTTTTTTTCTCTACTGCTCTGGGAAATGCATGTATTTCATCTGGACTATGTAAGCAAGGTAACAGTTACTCCAGTTTGTCACTTGAATTAACTTGTTGGCTTACAGACCCTCTATCCCAACATACTCCCTCCTACATCACTTCCTCTCTTTCCTTCCTTCTCTTCCACACTTTTCCAGGTGCTTTGTTTGATCCAAAGAGTGAAGGGTTGGTAGAGCACATACAGTATGAAGCAGCTAACATCATCTGAAACTGAAGCTTCTAGAACTGTACTTGTTGCTATAAATTGAGCAAGTTCTTGCGAGTACTCTTGACAAATGCTTCTAATTTAGCTTTAATTTAGGTTGATGGTGGTAAGAAATGAACATTAGTAGTCCAAGAAGCATCATCTGGAGATCCATCTCATGTCAGTGGTGAGAGATGTAAGAGACTTGTGCTCATTGGAAGGGTTTTTGCAACACAGAGAAAATACTGCAACAGTGGAAATCAGTTTTGAGTGGGAATCATCTTCTGCTGGGAGTACGAGATATCACAGACTAGCTCTTTGAGTGACAGGGTTTTCACAGCTGTGAAACTGTAGGATTGACACCACTGCTAAGCAACTCTATTCAATAAGCAGTCAGGTATGCTGAGAGATGGATAAATTGTGTGACAGGCAGATAGGTGATGGGATGCCCAGTAAACAAGTAATGTTGCCAGCTTGAGTATATTCTATGGGCAGTTCTGTTCTCTACTCCAGCTGCACAGCATGTGTAATACTTTTTTTCCTGCAGCTCCACTTGCTATTTGGGTTTCAGCCCAAAGTGAACTAGCTCTTCAGTGTAAATCTGAATGATCTGTAGCAATTAATCAAGTTAGGTAATTTCTGGCTTGAAAAAAAGCATAAATATATCACTGAAGAATAATCTAATACAGTGATTTACAGCCTGTAAGGATCTTGTCTATGACTCAAAGGAAGGAGATTGAGATTTTGGAAATCTCAAGAGACTGAGATTTCCAAACCAGCTTGAATTTTTTCCTCTGCATTTGCTACCATTAAACATAACCATAATGGAGAAGATGCAGTCTTTTTCTGTCTGTCCTTTATGAAATTTGTCTTGTGATTTGTGAGAAGTGATTCTCACTTTCCACCCTGCCCCTCTTCCTGAAGGCTTCCTGTTCAGAGTTGATTGATAAGTTGAATGCATTCTCCACATAGGCTTTATTGCCTTCCCCCCCCCCCCCCTTTCCTTCCTTATTTCTGGAAACAAGCAGTGAGGGAAAAGAAATGGTCTGTAAATGAAGCACAAAAGCAGAGATCTATTGAATGATGAGAGCAGACTCAAGGGGCCTCCAGGTAAAAACAGTGTAATTAGCATAATATCGTATGACTAAACAGCTCCTGCTCCACCATCACCATTTGTGCAGCCATCCCAGAGCTGGGGGCAAGACCCTCACCAGCCAAGATACCACACAAAGGAGCTCAGTCCCAGTAAGGAGGCCCAGCCAGCACCCATCGATGTTATTGAAGGAATCATCAGTTCTCTTCCTACCTAACCGGGGGGCCACCAGGCCCCCGGCCTTTGTTGTCACCACCACCATCACCCAGTGCGTACCATCAGGACTCACCAGTGATGAGAGGAGGATCCCTCAGCCCAGATGGGCTCAGCTTGGAGCTTCTGCTTTTCCTGGAGGGGATTAAAAAGGGGAGTGGGTGGAGATGACCAAGTGGCCACACCTGGGGTGGGAGGAGACAGCCCCCCCAACAGAGCCCAGGTGCTCTGGGATTTGAGGGGAAAAAGGGGGAAAATGGGGTGGAGGAGGGACATTCAGGGTGTCAGGTAATGATAGGACTAGGGGGAATGGAGAGAAACATAGAAATGGGTAAATTCAGATTGGATGTTAGGAAGAAATTCTTCACTATGAGGGAGGTGAGACGCTGGAATAGGTTGCCCAGGAAGGTGGTAGAAGCCTCATCCCTGGGAGTTTTTAAGGCCAGGCTGAATGTGGCTCTGGGCAATCTGATCTAGTATGAGGTATCCCTCCCCATTGCAGGGCTGCAGGGCATTTGGAACTGGATGATCCTTGAGGTCCCCTCCAACCCCAACAATTCTATGATTCTATAACAATTTTGCAGTTTATGCTGGATGTTAGGAAGAAATTCTTCACAGAAAGAGCAATTGGCCATTGGAATGGGCTGCCCAGGGAGGTGGTGGAGTCACTGTCCCTGGAAGTGTTTAAAATAAGACTGGATGAGGAACTTAGTGCCATGGTTTAGTTGATTAGATGGTGTTGGGTGATAGGTTTGACTTGATGATCTTGAAGATCTTTTCCAACTTGGTTATTTCTGTGATAACTTCTGTGAGAGCTGCAGCAGAGCTCTAGTGGGAAGGAAATGTGCTTTCCTGTCTAGTGTGACCATAAGAGTGAGAATCTAGGCTGTGCATGAAGTCCATCTTTATGACACTCAGATCCTGAAATGTTGCCTCAGATACACCTGGTGGATAAACACAGACCTCCTGTATTTAGGGGATTCCTTGAGTCACCCTCCTGTTTCTCTGTGTGACTTTGGCTGCCAGGCTTTCCTTTAAAACAAGCCACTGCAATAATGTCTTATTGACTTGGTTTTATAGGAAAAGAAAGAGCTGTAATAACTTTTTATTGACATTGCTCTTCCAGGGAGACATAGAAATAAATCACCAGCCTGCAGGAGTCACAATGCTCTTGTACTTTCTGGGACTGCAGTCCCTGGCTTTCCCAGCAGGAGCTACTAAACATTTCTGTCTGTCTACTGTCAAAAATCTCCTTCATCAAACATAGTTGAAATGAGCCATAACAATGGAAAGTTCCTGTGATTGTAACTGGTAATAGAATAGACCAATAGTGCTTGAGAGCTGAGGCTCTGTCTATTGCACCCAAGAAGTTAAGAAAGGGTTAAGTCAGCACACTGCTACAATGAGGTATCCCATACAGGGAATCTAAAAAATCCAATGTGAAACCTCATCAAGGAGTTTTTGCAATGTGAATCCTGTTGGGAATAAAGGAATTGAGGGAGGGAAGAGTAGTTTATATCTTTTAGGTATAAATCAGATCAAGAGAATGATTAACAAGTGTGAGGTTTTGATGCAGTATTTTAAGATCTCTGTCAATATCTCCCCCTCCCTCTTCTCTTCCCCAGCCTTGATTCAAAGGCCTAAAATTAGATAGCTGATTAAGGAGAGCTGCAGGGTGATCTAAATACATCAATCTTGCTTGTAATGAGGAACACAGCTACATTTCTGCAATGATGATGAACCTTGGGGCCAGGGATGGCTGGATACTAAATGTTCTCTGTATTGAACTTCCCAAGCATCCGTTACATCTTAGCATCTATGAATGGCTGAATTTGATTACAGGAACTCTCTGCCAAAGGAAGGAATGTGCTGGGGATTGAACTGGGCATATTATTTTTTCCCAGGGTGAAAGAGGCTGAGCACCTTTCTGGACTCTTTAACATGTTTGCCAGCAAAATGGGCTGCCTCATGCCTATTTCTCCTACATCCCATCAAGAAATTTGTAGCAAAACCCACACTGAAAATCTCACTTTGCCCTGACAAGCTTTTAGTATAGTCTTGTAGGCTTAAAGCCTCATCTTACGGTTCTTTTTAAAGACTAATGGCCCATTTCTTGTGCTAAAGGAAGAGTTTTTAATAGCCAAAAAGTAAAGTATTTTGCATCAAAGCAGAAATCTTACCAGATGGAGAAAAAGTCCAACCTCCCTATCACACCAAGAGGAAATAAAGTTCTCCAAAAGAATTTGAGGGTTTTTTTTTTTTAAATAAATAATATGATTGCACACCACAGACAACTAAACCTCTTTTCTGGTCTCTAGGCCAGCTCTGGAAATGCCTTTTCTTTTGTGAGGAGAAACCAAATCTTTTATGCCACTCTGACACGGTTTTGTTACATCTACCAATCATTTTAGGAAAGGCTTAAAGACTCTCCTGGGATTTATGTCCCTAAAGGATGATTGGACGTGCTGGAGTGTGTCCAGAGAAGGGCCACGAGGATGTTCAGAGGGCTGGAGCACCTCTCCTACGAGGACAGACTGAAGGAGTTGGGGCTGTTCAGTCTGAGAGAAGAAAGGCTCCGAGGTGACCTCATTGTGGCCTTCCAGTATCTGAAGGGGGCCTACAGGAAGGCTGGGGAGGGACTTCTCAGGATCTCAGGTAGTGATAGGACTAGGGGGAACGGAATGAAGCTGGAAATAGGGAGATTCAGGCTAGATGTGAGGAAGAAGTTCTTCACCATGAGAGTGGTGAAGCCATGAAATGGGTTGTCCAGGGAGGTGGTTGAGGCCCCGTCCCTGGAGGTGTTTAAGACCAGGCTGGACGAGGCTCTGGCCAGCCTGATCTAGTGTGGGGTGTCCCTGCCCATGGCAGGGGGTTGGAACTAGATGATCCTTGTGGTCCCTTCCAACCCTGACTGATTCTATGATTCTATGATTCTATGATTGAAAGGACAAATGTGGTGGTGAGCGAAAGTTCAGTTCTGCCCCGCCCCTCCCCCCCCAAAAGACTATTAAGGAGGAAATTCTGTTAGCTCAAAGCATATGCAAGAATTTTTCTTATCTGTTAGTTCAAGGTTAACTCCGTCCAGCAGCTGTTGCTCAGAGAGAGACTGAAAACAGGCAGACTGGAACAGACAGAACTGAACTGAAATTCAAACAGAACTAAAACTTAAAGTTGCATTCTACCAATCTACCAATGAAATTAGTTTAGACTTTATCTTTGTTTTCAAAACACTCAGCCAGAGTGTTCCAGTGTTCCAGTAACTGTCCCTTTCTTAAAGGCATAGCCTAAAACAGTGACAATAAGTAAGTGTCAAAGTATGAAGTTACAATCCTTAGAAATATCCACTTCTGCTGCTGCCTTAGCATTGTAGAATTTCTTTGTTTAGAGTTTGTAGTTCCTGAGAGAGGTTTCACACCCCACTCTCTTGGATTGAATAACCCATTCTCACCTAAGCAAGAAAACTAACCTACATTTGCCCACATTCTTAGGGAGAGGGAGGAAGCTGTTCCAAAACATATATATCGTCCCATGATCACACAGACGATGCTTAAGGAGAGAGCTGTATGTTTCTGCCACCTGTGGGCTCAGTACAGACTTGGTCTGCTCTCAGAATTAAACCCAAAGGGTTTCTCTTATCTGTTATATCTTCTGTGGTTTTTTGTTGTTGTTGTTTGGGGTTTTTTTGTAGGAAGGAGCAGTTCCAGCAGCCAAAAGCACAAAAAGGGCTTGAGAAGGAGCATTTCACAGCCTTTTCTGGTAGCTGAAGACCCTGTGAGACCACAAAACCATCTAATAAGGGTAAGGTGTGCCCATGTAGGCTTGTTGCTGCAAATTATTTGCTCATTTTTTTCCACTGTGCTTGAGACCTGCAGTGAAGTAAAGCCAAGGAAGAGCTGCTCCTGACACATTTGGCACAGCCAAACATCACAACTTGCCTGCAGACCACAATTGAGAGGATAGAATAAAACATCCAGGTTAAGAAACATCCTTCCTTTTTCCCTTCCCATCTCTTGGAGGATACCTACAGGCATCTCAAACTGTAGGTTGAAATCCATTTAAATTTCTGTTTTCTCCTAGAAAAAGGGCACTTTCTGAAGACCAGAGCAGTGCTTTCATAGTCCAGGTAGCAAGACAACAATCCTACTGTTGACTTGCTTCCAATCATACTTGACTCTCCTGGTCTCATCAGTGTTTCAGGGAGGAAATGGAAAGCCTAAGGGGCTCTGTAAGAAGTAGCATGGCTGGGAAAAAAACATACTCAAGGAAGAGTGTTTTGGTTTAGTAGCTAGTGGCTTATGCCCTTTTCACTATTCTGTAATCAAAGGAAAGAGAAGTTAAAACAAACAAACAAACCAAAACCAAAATCCCACAACACAAAACCACAAACAAAAAACCAAAAACCCCAAACAACCACAAAAACCTCACAAACTGCAACAAAAAAAATCCAAACAAAGAAGATGAAAAACTGGAAAGAAGAAAGTGCACAGGTCTGTCAGTTCAAAGTTAAAGCTTGAGGGAGGAATTTAGTATTCTGCACAGTTGCTTCTTTCTTATTTCTCCCTACTGCAGTTGCTTCTCAACTTGCTAATTCATCCTAATTATAGAATATTTGGATAGCTCAGAGCAAAGTTCTTTGTTGACAGTGCTTGAACAAGAAAGAGTATTCAGACTCATGAATAGGTGCTGTGCTGAGAAAGTCTAATTGGCTGGCTATGACTGACAATACAGATCACACAAGAGGCTGGTAGTGTGCCTGGAATTTTCTCAGGTTTCCTTGATCTTTTTTACCTTCTCTTGACTCTCCTATCCACCTGCCCTCCCTGCATCTTGCTTTTTCCACAAGGGGTGAAAAGGAGCTTCAAGTATGCCGAGGGTTTTGGTGGGATGCCCAGAAACCAGTGGACTGTCTTATTTCTGAACAAACCCATATGCAGGTCTGCTTGATCACAGAAGCAAAATATTAACACTAATATTAATATTAACACTATTAGTGTCTTGATGGTTATAGAGATGTAGTCGTAAGTAAGGTGAATTTAATAACTGGATAATTAACCAGTATTCACCTTGATGCCACAAAACCCACTAGAGAGCCAAATGGGGGTGTCATGCTCAGGTCACTGTGTATACATAATTGAGAAGCAACACAATCTAGTGTCAAGGGAACACGAGGTCTTCCTCATCTCAGTGCATTTTGTGTCCCTTTGCTGGTGAAGTTGCTCTCTGCACAGCACAGGTATGCTCTCTTGTCTGGACTTGCCCATTTTCCTTGGAGTCACATGGTTACCCTAAAGAGGAGTGTGAAATACTCTATTTTATGGAGGTTATTATCTCCACAGACAACCAAAGTGAAATCACCACTCTACTTGGAAATAAGCAGTGATGCTTGAATACCAGGCTGTCCTAATGCATCTCTGTCCTGCTGGGAGTGACCTTCCAGAAACTTTTTTTCTCTGCAAGATATCTCACCCCCAAAGCCATCCCATTTTCTGCTGCCTGTCTATGCAGAGCAGGAAGGAGGTTTTATTTAGGTATCCCTCTGTTTGCATTTAAAGCCAATTACTTTTTTTTGTGTGTGGGAAGCACAGGGTGGTCTATTACCACATAAGAGAATGTATTTGGATGGCTTTGAATGGTAGAAAACAAGAGATGCAGTTTACTAAAGAGCAGAAAAACTCAGGGATAAGTGATCTACAACAGAGCTTACTGCTTTATGGGTTATCATGGGAAGTGTGTATCATAGTTTGCAAACTACTTTCCACCTCTTTCCTAGGATGTCTTTTGTTTGTACAAGGTGAAAATGTCACACATTTTTGGGTCATGACAATCCCCAGAGTCAGTCGCAAAGTGGAGTTTGGTATTTGCAGTGTCCAAGTCTGTTGTTTCCTATTTCTGCAATGAGTTATGCAACTGGAAACCAATTAATTTGGAAAAATGCAATAAATTGTGCAGTATAGTGTGTCACTGTCATTATATTGGTCACACACAATTTAAAACCCAAGTCTATCAACTCTCATAAACCCTTCCTTTGGAGCAAGCTGTTTCTGCTGGGGAGTGACTGAAAGCAAAGTCCATTTGACCATTCCAGTCTGTTGGAGAAAGTGCCAAATCATCCTCTAGAGTGACCATCAGTTTTCTGCAAGGTTAAATACAAAGGCCACAAAGACAATGTCACAGCTGCTAGTGCAAAGATCAGTTTGGGTACAATCCCAAGAATCACACACTATATTCTCAGGATTCATAGCCATGGTCAGAGCAGACAGAGTAAGACTTAGTAACTAGTTTGGGACTCACTAGGACTGGATTTTCCTACTGTTTGTACCCAAATGACCACTGCCTTGTAGTCATCAGGACATGCCCTTGACAAAAAGTGAACCAGAACAGACAGTAGCCCATTTAATGCTTTGCTACTCAGATAAGATACTAATATTAATCCCTTTATCACTGTAATTGCAATTTTATTTTAACAAATATGAAACCAGTAGAGTGTAAAGGTCCAAATCTCATAGAAAGTCTAAGGAAATTGAGCAGCTTTAGGATCCCATCAAAATCTCAGACTTTCCCCTTGAAATCCCAGCCTGTGAAAGGGTAAAGAACCACAATTAGATTGTCCAGTCTCTTTTGGCACTGCCAAAGAGTAATTATATTTCCAGTGGCTGGAAAAAACATTTCTAGGACATAACTTCCTCCAGGGGGTACCATCTTCTGTAGTAAAAAATGCAGGAGGAAGCGACAGTGACACATCACCTTGCCCAGATCCATCCTTAGGGCAGTATCAGTTTTATCCAAACCATTCCTGAGAGATTTTAGTCTACTCAGGACATTGCCAGCTTTTTCCTGATGTCTCAACTCAACTCAACTATTTCTTGCTTGCTTTTAAGCCAATATCTTCTTCTGTCCACAGTGAACATGCATTTATTTATTTATGACCCAATATGCAGCTACCTTCAATGTTTATGAAATCTACTATTCTAATTAATTTCTGGGTTTTTTTCAATCATTGGACTTAAACCAGTTTTTTTTTTTTTTAATTATCTCAAATTAAATAAGATTTTCTAGATATCTGGTGATCCTTGTTTTTGTGTTAATTATTTTTGTTAGTTAGGTTACATATTTCTCAAAGAACAGTTTCAAATCCTGGGTGCAACACTGCAGCAGGGCAGGGAATGGTCATTTCACACATTCCTGCAGCAATCCTGTTAATGCACCCTTGCCTGATGCCTGTATTTTGTGTAACAACCCAGCAGGATCCTAGAGCTCCAGAGAGCTCTTTAAAAGGTTGAGGACCGGGAGCAGACATAAGATGCAGTATTGTGTTAATATTTAATTCTGCAAGTGTATTTTCCTCTATTTTTTCCTTAAATTCCAGAATGAATAAAAGATGGGAATACCTTTTTAGCTCATAGTGCTTATATTCCTCTGGGAGAATGTGAAAGAGACACAACTTTATGTCCAGGTCAAGCCTATTCTTAACTCTAGACCCAGCAATAGTCAGACAACGATCAGTGAGATTTCCAAATGAAATATTTGTTTGAATGCTTTGCTAAACTATGACATTCATGAAAGGGAATACAAGGTAGGGTCTCTACTGTAATTTAGCTGGTGGCATCTCAACAGAAAATTTTGCAGTAGAATTTTTCATGTGTGCACAAGCACACACCTGTGCATGTAAATACAAAGAAGGTTTAAGAGCTCACTACTACATGAAATAAGAACAGTACAGACTATTAAGTTAAAAAAAAACCAAAACCAAACAAAACCAAACAACCACCCAAAACATGAGAATATTATTATGAGTTTGAAATGGACACCGTCCCTGGAGGTGTTCAAAAAGGGACTGGACATGGCACTTGAAGCCATGGCTTAGTAGTCATGAGGTGTTGGGTGACAGGTTGAACTTGATGGTCTCTGAGGTCTTTTCCAACCTTATTGATTCTATGATTACCTTATGAAGCACTTTGAATGTTCTCTTATGTGCTCCTTTCCATATCCAACCCAAACTGCCACTTATCTGTCTGCCAGCTTGAGGACAGCCAGCAGCTGTCTGCTAGGGACTCCTGTACATGGGAAATCTGTGATAAGTTAGTAAAAGACATGGGTATATAGAAATACAAATATATGCAAATATATATGGTTATGAAATCTTGTTACATATAACAAGTTTCTATAGATAGTATTTTTTCTGCTATTGATTAGGCATGCTATATAGCAGCAACTAGGCTGATCATGAAAAATTATGAGTAGGAGAGTTATAACATGCAAGGTAATAGCCATTTTTATTCTCCTTTCTATTTTACAGTAACTAAATACTATTGTTTTGCCAGTGCTATCTCAGTAACAACTAAGAGACACTGTTACTTTATATACTACTGTAGGGTATCACAACTGCAGGTCACTATCAGGATAGACCAGCAAAGGAAGATTTTAACAATGTTTATTAAAGGATTGGCTTCAGTCATTACTGTGATAAGCTTGAGATGAATGAAAGAATAGAAGTAAGGAGGAGAACAGGGAGAGGAAATAGCCACAAAAGGAAAGTATATACAATCATATGATGAGCCCAGTGAGGAGCTGTGTTATCTGAACCACAGCTGGCCTATAAGAGACTGTAGAAAGAAGAAGGATGAGAGTGACCTCTGGAAAACCCTGTCAAATGCATTGGCTCAGTAGCAGCTCTCTTTCACCATATTGCCTCAAGAACATTTTTCTTTGAAGTGAAGTGAAGCACTGTCAGGATCACTTGTATTCTTTGTTTTCAGATGTCACCCAGTCCAGTGGCAATCAGAACTGAATTTATCAGCCTTGTCATGGAGGTGCAGCAGCTGAAATAACTGCAAATAGGAAAGGCTTTGAGTACTGAGGCAAACAGCGACTGGCTGGATAGGCTTTTCTGAGAAACAGCATTCAGTTTCAACCAAAAGGAACTTGGAAGATACTGAGTAGGATGAGCCAAACTTCCATTATCCCAAGAAAATGTATCTGAATTTATTTGGCTTGGTTTATGGCAGGTGGAGTGGGTGACACAGTCTCAAGCTGCACCAGGGGAAATTTAGGCTTGAGGTGAGGAGAAAGTTCTTCACTGAGAGCGACATTCGTTGTTGGAATGGGCTACCCAAGGAGGTGGTGGAGTCACCGTCTCTGGAGCTGTTCAAGAGGGGATTGGACGTGGCACTTGGTGCCATGGTCTAGTCATGAGGTCTGTGGTGACAGGTTGGACTCGATGATCTTTGAGGTCTTTTCCAACCTTGGTGATACTGTGATACTGTGAATGGATGGGTTATCTACGTGGTTATCAGAGGCATGGCTTGCTAAAGCTACATATCTGTCCTCAGTGCAGCCCAAGCTTATCCAGCCCTGTGGTGGTGGGGACTACTTATTGCAACAGGTCACCTTAGACTGTAGATCAAGGGATTGCTGCAGTCCCCTTTTAGGTCCAGTGGAAAACATACCTCCAAGTCTGGACTGTAAGACTGCACTCTGTTTATTCAAGCATCTCTCTGGGGAAACACCTACAAAAGGATCTTGTTTAGGTTCAAATGCCACAGGTAATGTATTATGGAGATTTGTGTGTGCTAAAATTCTCTGGTAGCTGAGGGAATATTTAAACAGAAGTCAAAGCTGATGGCCAGGCTTTCAGGGGAGTTGGCCTCAGTAACTGAAGAAGCTTCTCTACCTTGAACATCCTATTTTACAATCAACTGATTTTATTTATTTATTTATTATCTTTGGCATTTCTGGAGGTTGGAAGCTTAGCAGAAACCTTGCAATTACCCTTTTTCATTGGAACCTACCACAGGGCCAAATAACAGCCTTGACCTTGCTCGGCAGAGAGTAGAGTGCAGTGAGAAGGACACGTACCTCCAGTCTTTCCCATTAGTCTGAGCTTCTGTTTCAATATTTTACAGTGCTCTATTTATAGGCAGAAAAGCTCAGGCAGGTGTTTATTAAAGCTTTGTTTGGAAGAATGGTAAAGTTTTAAATGTCACTGTTGAAGATGATTAAATGGAAGCAGGCAGGAAAACAACCTCTTCAATGTATTTATAGCTGATTTTGCTAAGAAGAAGCATTCTTGACTTTAAGGCACTTGTAAGAGCAGTGGCAGCTGCAATTGACCCACAGATCTTGACCACTCAGAGGGGCCCACTGGCTATCTGCTCCAAGATGCTTTTTCTAGGATCTGGCTTGAAACCAAGGCACTGATGGCTCCAGAGGGATGGAGGCTTTCTTCTGATGAACACTTCACCAAATCCATCCCAGCAAGGAGTGATCAGAAATTACTCATTCTACTCTTGTCTCAGATGGATGTGAAATTGAGAGAAACACTACCGACATTTAATAGTTACCCAGAATTAACTATGGAACAGGGGAAGCAAGCAGTCTGCCAGTCCTCTTTTTCCCTCTGGATGAGTAACCTTTGGTCAGGTCTGAGGGAAAGAGACTATTCTTTTTCTGTTCCTTCCCATCATTCCTTTAGAGCTCTGCAGCTGAGGTTAAAAAAAAACCCCAAACCCTCTATAATATACAATTAAGTTCTTGTGAGGAAATGCAAATAATTTCCTTAAATGCTTTGCAACAACAGCTTTTTAGCCTCGAGATTTTTTGGGATGCAACTGTCCTTTGCTGGTGGATAGGGCAGGATACAGAACTGCTTAAAAATTCTGCAGGCACAGGAATTGTTCTGGTTACCTCCCCTTAAAATAATTTAACAAGGTTCAAAAATGTTTAATAAGCTGTATGTGTACGAGTGTCTGAAACAGCAAAAACCAGGGAAGTTTTCTAGAACCCATTTACTATTTTCCTTCTGGGATGAGCCCAGCTCTGTGGACCTCACACTGTGCAGTGTCCCATCATGAGCTGTGTGAAACCAGCAAAATAAACCCATCTTCAATTCTCTCTCTTATTTTTTTTTTATACCTTTCTGAATCTTGTTAGCCATGAAATGCCTCACATTTGCTGCATACTGTGGCAATAACTACAAAACAAAGTGAAAGAGGATGTGGATTATTAAACTACACTCCTTAATAGACTTGATTGCATCTAATATCTAAACATGAACAGTATTTCTTGATACAGCAGAGCTCTTTAAATTGAAGGCCTGAGGAAGGAAAAATTCTCTCTATGGGAATACATATTCAATGTATGATAGTATAATACCCTATTATAATGGTAGGACACACATCTTCCTCCCCTCTATGGAACCGTGGTTACCATCCTGGACTGAACTGAAGCAATCTTCATAATGTGGACATCACTTGCTCCTGCTGTGTTTCTCTGCTTTTGAATTTGAGCCATTTGTTGCAAACCTCTCCTGTTATTGTTATCAGAATCTTCACATCAGAAGATTGGCTAATTGACAACAGAGCTGATCTAAAACAAAAAAAAATTTAAATAGCCATTGAAGAAGCCAGCAAATTTCCTCTTTTTTTGGGGGGGTGGGGGTGTGGGGGTGTTAGACACAAAAATGTAATAATACATATATGTAAAGATGCAACTTTTAAAATTCAATTAATCAGCAGGGGTGTAAGTGGGTAGCAAGACAAATAGTTGTCTTTAGAAATAACACAGGTAGTGTTTTAGCACTCTGGGCTTAAACTCAGATGGGGAAGAACTGCCAGGGCTACAGGTTGCTTACCTGAGCTCTTAACTCTGGGGAAGGTTCATGTCACTCAGGGGCTTTTACACAAGAGATAAGACCTGATGGGATGGTTCCACTTTCTGTACGCCCTGAAGATCTTCTCCTTGCCACTCCCACTCCATGGCAGAGAAGTTTTTGGTAGGAGTTACCCTAGCACATGGTGTAACACCTGGTTTGGTGGCCATACACTCTGCCAACTCAACCTTTTTATCTGTTACTGATCACTTTCACTTCTCCTGAGTAAAGAGCTGGGTGGTCTCTGACATGAACCTGCTAGAGGTGCTCCTACTCTCACCCCACTACCTCTCCCCCCTTTTTCGACACTCTTGCTTCCTTGCTGTATCTGTTCTTCCCTCCCTTTCTTTCCCTACTGCACCTGCTTGTGTCATGTCTGCCCTCCTTGTGGAAAGGTATTGCTGAGCTGTTATAAGTACCTTGTCTAGCACAGCTTTATGTTAGCATGGGGCTATGGACAGTGTGACCTCCTTGGTGCTGCTAGTTCTGAGGTCTCTCTGGGTTGTACTCCATGTTATGGTGAAAACTGACCTTCAAGATAACAACAAAAGGTCTTGGGGTTCTGGTTATAAATTTCTTGTGATCACTGAATGCTTCATTTTTATTTGCTCACTTCTCTTTCTTCCACTGACATATTTATGGCTATTTATATACTTTCTGGAGGGGAAAAAAAGGAAACTCAATAATGTATTTTTCCTATACTTTTTTATTAGGACACTATTGAATTGAGATATATTTATTTTATTAACAGTTATTTTTACTATTCTTTTCCAGACATGAGAAGCAGCAGTAAGTAAGGCTGTACATCAGCCCATGACTGTACGTGCAAGTGTCACTGCTGCACAGAACTCCTTCTCTTGCTCTCCTCCTTGCTGTGTGTCACCTTCACACCACAGCCTACCGGCTCTCAATTACTCCCTATGACAAAGGTCAAAGAGTACTTGTAAAGTCTTAAGTCTTCCTGGTGACAGCCCAAGGGGCTGCTGGAGCACTTGAGACAAGCTTCCACTCCCTTTCTGAGCCTTTACAATGAAAGCTGTTTCCCCCCGACCTTGAAGCACTTAAAAATTCTTTAGTCCTCTACTAGCAATGGTGTTAGCTGGCAAATTGTTGTGACTCAGTTAGCCTGAATTTGTCTGAGCTTATTTCTTTATAAAATTCAATGACAGCAAAATCTAAACATAATTTTCTATGTGATTCCCTTGCCTTTACCGAATCTTTGGTGGGGGTACATCAGAATGGCTCCTAAATACAGCACTGCCACTGTTAGTATGTTCTGGCTTGCAGCGATGGGCTTCAAACTAATGCACTAGATTGAGGTGGGATTAGGCTATTCCTTTAAAATTCAGTTACAGATTTTGAGCAGAAAAGTAGAAAAACATAAACAATTCACTATTGGGTGTAAAAAGGAAAACTAAAGATTATTCTACACAAATTCATTGGAGAAATATCTGCTGTAAGATTGACTGTACCAAAACAATTCTCTCTTTTCTGATCTCTTCTCTGCTTGCTTCGCTTGGGAGAGATTGATCTGGCTGACCTTGACTGCATTGTTTAGTTAAGTCTAACCCCTGCTTTCTCTCTGCTCTTTTCTCTCTTGGGACAGGGGGAGGTGGGGAAGTGGAAGGGCTTCCTTGATCTCTTTGACCAGGGTGTGTGTGTGTGTTGTTTGCTAGTTGCAAATATCTGTATAATATTGTAAATAGTGTATATTTTGTACATCTTCATTGCATTCCATTGTAGAGTGTAGTCTTCCTCGTAAATACAGCTTTTCATTTGCTTCCAACTGAGTTGGTCTGGGGGTAGGGGGTGGGGGTGGGGTAGGGGACAGACTTTCAACCCACCACAACTAGATTAACAGTTAAAATGCTTTGTGACATGCTTCTCAAAAAACCTTGGGTAATTCATGTAGTCTTTCTATGCTTCTACTTGCTATTCAGAAAATGGACACCATGCTGTTCCTTCTTCTTGAGTAATCCACAAAACCTTTTTGAGTGTTCTTGACACTATTTACATGCTGTTCATTCTCCATGCAATTTGCAATTTGTGTAATTAAACCAGCAAACTGACTCCCCTAATTTTTGTGCAGCACCCATGATTAAAGAAAAAGTAATATTAACATTTAGATAAGACTGTTTGCTAAAAAATGGGGTATAGTTGGCATCAAGATGATCTCACTCTGCAGCCATAAAGTCTCAACAGGAATGGAGAGTTTAGAGAAAACTATGAGCATGAGGCATCTCATCCTGTTTCTGTGCCAGGCAGCCGTTGGTCTACTTGAGCATCCTCTCCAGACCATACATATGGTCTAGAAACTTTACTTGTATTGCTTTTGAAAAGTTACCTCTGGCATTATGAAAGACAGCAAATGTGAGACATCCTTGCCAATATCACAACTGTGTCATACATAGCTTGCTCCAGGCAGTGTACTTCAGCCATACCTAAGCCCTAGCTTGCCACTTAGAGACTATGTGGCAGGCCACATTGATCATGACGTTTATTTCAGGGCTACCTTTATTATGCAGTGCAGATGACCTGACAGCCACTCAACGCACCACCTCAGAACACCCTGAGCATGCCTGCATGACAGTTATCTGCAGCTAGCTCTATTTGTATGAACCCTATCCACAACCCTTCTGAGAGGTGCACTGTCCCACCAGCAATGGTTATTTCTCAATAATTTGGGTGGTGCTTGCCTTAGCATGAAGAGAGAATTTCACATTTCATCTGGGCAGGAAATCTATATTCTGTATTATTTTGTGTTAATAATACAGAGGGCTAAATCAAAGGTGAATTGATTTCCTGAAGCTGAACAGACTTTTGGCGTTAGCACAGATACAGCCACAGTCAAAGAGCAGACCTTTCAATTTAGTTCTTCTGCTGTCGATGTAAATAAAATTGCTCATGAAGCAAATTGCAGCCAGTTATTGTCTGCACTCAGAACCATTATGTTCTTTGGGAACGATCATTTATGTTAGACAGTGGATTATGTTTCCATGAAAGTGTGTAAGGCAAATGCAAAACACAATTTACCTTGAAGGTCAGCTGAATATTACATTTGGCACTTACAGGTCATTATTATGCAGCTAAAATGATCCCAGGGAAAAGAGTGATATTTATGAAATGGTAGAAAACCAGAGATTCTTGATTAGTGAATAGGAACCAAGAGGAAAAACCACATGGGCTCTTAATCCATATGACCATGGAGAGCTGGAAGTGCAGTTTCAGCATAATTAACTGGTTTATGTGGGCAACGTATAGATGTGGGAAAGCACCTCTCTAAGGACATGGCAAGGAGAGGGAGCGATCTTCCTTGCAGTGCCTCATGTCAAGGGAAGGGCTTAATTCCAATTTGCATGCTGTTACAGGTGGGGTTTTGGTAGACAAAGCAAGAAGGTAAACCTGAGCAGAGAGATGGCCTTGCTGGCAGAGCAGAGGAACTATCCAAATATACCTGTGCATGTTTTTGTGAGCAAAGATACTGTTACCTATGGAAAATGATTAGCCATCTACTCTGAAGCATGGTTTGTTCTTCTGTATCCTAGGGAGCAGAATGAATTACAGTCAACTACAGTTGAAAGGCTGGTTGATGGTTACAGTGCTGTGAAATACTGTCATTTTTCTTAGGTACAGTGTTTTTACTGATACTCATGGCTGCATAAAAAATCCAGTTACCAAGGTGATCTTTAGCTTGGTGCACATGGAACAGAACTGGGCTGCTGAGCCTCCAAATTTCTCTTGGAGACAGACTGAGCTCAGACAGGGTTCAGTTTGCCTGCCCATACTGTCTTTGCAGCATGAGCTACATGGTCTGTATGGTCTCAACTACACAGCATTGCTGCAGAAATGAAGGGAGACTTGGAGGTTGCCAAGAAAGAAATCCGCAGATCAACAGTCTCCATCCATATGTCAGTGCAGTTGTCCTTGGAGCACAACTTGAAGAGCCAAGTTCCTTTAGGTTCACCAGCTGTGTCACTGAAAGCTAAGGCTTATCATCCCTTTCAAGTGGCAAGGAAGATAGAGTTGAGTTTCACAGGCTTGGGGTGAGTTCCCAGACCGCTCTCAAAAGAGAAGATGCCACTCCTATCAAAACTGAATGATCATAGGGAAAATGTATGCAGAGAGCCCTACTGGTAGCTGCCTCTCGAAGTGGGAACAGGGAGCAATCTCCCTGTACAACTGGCTCCTGTATCTGGCACTCAGTGGGTTTGTATCCTCTGTCATGACAGCTTAAATTCCATCAGTTTCAAGGATAATTCTCAGCATTTAATGGAGTTCCACAGTAGTATTCCATTCAGCAAAAATGTCTCTTTTAAAAGTGCTTTGCTGCTTTGAAGAGAAAGCAAAACTCCAAAAGTGATGTCTGTTGTCACAGACTAATTCCAAATTTCCAAACCCTATATGTAGCTGCTTTGTGTCTTTACAGAGAGCAGAGAGAGTCCTGGAAGCTCTGAAACGGTGACTACTAATTCTGGTGTAGGCATCTCCAGAGAACGGGAGATGGTGGACCTGCCAGAAGAATCATCTGGAAGACATGTCCTAGTGCCTTTTCCAGACTAATTGGATGAGATACTGCAATGATTTCCAGCACAGGTTTGATGTTTGATGGAAATAGCACAGTCATGACCTGGCAGTACTGGTGGTCTCATGCCAATTGTTCACGGGAGAGAAAAAGGACTATTAGTACTGCTTTGATGTATAAAAGTAGCTCCTTTTACTTCCAAGCATACAGCAGGAGGCAGGATGGGAATTACTTTAAAACACTGCTGGATACAGAAATAATAAAAAAACTGAGTAGATTGTAAGTGAATATCCTTTTTAATGCTGCTGTCCCTAATGAAGTGTAGCTTTCCCACCTCTGTCAAAAGTTTTCCTTCCTGTTAGCATCAGACAATCAATGTCATCCCATCAGCTTCAGCAGTATGCAACTCTCTCAGCTCTCCAGGGAAAGAATTCTTTCTTTATTTCCTCTTTAATTAAGCTCTGCATCATGCTGCTTTACCTGCAAGGCTCAAAGACGTATGGACATTGCTTCAAACAAACCATAGGAGAGAAGAACACTAAAGATAGCCCTCTCTAATGCTAAGTGGTCCAAAGCCACAGGTAAACTAATGGGCAGACAACAACGTCCGCAACAAAAGAAGGTAATGATATGCAGTGAGTGGATTTGCAAATACTCTGCTGGGAATTCAGGCATCTAAACACACTGTGCCAGACTGCCTAAATGTACAAAACATTTCTTTACACTTGCAAAGCAAGAGGGCACTTAGTAGCATCACACATGGTATGGCAGGTTTTTTGATCAGTATGAATGGCTCTCTCATGCTAATAAGAGACAGGAACAGAGAAATGCTTTCCATCCAGTTTTATTACTGTCTGCAAGATTGCTCCTATCATGTATTCAGTGGAGATTTTAATAGGTAGAGTTTGGATTGTTCAAGTGCATATTAATCAGGTACCTGCCTGAAGATAATCCAGGTCTCTATAGTTGTGAGTTGGTCCCTAACCATTGCTTTGCTTGCCATCCATGCATAGCCTATTATCTTGCTCTTGTTGGTCAAAAGAATCTGTGCCCTACTACTGCCTGCTTATGCCTGTCTGTTCGATAGAGGTTGCTGCTTACCCTCTGTCAAGCACTTCAGGTTATCTTTGAAATGCTTCCACTTTCCAAGCTTTATTGTGCTGTCCAGGCACTGCCTGAGTATTCATCTGTTAACTATACATGCCATACATTTTCCCCTGCATCTGGGCCATCATTAGAAAAAAACTTTTAGACATAACTATCCACCAAGACTTCATATTATCTATATATAGACCTTGAGATACTGCTGATGGGGCAGATAAGGCTACATAATCAGAAACTGAAGCAGAGCTTGAATACGGAATGCAGTGATTTTGGCCTTCCTGACCCAATGCCCTGGGTCACCCATTGTTTCTCCCCTGGCAGTGCCTAGAGACTTCTGTGACACATAAGATGTCATATATCAACACATAAAGACAGGTGCTATTACAGAGAATTTGCCATCTAAACAGGCAAGCAAACAATCTTTTAAGTGTCAGAGATCAGGACCTGGGTCCCTGGCTCTTTCCCACTGAGATTCTTTTCATGATATATCAGAGCTGTAGACATTGTTGTTTCCTCACAAGGACATGTATAGTCTTCTGCTTAAACGCCTATTTTCATTCCACTAGGAACCTGGTGTCCCTGAGATGTTTATATTTCATCAAATTTGGTTGAAACTGGTGAAAAATTTTTTACAAGGTGCTGTGGAAGGGCCGAGTCAGATGGTGTGACATGACTTAATTAGAAGACCAGGAAACAACATGGAAGAAATTTCCTCTTTAATCCTTGCAACACAGTAAAGTACTTTGAAAGGGTCTGAAATAGAAAAAGCAGCTTGCCTGGTGAATTCTTGTGTTACTGGGCAGTTTATAAAAACCTTTTTTTGCACATGAAAGTATCTGGTGGCTTCAGATTAGGTTACACATACCTGTTAGGGATAAAGCAGAAGGGGACTCTGATAAAAAGACCGAAGCTATAAGTCATAAATCAAAATGCAAAACAAAAATGGAACCTGCTGCTGATGGAATTTCCATTGATTTATTTGAACAGCCCTAGTATGAATAATAACTTAATCTGTCCCAAGACTCCTTCCCCACAGCACACTGATTTACAGCAGCCATCCATCTCTTTTCATAATTAGCAGGTTCTGACAGTATTTATTCTTCTCTGCCCACCTTCATTACCATTACAATTTAGACTTCCTCTGCTCTGGAGCAGGCAGCATTCATGCTGCTAGGTGAACTGGGATTACTCAACAGCTTGATTTGTGGAGGTGTTTTCTTATATCCTACTTCCTTTGCACTGGCAGGTAATCCTGCTTGCAGGAAATCAGGACAGTTTTGTTACTGGTCGACAGAAAGAGAAATGTGGCTATAATGCTGAAAGTCAAGCCATGGAGCAACAAAATTTCATCTTCCCCTTCAAATGTTCAACAGAAGCAAAAATGACCAAGCTGGTCAAGTGATCAGCTAATAGAGCACAGTTTCCTTAATTATAGGTGATTTTCTTCAATCTCAGGTTCTTTCCCAGTCTAAACTTTAGGGAACCTGTGTTGTCTAATACACTACAGAAGAAAATGGCAAATTGATTTGAAGCATAAAAAAGCATAAATGAAGAAATGTTTGAAAATATTTCTTAACTAGCTGCTGATGGTCAGGAGGTGTCTTTCTGTGTCAGTATAATTATACTGAGTTGACTCATCAAAGAGAAAGAAACTTCTGCTTCTTAGACAGACCGCCTTTCCAGAATGCTAGACGGGCTTGAAGTTTCATGACCAGCCTAATTGCACAGATATCACTTACTAATAAAGCAAATCAAGAGATAGTGTTAGGTGTTTAATCAGCACATAATACTGATGTGAGATTAATTAATTATTGGCAGATGTATTTACGTGACCATTTTTTTGTTATTACTTGAAACTCCTTTGGCTTGTTTATTGCATGGTGTGACATATTCTCCAGACTGGTTCATTTCAGATACAAATAGAGCCTCAGTTTTTAACCAGTTATTTTTAGGTTTAGAGCTACCTCTTTCTCTCTATGGGGTGTCACTGGTTGAGTATGGGCCTTACAGTAGGTAGACCAAGCTGACTTTGGTTACTTGGGTCATTCTAGGTGTAACATTTCCTTAATTTTTCTCCCCATTTGTAGAAACTGTTAGAAGGTGATAGAGCAACTAAGGGAGATGTCCCAGAGGATGCACACCAACTATGTGCAAACTATGCCTTTTTCTTTTTCTTTTTCTTTCTTCTTTTTTTTTTTTTTTTTTTTTTTTTTTTTTTTTTTTTTTTTTTTAAACTCAGAAGGACCAAAGTCAAATACATCATTTATTGCAAATTCTTCTTTCTGCTTGAATGGCCATGTCCATTTTCTGGATATGAAGACAGACTAGAGAGGTGAAAATGAGGTGTCTGACTTGCCCTGTGAGCACGCAGCTGACATGATGATGAAATTTCACTTTCTGTTGCCTGATTGTTCACCTTAATCACAGGCCCATACGTTCCAGCTTCATTGAGAAGCTGATTGTTCATGAATGTCACCCAGTCCCTGAGTCTCCTACAGAGTATCTCATCACATGTGCTTGTTTACATAAACAAATATTGCTGAGAGCAGCACAATGAATGAAGCTTTATTTGCCCAGCTTTATGACTTGTGACTGAGCTTGCTTGTGTCTAAGAAAGGACATGTTCATTCTGTTGAGTTTTTGTCAGCGAGGATACACGTAGGCTTTTCTCCTTTAATGGTGCAGGTTTTCATGGTACTTCTAGATGTGCATTTGAGAGCTCTGTTCCTCTGTTAAATTTGGCTGAAGTCAAATGATGCTTTCAGAATTTATTATTGGGAGGAAACCCAAAGCCTGGGGTTTCAGACTCGTAGTAGGCATCCATGAACGCTGTTTTTGTAGACAAAAGCAGCTATAATGATCCCTTGCAGGCAAACTGAGCAGTATCAAAACGGCAAGCCTCATTTTGTTCAGCATCTCTCAGGTAATTAAATCACAATCTTTCTGGTTACCTTTGTTATAACAAACTCCACCATATTTCTGTAAGGGGGGCCACCTCCACAGCACAGTTTGCCAACAAGCTATTTATAGGTATAAATGTGTCTTCTGGTTTGGTTAGTCCTTCAGCATAAGAATGATTTTCAGTATCACTGCTCTCTAGTTTTGTATCTGAGCTAGATTAACACCATAGGTCCTGTCTTAAACATCACTTAGATTCCTTACCTCATAATTCTACCATACTTTGTTCTTTAGTTATGTTTACCAGCAGATTTAACTAGAAGATAAAAGTCTTACTGATTTTTGGTTGTAGTATGAGACCTTTGCTATTTGGCACATAGTCCTGATAAGGGAACCCAGAGAAGGCTATTTAGAAGCAGTTTGTACCGGTGGTCATTCTCCTTTATAGTATCACCTCTGAAAAACCTCTTAATTCAATTGCCCTGTCAGGCAGCAATAACTGCCTTTACTGATTTGTAGTAAAGCCAATGGAAAGAATAAGTACTTCCTCACCTTTGGTGTGTGTGAAGAGAATTTCTAAAGGGCTGCAGGGAACACCTTTTCTTGTGGATATGCTATTTCACCCAGCAGAAACTGCAGAAAAGGTGCATGTGTAAAGAAAGTCTCCTCCTTGAAGACTGCTCTTTGCAAACATGGTCCTTACAACAATAGACAGTGAGTAGGGAAGAATGGCCCTTTGCAGATGAACAAAGACCAGTTGAAAGGAGAAGTGATAAACGCAGGATGCAGGAGTGTACAATATGACAACATACTGAAGTAGCCATTGTCACCCAGTGTTCAGAAAGTGTTAGCAATATCTAGGTTCAAATGCACAGTGAATTTGCCTAACCTGTGAACACTCTGGCTTTTTTTTTCCTTTCTTTTTATTTCCAACATCACTATTTCTTCGGTAATAGAGGAACAAGTGATTTTTTTCAGAACACTTCGAAAAATGAACCAGAGTCTGTGGAAGCAGACTGAAAGTGCAGTGAAGATTTCAAGGCACAAGATAAAACTGTGTGCTCCTTTTTATTAGACATGGAGGAGATGCTGTAGTCTGGTCCCCTGGGAATATATATTTTTGTGTTCCTTTTTTGTCAGATCACCAACAGGAGAGAGAAAAAAGAGTTTCAGGTTTCATAATTATGATCTCAGACATCTCAGTTGTGAGGGAGCCTTTAAATATTCTCTGTCCAGACCTTCGTGTGAGTTCACAACCTCCACTTGTCACTTATGTTGCAATTACAACACGTTTCTTGTAGTTGGTCCTGAACACAACCATGACTATAGCATTTTGTGTCTAGTTGAGGTCTTACAGGGCAGGCATGGAAATCATTAAAGAGAGCTGCCTGAGATAAAAATCACTCCCCAAAACATCACCCCCTCTGCACTTACATATATGAACACATGTTTGGGGTTATACCTGTTTTCTCAATTTTTTCCAGGGTAAAGAGCCAAAAGGCCTTATTTTAGAGCTGCACAAATTCCTGAACTGGTAGCCAGACAGGAAGAACAACACTTCCCCCAAAAGGTACACCAGACATTTCAATTCTGAAATGATTTAAAGCAAAAAGAAATCTGTCAGAAACAGACATTTAATAAAAAAGTTCACAGTATTCTGGAACATATTTCACTGTTTGATCATCTTTAAGCATACATCTAACATTTTCTTTGAAGAGAAATTTGGAAAAGTTAGTTTGCTCTGAAGTGGGAGATAGAAGCTCATTGTGCGAAAAAGTCACTGAAACGTTTTGGCTTTTTGTGAATGATATACAATGATATGGCTGAAGAGTATGAACCCACTAATGCTTTCAGTCAAGACAGTGTGCATTTTTCCATACAAATCCATGCTGCAGTGCAAAAGCTGCATCAACAGCCCTTCCAGATCTCATCAGAAAAACTGCTTAATTGAAGGAAAATGAAGAATAGAGAAGAATGGAATGGAATGGAATGGAATGGAATGGAATGGAATGGAATAATAGAATGGAATAGAATGGAATAGAATAGAATAGAATAGAATAGAATAGAATAGAATAGAATAGAATAGAATAGAATAGAATAGAATAGAATAGACCATGTTGGAAGAAACCTTCAAGATCATCACGTCCAACTCATCATCCAACACCATCTAATCAACTAGATCATGGCACCCAGCACCCCATCAAGTCCCCTCCTAAACACCTCCAATGACAGCCACCACCTCCCTGGGCAGCCCATTCCAATGGGAAATCACTCTCTCTATGAAGAATTTCTTCCTAACATCCATTCTAATCCTCTCCTCGCACAGCTTGAGACTGTGTCCTCTTGTTCTGGTGCTGGTTGCTAGGGAGAAGAGACCAGCCCCTGCCTGTCTACAACCTCCCTTCAGGTAGTTGTAGACAGCAATAAGGTCTCCCCTGAGCCTCCTCTTCTCCATGCTAAGCAAGCCCAGCTCCCTCAGTCTCTCCTCACAGGGCTCGCGCTCCAAACCCCTCACTAAATTTGCTGCCCTTCTCTGGACACATTCCAGCAAGTCAACATCCTTCATAAACTGGGGGCCCAGACCTTGAAGGGGCAAAAACCTCCCCTACAGATAGCAGATGTCTTTCTCTGACTGTGATAATGTCCTTCCTTTTCTTCAGACACAGAAACCTTTTACACTTTGGGGGAAAAAAAGAAATTGATTATTTTCAGAGAACTGCATTCAGGCTCATTTAGAGTTTAACAGCCGTTGGTGTATGAATGGCTGCCACTTTCTCCTTGTGCTCATACCTACTGACATTGGCTTACCGAATCCTCATGTTTGTCAGATTTGTTCATCTACTCTAGTCTACTCTAAAATACACCCCGGAGTCCAGAGTGAAAATAAGTGATTCTTTTAACTGCTGCTTGTCCCTGTGCAGTCAGGGATTTGTCATAGATGCAGTCTTATAAATCGGAAATTTAGAAAGCCAGGTAGTAAAGCAGATTTTTGCTAGGAACAGGCTCATTTCTGTCTGAGAACAAGCTGATGAGAGCTTGGAGCATCCTGTGCATTTCAGAAGGCTCTGCAGTTCTTAATTATTTGAGGTCTAAATTTTGCTGCTACATTAATGAATACAGTTTCCCAAATCACCAGCACTGTCACCTGGTTAGCCATATCTTGCCAGTGAGCAATTTCTTAAGCACTGTGAAATGAGAGGCTTAGAAAAATGTGGGCTGATAGAAATAATGACTATGAAGAGTCAGGAGAGCAGAGTTCTTGAAAGAATTAACATCTAAGACAGAAACTGCAACTTAGAAGTCAAAAGCAAAGGTGCTTCTAGCTTTCTTGCTCAGTCTGAAGTACCAAGAGTGCTGAAAGACATTGGAGCATGTACTGAGAAAGTGTATGACGGAGCCTCAAAATCTGTGCATGAAGAATATATTCATCAGATCTCTGAAATATCTTTTGATAATTTCTAGTTGTTTAGCTAACTCTGCACAAACCATTCTTTATTCAAGTCTATATTCCTCTTCAAGTGAGGATCACAGGAAAGAATGAATGAAATGTGGTTTGTATGGCAGATAGAAAAACACTTCCAATGAGCAATATCAGGAAAAAGTAGAAAATTACATCCTTCATAGCAAATGATTCAGTACAAAGCATCCAAAATCCTTCACATTGCTGAAGGATGGAAGAGTGCTTGAAGGAAGTGGTATTACATATCCTCTTAGAGATTTGCTTTTGATCTGAGGTAAGGAAGCAGGATATGGGGCTAGGTAGACTAAGAGTGCTTGAAGGAAGTATTATTACATATCTTCTTAGAGATCTGCTTTTGATCTGAGGTAAGGAAGCATGTTATGGGGATAGGTAGACTTGAATCAACTGCACAATTTTCTCTGCTGATTGTTCTTCAGCAAGTAGGGTTATTTGGAAACAGTGAGAATGGGAAAAAACAGCTTAACACCACACAGTAACAGTATATGTATTCAAGGGAAGGGAAGGGAAGGGATGGGAAGGGAAGGAAGGGAAGGGAAGGGAAGGGAAGGGAAGGGAAGGGAAGGGAAGGAAGGGAAGGGAAGGGAAGGGAAGGGAAGGGAAGGGAAGGGAAGGGAAGGGAGGGGAAGGGAAGGGAGGGAAGGGAAGGGAAGGGAGGGAAGGGAAGGGAAGGGAAGGGAGGGAAGGGAAGGGGAGGGGAAGGGAAGGGAAGGGGAGGGAAGGGAGGGAAGGGAAGGGAAGGGAAGGGAAGGAAGGGAAGGGAAGGGAAGGGAAGGGAAGGGAAGGGAAGGGAAGGGAAGGGAAGGGAAGGGAAGGGAAGGGAAGGGAAGGAAGGGAAGGGAAGGGAAGGGAAGGAAGGGAAGGAAGGGAAGGGAAGGGAAGGGAAGGGAAGGGAAGGGAGGGGAGGGAAGGGGAGGGGAGGGGAGGAAGGGAGGGGAGGGGAGGGAGGGGGGGAGGGAAGGGAAGGGAAGGGAGGGGAGGGGAGGGGAGGGGAGGGAGGGGAGGGAAGGGAAGGAAGGGAAGGGAAGGGAAGGGAAGGGAAGGGAAGGGAAGGGAAGGGAAGGGAAGGAAGGGAAGGGAAGGAAGGGAAGGGAAGGGAAGGGAAGGGAAGGGAAGGGAAGGGAAGGGAAGGGAAGGGAAGGGAAGGGAAGGGAAGGGAAGGGAAGGGAAGGGAAGGGAAGGGGAAGGGAAGGGAAGGGAAGGGAAGGGAAGGGAAGGGGAAAAGGGGAAAAAAAAGAGAAAAGGAAAAAAACCACTTGGTATATTTACCTTTAAAATAACAAATTAGGGAACAGACTTGGAAGACAGATATTAGTTTACGGATAAAGACAGATCATTGGTTTGTCCCACTTAGTTACTAAAGCTAAATATCCACATTCTACATTGCATTGAAAAGAAATTTTATTGTTGCACATACTTCTAACCCTAATGCTGAGCCATGCAATTCTGAAATTGTTCCACATACTTCTCCCATTTTTGGTTCATCACAAATTTGGATCCAGGTTCTGTAACTATTTGAAAGCTGAGGCCATCTTTTCTTGCTGCATCTGCACCAAGGCTTTCTTCATGGAACAATCTGATTCCTTTGATTGTGGATGGGAGCATAACAGGCTATTGCAGCATCAGTACACATAACTTTCCAATGCCCATGCAAGGGGTGCCATGCGGAAGTGAGCCTACTAAGAATGACTATGTGACTTATTGATACAGCATTGAAGAAGAGTAGAGTGGTTGCAAGTTCATTTACAGGGCAGGCTGGCCTTTCTGTGTTCTCCTTTAAGGGGGATATGTTTGCGCTATGTGGACAGCAGGGAACATGTCACATGAAGCTCATCAGGTGGAAGTGCAACTGGACAATTGCCTTGCATTGGCTCTAGCCATGATGCGTTAAGTACTGGAGTACTGGGTGTCAGCTCAGGCATGTAAAGCAGGGTGAGTGCCTGTGGCTTGGGCGTCTGTTTCTGAAGCTAACAGCATAGCCACCCCTTGCTGCTTCATAACAATGACAGGTGGAAAATTCAGATGCTATGGTCTTCCAGTTTTCTTCTTGTATTTCCCACTGTGTAAATGAAGTCAATTCATGAGGCACAAAAGTTTTCTCAGTATGTTTTGAGCCCTATGCACTTACTCATGACAGAAACAAGAAAACTTGCTACAGATTCTTACTACCCAAATGTTTCTGCAATGGCTTTTTAGTTTTGATTTCAGACTTGAAAAGTTTTAGAAAGTGCTGAGTTTCCATTAAACAGGAGAGTGGGTTTAGACTAGTGAAAAAGGAGAGAAAAGGAGGGGAAACCGCTCATTGTGTAAAACCTATTCTGATATTTTACTCTGCGTTATTTTACTTGCTTTATCTCATGATGAGAGTCGTAAAACTGCAAGACAGAAGCCTGAAATCCCATTTTTCTCCCAAATAAATCCTGCTCTGCTACAGTGGCTGATCTAGCAGCTAATTAAGTGGCTATGATAGTCTTTCCAATGCTTCTTTTTTGGGTACTGTCATCTTCAGCCTACATTACTGCAAAACTTGGAGATTCTCTGTTTAAATTGAAGTGTGGAGACTCTATTTTTGATTGAAACATTAAACAGACAGAAGCTGCCTTTTTAGTCTCAGATGTTACCTCAGCCAGCCTAGGCACTTTTCCTTTCAGTATTTCATGCCAGGATTACTCAATAATATCTTAGAAACAGAGGTACTGGAGGGTTTTATGCACCAAGTGGGCAGTGAAGAAACAGAGGCAAAACTGAATCACCTTTCTCCACAGACAGAGATGGGCACACTGTGACTGGATCCTGAGGAAAGGGCCCTTTTGTTCAGTATTTTGTGAACTTTCCCCTTGGGAAAGGTTTACTGCTTCTGCAAAAGATGAAGTTTAAGCTCTCCTCTTTACAGAGGCCAACACAAGGCTTATTATTGCCCACAGGCAGCCTCTGAGAGGATGCAATGCACCGACTTTCTGCCTCCATTTCAACCCTTTGTTTTCCTTCAGGGACCAGACTCCTGATTTCTGTCCACATGAGACTGAAAGCACTCCCTAGAACAAGACTCAGCAAGTAGAGCTGTTACAAGATGCCAAGTCTGCCCCCAGGAAAAGTGCACACCACAAGACTCCTGGAACTGGGAAGGAGATGACATAAACAGTATGGTTTTGTTTTCAGAGGAAATATGCTGCTCTCTGTGCTGAGAAGCTTAGTGAAGTGGGGTGGAGGTGGTATTCACTTTTTAAAGCCATCAACAACTATTGTCTGCAACCATATGTTGAACAGCCTCTGCACATGGCGTTTCTTTCCCTCTCTGACATTTCCTGGTGAGGCTGCCTCACTTGCCAAGCAGCCGTCATGCTTCCCAGCCATTGCTGCTACCCAGAAACTTAGCATGTGCTATTACAACTTGTAGCTTGAGAGCTTCACAAATCACAAAACCCAGTGTTAATCCAGAGGTGTTGGCATGGCTTGAGGTTGAAATCAATCACCAACTTTTTGGCCTGAATTCTGAGAAGGCAGAGAAGAAAATGTAGTCCTATTACAGCAGAAGAAATGTGAATAGCTTGAAATAAGGCCATTTAGGATGGAGAGTTTCTTCCTCCACAAGCAGAATGAATTTTCAATTTTTTTCCAGCTTAAGGCAAATGTTCTTTAAAAATTCTACTCAAATTATCTTGTTCCACTTGTAGGGCAGAGTGGAGTAGGCAGAAAGGAAGAGATATTGGAACAGGAAGAGTAAATTTTAAGGTGAGTTGAAGTGCTTTGTTCAGGTTTCTGCTGCCTGTATGCAGAAACTATTCTTTACTATCTAATTCAGTTCTCTTCCTCTATGCATTTAATTATCACCTCTAATTGCAGCCTTCTGCAGCCTTCCAAATGAGTAAGAATCATTTGTAATGCCCCTCTCATACCAGTTCACATGGCACTGTGCAACCCCTCCTCACAAGCCCTGCTTATTCACACTGGATCAACACATCAGCTGTGGGAAAATTCACAGAGCCACATCTTGCACACTGCAGCCACGCTAATGCCTTGTAGCAAATAATGGTGATCATCTAGTTTAACTTCCCTGCCAGAGCAAGTTCACCTACAGCAGGTTGTCCAGAGATGAATACTCCAGCATCTTTCTGGGCAGTCTGTTCCAGTGCACTACCACTTGCAGCAAAACCTGACCCAGTGCTGCAGCATGGGTGGCTGCTGCCACGATGTCAAACCCAGCTTTCCTCACTGCCTACTGCAAATTCAAGGACTACAGTTGCAAATCCATACCTTGGGGTCATCATCCACGCCCCAGCACAACCACATGTGTGGCGCGCATGCACGGTGCTTGGGCAATGTGTGGGTGGTGCATGTTATGTCCTCCTGGCTCCTGCAGATGTGCTGGGTTGAAATATCTTCTCACATTGCAGCACTATAAACCCAGGGTACCTACTGAAGCAAATGGACCTTGGACCATGGTAGAATGCAATGATAAATCATCAGAGTTTTCTGTATATCTTAGGGAACTTAGTTCAGCTTGAATCTGTGATGGAGTAAACTGAGTAAAAGAGAGAAAAAGTGTGCTAAAGAAGCCTAAGGGCTGCATTAACAGCAACATCCTTCCAGCTCACAGCTCTGACCACAGATAACGAATAATCAGCTGCCATGGTGATGGGGCTTGGAATATGAAATAATACAACTCTGCTAGGAAAAAGATAAATCCAGGTGGCATTGGTACCTGTGTTATAGGGACTGAGGGGGCAGTGCAAGAGAAATTCACCTGAAAATAAATAGGATTTTTTTGTACACAAGGTTTCAGAAGTGACCAAACACAGGCTATGCTGTTCCCATGATGCGTATTGCTTCTCATAAGGAACTACCAGTCCACAGCTGCTACACATTGGTAATGAAGAATATGAATTAATGCAAGTCACACCTGTTGATGCAAAGGCTTGCAGGTCACAACCAAACCACTGTTTCTTCCCCTAACATCCCATCCTTATTGTATTTTATCTTGATTCTTTCGTTATAACACACGGGAAAAGCATGGGGCTTCTTCCCATACCTTTTAAAGCAATTCAATTCCATGAATATACAGCTCTACCAAATTCCCACTTCTGTACTGACCAGGGATTGAAGAATTGTGTTGTGATTTACACCTTTATTTACTTTGTAACACCGATTCTGGCTGTTTGGTTTTTTTTCAGAACCTTAAACATGGAAAAAAATGCTTTGCTTTTCTTTTTTAAAATTAATTTCTAGTCAAAATGAGCTTATGAAATGTTAATGGTGCCATATTGTTAAACCTGGTTCAATTGGAAATGGGCTAGTGCTGTGATAAAGGCTTCCTGGAGTTCTTCATCAACAACACTGCAAAGAACCAATAAAAATTTCTGTAGAATCCTAACAAGGAAAGATGACATGTGTCCCTTGAAAAATAAACTCTGAGTTGCATTTTCTAGTATTGTGATGTAAAATGTTCTTTATTTTCCTGGGACAGGTATAGTTCAGATCTTAGGACACTGAATCATAGGCTGGAAGAGGCCTTTTGAGATAATCAAGCCCAACTGCTCACCTAGAGCTTGCAATCCCACAACTAGTGCTAAACCCATACCACTAAACCATGTCCCTAAGCACCACATCCATGCATCTTTTAAATGCCTCCAGGGATGGTGACTCATCAGCTCCCTGGGCAGCCAGTTCCAATTCTTGATAACCATGTCTGTGAAGAAATTTTTCCTAATATTCAACATGAACCTCTGCTGGCACAACTTGAGGCCATTTCCTTTTGTCCTGTCACTTGTTATGTGTGAGAAGATGTGGCGGTTTGGGCTGGGTGCCTCCTGCTGCTGCCACAGGGGGTGCACCTCTGGTGCCCTGGGTGTCCAGCCCAGAGCGTGGACACAGGAAGCTGTGTATTTCATTCCCATAATGTCCTGCTCCCTGTAAATCCATCTGCAAGGTCTTACACTTCCTCTTTCTTCCCTTGCTGCTCCCGTGGGAGATGCTCCCTATCTGGTAATGGAAAGGGAGTTATCTCGAGGTCTCTCGGGCCTGGCTAGGCCTAATGCCAGGAAGAGAAGGGGGAAGGGCAATCTCAGATCTGGTCAGCTGAGATTAGCCTAACAGTGGAGCGGGGAAGAAAGAGCCCTGGGGGTTTTGAGTATTACCCTCAGGTAGGGAGAAGGGAAATGTTGGGATGCTTCTGGGTGTGCTGTGAGGGGCTCTGCATACTTTGGGATCTCTTTTGTCACTGTGCTTGTGGCTTCTGCAAAACACTCATGCTTTTCCATTTAAACTTTCCATCACTTCTGCAATCCATTTGTATGAGTCTCATCATTTTTCTGCCCCGGTGGGAAGCAAGAGAGGAACTGCCTCAACCTGGGACCAACCCCCACCTCTCTGCAGCCTCCTTTGAGGTAATTGTAGTGGGCTGGCCATAAATCAACAACCTCAGGTCCTTCTCCTCTAATCCATTCTTCCCCAATTCTGTAATGTTGCTTGGGGTTGTTGCAAGCAAGTGTAACACTCAATGTCTCACCGTGTTGAATCTCATACTGTTGGCCTCAGGCCATCTATTCAGTCTGCCTGTATCTCCCTGCAGAGCCTTCCTGACCTCCAGCAGACCTGCATGCCCACCCAACTTGGTGTCATCTGCAAATTTACTGAGTGAGCACTCCATTTGTTTGTCCAAATCATTGATAAAGATGTTAAAGAGAACTGGCCCCAGTGCTGAGCACTGGGAAACACCACTTCTAACTGGCCACTAACTGATTTAAATCCATTCACCACAATTCTTTGGGCCTGGGCATTCACCCAGATTTTCTCCCAACAAAGTATGTGCCTATCCAAGCCACAAGGCAGACAAGGCATTAAGGACCTCAGCCTTTTCCTTATCCTTTGCTGCATCCATGTTTCCTCCTGCATCCATTAAAGGACAGAGATTTTCCTTATCTGACTTTTCACTGTTGATATATTTATAGAAACATTTTTTTACCTTTCACAACAGCAGCCAGATTACGTTCAAGCTAGGCTTTGGCCCTTCTAATTTTCTCAATACAGTGTCTCACCACATCTTTATAGTCCACTTGAATTTCCTGCCCCCTCTTTCAAAGGCAATAAACACTTCTCTTGTTCCTGAGCTCCAGCCAAAACTCTCTGTTTAGGTGTGCAGGTCTCCTTTGCCAGCCCATCTTTTGGGATGTGTGGATGTTCCTGTGCTTTTACGAGTTCCTTTCTTAAAGAGTGCCCAGTACCTTCCTTAACTCCTCTAGGGAGGCAACTCAAGAAACTCTGACAGTCCATCTCCTGAACAGGCCAAAATCTACCCTATAGAAATCCAAAGTGGCTATTCTGCTAATCTCACTTGTTGCTTGTCTGAGAACTGAAAACTCCAACAACCTCTAACTATAACATTCCCCACAAGTCCTATCCTGTTAACAAGCAGCAGGTCCAGGAGGGCACCTTCCCTAGTAGGCTGATTCACCAGCTGTGTTAGGAAGGAGAAAGGTTGAGTTATTAATTTCTTTGTCCTTCTTGTGACCTTCCCTGATATATTTATCTCAGAATAAACTTTTCTTTCCTGTATAACTTTACTGAATTTAGTTTTGTGATCCCTCCTAACCTGCAGATCCAGTTGTGACTGCTCCTATAGAGCCTCAGGGGTTTTTTTGTAATCTTTAAGTTGTTTTTTCTGCTTCTATTTCTCCATTAATTTCAAGGTAACTGTGACAGTGATCCATTCCTCCAGAGTACTGGCAGTATTGTTAACACTCTGCAAATTCAGTAAGTTGAACAGCTACTCCTTCAGCCAAGTCATTACTGTAGAATAGAATGGGACTGGAGTAGTGTTGGACCCAAAGAGATACTTTCCAAAAAGTTTTGGACCTTTAATAATTTTACCTAGAACACCCCTCAATGGCTTGCTTATGCAGGTATTGTAATTCATGATATTGATTGCAGCTGAAAAGCATCCTAGCCTATGCACTAGATATATTGGTTGGAAGTCCAGAAATCAGACACTTGCATAGAAAGCCATATAGGGAAAGCCAAGAAAGGACAGGCCATCAAGAGATAGATGTACAACTGATGCTGAGGGCTCAGGAGGACCATCTTCTTGCCCTGTTTTCTACTGGAGAAATTTTATTGGTATCTGAAGGCAAATGAAGAAGCAGCAGCTTCTTCTTACCATCAAGGCCTCTACCTGTGGGATTCATAGTGTTTACCAGGTTCATTTCAAATGAACCTCAAGTGCTGAGGTTCTGGAAATACTGGGAAGTTGCATCGGACAGAGATACTTGGAATTTCAGTACTGGGTTGCTCAATGCCCTAATGCACAGAGTCCTAATTTGCTGTTCTTAGCTGCAAACCTCCTCTATCCTCACTATTTTACAGACAGCACAGAATGTCCTTCAGGGTTTCTACAGAGGGTGTTTCATTTTTATAACAACAACAACAACAAATTATTTAAGCTGACATTATTTTTTAGATGGAGAAAGAATAGCAATCTGTCTGAAATGCAAAGCTTTCTGAGGCTGCATTTCAGAGAAACTCCCAAAGTTCTGCATTCAGACAAGAAAATCCAAGCAAAACCAAAATAAATACAAACCACACCTGGAAGACAGAATATCCCTGCTAACTTACAAGATAGATGGTAATATTTTGCACACCTCAGAGAGGATACCGTGCCACTCTCCAAGGTTTGCTATGAGGAAAAGAGGTGGCTTTATCCTTACTGCTTTCTTTAGACTGCAGGTCTCTTCTGCTTACTTTCCCCCCTTCCTGTCCAAACACTTAGTAAGAGAAATCTCCTAATACAAAATAATAATAATCAGCAATAACAGCAGTCTTAACATCAGTCGATTTGCATTCATGTTTGGGAAAAGAAAAAAATAAATCTGTTTGTTTTGCCCCATGGAATTTTCAGGGCAGGAACTGCATTGCAAGCCTAGCAAGGTTCTTTCTTCTGGCTGTTGTAGCAATCACACAAATTGAATTGAATCTGACCTTTGTTTACTTGCGTGGCGGGATTCCCGCATCTCTGCTGTATTTCACACAGTGGGAAGTAAGTGTGGACTTTCCAAGGTCAATCTAGCTGCTGAAGACCAATGGCTCTCCTGCTGAGGAGGTGTCACAAGGCATCTAGTCAAGTCTGTAGAAATGCAAACTTGTCAACTGTTGAAGAAGCTCCAGCAGCTTAAGTGCATTTGACCGGTGAAGACCTGCCCGGCCCAGAATTAATTTGCTTCTCTGCAGGAGGGAACGAGGAGAAAGAGGCTGAGACAGATGGAAGTGAAAGAATCTGTGAAATTGCCAATCATCCTGTGAAGAAGGCAACAGGAGTGTAAACTGTCTCCTGAAAGTACGTATCAGTGGGCTTAACTTGCAGGCTTGGATCTTGGTTTAACAGGCCACTAGGGAAATTGGGATCTGACCTGAATTAATATTCTGTGCAGAGAAAAAGGCTGTACGAGGCACATGGGGCTTGCCTTAGCATTATCTGCTGCTTACTGCTGATGAATTTAATGGGAGGACAAAAACAATTAAAAGTTTTTTAGAGGTGGTTTCAAAATAGATGCAAAAATATTGACTGTGCTGATATCCTGAGAAAGGAGTTTGAAGAGTGAGGGCCAGTGGAAATGGACCCCTGGAAAGGATCATCACTAGGGGATGTGCATGAATGTGGGGCTCCATGGAAGGATCTGGCTGCCATGGTGCTGTTTGAAAGCAGTAGATCTGCACAGGAGTGGCATTGGGCTAGAATCAGGAAGCCTGAGCCTGTGACTTTTAGGTGATAATTAGATTCACCCAGCCAGCCTCTTAATACAGCTATATTCTGTTCATGGTGCAAGCTTAAATGTCTCTGAGTTGACCTCCACTGCACAGCAGACAGATGGAGAGGTGATCATTACTGAATTTATACATATCAAAAGAGCTTTAGAAAGGTGACTGGCATTTTACAGATGCTCAAAGTGACACAGAATGCAGCAAGGAACTGTCCAAATTTTCCATTGGAGAAGCACCAAAGTCAAGGCTAGAATGGAGGTCCCTACATCCTGGCTCAGCTTTGCAAGAATGACTCTCTTATCTGAAATGAACACAACAGTTTCTCCCAGGGACTCCCCTGGGTTCTGTGTTAAGGCTACCACAATATGCTTCAGTTCAGCATGGTAATAACAAGAAGATTTTTTTCTCTTATGGCTATTATTTGCTCCACTGCACTTACATTTTCTGCATGTGTTCATTTTAGGTTGTTTTATGACTTTAGGAAAACATTTTATCGCATATTTAATTTTAAGTACCTGCTCAGGATGCCCAGCCACCTTAAAAGCATTTAAACCTTGTGTTAAAAGTTCAGTGAACTGAACACTGAACTGAACAGAGATAGAGTCACTAAACATTCAGTAAGAGTATGACTGTTTTGCCAAAACAAGACATAGGAAAATGAGAATGAATCTTTAGGTATTGATTCAATAAATATGATTCTAGTGACTGCAGAGGAATGTACTAGGAGGTGGCTTTAATCATAAGCCTCTTTTAGACATGTGCAGTCTTGGGCACCAAGCAAGAGGTTCATCACCTCTCTGCCCAGATGTGGATTACCTGAATCAATCCATGCAGCAGTACATCAGATCCTGTTTTTTGGTGCTTGAGATTAGACATCTGATATATGGAGTCTGGCTCATGTGGTCTTGAAGTAAGGAAGATCATGATGTTGCCCTGGCATTGACGGCATAGGGACTCATTTTACTCTTTTCAACTCTTAGTCTTTTAAAGAAAAAATGTTAGAAAGTGATTCCCAGACACCCTAGGCTTACTATAGTTGTGTGAGATGACTTAGCAGGGTCCATGTTTAGGCAAAAACATGAGAAGTTTATTTAAGGACTAAGACTGCCTCTGTGAGAAAGAAAAGAGCTGAGTGACTCCAAGCAGGCATAGCATCCTGCATTACAAATCTAGAAGGGACTAAGCAATTCCAGTTATTACATATTTGTTTCAGGGCCTCGTGGCAAATTGCAGTCAAGATGGGTGAACCAGCTTGCGGGGGGAGCACACCTCTGGCTCTGGAGAAACGTTTCTCTAAACTAAAGGTCTTAGTTTAGGCCATATTCAATAAGTGGTTGAAATATTCCTCTGTTTGATGATGGTGAATATTGAAGGTGTCCAGCAAAGCAGTTGTAATTGTTTTTAGTGCTAAGACAATGAACCTAGTTAAGATGGTTCGCTCTTCCCCTCTGTTCTTCCCTTCCAGTAATAAATGGTTAATTACCGGTATCGAAGGCTCAGTGAAATTCATCAGCTTGCAGGAATCATTGTGATCACTGTATTGCCAGAAAGAATTGTGACCCCATTGTTCTTCCAGAGAAAAGTATTTATTCTTTTACAGAAAATGTTAAGCAATCTCCTGACTTGAACTGTCAAGCCACAGCCTTATGGGAGAGTTGGGAGCTGTTAGGATTGTGCCCATCTGCTGAGTGCCATGAACACAAGCTTACCACAGTGCAGCCTCATCCTCCATGTTGACATCTGTGAGACCCCTTCTCTTCTGCCACTAGGAGGTACCTGGCAGGGCAGAAGTTTAACACCAGGCCTGCCCTGTTACTACAAGTGAGTGGAGCATCTCAGCAGTATCCCACATTTGAGCCTTCATTTGAGCTGACTTGTAGCACTCTAAATATTGCTCTCTAAATATTGCCATTGCCAAAAGTCCCAAACTCTACAAATCCAAAGCCGCTCAAGCCCAGCCTGATAGGTATTTGCTTGTCTTATAGGAATGACCAACACCTCCATGGGTGACTGGGTTGAGATGTTCCCTTTGCTCCAAGAATTGATTCCTGCATTATGGAAGTGGGGTATTTTAACAAGTTATTGTGAAACCACTATTTTTTTGGCCTATGTTTAAAGGGTTCAGTGAGGTAACCTCTGCCTTGACATTTTCACAGCTTGGGCAAGAAGCTGTCAAGTATTCTAGCTGCATATATGGTTGCTGACTAGAGTATATATTTTAGTCCCAATTAATGTGTGCATCACAGTTCGGATTTCTTTGTTCCTTTATTTATTAGGGATGCCAACACAGCCCAGATTGGTACAATGAGGTACAGGATATCAGCGTTGTACTCTTATTGCCACTATGTTACTCATCAAGACTTCCTACAAACAGCAGTAACTGCTGATTCTCAGAGCCAAAGACACTGTAAGCACAGAACTCACAGCATCTTGCTATGTAAATGAAGAGTTCATTTTTAATAGGGCATAGTATTTGTCTATTCTGTTTTACTATATGCCACTCTGAAACTCCAGGTGCTTTAAAACTACAGATGAAAAGCATAATGGTTTTTTAAAAAAATAGAAGTCTGAGGAGTCAGAGTAGAGCATAGAAAAAACACAGCACAATTTCCATTTTGTGGCCTGCTTTTCTTGAATTCAAGCTCCATGTTTCCTCAAGGAAGTAATCTGCTGACTGGGATTATTACCCAAAATAACTTCCTCGCTTTTTACAATCTTCTCCCTGCAAGGACAAGGAAAGGGAAGGATGTGTCCCTGTAACTGGGGAATCTGTGTTAGTTAGAGTCAAGGAAGATGCTAATCTGCTGAGCCTGGGACTTTATTGCACAAAAATGAAATATACAACAAACTTTTGCATCTTTTCTCTGTGCCTGAGAGGTCATGTTAATAAAACAATTAAATTGCACTTTCTTCCTTGCAACTGAAAAAGAAACAAATCCAGAACAATCCCTTTCTCTTTCCAAAAACACCACACACACACTTCCAGAAATGCTGACAAGCACCTTTCAGGTCTAATAACTTTGGGAAGATTCATAATTAGGATGTGGCATCACTGAGCTATATACTCAGAACTTAACAGGACAGACCACAACAAGCATCATTCTGGTGAGTTGCTGGTAACAGTGAACACTAAAGTTACTCAGGTTCTCTCTTTTTTTTTATTCCATTAATTCCCTGACCTATCATTTTGCTTATTCCCTCTTTGTCCCTGTGTGGCAGAAGATTTAAAGTGGGCATAACAGAATTCTCTACTTGGCCTGTATACAGGAAGCAAAGGCTGTTTCTCTCAGGAAATACATTTGATTTGTAATCTTTTGTTCATAATTAAAACTCCTAAAGAGCCCCAGAGTGCACACCAAATATGTTTGGGCTTTAACCACACTGCCCAGGTTACAGAATATAAAAGCAGGAACTGGAAATATGGAAAACCACCCACTGTAAGTGAAAATCAGGTCTGAGATCACCTAAGGAATCTGAAGGTGCACAAGGCCATGAGACCTGATGAGATCTATCCATGGGTCCTGAGGGAGCTGGTGGATTAAGTTGCTAAGCCACTTTCCATTGTATTTGAAAAGTTATGGCAATTTGCTGAAGTTCCCACTAACTGGAAAAGGGAAAGCGGAACCCCCATTTTCATAAAGGGAAAAAACCATAAGACCTGGGGAACTATAGGCCTGTCAGTTTTTCTTCTGTGCATGCCAAGATCATGGAGCAGATCATCCTGAAAAGTCTGCTAAGGCACATGAAAAATGTCAGCAGCCAACATGGTTTCAGCAAAGAAAAATTGTGCCTGACAAATTGCTGGTCTTCTTTCCGTTTGGAGAGACAGAGAAAGCTTTTGAAGATGTGAAGAAAGCGACTAACAAATCAGTCTTTCCCTCTGGGCTGCTGTCACTGAAGTCCAGATGGAACTTGGGCATCTTAGATGCTGGAACCAAAGACCCTTAGAACAGACAGACGGTTCATCATGGTGCAGAGTGGGGACTGGCTGCACAGAGGAGGGTGTCTATTATTATGTTGCTACAGCTGCTTCCTGCTGAAGTCTGTTAACATGCCCATTGCTTTGCTAAAGGTTAACTCATGCTGAGAAGTTTTAATTGTCTATTATCTACCCAGAAGGAACTATCTTAAATAGACCAAGGCAAAGTCTTCCTTTTCTGTCTTTCCTTTGAGTATTTTTGAAAGAAATTTGTACATTAGTCAAAGAACTACAATGACAGTGATATGATCTTTAAAGAAGAACCTGGGTTACACAGATCCACCAGCAATGAATCTAAATTAAGTCAGGGAGAGTATCACTGGCTACTACACCTCAATTATTATTGCAGTGATTGATAATGTGGTTGCTCAGCTAACGTGACGATGCGCATGGTCTAAAGGTCAGCAGCACAGCTGGTGAGGTGGAAAATCATGCTGTTGTGATGGGATGAGCTGATGCCTCATGGCCTCATTCACAGGTCTTGTAAATCAAGATTGATTTGGACTGCAGTGTCCCAGTCCTGGGCTGTCCTGCACACAGTATCTCTGCAGGATCAGTCTGCAGTTTGTCCAGCTTCTCCGTTTGGGTTGCTAACTTTCACTGACATGGCCATTTCAATTTGATGCTGTGGCTAATTCTATTCATATCTGAACTCTTTCCTTAGTTTTTTCCTAGAAAAATAGCAATGTAAGAAATCCTTTTGTAGGGATATCACAGTATCACAGTATCACTAAGGTTGGAAGAGACCTCGAAGATCATTGAGTCCAACCTGTAACCACAAACCTCACGACTAGACCATGGCACCAAGTGCCACATCCAGTCCCCTCTTGAACGCCTCCAGGGACAGCGACTCAACCACCTCCCCAGGCAGCCCATTCCAATGGCGAATGACTCTCTCGGTGAAGAACTTTCTCCTCACCTCAAGCCTAAACTTCCCCTGTTGCAGCTTGAGACTGTGTCCCCTTGTTCTGGTGCTGGTTGCTAGGGAGAAGAGGCCAACCCCTTCCTGGCTACAACCACCCTTCAGGTAGTTGTAGAGAGCAATGAGGTCGCCCCTGAGCCTGCTCTTCTCCACGCTAAACAACCCCAGCTCCCTTAGCCTCTCCCCATAAGGCTTGTGCTCAAGGCCTCTCACCAGCCTTGTTGCCCTACCTATAACTACCTTTACTCACTTCTGAGGATTACAATGTGATTTAGTAAGTGATCTGCAGAGAGGTGAGATCTAGTGAGATTTCTGTTAGTTCCCTCACCGAGATATCGTGGGCATAATAAAAACAGGTGGAACACCTGAGATGATTGTTAGATAACCTGCAATGTTGAAGGAAAGAGTACAGTATATTAAAACCTAAATGTTGCTAAGGACAAGTTTCAGTGCAGATTTATATCTCTGTTTTAGCCCAGCTCTCCAAAACACTAAAGATCACAGATTTAGTGAGTGACTAAGGAGCTGGCAGTTGGAGTACTGAGCATATGACATAATGGAAGAAAAGGAAACAGGTATACGCCTATGAGAACTTTTCAATTTCCCATGCTCTGCCAGTGAGCAGGCACACAAGAAGATGGCATGGGATCATGGCCAGGACAGCTGACCTGACACTAGCCAAAGGGATGTTTCACACCAAAGAATGTCATCCACAGTATATAAACTGGGGGATCTGCCTGGAAACTGCAGGTTGCTGTCATCAGTCAGCAGGTGGTGAGCAATTGCACTGTGCATCATTTGTCTTTCCTGGGTTTTATCTCTTTCCCCTCCCCTTACATTATTTTTATTGCTATTTTTTCTAAATAGATTTTTATAATTATAATATTTATTTATTTACCTGTTTTGCCTTTCCCCCACAGTTATTCTCACAATCCCACTGGGAAGGTGGAGGAGCAAGTGAGTGGCTGCTTAGGGCTTAGTTGTTGCACGGTGATAACAAGTAGTCCAAACTGAATGCAGGACAGACCGAGACACTCAGAAAGAATGAAGGATTGGAAACTTTTGTCACAGTAATAACTTTTATAAGCACCTTTTTATCAGGACATCTAGTCCAACTCCTCTGCATTAAGCAAGGACATCTTTAACTAGATCTGGTTGCTCAGAGGCCCATCAAGCCTGACCTTGAATGTTTTCAGGTACGGGGCCTCCACCACCTCCCTGGACAACCTGTTCCAGTATTCCACTGCCCTCATTGTAAAGAACTTCTTCCTAATGTCCAACCTAAATCTACCTATCTTTAGTTTAAAACAAACCATTGCCCCTCATCCTATTGCTATATACCCCTGTAAAGGCCCCTTCAGGTACTGGAAGGCTGATCTAAGGTCTCCATGGAGCCTTCTCTTCTCCAGGCTGAACAACCCCAACTCTCACAGCCTGTCTTTGTAGGAGAGGCACTCCAGCCCTCTGATCAATTTTGCTGCCCTCCTTTGGACCTGATCCATCACGTCCATGTCCTCCTTGCTTTGAGGGCCCCAGAGCTGGACATAATACTCCAGGTGAGGTCTCACCTGAGCAGAGGGTCAGAATCTCACTCTGCTGGCCATGCTTCTTTTGATGCAGTCCAGGATGAGATTGGCCTTTTGGGCTGCAAGTCCACATTGCTGGCTTATGCCCAGCTTTTTGTCCACCAGTAACCCCAAGTCCTTTTCTGCAGGGCTCCTCTCTATCACATCATATATCCACCTGTATTGAGAAGGAGGATTATCCTGACCCAGGTTCAGGACTTTGCACTTGGCCTTGTTGAAACTCATGAGTTTCACTTGGGCCCACTTCTCCAGCTTGTCCAGATGTATCATTCCATAATGAACAACAAGGACACCAAAAAGGATTTATCCCTGAGTTTTGATTTGTCTTGGTAAAGTGTTTGAATGTGCCATGCATAATCACATGGCACAGTGTGGTGGAGTAGGAAGGTTCCCCCCCCACACAAAAGAATTCCACAGCTAACTCAGCCGGAGAAGCAGATGAAAGCTGTATTTTACAAGCAGATATGGAATGCAATGAATATGTACAAAAACATACAATATTTACAATATATACAGAAGTATACAGGAATGTATGCAACACAGGAAACCTTTCCCCAACCCCCCTTGCCGCCAGGGGGGTTCGGCCTGCCCCTTCCTTCTCCCTCCCTACCTCCCCTTTTTCCCAAAAGGGTTAGAGAGAAAAGAGAAAGGAAGGTAATTAAAAGGGGAAAACTTTGTTAAAGCTCAAAGCGAATGCAAAGTTAGTTTTCTTATCTGGTTAGCAAGAGTCGTTCCTGCGTAGCAAGCTGTTGCTTCAGGGAGAAAAGCAGGCCAGCTCACAGTACAGGGGGAAGAAGAAGACGACTACTGCCCCCCCCCGACTGAAAGACTAAACAAGAACCTACAGCCGGGTTCCACCAATGAAATTGGATTAGCATATCTCTTGTTTTCATTCTAATATCAAAAACATTCAGCCAGAGTGTTCAGAAAGTGTCTCTTTCTTAAAGGCACAGCCTAAACCGGTCACACACAGATGACCCTTTTCTTTTGCTGTTCAAACTTCCTGTCTGGATGTTTCTGAAACCTCATATGTTTTGGGTAAACTTTCTTCTGGTATTATTCAGCCTGAAATCACATAAAAATAGAAGATTAGACATTTTTAAAGGCAACTAGAAATCTGAATATCATCCTTGTTTATTATCAAATAGGGAACAAATTTAAAGCTTCTTTACTGCATTGTTCTATAAATATTGACTAAAGTATTGCTGTACAAGGAAGTGTGTAAGTTATTATTCAGTCCTCTAAAGACATAAAGGGAAGATCTTTCATTCATTTCATTGTGATACCAGTTCATTGTATTACCTGTACCTTAGAAGTCATTCATTCTAGGGAGAAGAGATATCTTGCAGGTAATTTACTGTATTTGTGCCTTCTGTCCCATGGGCTATAATGCAAGACTAAATGTCAGCTACTGCTTTCAGTCTTCATTTCTGTTGGATTACTCCATCCTGTTTCTCTGAGGTGCTCTTCAACGTAATCATTATACTCCAGTTTGACTCCCTGCAGAAAGCTTGAATGGTATCACTTGCAATAAATGCTTTGATTGGCTCCTTCACCTAAGGGTCTTTTCCTTTCCTGGAAGTAAATGGAGAAACCATGAGAAAATTTATCTCTACTATGGAGACACTGAACTGAGATTCATTTGTATTCTCAGGCAGGAGAGGGGCACTGTGGTGGAGGTGTTTTTCATCAGGGTCAGCTGTTGGACATGAAGGACCAATGGAATGAAGAAACACACTATCTGAATTTGAGATGTAGATGAGCCTCTTTCTGTAAAAAGGTAAGAACTGTGTCTTTGTAGACACTGCAATTTATGTGTAAGATTCATCAACTGTGCAGTGACTTTTGTTAAACAGTCCACAAAACAAGGTGGTGACAGTAAATCATCATGGACACCAGTGTTTCTTATAAACCTAAGAAGATATCCCAGTGGAAATGAAAAAAGTGGTTCCCAACACCCTCTTAAGGCTCTGCCACTTCTAGTGCTGAGTTGCTCTAAATTGTACTGATGTTTGGCATTTCACATACTGGAAACGCAAAGCTCACAAAATGTTGGTCCTTCATACCTGAAATGTGTACATCTGGCTCTTTGAAACAATACAGGGGTACTGAATGAGGAAAGGATAAATATTAGCTCTCCTTAATGAGAATTACAGGAAGGATTTTGGGTATTTAGAAAGTAGCAATGACTCTGGATGAAACTGCTCAGAACATTGAAAAAAGGCAACTCTTATGGGTAAGGGAAGCCCAAGCCTTGCTAAAGATTACAGACCTGGGTGGATCTGTTTTCTTCAATTAAAGCAGCACGTGCTTTTGGCCTCAGAGAGATGAATCCCATTCATGGACAGGATTCACAAGCAAGTATCTGAAACACATCTGCTCAACCACGAACATCTCTCCTCAGTAAACCTGTCAGCATGACAGATGATACAAACTTGCTTTAGGTTAAAAAAATTATTAAGACATTATCTTCTCCCTTTTTTCATAGATGTATGTTATTTCATGACTGAGTCCTCAAAACCGTGCCTGGACTTGGCCTTCAAATAAAGATCCTTGTCTTCCAATGCTATTAATATAGAAACCGAATATGTGTGATAATTGTAGCAGGGTCTGTGACAAAGTGGGAATGTCTCCTCCCTGAGCAGGCAGAGACAATACCTTGCTTTTCAATACTTAAAAACATGACAGAAAAGATGCTGCTCAAGAGAGCCCTTGGGTGTTTGCTGTGAGGATCTCAGGAAGCACAGAAACAAAAAATATTACAGATTCCTTTTGTCTGGAGTGGGAGATGAAGTGCATTATACTGAGATGAACTGACATGGGGGCTTAGCAAGCTTGGTTTAGAAAGCAGAAGAGTTGTCCCATTGCAGCTTCAAGCTGAAGTCTCGTGCTCTTTCTGCTGCCCTGAAGACCAAGGAAGTTTGCCCCTGCTGACAAGGGAGAAGGCAAGTGTTGACTTAGCCAAGATGAGAAATACCTGTGTTTATGCCTAATTTGAGTGTGAGATTCTGCCTCCTCTTCAACTGTGCAGCCCTCTTTAACTGGAATCTGCAGCATGGGGAACAGGCTCCAGATATGTTCTCTCCTGTTCTGAACACATGGGCAGAGAGCTGGGACCAGTATAGGAACTCCCTAATAAAAGAGAAGTTCCCCACAGGGTTGGATCTGACAGCAGGAGCCTGAATTAGCTGTGTCCTTGCTGGGTCTGCCCCAGGGATAATGATTTGAAGGGGAATGGGAATAAAAACCCTGTGGTGCTGGTCTTTGGTTCTTCCCCTCTCTGAGGGGGCTCAGTGCCCGCATCTCTTACCTCCCTGGAGTGTGGTCCTGGCAGATGCCTTCTGCAATGCCAGTTGGCACAATTGTGTCCCTGCCACAGCCTAGGAGACTTTGGGCACATGTCACATCCCAGCCCCTACACTTCATACATCACTCCATTAAGCCACACTACTCTTTTTATAGCACTGTACCATGCTAATTTCTGGGACAGAGTTAAGGTTTCATTGGTTTCTTAAGAAGTTTATAATATTTTATATATATATGTATCAGCTTATAATATTATGTTTTCCTCTGGAAAATGTCAACATCCACCTCCTGAAATAGCTTATTCAGAATCTATGGGTTCCTCTACCTCAGCAAAAAATGCTATTTCCCCCTCTTCTTTCAGTGATTTCAGTGTTCTATTTTGTCCTTTTATTCTTCTCTTCCTTATGCCATGGTTACCCCCAAAGGTACTGTGTACATCCAGTACCACCTGGCACTAAACATATTGCATGCCCTTACTAAGCTCAGAGGCTGAATTTAAAGTAGAATTAAAGATGATCATGAGACATACCAACTTCGGCTCAGGCTATTCTCCATCCCTCGCACTCAGCGGCTTCTCAGCCTTTCCTCTTCCCCACAGCAAGGTGCAAGACCTCAGTAAGTTTAACTGAACTCTGCAGGTATGGAGCCCTGGAGACTGAACTCACAGTTAAAGCAGGGCTTTGTTCTCAAGAACTGTTAGTGTGAGATCATGCCATGATACAGAGAGAAGGTTCTTGATGCTACCATAACAGGAGAAAACAAGGTAGCCCTAAGCTGTGTTTCGGGGAATGAAAGGACTGAAACAACTAGGTGAAAATCCACCAAATAAGATGAAAAGAAAATACTCTGCTGAACATCACAAATGAAGGGGGAAAAAAAAAGAGAGAAAAAAGGAATGAATCCCCCCCTCCCCCTGTGATGTTTCAGGCTATGAAGTACAATAGTAGCAATGGAAGTAGCAACTTCAGGGAGAACTATTTCTTGTTCAGGTCTGCCTTTGATATTTCCTTTTGATTTCCACAAGGGCATCTTCAGATCCCTTGGATGTGAAATTGCTAGTACTGAGTCTCCAGCCTTGGGACGGCCAAATAGACCACCCTGCTGTATGATCTGCTTTTGCTGTGGCACGTCTGCATCATGCAGCCCCTAAGCTAACTGCAGTCCTGTAGAGCACACAGACTGCAGGTACTGGCTGGGTTTCAGAAAGGGAATGCTGCCCTTGCTCTGCCCCGGACCAGAGGCAGTTTATGAACTGTTTTCTCTTTCTGTTCCAGTGCTGGAGGGTGATTTCAGAGTCTCTGCTTGGCATCTCCTGGGCTTATTTTTCTAGGGCAAACTCATGCTTATCTTCAGTGACCTCCCCAGTTCCCCCTGCAATGGAGCTCTCCCAGGAACATCTGCACATACTGAGCAGGCTGGCCCAGGGATTGCTTCTGTTGGAGAAACAGCCTTTGGGCTTGTTTCCCATATGGTTTTGGAAAACAAAGGAGATGTCAGAATAATCCTCAAAGCAGAAAACATGACATTGCTCATGGCTATTATTGTCTCTTCCTTGCTTGCCAGTTACAGATGAGAAGAACTCATTGAGTTAGCTGCCCCAGACTGTAAAATGAAGCTCTCTTGGCTATGCTAGGAAGGTGGGCACTTCTGTATCCTGACACCAGTATGTGGGGAACTCGGGTGATGGGCTGTGTTGCCTGTAGAGACAATGACAAGGACTTTTTAAGCCATTCTTCACCATGAGGGTGGTGAGACAATGGAAGAGGTTGCCCAGGGAGGTGGTAGAAGCACCATCCCTGAAGGTTTTTGTGGCCAGGCTGGATGTGGCTCTGAGGAACCTGATCTAGTGTGAGGTGTCCCTGCCTATAGCAGGGGCATTGGAACCAGTTGATCCTTGAGGTCTCTTCCAACCCTAACACTTCTATGATTCTACAATCAAGTCCCAGTATAAACCTAGCACTGCCACATCCACCACTAAACCATATCCCTAACTGCCACATCTACACATCTTTTAAATAATCATTTCCCTGGACAGCCTGTTACAGTGCTTGATAACCCCTTCAGTGAAAAATCCAGTCTAAACCTCCCTGGCACAACTTGAGGCTGTTTCCTCTTACCCTGTCACTTGATGATAAAGATGAACATCCACCTCACTACAATTTCCTTTCAGGCAGTTGTAGAGAGCAATAAGATCTTGCCTGAGCCTCTTTTTCCTCACACAAAACAACTACATCTCCCTCAACCACTTCTCATAGGAATCATTCCTTAGGCCCTTCACCAGCTTCAGAGTGGCATGAGAAAAAAGCTGGGAAAAGCTTTCAGAGCACTATTACAAGCCCTAAATATGGGTGGTCAGGAGCAACCTCAGAAGGGTTTGGGAGAGATGGTGGGCTGAATTCAGAGACTGTAGTGAATAAAGTGTGCAGATTTAGACTTTCACACAAGAGATTGGCCACTGCACTGACGGCTCCCTTTTGGCAGTGTCTATAAGATGCAGCATCAGTCTGAAGAGATGCCACAAAACAAAAAACATGGATGGTTAGTGTCAGAGTTATAAAACTGTGCTACACAATCACAGCAGAAGAGGACTTCAAAGCTTTAGATACAGGCTCAGCTATGGGCAGAAACTTTGAAATCCCACAGAAATTATATGAAAGACAACACATCTGGAATATGTAATAACCGCATCCTTCAAGAAAGAGGGAAGCAAGCACAGAGGTTTGGCTTGTTATTAGCACTTATGGCTAAAATTCTTATGGCTTGATGATCTTCAGGATTTTTTTTCATCCTAAATGCCCCACATTTCTGTGATTCTGTGACTTTTATTTTCAATCAGTTCTGCTGAGCCATTTTGTCTGCCATTTATTTAGCAGCCTGCAAAGGACAGCATTTGAGCTATTAGCTTCACTTTGCTCTGAGCAAGGAAGAAAGCTAGAGCAGAACCAGAGGCACTCTGCAAAGCCAGTGTTTAATTAATTTCATCTGGCTTCAATGAAGCAGTATTCTCTCCTTAGTTAATTATGTGCTTTATGAGAACTAGATGTGGCTGTTTGAAATCAAGAAAGGGATGGTGTTTCTGCCATCTTGTCAATACAGGATATATCAATTCTGGGAAGCAAACCGGTGTAAACAACCAGATACAGAAACATGCCCCCACCAGACACTGAGGGGATTCACCTTTAAATGAATATATTAATTTATTCAAAGCATTAAAGCTTGTGATCTCAAAAAGTATCTTATTTAGTTACTTATTTTTAACCCAAGAAGTGCACACTCTTTCTTTCCTTTGGTGATCAGGACCTTTTAAAATGGTTCATTTTGGCACTCAGATACCAAGCCCTCTAAATCAACAGTAATTGCAGAAAATTTAGGTCATATTTAGGAAAGAAAAGTAATTTGTATGCTTTTAATCTGGAGCAAATGTATATGTACCAGCTGATGCCGTTAGTAATGTGGTTATGAATGAAACTGGATTATCAGACCTACATCTGTTTTTGTCCTTTACATTTTCAGTCTGACAAACAGAATACAACAGGAGAATAACAACTGAAAAAGGACAGTATAGGAGGTCAACAGCAAGTGAAATGTGATCAGGAGAGGAAGAATCACATAGCCCACTGTTTATTCTTCCTAAACTCTCCAAATATACCTTTCTGCAACATGCAGACTCTGTTTTTACAGATTTGAATCTTAGCTGTGAATTGAATAATTTACATTATTGAACAGTGAAATAGTGCATAGTGGTTTGAACATGGAGATAAATGCCAGCCTTTTATGAGAGAGAGACTGCAAAATAAGGGTCTAGAGAAGTCAAGATGTGTAAGCAAGACAGAGTAACCTCATTGATGATGTGCTTAAACTTCACTGAATAAACACCAGAATGATTTTATATCATTTGCAATATCCTTTACAAATATTGCTGCACTGTCTGAATGTATTTTGTACTACCGATCTAACAGGCTATCAGGAACAGCAGTATCCACACTAAGATTCCACTCTGCCACGTTAACCAGTTGAGTGCTGGAAAGGTAAATGTCACAACACCTTTCATTTTTGTCTCAAGTGTAGATAACTTGTCATGGGCTTGGAGAAAAAACATAATTAAATAAGGCCCATGACTTCTTGCAGGTTTAATCTCAGTGCTGATGCCTGTTGATAGATCAAACACTCCCCAGTTTTTATATCATCTAACTGGTTCAATAGCTGTCCTATCCTTTACCTTTATAGTTATATTAATTCTTAGGAAAGAAAATAAACTTGTCAGAGAATCATACCCACAGTGGTCTACCCTTCTTTAGAGCCAGTTGCAGATGATATAAAATAAATCAGCTCTGAATTTTCTTAGAAATGGAAGGGAATAAGGAGAGAAAATGCAGGACTTGCAGACCAGAAGCAGTGAGAGGCTGCTATTTTCCTATCATGGTAGCAGAGTAGATCACCATAAACAGTCATATCTCTGTCATTTATAATGAGTGGTTGTCATCATGTCTGTTCATTTCAGTATCTTTTTAAGTAAAGTGCAGCTTGATGTAGTAATGTTGGACAACTCTCATACAAAGTTAAAACGTTCAGAGATTCTTAAGCTAGAAATCCTTCCCCAGGAGAAGCCTTCATGTGCTTTCACTCCACAGAAGGAATCAGTGCCCGTGTCCCGAGCAACACTCAGTAGCTACTCAAGTAGCACTGAGGGGTGTTTCATAAGAAAGAGGGATAGCCCTTACCAACCTCCATTTCCTATACTGCCCAGTAATTTGTGCCTTTGGTCTTTTCCTAAAACTCTAGTTTGTCATGAGTCTGATGATGAGCAGCATTATTTGCTATTTAACAAAGACTAATTTTAGCTTGCTACTTCCAATTAGAACAATAATAACCATTTTCCCTAATGATAACAATGGGCAATAGTATTAAATTGGAAATGCAAAAGCTTCTTCTGTTGGCACAATAAGAGTTACGGTATCATTAAATATATAATCAGTCATTTATAACTTGTTTTATTTGTGAGGCACTTAAATGAAGAGTTGGTTTGTCTCTTGTTAGGCCTCAATAAGTGTTCCCTTAAGAGTCACAGGGTGTTTTAATGCTTTACAGAAACATTGTCATTAATTTGAATGCAAGACATTGAATTTAAATAAAAAAAGAAATGGAAAAACTCAATAAATCAGGATAATAAAGGCTTTTCTTTGTACACTTTGAATTGCACTGAAATGGATCCTTCTCTTAAGCTGCCTTACAAAGGCCAAAGTAGCTTAATTGCTTTAGGGCTTGATTATGCCTGCATGAGTCAGCTGTGACTGTCAGTAAAATGACACATCTTGACAGCAAAATTTAGGATGGCTTTTGCTGCTGCATTGGTAAACTTCCTCCTGAAACAATGGCCAGAAAAGAAAAACATCCTGCAATGACTTTTGTATTATGGGAGTCTTCTGTATCAGGAACAGGTGGAGAATGGAGAGAATGTGACACCTGGGCACAATTCCTTGCCCTTCTCTCTTGATTTTCTCCCCCGTCCTATGGTTTTCTCTGGCATCCACTGCCAACGCACACCTCAAAAAATTACTCTCATACCCTTCATGAGATAAATTCTATGAGATACATGATACAAGACTTACCTAAAAGGCTTAGAAACCATTACTTATAAGCAGTGGGAGATAAACTTGAAGAGAGTATGCAGCTTGGGGTTTTAGGTGTTGCTAAACCTGTTTGAGCAAGAAGTAGTCCAAGAGCAAGTAATGAGCTGGTTTATCTTCTGTAAGAATAATAGGAGAGGAATTAAAAAAAGACCAAAAAAAAAAATATATTGGATAAGGCAGGATTAAAAAGGCACAGAAGAAAACAATCAGGATCTGTAAATGGTGGTAGGCTCTAAAGATGCTCAATCTTCACAGTCCATCACACAAAATGGATTGCTTATCTTGGGCAATGTAACTTTTAACATTAAAAGCCTGGATATAATTCCAATGTAATTTCTGTGGACCTCTAGAGAGTGTGGCTATTGTTTTTAAAAATGTGGTTGTGTGAGAGATGATATCTTCAAACACACACCATTAACGCTCAGTTCTGCCTGGGTTTGACAAGTAGTGACTCAGATAAACAAGGATATAGAGGCCAAATCCATTCTGAGGGGGAATTGACTTACATAATGATCTTGAGCCAGGGAGATGGAGTCATGAGACAATCCATGATTGTCTCAATGCAAGAATTAAAACTTGATCAGAATTGCTGCACCACTCCAGGTACTTTGCTAGCTGCCTAAGACAGTAGCATGCATAGGAAGAAATTCTTCATAGAGAGATTGATTGCCCAGTGGAATGGGCTGCCCTGGGGAGGTGGTGGAGTCACCATCATTGGAGATGTTTAGGAGGAGACTTGATAGGGTGCTTGGTGCCATGGTTTAGTTGATTAGATGGTGTTGGATGATGGATTGGACATGATGATCCTGAAGGTCTCTTCCAACTTGCTTTATTCTATTCTATATAAACCTCCTCTCACTTCCTGCTTCTCTGAAATCTCTGGGCTTTCTTTTTATTTTTTAGAAACCTCTAGACTGGAAAGCCATCTTCTTGGCAGTCACTCAACATTCAAATGAGCTGGAGACAAGGACACATGTGAAACACATACCTTCCTACTTTCCCCAGTATTATTTGTTATTTAATTGGTAAACAGGTACTGTTGGTTGTGGAGGTAAAAAAAAGGGTGGAAAACCACAGCAAGGACCCAGTAACCATGGCAACAGAAAATACTCCATTTAGTTACAGAGGCTCTATGGGGAGATGGGCAACAAGAACTGTCCTGTAATGGCTGCCAAGTCACTTACCCTGTGACTAGGAAATAAATACAGAAGCATAAAAATCCCTGAACAGTGACATAGTCTTTTGCTGGTCAGTTTAGCTTCAGATCAGAATTGTCTATCATGTCTAGATATTTACTTCCTTATGACCCATTGTGTAAGCGTTGTTCTTACAAGTGTGTTTTCCCCTGTTTCATAATTGACTGAGATTCCTAATACTGAGAGCTTTGTTCCCCAAAATATGACAGATTTGTATATCACTGCATAAAGTAAAATATTATAGGCAGATGAGTGATGTCGTCATGCACTAAAGATTTTCCAGGTCAAGACTCTAACATGAAGACTCATGATTGTTTGCAGCATTTTCTGAGATTCAAATAAATCCAGTGTGTACTGGTCCACAAAGTGGTCCTTTTACTGTGCAGAGCAGACTGGTTTAATAAATCCCAGTGGTGTTGTACATTTTGGAGCTTACTGCACTGTGGTGCACATCTCTGAAAGTATGCACAGCCACACAGCTGAAAAACAAACAAACAACAATATGAGAGCTGAAGACACTGGGTCACAAACGTTACAGAATCAAGAGGGTCAGAAGGGACTCTTCGAAAACTCCTGGCCAAGCTGGGAGCCCACAGCTTGGACAGGTGAACTCTGCACTGGGTTAAGAATTGGCTGGAGGGTCAAGCCCAAAAAGGGGTGGCCACATCCAGATGGCAGCCAGCCACTAGTGGTTTCCCCCAGGGATCTGTGTTGGGCCCCATCCTATTCAATATCTTTACTGATGATCTGGACAAGGGGATTGCGTCCATCATCAGTAAGTTTGCAGATGACAGCAAGTTGGGGGGCAGCTGTCAATCTGTTAGAGGGTAGGAGGGCTCTGCAGACGTACCTTGACAGGCTGGAGGCTGGACAAATGAGCAGAGTCCAACAGGACAGCATTTAACAAGTCTGCGTATCAAGTTCTGCACTTTGGCCACAACAACCCCATGCAGCACTACAGGCTGGGGACAGAGTGGCTGGAGAGCGGCCAGGCAGAAAGGGACCTGGGGGTGCTGGTTGACAGGAGGCTGAACATGAGTCAGCAGTGCGCCCAGGTAGCCAAGAAGGCCAAGGGCATCCTGGCCTGAATCAGAAATAATGTGGCCAGCAGGAGCAGGGAAGTCATTCTGTCCCTGTACTCGGCACAGGTTAGGCCACACCTTGAATACTGTGTCCAGTTCTGGGCTCCTCAATTTAAGAAGGGCATTGAGACACTTGAATGTGTCCAGAGAAGGGCAACAAGACTGGTAAGAAGCCTTGAGCACAAGCCCTAGAAGGAGAGGCTGAGGGTGCTGGGGTTGTTCAGCCTGGAGAAGAGGAGGCTCAGTGGAAACCTTATTGCTGTTTACAACTACCTGAAAGGAGGTTGTGGCCAGGTGGGAGGTGGTCTCTTCTCCCAGGCAACCAGTAACAGAACAAGATGATGCAGTCTCAAGCTGTACCAGGTGAAGTTTAAGCTTGAGGTGAGAAGAAAGTTCTTCACAGAAAGAGTAACTGGCCAGTGGAATATGCTGCCCAGGGAGGTGGTGGAGTCCCCCTCCCTGAAGGTCTTCAAAAAAGATTGGACATGGCACATGAAACCATGATTTAGTTGTCATAAGATGTTAGGTATTAGGTTGGACTTGATGATCTTCCCAAAGCAGCCCCTGCTCCCTCTACACTATTCTCCACCCTGCACAAACAGCTCCTGCTCCAACACCACCATTTTTGCACTCATCACAAAGCCAGGGGCAACACCCTCAACCAGCCAAGAGGAGCTCAGCCCCAGTAAGGAGACCCAGCCAGCACCCGTGGATGGTATTGAAGGAATCATCAGTTCTCTTCCTACCTAACCGGGGGCCACCAGGCCCCCGGCCTTTGTTGTCACCACCACCATCACCCAGTGTGTACCATCAGGACTCACCAGAGATGAGAGGAGGATCCCTCAGCCCAGATGGGCTCAGCTTAGGGATTCTGCCTTTCCTGGGGCAGATTATAAAGGGGAATGAGTGGGGAGGGCCAAGTGGCCACACCTGGGGTGGGAGGAGATTCCAACAGAGCCCAGGTGCTCTGGGATTAGAGAGGAAAAGGGGAAAATGGGGGGGTGAGGGATTTTTAGGGTGTCTGATAATGATAGGACTAGGGGGAATGGAACAAAAATAAAAATGGATAGATTCAGATTGGATGTTAGGAAGAAGTTCTTCACCATGAGGGTGGTGAGATTCTGGAACAGGTTGCCCCGGGAGGTGGTAGAAGCCTCATCTCTGGTGGATTTTAAGGCCAGGCTGGATGTGGCTCTGAGCAACCAGGGGGTTGGAACTAGATGATCCTTGTGGTCCCTTCCAACCCTGACTGATACTATGAAACTATGATCTAGTGTGAAGTGTCTCTGCCCATGGCAGAGGGGTTGGAACTAGATGGTCCTTGAGGTCCCCTGCAACCCCAACAATTCTATGATTCTAAAACTTTTTTGCAGTGTAGGCTGGATGTTAGGAAGATATTCTTCATAGAAAGAATGATTTGTCATTGGAATGCTCAGGGAGGCAGTGGTGTCAATATCCCTGGAAGTGTTTAAAATAAGTCTGGATGAGGCACTTAGTTCTATGGTTGATTAGATGATGCTGCATGATAAGTTGGACTTGATGATCTTGAAGGTCTTTTCAACCTGGTTAATACTGTGATTCAGTGATCACACTATTCATCTTTCTGCTCCCTATGCAGGATTTTTCTCTTTAAATTTATTCCCACCTACTTTCTCTCCTCAAGCAAGAACTCCAGTACTGCAAACCTCAGTCCCCACACCAAGAAGGCCAATTCTTCACTGTCCTTGTTGTTAGAATATTTCTTATGCCTTTCATGATCCACTTCCTGCAACTTAAAGTGGTTAATTTTTCTCCTGTTCTTTGGAGATGCTTTTTATGTGTGCAAACCCATCCTTTCCACCTTCAATACTTTAGACTGAGCAGCACCAGCTTTTTTAGTCTGTCCCTATGAGTTATTGTATCCAGACAACTAACCATCATCATCACTGCTGTGTGGTGTTTCACGCTTGTCAGCATCCTTTGTGGTGTGCAGTGCTCAAAAGCGGAAACGATTCTTTAGTCGAGACCTTTTCAGTCTGAACAGGACTGATGTCATATGCCAAAGATGATCCTATTTACATCCTGTTATGCCATCTTCCTTTATGGTAACTAGCCAAAATTATTTACTCAAGTGGCCGCTTGTGTTGTAGCAAGTTTGATCTATAAGTTCCTGTGAAGTTATTCACCTCCTTTATTGACAGGACAATAGTAGCTGCAGCACAGAAATTCACTGGAGCAGAATCTCCATTTTGTGTTTGTATGAGCAGCCTGGATTTTTTTATTCTCTAATTCCATTCGAAATAGATTACAGAGAGAGTTGAGAAGCAAGACTGGTATCAGTTGGTCATAGATATGGGGAGATAAATTGTTATCTTAGTTATGTAACTGTGAAAACAATTTTTTTTTTTTAGGTTTATTATGGCACAAGAACAGAGATAAATGCAGATAATAAAAATTAAACAACACATTTTGAGCTAATATTTGGGAACCTGCTTGTTTATCCTGCTTGTCTCAGAGGAATTACAGATAGGAGTGCATGTTCTAGGAGATAGAATGCAGCTATTTTTTCCTGGGAGAGCAGAATGATTTTCCCCCAGCCATATCACAGTATCACAGTATCGCCAAGGTTGGAAGAGACCTCAAAGATCATCGAGTCCAACCTGTCACCACAGACCTCGTGACTAGACCATGACACCAAGTGCCATGTCCATTCCCCTCTTGAACACCTCCAGGGACAGTGACTCCACCACCTCCCCAGGCAGCCCATTCCAATGGTGAACGACTCTCTCAGTGAAGAACTTCCTCTTCACCTCGAGCCTAAACTTCCCTTGGTGCAGCTTGAGACTGTGTATGAATCCAGTTATTTATTTTTATTACAGAGATTTATTTTATTTTATTTTAGCATATTTTATTTTATTTTAATTTGGGGAGCAGTGACCAATCTCTTCTTAGAATAGAATAGAATAGAATAGAATAGAATAGAATAGAATAGAATAGAATAGAATAGAATAGAATAAACCAGGTTGGAAGAGACCGACCTTCAAGATCATTGCGTCCAACCTATCATCCAACACCACCTAATCAACTAAACCACACAACCAAGCACCCTATCAAGTCTCCTTCTAAACACCTCCAATGATGGTGACTCCACCACCTCCCTGGGCAGCACATTCCAATGGCCAATCACTTTTTCTATGAAGAACTTCTTCCTAACATCCAGTCTGAACCTCCCCTGGTGCAGCTTGAGACTGTGTCCTCTTGTTCTGGTGCTGGTTGCCTGGGAGAAGAGACCAACCTGTCTACAACAAAAAATAAAAAGCAACAAATAAAAAGCAACAGACACAAAACACACACACAAAAAATTAAAGAAAAGATGTCAGTTAAGAAGTTAACATTAAATTGAACAATAGACATGGCAGGCATTGGAAGACCCTTCTCATGTTGAATGCTGAGGCCTCATCAACATTCCAACCTAAAAACTTGCAGGGTATCTTATAATCTCTGCTTGTGAATGGTAAATTCAATATGCAAGTTAAAATAGAATCTTGTGCTTTATGAATTTTCAGTTTCATGTACAGAAAAGACGTGATAAAAGGAGTAATGAACTAAGGAAGAGCTGGCAAGAATTTAGATTAAAAGATAAATAGCTCTTCTGCTGAATTGTCTCTGACTCTCAAGGAAGAAAAGTTTGTTGCTTCATAAATGATGATACAGCACTGAACAAAACTTTTGTGAAGGCATTTTACCTAAATAATTACTTGTTACCAAATAGTGTGGGAGTTAGGTGATTGGAGGATTTAATGAGACATTTTCATGTGACTGTCTTTAACGGTATGTGACAGTCAGGTTGTACAAATCATTTCAGTAATACACATTGCAGGCTAATAAAAGACAGTGCTACTCCCAATTAAGGTCACAATTCTGGCAGGTAACATCAGGGCTGAAAGTATGAAGGGGTAAAATGCTTGAGGAGACTGCTCACGTATACGGATGTTGTGAATCACTGATAAATCATTGAGTTACAGATTTAGGATACACAAACTTATTAATGCAAAGTCCAAACTTGCCCCCAGAACCACCAGATTAATTTACCATCCATAGGGAATGCTCATGCTTCTGTCCTGACATGAAAACAAAGCCCATGGACAGGCACATTAGCCTGTCTACAGACTTACAGAATCACTGAATCATTTTGGTTGGAAAAGATCATCCAGTCCAATCATTATCTACCAAGTCTCATATTAAACCATATATGTGGTTAAGAGAGATCAAGCACAGATCAAATCTACTTCACACAAGGAATACTTGTGTCCCGTCTATTACAAAACACTGTAATGCTTCAGCTGGGACTGTTTCACCTAACTTCAGATGTCTTAATTTAAAGTACTCCTTTTATATCATCGCAGGAAAATAGAACTTTTGGTTTTCTTTCTTTAAGAGTCTGTTTCAGTATGTGATAAATAACTTCTTCTAGGTGGTGTCAAAATGAAGATGCCAGCCTCTTTTCAGTGGTGCCCAGTGATAGGACAAGGAACAACAGGTACAAAATAGCACATGGGAGATTCCACCTCAACATGAGAAGATGCTTTTTCGCATTGAGGGTGACAGAGCACTAGAACAGGCTGCCTGGAAAGGTTGCGGAGTCTTCTCTGGAAACTTTCAAAACCCACCTGGATGTGTTCCTGTGCAGCCTGTCCTAGATGATCCTGCTTTGGCAGGGGGTTTGAACTTGATGATCTCTGGAGGCCCCTTCCAACCCCTAACATTCTGTGATTCTGTGATCTACACTTAATCTCATACTTTAATCATGAGGTATAAAAGGAGGCCACAGTCAGGAGCTAGGTGAAAAGCACAAACAGATTTAACACAACAAACCTTGTTCTGTCTCTTGCCATGTAGTGTTGTCTTAATGGCTGGAAGCCTGAGAGCATAGCTCAAATCCCTGCTGGGGAAAAGTGCAGACTGGAGTCCATGGCATGGGGAAATGGACGTAGTGTTTCACCAGGACTGCTAAGAAAATGTCGCCCAGACTACTGGTCTTCCCTCACATCTGAACTTGCTATTAGCAAAATCGGAGTAGTTGATAACTCAGTATAACTACTCACTGTGGAGAGATGAAGCAACTCCCTAACAGTCTATCTTCCCTACCTGCTTGTTCACTTTACCAGACAGACCCACAGAGGGTCTGCAACAAACCAGTGTTTTTTTGAAGATGAAAAATGAACACATACCAAGATAGATTTGGTCCTTCTTTCATCAAGTGTTGCACTTAATGTTCCTTAGAGTTCCTCTCTTTAAGCAGTGTAGCATCTAACATCCCCCAATTCTACCTGAGAGGTGCTAACACTACCGCACACCATCACACATGCTGCTTGATCTGATGGTATTAACTAGTTATTACTGTGTTGAGTTTGCATGTTGAAACAAGAAATCTGCTTTCCAATCTGTTGGAAAATAATCACTGTGGCATTTCTTTAAGTTACAGCCTGACTTTTCATCTCCTTTTTTGAGGTTCACTGATTGCATTTGCTAAGACTGTAGGTGTTAAAAATAGAGCTTCACGTGAGCTCACTTCAAGACTCTTTATACTGATTATGTTACACATTTGTGCACTCAAAGCAAGTCAGCTGGAGCTAAACTGAGTTATATCCCAGGCAGAAGTCATTCAGAGTTTTATTGGAATAAAAATTGAATATGAAAAATGAAGAAACAGCCCCAGGTTAATAACAGCAGGACTAACTAGTCTTCAGTGCACTTGAATTTAAATTTTCTCAGTGGAAGTCTTTCCAAATGAATTACGCTCAAAAATGTTTAGTTATCTGAGAAGACTTCCTTGAATTATTTTAAACTAAAATAAGAGTAATGTAAATGATTAAAGCAATGGGTATTTAGAAGCTACTAGTTTTTCAAAGAAAACATGTCTCTGCTAGCTAGCTACATTTTAGAGGCTTTCTAAATGCTCCACTATTATTGGCTATAATGAGTTTCCAGGCAAAAACATCTAATAGATGAGACAAGAATTGAAGCTATCAGTGAAAAGCTGTTGGCTATCATAGATGGGAACTCACTGTTTTGGAGAAAGATTCAAGAAAGCTTCTAAAATGTATCTGTGCTGTTATTGTTCTCAAGGGAAATTCTAAGGCCTAAGCACTAGCCCTTTTGACTTTAGAAGTAAATTAGAAAGGGAGACTGAATTAAAGTAGTGTGCATAGACAAAGAGGCTCTCTTTGTTTTGTCGTAGTACTGCAGCTCTTCAGTTTCACTCTACGCTCTCCACACACGTAGCTTTACTATCAATTTCCATTAAAGCATGGTGCCATCTTCAAACTAATTTGAAAAGCTGTCCACCAAAGAACATGGAGAGTCCATTTATCTCAGTACCATCTCTCCAGGAATAGCCATAAAGGGATACTTAGATGTGAATAAGAACAGGATAAACATCATAGTATCAGTCAGGGTTGGAAGGGACCACAAGGATCATCCAGTTCCAACCCCTGCCATGGGCAGGGACACCCCACACTAGATCACGCTGGCCAGAGCCTCATCCAGCCTGGTCTTAAACACCGCCAGGGACGGGGCCCTACCACCTCCCTGGACAACCCATTCCAGGGCTTCACCACTCTCATGGTGAAGAACTTCCTCCTCATGTCCAGTCTGAATCTCTCCACCTCCAGCTTCATTCCATTCCCCCTAGTCCTATCACTACCTGAGATCCTGAGAAGTCCCTCCCCAGCCTTCCTGTAGGCCCCCTTCAGATACTGGAAGGCCACAATGAGGTCACCTCGGAGCCTTCTCTTCTCCAGACTGAACAGCCCCAACTCCTTCAGTCTGTCCTCATAGGAGAGGTGCTCCAGCCCTCTGAGCATCCTCGTGGCCCTTCTCTGGACACCTTCCAGCACCTCCAGATCCCTCTTGGAATAGGGGCTCCAGAACTGGCTGCAGTACTCCAGGTGGGGTCTCAGCAGAGCTCAGTAGAGGGGGAGAATCATCTCCCTTGACCTGGTGGCCACACTTCTCCTTATGCAGCCCAGGATCTGATTGGCTTTCCAGGCTGCAAGTGCACATTGAGAGCTCATGTTGAGCTTCTCGTCCACCAGCAGCAAACACATGTAATAATGTATGATATTCTGCCATCCTTTCAAGAGTTTAGGATTGATTGAGCCTCTTGTGATTGGACTTGTCCATAACTCTCAATGGATATATCTCTTAAGTACATGTCCAGTCTCTCCTGGAAATTCTTTGAACTTGAGTCTTCATCACTCTGCAAAGGAGTTCTCTAGTTCCAGAATTCTCTGTGTGAAAACCAATATAATTTCCTGTATTACTAGATATTTTTATAGGTGGGAGCATCAGAACTGCACACACTATTCAAGGACTGGGCAAACTGAGGATTTATAGATCCAGAGTCCCATTTTCTGTTTTGCTTATTATTCACATCCTGACAATGCTTAACATTTGATTTGTTTTTTGATTTGTTTTTTCCAGCAACCGAGCTGATGTTTTCAGGAGGCTATTTGTCATAGCTTCAAGGTATCGCTGCTGAATTGTAATTGTCGGGTTCATAATTTTTTATGTGGTGAGGATTGGACCATTATTATTTCTTTTGAATATTTATTTACATTGACTTTCACCTACCATTTCAGTATTCATCCACTTAATTTTCCAAGGTTCCTTTGTAATTTTTCACAATCTATTTCCTTCCCTGGTACCTTGGATAACTCATGCCATCAGCAAACTCTGTTATTTCATGCTTGTCTCGTTTTCCACACAACATATGCATATGTTTATCAGCATATCTCTTAACACAGATCTTTGTTGGAATTTACTGCTGACTTCAGCCCCTTGTGAGGATTCTGCACTTACTACTATATTTTACTTCTGTTTTTCAAGCACTTGTTTTGCGCCCCTTTGCTTTTTCTCTTACGAGAGAGAAACCTTTCTTGTAAGAGAGGTTCAACCTCTTCTAGAGAATATTAACAAATAGAAAGAACCATCTTTACAGTGTAATTCTTCCCACCAGTGTTGCTAACCCCTGTCTCAAAATAAATTGTCTTTGGCAATATATTTTTCTTCCTGCTTTGACTGTGGTGTCAGCCATCATAGACAACCAAGGAGAGATGCTAAATGCTCAGGTAGCTCTGATGAACCCCATCTTAATCTTTAAAAGTCAATAGCGTGAGATAGTGAAAAATTACAAGTTTTAAGAAAGGCCAAAACACCCTAAAAATCCATCACCCTCCCATTTTCCCCCTTTTTTCCCCTCTAATCCCAGAGCACCTGGGCTCTGTTGGAGTCTCTGCCCACCCCAGGTGTGGCCACTTGGCCCTCCCCACCCACTCCCCTTTATAATCTGCCCCAGGAAAGGCAGAATCCCTAAGCTGAGCCCATCTGGGCTGAGGGATCCTCCTCTCATCACTGGTGAGTCCTGATGGTACACACTGGGTGATGGTGGTGGTGACAACAAAGGCCGGGGGGCCTGGTGGCCCCCGGTTAGGTAGGAAGAGAACTGATGACTCCTTCAATACCATCCACGGGTGCTGGCTGGGTCTCCTTACTGGGACTGAGCTCCTCTGTGTGGTATCTTGGCTGGCTGAGGGTCTTGCCCCTGGTTTTGTGATGAGTGCAAAAAGGGTGGTGTTGGAGCAGGAGCTGTTTGTGCAGGGTAGAGGATGGTGTAGAGGAAGCAGGGGCTGCTTTGGGAAGGTGAAGGGGGGATGGGGAAACAGGAGCTGACTTGGGATGATGAAGGGGGTGGGGGAGGTAGGGGGGTTAAACTAGATGACCTTTAGAGGCCATCTCCATTTCTGGTGATTCTGTGACTCCATGATCTTGTTCCATAGAATCAATAAGGCTGAAAAATACCTTGGAGAACATCAAGTCCAACCTAATAGCTAACATCTCATGACAACTAAATCATGGCTTCATGTGCCATGTCCAATCCTTTTCAAACACCTTCAGGGAGGGGGACTCCACCACCTCCCTGGGCAGCATATTCCACTGGCCAGTTACTCTTTCTGTGAAGAACTTTCTTCTCACCTCAAGCTTAAACTTCACCTGGTGCAGCTTGAGACTGCATCATCTTGTTCTGTTACTGGTTGCCTGGGAGAAGAGACCACCTCCCACCTGGCCACAACCTCCTTTCAGGTAGTTGTAGAGAGCAAGAAGGTCTCCCCTGAGCCTCCTCTTCTCCAGGCTGAACAACCCCAGCACCCTCAGCCTCTCCTCATAGGGCTTGTGCTCAAGGCTTCTTACCAGTCTTGTTGCCCTTCTCTGGACACGTTCAAGTGTCTCAATGCCCTTCTTAAATTGAGGGGCCCAGAACTGGACACAGTATTCAAGGTGTGGCCTAACCAGTGCTGAGTACAGGGGCACAATGACTTCCCTGCTCCTTCTGGCCACATTATTTCTGATGCAGGCCAGGATGCCCTTGGCCTTCTTGGCTACCTGGGCTCACTGCAGACTCATGTTCAGCCTCCTGTCAACCAGCACCCCCAGGTCCCTTTCTGCCTGGCTGCTCTCCAGCCACTCTGACCCCAGCCTGTAGTGCTGCATGGGGTTGTTGTGGCCAAAGTGCAGAACTCGACACTCTGACTTGTTAAATGTTGTCCTGTTGGACTCTGCTCATTTGTCCAGCCTCCAGCCTGTCAAGGTACCTCTGCAGAGCCCTCCTACCCCTCTAACAGATTGACAGCTGCCCCCAACTTGCTGTCATCTGCAAGCTTTCTGTAAGCTAAAGAATTTCTCTGTGTCAAAATTCTATTTGTTTAGCACTGTTCTCCTAACAATTGCACTGGTCCTCGTACTCAGTTTCTTGCCTCTTCTTACAGGAGTCAAATGTATGTGCTGGCCACTTGGCATATCAAAGAGATATTTTATTTCCAAATAAAAAAATATTTTCAAGGGGAAAAATTGAAAATCCCCAGAAGTGGACATATTTCAGTGTAATCAGAAATCTTGTAAGGCATTTAAACTTCAGCTTCCTTGAGATAGGAATTAATAGGCAAAGAAAGGAAAAAAATGCAGGGGACTTGTAAATCAGTGGACTTTAGTGATTATTAGCAAAGCTCTGTGGGGTATTGAGGCAACTGATTCCCATTAACAGTCATAGATACTGGTCATTCTGCTCCAGGAGACAGTTAGGGAAGTCTCATCCCTGCTATAAAGTGTGACATTGTAAATATTTGTCTGAATACGTCATTAGGCCTTTATATTCAGAGGACCTAGAGAAAGCCCCTAAAGAGCAACTAAAAGGCTGAAGGATTTAGTGCCTCATAGCAATATCAAGGACTATCAAAGCATCTCTGTGTGTGAGGGCGGTATTGTTGTGTCAGACCATGCTTGTCTCTGGGAGGGAAGCTGGTCAAACCTCTTTGTAGTGAAGTGGAGCAGTCTCTGGATTATACACAGCAGGGGACAGTTTAGCTCCTTTCTAAAAAGGAGTTTTAAAAGATTTCTTAGAATCTGTTAGCTCAGAAAACATCAAATTACAATTGAGGACAATTAGCATCTAAGGAGAAGCATGTGGAGTTTATGCTGCTTCATCTAGGGGGTGTGTGTGTGTCTTCTGTATTCTCTCTTGTCAGTTTGCATTACCCTGTATTACAGTGAATTTAAAGAGTCCATGCAAGCAAGAGGTGATTACTTGAAAAGCAGCAAATCCAAAGGGAGACTCCTAAGGATGCTCTCGTTCTTTATCTGGCACCTGTCAAATGTTTTGCCTGTGTCTGTTAGAGAAATATTGGAGTAAGAGCCAAGCCATGTTAAGAACTTTAAATACAAAGATTTTTCAGGTGAAGTGAGCAATTTTGCAAAGCACATGTGAGACAGCAATGTGATTGTTGCAACAAAATGGTAAGCCAGGCTGAGACTATTGAAAGTTAATCTTGAGCTCTCAGGATCTCTGCACCTCCAGTGCAGGTCCTCCTTCTATTCTCAAGAACAGCTACCCTGTCTTCCTGAAAAACACTCTCAAGTATAGCAAAAGGGGATGAAAATGCCATGTATTTATCTTCACACAATCTCCTTCCACTTATAAGTGTCTAAATTAAGACAAATGGGGGATTTCAACCACCCTGACATCTGTTGGAGGGACAACACAGCAAGGCATCAGCAATCTAGGATGTTCCTGGACTGCATAGAAGATAACTTCCTCCTCCAAATGATAGAGGAACCAAGAAGAAAAGGTGCTACGCTGGACCTTGTTCTCACCAACAGGGAAGGGCTGGTAACAAATGTGAGGCTCAGAGATGGCCTTGGCTGCAGTGACCATGAAGCAGTTGAATTTAATATCTTCAGGGCAATCAGGAGGACATATTCTAAGCGTAGGACCCTAGACTTTAGGCGTGCAGACTTCGATAGCTGCAGGGATCTGCTAGCCAAAGTGTCGTGGGATGAAGCCCTGGAGGGAAGAGGGACCCAGGACAGCTGGTCAGTATTCAAGGACCACCTCCTCTGTGTCCAGGAGCTATGTATACCTATAAGGAGAAAAGCAGGAAGGAATGCTAGGAGGCCTGCCTGGATGAACAAGGAGCTGCTGGACACACTATCACTTAAAAAAACTCTACAGGAAGTGGAGGGAAGGACAGATAGAACAGGGGGTATATAAGGAAGCTGCCTGAGCAGCAAGAGGCCTGGTTAGGAAAGCCAAAGCAGAGTTTGAACTGAATCTATCCAGGGGGGTTAAAGGGAACACTAAGAATTTCTATAGGTATGTTAATGGCAAGAAGAAGACTAGGGAAGGTGTGGGCCCCCTCAGAAAGGAAAGTGGAGAATTAATCACATGTGATGTGGAAAAGGCTGAGGTACTCAATCACTTCTTTACCTCAGTCTTCACTGCAAGGGCCTCCAGCCACACTCCTGGTGTCATGGCAGACGATGCCAGGGACGGGGAGGAAGAACTGCCCATCATAAGTGAAGCTCAGGTTCGTGATCGCCTGAAGAACCTGAAAGTGTTCAAGTCCATGGGACCCGACGGGATACACCCACGGGTGCTGAGAGAACTGGCAGATGAGGTTGCCAAGCCCCTCTCTATTATATTCCAGAAGTCATGGCAGAGTGGGGAAGTTCCCACAGACTGGAAAAGGGGAAACATTATTCCCATTTTCAAAAAGGGCAAGAAGGAGGAACCAGGGAACTACAGGCCACTCAGTCTCACCACTGTGCCCGGAAAGATCATGGAGCAGATCCTCCTGGAGGCACTAATGACTCAGAAGAACAGTGAAGAGGTGATTGGGAGTAGTCAGCATGGCTTTGCCAAGGGCAAATCCTGCCTGACAAACCTGGTGGCCTTCTATGATCAGGTGACAGCATTAATAGATGAGGGGCGAGCAACTGATGTCATTTACCTGGACTTGAGCAAAGCCTTTGACACTGTCCCACACCACCTCCTGGTCTCCAAGCTGGCGACACATGGGTTTGATGGATGGACCACTAGATGGATACAGAACTGGCTTGATGGCCGCACCCAAAGAGTGGCTGTCAACGGGTCCATGTCCCAATGGAGGCCAGTGACAAGCGGAGTCCCTCAGGGATCACAGTCCTGGGACCTGTCTTGTTCAACATCTTTGTGGGTGACATGGACAGTGGCATCGAGTGCACCCTCAGCAAGTTTGCTGATGACACCAAGCTGTGTGGTGCAGTGGACACGCTGGAGGGAAGGGATGCCATCCAGAGGGACCTGGACAGGCTGGAGAGGTGGGCACAAGCCAACCTCATGAGCTTCAACAAGACCAAGTGCAGGGTCCTGCATCTGGGTCGAGGCAATCCCAGGCACAAATACAGGCTGGGCAGGGACTGGCTGGAGAGCAGCCCTGAGGAGAGAGACTTGGGGGTGCTGGTGGACGAGAAGCTCAACATGAGCTCTCAATGTGCGCTTGCAGCCCGGAAAGCCAATCAGATCCTGGGCTGCATCAGGAGATGTGTGACCAGCAGGTCAAGGGAGGTGCTTCTCCCCCTCTACTCAGCTCTGGTGAGACCCCACCTGGAGTACTGTGTCCAGTTCTGGAGCCCCTATTATAGGAGGGATGTGGACGTGCTGGAAGGTGTCCAGAGAAGGGCCACGAGGATGCTCAGAGGGCTGGAGCACCTCTCCTATGAGGACAGACTGAAGGAGTTGGGGCTGTTCAGTCTGGAGAAGAGAAGGCTCCGAGGTGACCTCATTGTGGCCTTCCAGTATCTGAAGGGGGCCTACAGGAAGGCTGGGGAGGGACTTCTCAGGATCTCAGGTAGTGATAGGACTAGGGGGAATGGAATGAAGCTGGAAATGGGGAGATTCAGGCTGGATGTGAGGAAGAAGCTCTTCACCATGAGAGTGGTGAAGCCCTGGAATGGGTTATCCAGGGAGGTGGTTGAGGCCCCGTCCCTGGAGGTGTTTAAGACCAGGCTGGAAGAGGCTCTGGCCAGCCTGATCTAGTGTAGGGTGTCCCTGCCCATGGCAGGGGGTTGGAACTAGATGATCCTTGTGGTCCCTTCCAACCCTGACTGATTCTATGAAATGAAGAGCAGTGAACCTCAGGGGTCATTACTGGCACAAGTGCTGTTCAACATCTTTGTCAGTGAGACAGTAGGACTGAGGGTTCCTTCAGCCAGTTTGCCAACAACACCCATCTGTGTGGTGTGATCAACATACTGTAGGAAAGAGATGCCATCCACGGGGACCTTGACAGGCCTGAGAAGTGGGCCAATACCAGCCTCATAAGTTCAACAAAGCCAAGTGTAAGGTTCTGCACCTGGGTTGGGGCAATCCCAGGCACAAATACAGACTGGGAGGCGAATGAATAGAGAGCAGCCCTGAGGAGAAGGGCTTGCAAGTGCTTCATGAGAAGCTCAACATGAACCAGCAGTGTGTGTTTGCAGTCCAGAAAGCCAACCATATCCTGGGTTGCATCAAAAGAGGTGTGGATATCAGCTCAAGACAGGTGATTCTCCTCCTCTACTCTTGTGAGACCTTACCTGGACTGCTTTATCCATCTCTGGAGCCCCCAAGACTAAGAAGGGCATGGAATTGTTAGATCCAGAGAAGAGCCATGAAGATGATCAGAGGGCTGAAGAACCTCTCCTATGAAGACAGGCTGAGAGAGTTGGCATTGTTCAGCCTGGAGAAGGCTCCAGAGAGGTCTTATTGCACCTTTCCAGTATTTGAAGCAGGTCTAGAGGATGTTTTACCAAGGTGTGTAGCAATAACGTGAGAGATAATACCTTCAAACTGGAAGGTGCTAGTAGATTAGACTTTGGATTCTTTGGATTCTTCACTGTGGGGATGGTGAGGCACTGAAATGGGTTTCCTGGGGAAGTTGTGGAGGCTCTGATCCTGGAATTGTTCAAAGCCATGCTGAATGAGCCCTTGCACAACCTGGTCTAGTAGGAGGGTGTCCCTGCCCATGGCAGAGGACTTAGTAGTAGATGATCTTTAAGGTCTCTTCCAACCCAAATTGTCATGTGATATCATGATTGTATGATTCTCCAGTCCTGGGAGAAGGATTTGGCTCTTGAGAGGATCCTATGTAAATGTCCTTGTGTTCATTAAAAGTGGTAGATATCTTTTCTTTAGCAAACAGATCTGGATTTCAGTTTAAGACCAAAGTACAAGGTTTTGTAGTGGCCCTGTGATCCCTGTTTTCTTTCTATTATAATCAGGCCAGGCTGATCAGGTAATTTGTGTTCAAGTACAGTGCCTTAACTCCAATGTCATGCTCTCAGGGTTCATGGAAAAGGAATTCATTGGGTGAAGTTGCTCCAGATACATTCTCCTGGAGTCATGGCTGTTGTGTGCCAAGGGCCACTTCTCAGCAAGTGGGCCAGGCAATTGAGGCAGCACTTTATCCACTCAACTCTTGATTTATGAATTAGATGGGCAGGGCAAATCCTATGGTATAGCAAATAATTAATACTAAATCACCGCAGCAAAGCACTAGTCACACATTATGTCAGCAATCACCAAATGTGTGATTTCATTCTCAATAACTACAGAAGATGTTTAATTAAGTCAGCATCTGCTGCAAATATGCAGCCACAGTTAAGTGAGATTTGATTAGACTGAATGCACCTCTGTAAGGGTCTGTGTTGCTTTGGTTTTCCTCATGTCCTTTTATTGTACCTTGATGTTGTGCTGTTTCTTGATATTGTAGACTCAGGATTTTTTCTTTTACTATTTCTCTGCTCCCCTACCCCCACAGTCACTCACAGACTCCTAGGCACTCTGCAGAATGATTACTTCTATTCAATCAGAAGCTTAAGTTTATTTCCATCTGTTTGCTGCAGTTCTCAAAATGCCTCAGCCTAATTCCACTTTCAGCTTACACAATACCAGTTTGGTTACATGCAAATAACACAGCCTTTGCTTTAAGGCTGGCTTTCAGTAATTTCTTTGCCTGTCAAATACCTGGCTGGTCTGCTGTGACCCACAGTACTGCCTGATACAACACCTCCCAATGATTACAGGAAAGGTGTATTTGCAGCTTTTGATGTGTTGCTAAAGGCTTGTAGTCACCTGTTTCTTTCAGTCTCTCCTGAAGAGTCTATGATCTCTGGGATGCATTAAGAGAAGTGTGGCCAGTAGGTAGAGGGAGATTCTCCTCCCCCTCTAGTCTTCACTGGTGATGCTTCACCTGGAGTACTGTGTCCAGCTCTGGACACCCCAGATCAAGAAGGATAAAAAACGTTTGGATAGAGTCCAGCACAGGGCCACCAAGATGATTAGGGGACCTGAACATCTATCATATTAGGAAAGGCTGAGAGATCTGGGTCTGTTTAGCTTGGAGAAGAGGAGGCTGAGTGGAGGATGTTATTAATGCTTACAAACATCTAAGGGATGGGTCAGAAAGATGGGGCAGACTTGTCAGTGTTCCCCAATGACAGGACAAGTGGTAATGGACACAAATTTAAAGATAAGAAATTTTATCTAAACATGACAAGGAACTTCTGTACTTTGAGGGCAGCAGAGCATTGGAACAGGTTGTCCAGGGAGATGGTGGTTTCTCTTTCTCTGTAGAGTATCGAGGTCTGCCTGGATGTGTTCCTATGTAATCTGCTTCAGATGGTGCTGCTCTGGCAGTGGGGGTGGACTGTATGATCTTCAGAGGTCTCTTCCAATCCCTAACATTTTGTGATTCTGTCTGCACTGCCCACTCCACCAGCATCTGGGTTTAGATGGAGCACTGTGGTTGTTGGAGCTGATGTCATTCTCTTCACAACTGAAAGGACAGGTCCTCTGCACTTTCACATCCAGAGAGTATTATCCTTTTGAGTAAGCCAATGCTGTTCACAGCCCCAACTCTTTCTTGAGAAGTCTGTACCATGCTGCCATACTTCACAGCCATCTTCCACCCTTCAGGATAACAGGCTCTTCTTTGCTCTGCCCTTATGATTTGTCCAGGGATCAGTCAGATGCTTCTTGATGGGCCAGAAGTGGCTAATAAAAACAGATATTAATGAAATTACTGATGACCAAAATGCATTAAACTGGATGGAAATAGTTTAATACAGTATGTAAAAGGTCAAATAAAGAATGGTTTTAAATGTTATTTTAAAGTTTTGATTTTTTTTTCTTGGTGAAAAACCTCAGAATTCTTCATTCAGAAACAATACAAAACAAACACAAAACTCTGATTTTTGGTTTTGCTGATTCTACTCTAAACTTAAAACTGATAAGATTTTTATAATCTATTACAGAGCCTGCCTGGAAAATAAAAATGTGCTTTGGAAAAAAGATTTAAGAATGACCATGTGCATCTCTTGTGATGTGCTGTTCTGTGTCAGTGTAATAATTCATACAATCTTCTATTATATAAAGGCTTTAATGGAGCTATTCATGGGAAATAAAAATGTCTCCTGTAAGAATCATCTGTGTCTCTTCTCCTTATTTTCTCTCCTCCTGGGAAAATGAAGTGACAACAGAGAAGGAAGGGATCTGCAGCTGCTGTTAATGACTGATGAATAATTATTACTCTTGGAACTGGCACAGAACAAATATACTTAGATGCATATTCTCTTCTGACTTGTTTTCCTGACAGATTCCTTTTTCTTAAGTTTGTTTGTTTGGGTGGGTGGTGGTTGGGGTTTTTTTTGGAAGTGTGGTGGTTTGAGATTTCCTCCTCCCCTCAACTTTGCCAGACCAACTCAGTTAGAAGCAAATGATAGCAGTGTTTACAAGCAAAACTACACTCTAGGGTGGAATGCAATGAATATGTAAAAAAAATTGCAGTATTTACAATTAGCAAACAGGAAAGCCCCCTGCTCAAAGAGAGCAGGGAAGCTGTTTTAATGTGTGCCCCCCACCTTGTCCCAAGAGAGAAAAGAAGCAGAGAGAAAGCAATGTGTTAGACTTAACTAAACAATGCAGCCAAGGTCAGGACAGGAACTAAGCTGTGTGGCTTAATCCCTTCTCCTCCATAAGTGTAAGTAATAAGAGTAGAATCAGACATTTTTTAGCCTGCACTTAAAAAAAAAAAAAGTTAGGTTATTTATTCACTGCACACAAATTGAAGTGTACATTTTGAAACAAAATGTATCCTTCTAAGTAAGCAGGAGAGGACAGAAGACTTCAGTGGTGGGAGGTCTGCTTCTCCCTTGGAACCTAATCCCATGGGTAATTCCTGAACTGCTTCAAGGCAGTGACAGAGCCTTTCATTTTGTTTCCCTGGAGGATGAAGGAGTGCAGTTGAGTTTGCTCATAAGAAGGCAAAGCCAGGGCAAGGTGATGCAAGGAACCCTGAGAAACTTGCATTTACAACTCATTGTGCCACTGGGAGGGTTCAAGATGGTGGCTTTGCTCTCCCCAGACCTCCAGGGGGGACAGCAGCCCCTATTTCCTCCTTAGAGCTATAGCACAGCCAAGGAAATTGTCAGGCTACTGCTGCTTGGTTGTGCTGAGCACTGTTTGCAGAAAACTGAAACAAGTACTGACTATGTAATGTTTTAGTTTCTATTAAATGGTTTGAGCTAGGCCTAGTTCTCAGTGGAATGGTCTCAACCTCACCACCTTATATTGCTGTCTCTCCTGTCATTGTGCTTTCTTCTGTTCTCAGAGGTAGGAAAGCAAGCATGAGGGAACTAGACCTGTAATTCTCAGAAGATGGAGCTGTTCTCCAGCTGGGTCAAAGCACTTCTGTTCTCAGACCCAAAGCAGGTTAGGGAACTAAGTCTGAGCTCAAAAGACTCTTTAATTTAGACCACTCTAGTATAGTGAAGTCCCTTAGCATGGCCCCAGGTAAGGATGAGGCATAAACCTGTATGTTTTTAGAAAGAGAATATGGCTTAACATACTCCTCATACCCAGGGATGTTTTTTTCCCCCTCCTAGGAGACCATTCTTGAGATAGAAACTTCAAAGATGCAAGGAAAGCAGGCTTTTTGCAAACTCATCTTTTTTCCTTCCCCACACGTTGTGCCCTGGTGATAATTGTATTGATAATAAGAAAAGTTGCAGGCCAGTTGAGTGTCTACTCTATTAGGGCGTACATCAGAATGGTAGTAACACCACAGGTGAAATTTTTCAAGGGATGGATATGAAGAAAAGTTCAGAATTGGAACTGGGTGTTGAGGGAAGCAGGTCAGGAGTGGTGGTGGTGATGGAAAGGTAGTGTGTCAGTCAGCTGAACACAGCACGACGTCTTAAGCAGCCTATTGATCTCCTATTCAGAATTCATGCAGGGCGACTCCTTGTCATAAAACATTCAGCAGCCAAAATCAATAAGAGATGTGGAGCACTGAATCTTGCTGCTTCAAAGTCATACCTGAAAAACAACAACAAAAAAAATCACTGCTACTCAAATGTCACCAGGGCATCAGCTTGGTTTGGATCCAGCTCAGCAATTTCAATAATAAAAGTTTGCTTCCTGTTTTTCCAAGAGGGAGACCATCTAGAAAGTGACAGGAACTGGATTCAGCTTTCTGACAGGGAATCTATATTCTGCCCCTCTCTGTTTACAAAGGAGGTTCAGAGAGAAAGATAAACCTAGATAATATGAAACATTTGCTGAGGTAGAGCTTGTCTCATGCTGTGAATTTGCCAGCACTTAACAGTTCCATGGCAAGATGCAAAGGGACTAAGAAACACATCACAAAAAAACTTAGATGATACTGTCCTTAGAAACATAGACTCCATGATATGATACATACCTAATTCAGCTTTTTCTTTGTCACCAATGTTCAAATATAACATCTCAGAAAGGTCTAGATCTAGGTTTCATAATTAACCAGGGTTTAGGTCAGTGGATTTTGTCTGTGGATACTGTTCTTGGAGACACACATGCCCTGTTCACCTAGAGGGGGAATAACAAGTAGGCACAAGTGCATAGCCTCAGCCTTCTCCATGAGAGCACCTGGAGCAGATGTTTCATATGCATATCAACATGTTACACATCTGCCACCCTTTCCTCACCTCTTTTACACCATGGTGTCCCAGAAATCTAGAAGACACTAGTGGAAAACTTTCCCTTGGTCACTGAGTCCCAAACAGGAGCACTTACAGGGACCATTCTTGGGAAATGCTTATCTGACAAGTGGGACAGGCAGCTTTATACAATTTTCTCCTGCTTCCCAGTGTTTCCCTACTCTTACATTGAGAAAGGTTTTCCTAATACCCAGTTTAAACCTCCCGTGTTCTCCTCCAAGCTCAATACTTCCTGACATCTGTCACGTGCCTTCAGGGAAGAAGATTACCCACTAAAGCTACCTTTTATGTATTTGAATACCATTGTCATGTATCTCATTACTCTCTTCCACACTAAACAATGCTAATTCTTTCAAATTTTCCTTTGGAGTCATATTTCCCATATGTTTGTGCTTCAATAAAGGTTACTGGCATCTGACATAATCCTATAGCATAAAGTTTAATTCTTCTCATGTATGACACTGAGCCCAATGTTCACCATTACCTCATTCAGTGAGGAGAGCATTGCTTTCAAAAGCCAACATGAAACCTGAATGTTTGTTTCATTTCTAATGTAACTGAACTGATGCTGTTATAGATGAATACCTTAGAAGTGCACTAATCAGACAGCCAAAGTGACAACTAGGGATTCAAATGGGAATATGCAGCACTAACTGATGAGCTCAGAAAGCATCTGTTGTCACAACAGCATCCCTCTGTGGCAGAAAAAGAAGCACAGAAAAATCTGGCAGCAAAAGCAGTAAATGTAGGCATCAGTGAAAATGTTGCATTTGATTTCAATAGGACACAAATGGCTTTACTGTAGGAGAGCTGTCTCGGGATGGTATCATGAGGAAGCTTGCTATACAGTTATGTCTGCAGTGCACAATGTCTGAGATGGCTATAAAAAGAGAGTACAAATTGAAAAGCCATGGAGGAACAAAGTCAGCTTGTTTATGTAAAGCTCCAGATGATTATAAACAACCTATTTCTGATATAAAAATGAACCTGGTCAGAGCTCTGGTGGCTCATCTGTTACTTACACATTGAGTTTAGTATCTGTGCTTATTAGAATAGTGTGTTAGTATTATACTGTCTGGACTAGCAATGAGCCAAACTTTCACGATGCTTTACCATTTAGCCTGGGACCCTGTGTAAATATTTTGACAAACCACAGCTTCATTAAATATTTTTTTGCAATTCATTAAGCTGTTGATTTTCATTCCTATTCACAGGAAACATAGATGAGGCTTGTATTCTACGTTCTTCTCTGCTTTTATTTTCCAAGAATGCTGACTCCATTTCTGACTATTTTTGAAGGGTGTGCTTGTAGGTGACATTCTAATTTATGCTTCTGAAGGAGTCAGGGGGGATTTAAGTGACATGATGGAAAGTTTGTTAAGTGTAATCAACGGCGAGGATAAATGCTGTTAGAGATTTCTGCATATTAATCTGGCTTTGCTTTGAGCTACTGCAGCACCTGTGACTAAAACAAAGGTCATGGATTTGGAATCATAAGGTTTGTTTCTGACTTAGTATAATATTATAGATATCAGTGAAGATATTGAGCTTAGCTGGACTGATCTCCTGGATGCACAGCAAGTATCATGGGCATTTCAGTTCTCTGCTCTGTAACGTTGTGTATAACCTGTCTGGCTCACTACTGTGTACAGAATAAGGTGACTTTCCTGTAGATGCTGAGCCACCTCTGGCAGCCCTAGTGGATGTCTGATATGGCACTACAGACCTGCACTTGAATAACTGAAATTTGCCTCTGTGGGATTCAGCTCCAAATTAAGACCTTTAAATATAAATATTCAAAGGTAAGGCTTTGAGTGTGAGACAAGGACTGAGTTCAGTTGCTTAAACCTGAAACCTAGAAGCATTTCAGATGTGGTACCATACCTGAGATTCTGTATAGGGTAGGCAGTGGTGGCACAAAATCAGTGGGAAGGCTGTGCCTGCCTTGACACTGTGAATTGTGGTTAGAAAGGAGTCACAACAATAATTAAGCACATATGCATTGAAAGTTTGTCAAGAGAGAAATGGTGACAATAGAGGACTCTTAAGCCTAGGACACCAGTGCTTGATTCCGGTGACTGGAGACATCTTAATTTACAGGATCATGATTTTGTTAACACTGACTTCTACATTTGTCCTTCATCTTTGCTCTCACATAGATGATTTCCATGTTTTGTCTTTTGATAGATTTAGTTATTCTGTTTCAGACTATTTACCTTGTCCACCATTTCTCTAAGCCATTCATTAAAACTCTATTTTATAAACCTTAAATTATCAGGTATAGGAATAAAAAAATTAATCATACCTTCACACACACACACACACACATATTGCAAACAATAAATTGCCTTTCTTTGAAACTGTCCCTGATCAGATATCAGGAGTCATGATTCACCTTTAACGCCTGGAAGAAAAAAATTGTTTTCATATTTGTTAGGACAAGTACTCAGGACACTAGACTACCAAATTTTACATTGGATTCTTCTGTGCTGGACATCATTACAGATGGGCAGAGAGGGCAGAGAGGCTTTGCAGAGGGACCTCGACAGGCTGGACAGATGGGCAGAGTCCAATGGCATGAGACTGAACAAATCCAAGTGCTGGGTTCTGCACATTGGCCACAACAACCCCAGGCAGTGCTACAGGCTGGGGTCAGAGTGGCTGGAGAGTGGCCAGGCAGAGAGGGACCTGGGGGTACTGGTTGATGGTAGGCTGAACATGAGCCTGCAGTGTGCCCAGGCAGCCAAGAAGGCCAATGGCATCCTGGCTTGCATCAGGAACAGTGTGGCCAGCAGGAGCAGGGAGGTCATTGTGCCCCTGTACACTGCACTGGTTAGGCCGCACCTTGAGTACTGTGTCCAGTTCTGGGCCCCTCAGTTTAGGAAGGATGTTGACTTGCTGGAACGTGTCCAGAGAAGGGCAACAAAGCTGGTGAGGGGTTTGGAACACAAGCCCTATGAGGAAAGGCTGAGGGAGCTGGGGTTGCTTAGCCTGGAGAAGAGGAGACTGAGGGGTGACCTTATTGCTCTCTACAACTACCTGAAGGGAGGTTGTAGCCAGGCAGAGGTTGGCCTCTTCTCCCAGGCAGCCAGCACCAGAACAAGAGGACACAGTCTCAGGCTGCGCCAGGGCAGGTTTAGGCTGGATGTTAGGAAGAAGTTCTACACGGAGAGAGTGATTGGCCATTGGAATCGGCTGCCCATGGAGGTGGTGGAGTCACCTTCACTGGAGGTGTTCAGGAGAAGACTTGATGGGGTGCTTGGCTGTATGGTCTAGTTGTTGGGTGGGTTGGATTGTTTGATGGGTTGGACGCGATGATCTTGAAGGTCTCTTCCAACCTGGTGTATTGTATTATTGTATTATTGTATTATTATTATTGTATTTTATTAAGATGGAATATCTTTTTGACAGAGATTCTCCTCTTCATCATACATAAATGTATCTACAAAACAGTGAAACAAGTATTGTATATTTAGTTAATAGATGAGCCAGATTCAGCTTGGAACGAACAGGTAGAGAAGCCAAGTCTTTCAGAGTGGTGTGAAAGATGCATGTAATCATCAAATTGCCCATATCTAAGAAAAATGTTGATCCTGTGGACTTCCTTCTATTCTCTATTCAATGTTTTCTGTGATTACAATTCCACCTGCAAGTTCAGGCAAAGACAGAGTAGTACTTTTTTGTTGCTCACCAACCTGTTATTTGTTCCTGCCCTAAAATTAACATCTCCCTGCACTCCTGGTCATTCCTGTGAAAACTATTTCCACTCTGAATAATCCACAGACCACCAATGAGCACAGCTGGGTGCTGCTCCATGCCCTGGGCTCTGGCTGATGTGTCTTGACACACACATCCTTATTATGGCCTTTCCCTCTCTTCAGGGATTTTTTTACTTTGGGCATTTGCATACATGAAGAGATGCAATTCTACCTTGCTTATGGTGAAAATGTTTTGTCATCATGTGGAAAATAGTGAAAGTTCTTGCTTTCAGATAAAAGATTCTGTTCTGTTACCATAGAAGTTACCACAATCACTGACTCCCTGCACTTGGTTTACCAGGCATCAGACAACACATGCCTTTTGTTCTTTCACCAGTCCCCAAAGGATGAAGAATGACCAAGAAAAAACTCTGTTACTCTCAAACTTTTCTGATCCCTCTTATAGTCTTGCAGACATCATTAATGTTATTTTTGGGAAGTATTAACTCTTTTACAGAATAGAGGGCTCATTAAATCAAAATAACAGCAACATTCTCAGCTGCTTCATTGTTATAGTTTATATCATTGCAAGCAGCTGCTAGAAGCTGGGGAGGAAAAAAAAAAAGGAAGGAAGAAATAAAGCAAATAAAGCATAGATATCTCAACACATCCTGAGCAGGAGATAAAGTGCAGCACATCTCTTTTGTGACTTTTAAGTAGTTGGTAGTCTACCACTAAGTTCATAATCATCCTGGAAAGGCAGTGGCGCCACTGAGAAGGACAGAGGGAGCTAAGATTTATAGAGGAAATGATAAACTGGAAATGGCAGTTTCAGAAAAAAGGGAGATGCTGCATTGAGGTTGTGCTAATAAAAGTATCATGTATTACAAGCAGAAAGAGGGAATTTATTCCACTGCCATTGTAAATTTACCTAGAGTCAGTCTGGGGGTAAAATGTGTTTGGTTTTACTTTTGGTTTTTATTTCTTTTTAAACAGAGGGCTCAAATTGTTAACAAGTGAGAGGGAAGCCAAGCAAAACAGTAAAAAGGGTTAGAAAAGGAGTCATGTGGAAAGAAGAGTGTCTGGTGCCCAGAAGAAACAGAGATGAAGGGAGACCAAATATAAAGCACAGCAGGGAGCTCTTCTGTGTTTGCTGGGAAGACCGCAATAAATTCAGAAAGTGGGAGTAGTATGGAAATCTATTCTGGTAAAGAAGCAGCATGAGCAGGAAACTGGAGATTGTTAACTATCCAAATTTGTGATTTTAGGACACGCAGCAGGGAGTGAATGCAATACCCAGGAAATCCATTTAGCTTTTGATGTCCTTAAGTAGTAAAAATTTGTGTTTCTAATCATTATTCCTGGTATTTGGTATACCAACAGCCACTTCTTTATAGGTCGCCTCAGAACATCAGAACAAATCAAATCACAAAGTAAACACGGGGAAAAAAATGCCCAGGAGTTTCAGAGAAAGACTCCTGTGTTCCCTCCTGCTATATCTTAGAGAGGTTGCTCCAGCAGAATCAGAAAAAAACCTCTAAAAAAATCTCAAGCTAGACACCCAAAGTTGTGTCAAGTGGCTTTTGAAATTCTTGGTTAAGGCAATTTGCTTCACAGAAGAGTCTACAAATACAATTTTCTGTTCCTGGGCAGGGTTATAAATGGGGATAGAGAAGCCAGGGAGTTGCACAAACATAAGATCACCGTAGATGCATATAGTGGTATACAGACATATGGGGAGCATTGCAGATATGCAGCCTTTAGAAGAAATCAGGAGGGTAGTCCCCCATTTTCATAATTTCTTTCCAGATCTTATTGTCACACCTTGATGTTTCTCTTAATTTTTTCCCACATTGTTCACTTTCTTCTGATTTTATCCTTTGGCAGCTCAGTGACAGCAGTTGACTGAAGTATGCCCTGGGGGAATACAAGTTTCAAGAGGATATTCAGAAGAAATTCACATTCAGTGAATAAGGCAGCATAGAGAAGTTGACATGAATATGACTGACAGTTATTATTTCCCAGGAACTCTCTTTGAAATTGAACACAAGTGTTACTGCTGGACCTGCATGAAATTTGAAATGTCCAGTCTAGGAGAAAATTCTCGATTCTCAGCACCACTATCATCACCCAAAATTGGTTTTCCTTTGTGTTTCCTTGACCCTTCAGAAGAAGGTTGGTAGATGGATGCCTTTAAAGAAAGGAGGAAAGAGAAGCCTGTTATTAGAGAAACACCAGCTGTATTTTTCCAGACTTGATCTACCCATCCTTTAGTAGCTGTGCAGTGACCATCTGAGCTTTTCCTCCTACAGAGCTAATTCAGGGACGCTGCTACCTTGCTTGCCCTCCACACAGGAACTTGAGCAAGAGCATTGGTGTGGGGTTTCCTTTTGGCTGAGATTGACACCTGCAGTAGCAAGGTGCCAAGTAAGCGCATTGCCTGTGGTCCTAGGGGGTTAGCCAGCAGTCAGGATGTTGTGACACCTGTCAAATGGATTTTCACTTTCTGGATGACTAAAAAGCAAAACCTCTCTTATCCATTTTCAGTTATATTGGGGATTTCTCAGGTTTCAAGGTCATGAAAAGAGTGATGTTTATCCCCTCCAAGGTTTTAGGATAGTTTTGACTGCTTTTGCACTTTGCATGGATCTGATGTCCTCTCCTTCCTTATCTATCGAGAGATTAATTGAGGTTACTCACCCATCAGTAGCAGCCTGTTGGAAAAATAACAAACATGATTTGCTGAAATGGGGACTGGGTGTGACCCCTTGGATTGTCAAACTCAGCCTGGATAATAGCAGGCTTCATATTATTAAACACAGAAGTAGATTACAGTGATAGAAAAATAATTGTGGAAACAGTAGTAGCAAAGTATGAAGATTCCCAAATTTCCAGTGGACAACTTCTATAGGACATTGAGAAGCTCAAGTTAGTACAAAGACTCGTGCATATAGATGCAAGCCTATAGACTCTATCTTGTCTTGCAGAAGATGTTAAATGACTGCTCACTGGGATTGGTGACCTCAGGGAAGAACAAGGGGAATCAGCTCCTTTTGTAATGAGACTAGAGAAGGGAGTTAAAAGTTATCCTCTTTGTAGTACTCAACAATAGTTTTGAAGGCTTCCTTTTATGTAAATGCTACTGCATATTCTCCTGTGCCTGCACCTTATTTTCTCCTGTTAGTGACTTAGAAACACAGCTGTATTGTTTATCTCGTAGTAAGAAGACTTGTTCTCCTAATTCTGTAGCTACTCAGAACAAGAGAGACAGTCCTCACCCCACAAACATCTTTGTTTTCTATTGCTTACATAATATTGCTTTTCCAGCAAGTGCAATCGTATGTGGTTAGTTAATAACATAGTTTGAAAATTTCTAGGTGACTTTCTTGCACACCCCACTCCCATGATTTTATTTTGACCTTAGGAATTCAATAACCATCAAGAACTGCATTGCAATACAACCCTCTTGTTTCACCTACACTCAGCCAGCAGCCAGGTTACTAATGATGGCACTGTAAAGTGGATTCAATCTTGTTCTTGCGATCAGTTCTTGTAACTGCTCTGATTTAATGCCTTTGGAGTGGATGAAGAAGGGAGTCTTGTTGGATGCATTCCATCAGCAATACCAGTCAAATAGTGATTGGAAGGAGTTGGGAGGTACAAGCATGGAGCAGATTCTCATCAGCTGCAGTATGCACTGCCATTTACAAGAAACAAGGTGTGTTAGCGCATAAGCAAAATTGTGTAGCATAACCTTCAAAGAGATAATTGAGTAAGATCTTTTGCTCTCATCACAGTTCAATGTTTAAAGTTGTAATGGAGCAATTACCCCAAAATCTGACCTTCTCAAAAGACGAAGGGGCTGTGACTGTGCAACCTCCTTGGGTCCTGCAACAGATAGTTGAAATTTTCATGCACTGGGCCTGGCCCCACTGTGTATCTTCCTCTATTCCTGTTCTTCACTGGTGCTAAGCATGTCTGTCAGATATACCTCAGGCAGTGCAGGGTTGTCAGCCAGAGGAATAGAGGTTGTGAGGAGGACAGAAAACTTCCATCTCCCTTGGGAAGTGGTAGAGATAGGTAGAAAACAAAGCTTTGTAGGACTATCACCTTCTACCAAGGATAAGCTCCCAGTACTCTAACAACCCTGAGAACCTAAAGGAAGATGAATCCCAGGGCACCAACTAGTGCATAGCTGTTGTTGGGTGTCTCAGTCTCTCTCCTTTGAGCTGGCTAATACCTGAGAAGTTTCTCTCTCCCCATTTGTTTGTTGGATAGCTTATACTTGATTATACAGATAGAATAAAATAGAATGGAATAGAATAGAACAGAATTAGAATAGAACAGAATTAGAATAGAGTAGAATAGAATAGACCAGATTGGAACAGACCTTCAAGATCATTGTGTCTAAAGGTTCTAGTCCTCTGGCCCTTAAAAATCTTCCACTTCAGAAAATTGCCTACTCTGCCTCTATGTAAAACAAGCCCTGGTGTACAAATCAGATACAAATCCAATGGTACCCTGGTACGCACAAATGGTACCATGGGTCATGAGGGTACAGAGGATCGAGATCCTAGACTTAAGTGTAATACCTGAAAAAGAAACAATAAATACAAGAAGAAGAAACAGCATGACCAAGACTGAAGAAGTATAAATCATGCTGTGGAATGAAGTGCAGTGATTCACCTTCTACGCTGGATGCTGCTGCCCTGCAGACAACCTGACAGCACAGCAGAAAAGAAATGCAACACACCAGATATAAATACTCACCCTCAACTGACACAATGCTATTAATTTTGGGTTAATATATTTCTTCTTGAAATTCAGCAGAAACTCATGACAAACAAATCATCCCAGTATCAATACAAGGTAAATGTGTGTGATTAAAGGAAAGAGGAACATCAGCACAGTTGCAACCCATAAAAGTTAACTATTATTTGGTTTCCTCTGCATGAGCACATGGATCCTCTTTGACAGCCCATGTATGCTGGCTTTTCATTCATTCACCCTTAGTCCTTTTCTCTATTTTATCTGTCCCTGTAAATAATGCTGGTTCCATTTCACAATATTGTCATCAGCATGACCACTAACGAGGTACAGCAAAGACAAAGAAGCTATAAAAAGTGATAAAGACAAACTTACAAAGGGGTGAAGGTGAGTTATAACAACGTTGGGAGTAGAGAGCAAGGTGAGAGAAAGCCATTAAAAGTGGACATTTCCAGATCTGACTCTCAGGGTTGAAAACAAAAAGGGCAGATTTGGCTAGAAAATCAGGGAGCAATGTCTCTTGTATTCTGTAGCAAGTACTATTGCATGGAAGGGGTTCTCAGCATACTTAAAGAGCTGCTTGCAACTTGCAATAGTGACCACCTGCTGCCAAATGAAGTCCTTTTCTAAAGAGGACAGCCACCATTTACTGTATGTTTCCCTGATCTGGTGGCTGAAAAGAGATGGCAACTGAAAGTCACAGCAAGGGTAGTAGGTTAGTCCACTGCTTAGACTGAGGAAGTCAGGACCTTAGGGCAGTATGCCTGGCTCTGGAAAGAAGCATGATCAGGACCAAGCTGCATAGTGTTTGCAACCAAGTAGGGGGCTCTTAGGTTTTATTTGTTATTCTGCAAAAGCTAACAGAGGTATAAGTCCTTTGATTTCAGAAAAGATATGCAAGAAATAGAAGTGAAAAGTCAGAACAATGAGGTGGTTCTTTATAAACCTATTACTAACTTGCTGTAAGAATCCGTGTTACTTCTGTGGCATCCAGTAATTTGTGTATCTGCATGATAAACACGGAGAGTGCTGTTTTCCCACTTGGAGGACTGTGAAAGCTGATTAATACTTTGTAAAAATGCTAAAAGATTGTTTGAATAAAGCAGCTGACACCTTCCTGGTCTCTAGCAGTGGATTTTGCTGATGCCAGCTACAACAGGAAGAGATTTATTTCCTTTCTCCTTCCTGCTCCTCCTTCCTTGTACCTGGTCTCAGTAAATGCTTTCTTGCTTCTGGTGTTCTCCGATGAACAAGGCACTTGCCAGACCTGCAGGCCAACAAGCACTTATCCTCCATTTCCTGAATTACCCTCTAGACACTGCCTCTCACAAGGGCACAGCAGAAGAAAAACTAATTCATTTGGTCTTTCTGGTCCCTGCAAGAAGGTGCTATGTTTAACTCATACCATGCACAATGTTCTTTCACACTTTATATTCCTATCAATAGCTGTATCCTTACTAATTTCTGATAACTAGTATTATCAAAATAAATAATAATAATAATCTGTACACAAATTGTGATCTGGCAGCAGCATGAACATACTGTGATTATATCAAGGGAAACTCACCTCACAGCAGTAGCAACTCTGGGTTTTGGATAAGGACCAGCACTACATTTATCCCAGAGCTGCAGAAGTATGCTGCTAACCTGCAATCCCTGCCCCAAGGATTTTACTGCCCTGTTTCGTGATAATAGAAACAGTCAAGGAAATGCAACACAACACTGATAGAAAGCTGAGGTCCTGACATATTGAGCACACAAGCAGTTTTGTCCAATATTTCATGGACACCAGTGGTAAATTGAAAGGAGAGAGGCAGAAAGAGGCAGTCCAACAACACTGTAGAGATTTACAGGTAATGTGTTGCAACAGGTGAGGCTGTGATGGAGGCAGAGAGAAAACTGCACAAATGGATTTTGCTTCTCCAGAGCTGCAGCCTCTTCAGTAAATAAAAACACAGAAGAAGATGAAGTCATCTTTGAAATTTCACTTGAGTATTGCTTTTTCTGTTGTGAGTTGAGAACCTCTGACTCATTGGAGGCTTATTATGGGGGAGAACTTTATTTTTGTGATTTTGCTGCTCCAGCACCATTGCAGAGAACAGACCTTCTTCTCCAGTGTATTACTTCATCTGGAGAAATGCCTCAGATGAAAAGATTTTGTGAGATATCTCCTGAAGTTTAATCCAGGCAGATGTTTTCTGTGCAGCAGAAAGATCCCTGCAGTGCTTTGTCAGTGCTCAGCTAATGAGGGAGAGAGTATGTTTTACCTTTGTTAGCACGGAAAGTTAACCACAATCCAACCAGTGATTTATAGATAATGAGTCCTGTCACACTTAAAATTCGTGCCTCTCATGAAAGTCATCAGCATACCTACCACTGATCAGAAATCCAGGTATCTATTTCCGTGTTTTATTCACAGCCTAGTGATCTGCCAGGGCAGGGGCTGGATTTCAAGCTGAATGCTATCAACATTTACATCTGCGAATGCACCTGAATGCCAATAAGCATTTGGGAAATCGGTTGTCAGATGATTGCAGCAGAGGGTACCTCTGTAGAGTGAGGTGGAAAGGAACTCAGGTGGCTTAGAGGTCACCTGGAAAGGGTCAGAAGAAAGGCAGCAGAGAATAGAATGTCTCTCTCATGGAAATTGTGGTGGTGGGAATGGTGGTGGGCAACAGAGGTCTGCAATGGCTCCCACTTGCCCGCAGCAGGATGGGCTAAGTATTGCATGTGTGCAGTTGCTTTAGAGATCTCTTCTTCACAAGATGGAGTGAAGGATCTAAAAGTGCTTGACACTGTCTACAGAAGGCCAGATGAATGTTAAGATTTGATGGACACCCAAGAAAAGATATTAACCCTTCTGGCATGGGCTTTCTTGGGCTCAGCTGTAGTAATGGCCATGGGAAAGGGAGAAGAACCCCTCTCTGCCCAGGCTGTGGTGAGCAAACATGACAAGGTGGTGTTGGCTCTGGTGACAAGGCAAAGCAGGAAGGTGATGGTGATGTGATATTCACGTGTGGACATGAAATTATTTTCTACAAATGTAAGAAAAATTCGGATTTTTTTCTTAGAAAAACCCCACAAACATTAAAATGTCTCAGAAAGAATGGCAGTGACCTGACATTCATGACATTTTCCATGAAAAAAATAATCCAATCTCTCTCTGATTCATCATACCCGCAATGTTTCACACAGTATACAATTTCCCTAACAGAAAATACCATCTCTCCTTCAGCAAAGAAAATGCTTTCACATAGAATAATATTCAATTAAAGGCCTGCAAATTGTCTGATGTAAAACTGATGTAGCTGCTGCATTCTAATGAAGGAGAAATAATGTGGGATTTTTTTGTTACCCTCCAAAGTGCTTTAAACCATTCTTTAAATGATGCGTGCCCAACCCTACTTTGTTTGAAGGTGACAAAAGGAAAAACTCAAAGAAATAGGCACTGATTCAGTGTGGGGATCATTAACCATTTGCAGAGTGCAAGATTACAACACTGTAGCTCTACTAAGGCTTCAATATTTTTTTTTCTTTCCATGTTTTATTAGTAAACATTTTAAATCTTTTAAATGGATATTTTCAATAGGAAAATATATCTTTGGAAAATATATCTTTGGAAAAATATATCTTTGGAAAAGATATATTTTCCTATTTTCAATAGGAAAATATAGACTTTGCTTCTTTTAGGGGAAAGAAAACACTGTCAGAAAACCAGGATGGAATGCTTTTTCAGATTGCCTCAAGGTCAGTTTGTGCTTGCCTGAGCTGCCACGATGCCCAATGAGAATTTTTTGTCGAGCACCTCAAGTTTCTGCTTCTTGCCACTGGAGGAGCTTAGCTGATGGCTATGGGGGCAAAGGGCCACGCAGGCAGCGACTGGCGGCACAACCAGACATAACTTAAAGTCAAGCTGAGACAGAATGTTGCAAATGACTTTTCTTTCTGAGACGCTTGCTGCAGAAATATTTTTTTCATTATTTCAAGTTTTTATTTTAAGACAAATCATGGATGGAGTTTTCCCTTTTTTCTTCAACTTTCATGAGGCAAAAGAGATGATGGAGGTGACGGAAAAGAGAGGATACAGCTGGGGCTGAGAAAAAGTGCAGATGTACAAAATATAATCACCTAAACTGTAGTTTAGCTAGTTGTCTGGACTATGTCTAATTCATGGCAGGTATTTTGAGCCTGGCAGAGGCTAATAATGATCATGCTTTGATTGTATAACTATGATCGTTGAAAAATGATGAGGGGGTGAGGAAATTGTCTAGGATCTGTGGGAACGAACAGTTCAGACTGCCCTGAAGAAAGGCACAAATTATTTATTGAAGTGCTTAGTACTTTGCAGTATTATCCACTCTAGAGAGCATTGCATTGAGCAGCATGTGATCATTTAAGCTTGTAAGTTGGAAGAAGATGTGTTTGAATTCAAAACACCAAGGGAAACCAGACAAGTTAGAAGTCTGCAATGTGAAATACTTCAGCCTAATTGACTGACGGTTCACTTTTGGGCTGCTTTCACTATTTATTTGTTATTGTTGCTTTTGTCTCTTTATTGAGGAATTTAGTTAAAAGCAATCAATCACGATTTATTTTGTAGGCAGGAGAAATATCTTTTCAAACAAACAGGAAAGGGGCATTTTTGACTGAGCTTCCCAGGAAGCATTACCTAATTTGCTCAAATGACGGAAGGCAGAGGAATTCCTGAAACATTTTGGGCATTTTCTTAGCCTGCAAAAGGATAATTATATGGAAACCGGTCTCTCCTTTTGGCCTTGTCTGCAATACTTATCCCCACTGTGTGTGCTGGGGGTTGAACAGAAAGGGAAAGGGTGGCTGGTCTAGGGCTGGAAAACATGCTAAATTTCTCTGGAGTTTCTAAAGTTTTCTTTTACCATCTATTTTGGTAATCCTAGCTGGATCTGGGTCTGGAAGAGCACACTGATGAGTGACCAGCCTCTGTCTACTGTAGGCTGTGTAGCATGCTGAAACTTTCACAGTCATGAAATAGTATAGATGATGGTTCGCTTTTGAGGAAGGTTTAAGAACCACACATCAGATAAAGTTGAAAAAGCAAGACTATGAAACTATGATTTTTTTTGGTTTTGTTGTTTGGTGGTTTTTTCTGGTAGATACTTGTAATACATTGTAGGAGATACGTTATTTCATGGGGAAAAAAAGGAGAGAGAGTGTGGTGTGTTTGAATTCATCCTCATACTCAATGACAAAATTTGATTAAAGAGCCCAAATGAGACAGACAAACATGACAGGAATTGAAGAAAATCTGGAGCACAAAATCATTTGCAGCACACTGGGATCCCAGGAGGGCAGAAGGCCAGAGGGAATATTAGAGCAGCGTGATGTCAATTAGAAATTGGTTCTATTGTGGGATAAGCATCCTTCCAAACCCAGCACTAATGGGCACCTCTAAAATGCTTCAGTATTTTAGAAAAGAGGGTGACAAAATTAAAATATGATGGTTTAGTTTCAGTCTGGATCCTGGGTAGAGGGAAGTAATAATAGGAATGATGAGTGAAGTAATAACAGTAATCACAATAAATCTGACCCTGTATCATTCTCGGCATTTTTGTTTATGCTTCTTAGAAAGTTTTGAGACAAAATCTAAAAAAAAATATTTTTTTTTTTCCCCAGGCTTTGATTAATAGGACTATTATATCCCAGCAATGGCACCAAACTGCTTCACAAATCTGAAGCCTTGAAAATAGCTTGAGTTTGCTGCAGAACATGCTGTACTCTAGGCCTCTGCTGTCCCCTGCACTACAAATTTGCATTGTACTCAACAGATAAACACCATTATTAGTCTGAGCATTTAGGCAATGAGATGCAGTCAGTTTCGCTTCTTGCCAAGTTTCAGTCAACATCTCAGTTCCAGTAAACAGCTTCTTAATGTGATGCAAAATCCCCCTTTTTCTTATGGCATATCTCTCTGGATTGTGGCTGTCTTGGCAACCCTGAATGAGCGCACAAAAAAGCAACACCAAGTGAGCAACACAGGCAATAGCCACATTACATTTGAGCCTTTTGCTAGCAGGCTGTGTTAGCCTTGGATAAAAAGGCTTCTTTCAGCTCAGCAGCATTAGCAAGTTCAGTAGGTCTTTTGGAGCTGCAAACTCTGCTCCTTGCCACCGCTGGTGGGTCAAGCCCACGCCATGAAGATTGCCTGTTGGACACTGCTTGTGGGTTGAGTTGTGGGCTCTGCTCTTGCACTCTGAGCCACTATCATCCAAAGCACCTTGATTAAACTGTGCTCCTTCTCTTGTGACACTGCTGGCTTCTTACTCCTCCAACTGTCCACACTGTCTCAGTGCCTCACTCCAGTAAGGGACCCAAGTGTGAACTAAGACTGGGATGATCTCATGTCCTGATCCTTGTCTTCAGTACAGGCAAAACCAGATTGCCTCAAAGATCCTAAAAGATCCCCCAGTCTAGAGAGAATCAAAATAGACCCTTTCCCCTGGAAGGTGTGGTATGTTTCTGTGCTCCCACCAAAGACAGCAGCAGGAGAGCCCGCATCTCTGTGACTCCTTTGGCAGCTGGATGGAGATGAAAATTTCCCTCTGCTGTCATGTCAGACAAGAGTGTGGACTCTGGGGTCACGCTACCACCAGATATACTTCATTAACATCAGCTTCACCTCCCACCTCTTCTCACTTAGAATATGTCACTTGGACCATGCAGCAAATAGCCCTTTTGCTCTCCTATCACTCAAATACTATATTCCCATCAGAAAAAATTCAGATACTGAACATCTTAGAAACTTTCAAGAAAATTCCTCCTGAATTTCACTCTCACTAGGTCTGTTTTGAAAAAGTTATGATCACTAATTGCAATTTATTTCCTCAAAATAATTAGAGATTAAATAATTAGAGATGAAATGCTAATGGAATATATTAGGAAGCCAGAACGTGGGTGGAGAATCAATTTAATGTTAAAGAAAACCATGATAGATAGTGACCTAGTAAATACCCACAGTGGAAAGGCCCAAGTGTGCATACTAACTATAGATCACAAGGTTAACACATTGCATCAAATAACACCATCTTTTTCAATCTTCACAAACATGGTTTGCAGATCTTTGGGTAATTTATCATACTTCTTGATTTAATGTCGTGCTTTCCCCCTGAATGCTTTGTGGGATACAACAAATTGCTTATTAATACACTTTCATAGGAAGAAGATGAGAGCAAACCAGGCCTGAGATATCATTCTGTTCTGCTGGTTTTATGCTGCTGTGATTTCAGAGCACACTAAAGATCAAAAATTGCAATGGTAGCAAACCAGGCTCTCCAAATGATCAGGGTTAATTTGTTTATGAATCTATATTGATGGAACCTTGCAGGTAATTATCTGGCACAGATTTATGCATTTATCTAACCTTACCCATTGAGGAAAGTGTATCTCTGCATATCTTTGCATGATTCAGGCCATTTACTCAGGATCAGGGAGTGACATGTCTGAACTCTGTCTTCACCACAACAAATGTACAGGAAAAATGCAGAGATATGTAGCCTCTTGTGCTACATATCACACAATTTCTTGACTTGAAATTATCTGGGAAGGAGAGAAGAACTGCTTTGACATTAATTTTGTTGACAAAATTCTTTCCCCCAAACCCAGGCCTTCAAAGGTCCAAGCTTCTTTGACACAGGATGGGCATTGTAAAAGGTGAAAAAGTGGAACATCCTGCAAAAATGCTTACTCAAAATCAGTTCCCTGACTATACTGATCATGTCTGATCAAACATTCCATCTCTGTGATCCCCACGCTGGAAACATACAGAGAGCTGAGCAAGAGCTTTCTCTAGACTTCTTACTGTTAATAGTTGCCAGTTTAGGAATAGAATAGAATAGAATAGAATAGAATAGAATAGAATAGAATAGAATAGAATAGAATAGACCAGGTTGGAAGAGACCTTCAATATCATCGTGTCCAACCTATCAACTAATCCAACCCACCTAAACAACTACAGCACACAACCAAGCACCCCATCAAGTCTCTTCCTGAACACCTCCAATGATGGTGACTCCACCACCTCCCCAGGCAGCCCATTCCAATGGGCAATCACTCTCTCTGTATAGAACTTCTTCCTAACATCCAGCCTAAACCTGCCCTGGCACAGCCTGAGACTGTGTCCTCTTGGTTCTGGTGCTGGTTGCCTGGGAGAAGAGACCAACCTCCACCTGTCTACAACCTCCCTTCAGGTAGTTGTAGAGAGCAAGAAGGTCACCCCTGAGTCTCCTCTTCTCCAGGCTAAGAAACCCCAGCTCCCTCAGCCTCTCCTCATAGGGCTTGTGTTCCAAACCCCTCACCAACTTCGTTGCCCTTCTCTGGACACGTTCCAGCAAGTCAACATCCTTCCTAAACTGAGGGGCCCAGAACTGGACACAGGACTCAAGGTGTGGCCTAACCAGTGCAGTGCACAGGGGGAGAATCACCTCCCTGCTCCTGCTGAATTTGCAACATGTATACATTTCTTAGGAAATTGACCTTTAACATATAGAATAGAGAACATATACATTAAGCATTGCAAAAGATGCAAAAGAAAACATAGTATCATAGTACCAGTCAGGGTTGGAAGGGACCAGAAGGATCATCTAGTTCCAACCCCCTACATCCTACACTAGATCAGGCCAGCCAGAGCCTCATCCAGCCTGGTCTTAAACACCTCCAGGGACGGGGCCTCAACCACCTCCCTGGATGACCCATTCCACTCCCATAGTGAAGAACTTCCTCCTCATGTCCAGCCTGAATCTCCCCACCTCCAGCTTCATTCCATTCCCCCTAGTCCTGTCACTACCTGATGTCCTGGGAAGTCCCTCCCCAGCCTTCTTGTAGGCCCCCTTCAGATACTGGAAGGCCAAAAATGATGATTCTCATATTATTTATTCACTTTTTTTTTGCTGAAGGAAACATCAGGCTTCTGCCAAAAAAAGCATGAAACATTTTGTCTTCATTTTGTGAGAAGGGATAGTAAATGCCCCTCAGAAAATGAATTCACAGCCTTGCCATTGGTTCCCTGTATGCACATAAAGAGAACTTCCAGTTCTATTAAATTTCGTCAGAACTTTGCTGTACGTGACGGCTGAATTACGACTTTCCTTACAGTGACTGCAAAGCAGAAATCTGAAGGGTTATTTTCTCATTTGTTTGATAGAGATGGACTGGGACCAAAGTACTCTGGCACAAAGACATGAAAAATACCTGGGTATGTTGTTAAGGAATCAGCTAGTGCTGAATGGGAGAAAAAATAACAATGAAAGTAAAAGTAAGAAAAAAAGTATGGTATTCATGCTTGGTCCTTTAATCAATGATGTCGGTAGGAGGTGGCTTTCTGGCTTAGATTCCCTAACACCTTTCATGACAACACATTGGTCTTAGGTGTGTATGGTTTTAGCCCATTTTTCCTTGCAAACTACCTGTTTCAGTCTGAATTTAACTTTCAGAATGGACCAAACACTTTCTAATAAGGCTATCCTAGCTACAGGAGGCATCTGCCACAGGCATTACACAGGATGGTTGCTCCATCTCTTTTTGACATAGCCCACTAGGGTTATAGCCATAGCACTGTGCTTTGTGCCCTGAGAAGCCTGGCATGGTGCTGGATGATCCCTTGGCAATGGCATTCAGCAGCAGACTGCAAAGGGAGTGCAGTCCTGCAGCTGGTTTTGCACAGAGCTGGTAGCTATTGCTGTTGTTCAATAAGAGCCTGAGATACCTGGGACAATGCTGATAGTGAGGGAGGCCTCCCAGAAGGGCACCCATCCATGCCCATCTGGAGGGTCCCATTTTTCTGATGTATCCTTCCAAGATACTGTAATCTTTTGTCTTTGGCCTTGAATTTTGCTGTTTCTTTGGAATAATCCTTCCTTCCCTTTGGGACATTCTCTGCATATTTCCATTCTGGGAAGATCCAGACCCTTCCCAGCTGTCTGGGACTGAAAGAAAGATCAAAATGCAAAACAGAGGTGACAGAGTTGTGTCTCTGACAAAGGTGTTTCAAATCATGAGAAGCCTGAGAGAACAGAAATTTCACCAAGACACAAGAGCCTTCAGTGAGGCAGTCAGGCAACAGGGCTCAAACAAAGCTACAGGAAAACATAGCTGTGGAATGACAACTGAATCCACTAAAGGTGTCACCAATTGGTCAAAACCCCTCCAAACATTTGGACACATTCATTCATACGAGGCTGGTAACACAAGCATACAACCTTGGAGTGAGGAAATTTCTACCAAGCAGACTGCAAAAGCTGGAGCTGTGTGGCAGGGAAGGGATTGTTTGTGCTACCCAGTACTTTCACATCATACACTTGTGAGCTGGTTTCTCCCCAAAAAGGCGTGCATGTGGGATGAGTAGCTCTTCTCTGCTCATATGCACAATTCACAGGGTACCTAAGCACAGGTTAGCCAGCATACACAGCAGATGACTGACTTACATTACTTCTTCATCTAGGCTTGCCCTCATATTACACAGGACCAGGACTGTTTAATCCTAAAATTAGTGATACCTCATGCTGTGGGAAGTTTAAGAAAGCAAACAAAAACCCCAACCCAACTGAGATTAAAACCTCTTTTATTGGCGTTTTCCTTCTTTTATTCAGAACTGCAGAAGACATCAGACAGTATAACTACTCTGAATTCTTGGCAGGAATCATGCAGAGACAAGCTGCACAACTTAACTCAAATCTGCTTTCCCACACCTGGCTTCTCCTTTCAGTTTTCTTGGAATGAGCAAGTACTAAATTTGACTGGCAAAGAAACTTTAAATCAGAGACAGGAGCAAAAGATGTGGGCAGATATCTGTCAGCTGGAAAAAAAAACCCAACAAACCAATAATACAAACTCCACAAACCCAAACAGGTAAGAAAAAAGGGATAAGAAGCTGCCCTTGGTATTCAAGATGCAATCATAAATTTACAATAAAATACCTTGGGCTAAGTTGAGAAAAGCCCGAAGTTGTAGACTGTGTGCTGAGTATTTATACTTCTGGAAAACACAAATCTTTTCTTCCTACAGAGCATCCCTTTGCTGCAGTTTTCCCCCATGCCCTGCAGAGTGCAGAGTGGTGTTTTGAAATCGAGGATCTTAGTCTGGAGGGAGGATAAAGTCTGCTTGAAATTCTCTTTGGTAACAGCAAGGAGGGCAGGCTGCTCTGAGTTATGAAGGTGGCCTTTTAAAAATGGAAATAAACAGACAGAGAGAGCAGATGACTTTAATGAAGAACTACCTGTGTCTTTTTTCGGTCTCAGGTTCCATTAGCAAATGGAGACTGAAAAAACAGTGCAGCTCTTTCAGGAGCAACTGGTCAGACCTCTGCATCTGCGCTTTCTTCAAACACGTGCCTGTCACTGCAGAGAAAGCCTGAAATGTCAAGGGACATCTGCAGCTCTCAGCCTAGTGACAGCCTCGTTTAAGAACATGAAACCTTCAGAGATTCAACTTGAGCTGAAGGGAAGCTCTCTGGGTGATTAAATCTAGATGCCTTCCAACGCGCATCTTTGGTTTTACTTTTGGCTGTGAGTTCTAGAGGTCACCAAGCACCCTGAAAGCTTCAGTCTGGAGGCATTAGATGTTTCATGTGAAGTATTAAACACCATCTGCATTTCTGGTGACTTGGACAGCATTATTGCCCTGCCCAGAGGTGCCTAACTCCCCTGATTTGAACTGTCTGTGCTCGAAAGACAGAAAAGATTAAAGCAGGTGAGTAGCTCTTGGACATGTGGTAGGGTCTTGGCAGAGGCAGTAACCATTGAGCAGTACTGCTGTTTGTGATTGCTTGCAATATTGTAATGCTTAAGGAGCCATGCACAGGAGCTTGAAAACAAGGAGAAGAACAGGGCAACATTTGCCTGTGATTCATAATATTAGGCTGTGCCAGGCTGCAGCAATCTGGAGCCTTTTTGCTGTTTCAGAAAAAGCTGACTTTTGAGTCTACAAAATACCAGTACCCTCCTGGATCTTACAGAGCAGCAATTCTTTCCCAGATTTGAAATACCTGACAATGGAGAGAAAGATAATTCACACTCGTCAGCCAGCTGCAGGAGACCTGGGGACCTCTTGCTTCCTCATGGCCATGCATAGAGAGCTGTATGTGTCACAGACACTGGAAGAGACAGATCTTATATTATTGTTATAGCTTTAGGGCAACCGGAGAGGGAAGGAGGGGAGAAAAATCTAATAAAACACAAAAAAAGAACACAAGTAAAAACTTCCCAAATGTCTCTTACTTGATGGGGGCCAATGGTGACATTGTCTGTTCTGGGAATCATTGTCAGTTATTTATTAACACCTTGAATACAGCAGAGTAGCTGAGCACATTGTGAGTTGGGTTTTCTTGGGGATTATGTGACTCGAGTTTTTGCAGAACAGTGCAGGGAGCAGAAGAGAGACTCTTAGCTCTTGAACAAAATTGCCTTGACAATTCCTAATGTGGCACTGTAAGGGCAAATTTCTTTGCACCCTGCAGTGACTGCATCTGAAGCTCCTATCTGGCTGCTCGTGAGAAAAGCTATCCACCCTGACTGCAGTGTCCTTCCCTTCTAGCAAATTAGACCTCATGGATAGTGTCAAAAATTGAATCACATGGTGTCTGTGCCTTCCAGAAAGTCTCCTCGTATCTGAGAGCAGCCAATACTTTGATCTTGGTGGATGCAGACACTTCACTTTCCTTGCCTTTTAGATCCTTCAAGGATAGCTGCCCTTCTCATTTCTAGACTGACAACCTATCAGCAGTGGGAAGTAGGGATCCTGAGCTTTGTTGATGATCTTCTGGGCAGTCCTGGGCTTAACAACCAGTGTAAATCAATTTCAGAGCTAAGAATCACTGCTTCCCATTGCTTCCCACTCACTGGTTGCAAATGACTTACTGGTAAGTCATTGTAAACGACGTGTAAGTCATTAAATGAGTTGCACTGGTAAGTCATTTACTTGGGTTTGTGTCCTTTCTCATCCCTAGAGCATCTGACAATGATTCACATACTTCTGTATGCTCCATGAGCTCACCATAGCTTCAGTGCTGCTTTCCATTGCAAAGCTTTTGGCCACTTATTTTGCCTTTAAAGGGTGCTTTGACTTTGTAATTAGTTGATGGTTGACAAACTCAGCAGGAACATTGGAAGGTTGTTTGCAGATCCTCTCCTGCTGTTAAGACCTGCTATAGGAATTGTTCCCCACACTCTTCCGCAAATACCTTGTCCTGCCTCTCCTCTCCTTCCACTCTCTCTATAACTCTTGTGTGTGAAATGCTAGTATACAAGTATGGATCATTGCTTTTATCAGTCATTTAATTGTAGAATGTGTGGTAATGGAAATATATTGTTATAACTTCCTGATGCTGGGTGGGTCTGCTATATCTCTAATTGTCTTTTTTCTCTTCTCTGTTTTACCAGTGAGAGACAGAGTCTGTAAAAGGAGGATTTGGCTGCACAGGTAGTTGTGACACTATGAGCGATACAGTAAGGAACATGATTTCTTCTAGCTTCTAGCATTATGAGAGTGCACCTTAGGACAGTGACAAAAAAGCTAGGTTGTGAGAATTACATTTCAGTGAGATGAAACATTTTCCCAGGGCCGAGGTCATTCTTGAGAATGGGACTTAATTATTCAGATTCATTAGATCTTGCAACATAATAATAATAATAATAATAATAAAATAATAAACAACAACAAACCAGGTTGGAAGAGACCTTCAAGATCATCACATCCAACCTATCAACCAATCCAACCCACCCAAACAACTTGATCATGGCACCAAGCACCCCATCAAGTCCCCTCCTGAACACCTCCAATGATGGTGACCCCACCACCTCCACGGGCAGCCCATTCCAATGGGCAATCACTCTCTCTGTATAGAACTTCCTCCTAACATCCAGTCTAAACCTCCCCTGGCGAAGCTTGAGACTGTGTCCTCTTGTTCTGGTGCTGGCTGCCTGGGAGAAGAGACCAACCTCTGCCTGTCTACAACCTCCTTCAGGTAGTTGTAGAGAGCAATAAGGTCACCCCTGAGTCTCCTCTTCTCCAGGCTAAGCAAGCCCAGCTCCCTCAGCCTCTGTTAATAGGGCTTGTGTTCCAAACCCCTCACCAACCTTGTTGCCCTTCTCTGGACATTATCTCTTTATAAATTATCTTTTGTATTTTTGCTGCTGGACCCTGCACATTGGAGTGCTCTTCTGGTCAAAAGACATATGTGAATTACACCAGGAAGAAAACTCCTCTCCCGCTAACCTAAAAACACCTTAAGATAGATGGGATATCAATGAGAGCTTAACTTCCTATTTAGTGAAGGCTGGGCTAGATGACCTTTGGAGGTCCCTTCCAACTCAGACCATTCTATGATTCTCTGGATCTATGATCTGAAAATATTTAAAATGCTCTTAAAAATAAAAGGCAAAATGTCATACATTCCAAGAGAAAGGTCTTTATGTAAAGCTAACACAAAAAGGTACACCAACAAATGCAGTGGTATTAGATCACTGCTAGAATTAATAGTGAATTTTTAATTTGAAGACCTTCAGCTTGGAGACATCCACAATACCACCAGAGGAAAACTGATACTGTGCAGTGAGGTCAGAGAAGTCCATGCTAAAAAAATGATTGAAGAGTAATTTTGATCAGTTCCTACAAATCTATCACAGCTGAAATGAATTTGGAACCAAGGAACTCTTTAATTGATGATTCCTCAGGATGTTGGTATGGGCAGTGAGCATCTAGGTAGTTTTTAGAACCCATAAATTATCAAGACAGTGATATATCAGTGACTAAATGAATAATGTAGAGATCAACATGGCTTATTTAAATTTAGCTTAACCTTTTCTTCCATGGGAGAGCAAGAGAAGAATAATTGACTCAATTAAATTTTAATCTTAGAAATGTTGATCTGTATCTAGGTTTGTCCCAGATTAGGTTTCCCTTTCCCACATAGAAGAGGAAAGGAATCTAAGCATGAAGTCTCCATACCAATACTGACTGTAATAAGCCTGGAAATTATGCAGAGTAGACATTTCTGTGGAGCAAGATTCTCAGCTAAACCCAGGGGATTGGTTTGGTGCTCCTATTTTCTCAAGCATTGTGTGTGTAAAATGGAGATACATTTTCCCTCAATGCAACACATCAACCCTCTCCCCACCAAAACCAAAAAGTAGATGGAGGAAGAATGACCCTTTGCTTGAAAAGCATTTTGGATCAGGTCTCTGCTGCACATGATAAAAGAATAGTAGATGACTTTAATTAAACCAGAAATTAATATAAATAATGTAAATGTTGCAAGTGACTGGAAGGAATTAGTGTTTCATAGGTCACCCGAATTGTCAAGAAGCAGATTCCCTTGTGGTCAGCTGAGCTGCCTGTGAGCATTACAATTCCTTGCTTGTTATTTTGTACAAGTGTAAAACTGAAAAAAAGAGCTCACAGTTTGCATTTTTGGTTTTTTTTTTTTTTTTCATTTTAAAACTAAGTAGCACATGTCTGTTGAACAACTCAGAGACTACCTTAAACCATTGGAGCCAAATGGCCAGACTGGCCATGCATGTTAGGACAGTGACAAAACAAGCTAGGATTTGTGGACTACAGTTCAATGAGATGAAACATTTTCCCAGGGCCAAGGTCATTCTTGGAAACGGGGCTTAGTTATTCATATTCCTTAACTCTTACAACACTAAGCAGAGCAACATTCAGATAGGTGTACAAAGGGAGTCCCTGGAAGTCAGAATACTATTGGAAGGGAATTGGTTTCCCGTCTCCAACTGCTGAAGTAATTTAAAAAATACTATTTTTCATTTGTTTGAGGAAATGTTTGCCTCTATTCAGTATTCTGCAAAGGTTGCAGCATCACCTTTATAAACTCTCTTTTGTATTTTTGCTGCTGGACACTGCACATTGGACTGCTCTTCTTGCCAAAGGGGTGTGGAACACCTAAGGGTTCCCCAGAGTAGCAAAGGCATAGTTGAATGCAAGGCTGATTCTGATTCATCTTGCAGAGCTTGTTCATTACCTTGTACTGAGGATGACTCAGGCTCTGAGGGATAGTTGAACTATTTGTCCATCATTTTTATAAACAGAAGTACAGCTTGCTAAGGACTACTGCATTTAGAACTGCTTAGCAAACATTTTCATATGCATCTGCTTAGGTGTTGGTGTATGTCTGCAATATGCTGGATACCTCTGCATGCAGGCTTATTGCCATGGTAGCAAGCAGTTTATGCACAGATTGTGGAATCTGGGATACAATAGTTGGGCATAGCATGACCAAGGAACCTGTGGCAGGCTCAAAAACACAACCCAAAGTGACATCTCAGTTATTCTTCACATAAAACGAAACCTGACTTAAACAGGAATAGAAATATTAATACAATGCCAAATAAGACACTCTGCACCTTCAGAAGCCTTTATCAAAACAGAGTTCTAGCCCTATAATTATTCTTCTAGCAGAGAATAATAGTGTACTTCTCCTTTTGGGGATCTCATTAAATTAAGTGGACTTTAAGATATACATCCTGACTTTGAGGAAGCCATAGTTTATTAGGACTGATGGCATGGGTAATGTAAATGATAGGACAGATAAAAGTATTTAGGACAGATAAAAATATTTAGACTGGAACAGAGATGACCCTTATAGTATTTAATTTAATTTATCTCTGATCTTGTCTGGGACCTCAAGGATGACCAGAAAGTTGCTTCTAAAGCAGGACTTCTTGTCTGTAGAGGTAAGAAAGGAAGAAAACCTAAAGTGTCATTTTCCTTAGACCTGCCTTAATTACAGGGTCATCCTGCTACTGTAAGAATAGTCTACCACTTTGCAAACGTGTAGGGTAATTCTGTTCAAAGGCAGATAAAGGAAAAATGCTGTAAGGGAGAGAGGGAAGCACAAGAGGGAGGGAAGCAGACCTAAGTGGGAACTATAAATGAAGCATTATTATGTAAGGCCAGTAACAGGTTTTCACTATAATTAAGATGGATTACTTTAATAATCCTTAAGGGCTTGATTCAGAACTGCATTACAAACCATTTATGTGGAGCTTTTGCACTCACTGCCTCTGCGAGGAATTCACAGGTGTTTAAATAAGGAAGGAGAAATTCAGAGATTTTATATTTCTTCAAGCAGCTTCCTCATCTTTGGAGAAATGTGTGGCTGCCTCAGATTTATGTACTTAGGAGAGTGCCTGAGCCTTGACAGCAGTAATTACCTGTTTCAGATTTTACACCTGAACATCTATACAGGGCATGACAATTTGTCTAGGGGTAAAAACACTCACAAACCCTTTTGTGCACAGAGATGCTGTTTGGACTAATGAACTACAGAACTAACTTTCTCACTGCTACAGATGTCAGATGTGCCTTAAAAATATATTCACTTCCCTTGCAAACACACAAGTATTGGAAAAAATACTGTGCTTTACAAGTGAGGCCTAGGAAACAAGGTCTAGGAAACCAGAAGGCAGTATTTCCTTTTTCACAAGAACATGTTAATGTGAGACTGAGAAAAGAATGATAGAATTTCAAAGGAATATTTAAGATTATGATATCTCACTGTAGGATTATAATCTGCACTTTTGTTTTAGCCATGTCATTCCTCACAGGTATTAAAAAAAATAAGAATGCTTTGATTTTTTAATGAGAGCTAGATGGTGGCATTATCCCACTGTCTGTAAATTATCATACTGATGGGCTAACCCCTACCACTGTGGAGTAGTTTAATTTCCAAACATTTGGAATCCAAACAGTTTCTCATTTTAAGGACAAAGACCTCCTTGGTGAATACATAGGCCTTGTGAATGTAAAAGATAACATTCACTTCCCAGTCAGGGAAGACATTCAAGTTATTCCCAGAGAGAAGCTGGTGTGGGTTTTGCTGTATACTGCTATGGGCCTCCACTATTTCCTCTGTGTGAAGAATCAAAGGACAAAACCCTGTTCTTGGAAGAGCTAATGTGTTGCAGCTTATTGATCTGGAACAGAAAAGACCATCTGTGGGAATATCTGTTGTGGAGGGGTTGGCAAATCCTCAGGTTGGGATTTGGCAGAAGATAAGATGCTTTCAGTGTGGAGTAGAACCAAGAAAAGCAGCCTGATGTCCATATGGAGATAGGTTACAAGTGGTGCCCATCAAGGGTCTGTATTGGGACCAGTGTTGTTCAATATCTTCATCAATGATATAAACAGTGAGACTGAGTGCACTCTGATCAAACTTGCAGATGATACCAAGCTGAGTGGTGTGGTTGATAATACTGAAGGATGGGATGCCACTGAGAGGAACCTGGACAGGCTAGAGAGTTGGCCTGAGGAGAATCTTGTGAAGGTCAATAAAGCAAAGCATGATGTCCTGCACCTAGGTCAGGGTAACCCTCGATATCAATTCAGGCTGGGGAACAATGACATTGAGAGCAGCCCTGCAGAAAAGAACTTAGTGGTACTGGTGAACAAGAAGCTGGACATGACCCAACAACATGCACTTGTAGCAGATCACATCCTGGGCTGCATCAATTGTGGCCAGCAGTTTGAGAGCAGTGATGCTGCCTCTCTATTCTGCTCTGGTGAATCTCCTGGAGTATGGTGTCCAGCTATGAGGTCCCCAACACAAGACAGACATGTAGATGCTGGAGCAGGTCCAGAGCAGGTTCACAAAGATCAGAGGGCTGGAGCACCTCTTCTATGAAGACAGGCTGAAAGGATTGGGACTGTTCAGCCTGGAGAAGAGAAGGCTCTGGGGTGCCTTATAATTACGCTTCAATATCTGAAGGGTACCTACTGGAAGGCTAGGGAAGTACTGTTTAAAAAGGCTTGTAGTGATAGGATGAGGGGCAATGGTGTTAAACTGGAGCAGGGTAGATTTAGGTTGGACATAAGGAAGAAGTTCTTCACAGTGAGAGTGATAAAATACTACAACAGGTTGCCCAGGGATGTGGTTGAGGCCCTGTCCCTGGAGACACTCCAGACTAGACTTGATGTGGCCCTGAGCAGCCTGAGGGATTAGAAACAGAGAAAAGTCACATGATAATTACATTGAGCATTACTCAAGCATTTATAGATAAGTGACTTCCTTACTGGTAAAGCTCAATCAATTTGCTTTTCAAAAGTTTTTCTGGTCTCCCTTTGAGCCCAGTTACACTGTTTGCATCTCTACCACTCCAGAATTTACAGCTTGATAACACACTTCTAGAGGAACTACACACTTGTTTTGAGCTTGCCTCCTTCTAGTTTAATTTGAAGCTCCTTAAATCTTGTACAGGAATATATATGCCTTCCTCTGATACATCTATTTCTCATCCACAAAAGTGTGCTATTAGACTTCTTGAGCTGAGGAACTCAGCTGCTCATCAGGATCAATAGCTCCTGATAGACCTCTCTCCCTGAATTCGCCTAATTTTTTTTTTCAGTCTATTTACATTTTCACCTCAAAGATATTCACACTGCAAATATGTACTGCCTGAGAAAACTCTTTCTTCTGTTTGCCCTGAAACTGCTGCTTGATTGTTTCCTTGGTTGTTATGGGCTGGGAAATACCAAATGCATTTTTAGCTATTTGTCTTATCTGTGCCACTTGTGATTTTATAAACTTCTGTTCTGTTCTCTGGAGTCGTCTTTTTCCATTATGAAGAGGCTCAGATTATTAATTATGCCACTTGAAGAGACTACTCCAAACCTCTGAATACCCACATATCTCTGCTCTTCCTATCTGAACCTTTCCAGTGGCTCTTCCAATAGGTGGCTGGAATTGCATGTGGCATTCACTAGATGGGCAGAGAACTGATGCATTCACATCAATTCATTACCGTCTCTAAAGTCACAATGCACAGAACAAAGGTAAATGAGATAGAGCCCAAAACCTTAAAGCACTGGAGGTATACTGATTTAATAATATCACTCAATTTCATATGTATGTATGTTTGATATGTAGGTTTTCCTTTTCTTTTTATGAGCTGTTTTCACTCTGTTTTCTTACTTTTGAGATAAAAATATGTATAATGTCCAGTCGTACTTTTCTGAAATGTTGAAAATTTGCACTCATATTTCAATTAAATATGGCCAAGGAAGTTCAAGAGAGCAGAAGATCTTTAGATTCTCACTTCAGAGGTATCTCGGTCCCCAGGAATAACTAAATTTGTGATGATTTGGTGAATTGAAAATGGGATCTCATGCATTTCTGTACAATGACTCAGCTACACTTCCAGCTAATAATAAATGATAGTTATCAAACACTAGTTCCTCTGGTATCTTCATGGTTCTCAGTTTGTTTTCTACCAGATGAATATTCACATTACAAGATCAGAATAAATTCTTCCTGACATGCAGACTCGTCTCATTCTTATCTGGTTTGTCTTTAAGGAGAGAAACATCAGTGCATACTCCCTGCACCTTAGGGTGACACATAAAACTTTAATACATTTTGTGTAATGTCCACAACTTGCTATTATTCTTGTTGAGGGCCACAGGCTATGTCCCAGTGAGAGGAATCTGTGATTTACCCAGTAAATTATCATGACAAATCTACAGCCTTATGAATAATACATAGGAAAGATGGGACAGGGATATCTGTTGCCATTTCTGTGAATGTTACTAATATCAGTAAAGTCTCTTCTCTAGGGATGCTGGTCTAAAAGAGCACAATGTTACAGTTGCAGAGCGTCTTGCTTGGCATGTAGAACTGCTGTTTATAATGCAGGTTGAATTTGCTATCACATATGCACACACAAGGAAAAAAAAAGAAGAAAGAAAGAAGAAAAAGAACAAGAAAAAAGGTGTGAAGGGAAAGCAGATCTCTTATTGCTGAGAAGCAGAAACAGCCTTTGTGCTGGGAGGTAAAAGAAAAAAATGATAGTCCCCTAATATGCTTCTTGGAAAATAATAATTTAGGAGACATTAGAGAAATAAGTACAGTATGAAATGGAAGTGGCATTTTTTTGCCCTAAAGGGGATATCTCCTATTCAGCAATGTTGTTGAATAAAATATGAACCACGGAGAGTTTTGTTTTGTACTCCTGTATTTTTATTAAAATGTTTAAAGTCTACAGCTTGATCAATTCCCAATGCAAAAGAAATTAATCTGGAGATGGTGTTGCTTCCAACTAGTCTGTGCTACAGCAACTGTAATGCCAAGACTGCACAAATAGATTAATTTCAGCTCATATTACTACAACAGAGAGGTTCCATTCAAAATATCTGATTCCTTCCCCTCCAGCGGCTATCAGTTCTCCCAAATTTACTGCAGTATTACTTGTCTGTATCTTGTTGCTCAGGACCTCCATTCTACTCCAACTGGGCTGCCTGCTAAAATGAGTGTGATTATTGTAACTACAGGAAGCCTCTTCAGGTCTAATACGAGCATTCCTTCTTGAAGTGGGTAAAAGTCACTGATTTGAGCTAGGTTTAATAAACTTGTGTTAGACACAAGGGACTGAGGGATGAATTTGGCTCTTCTGTAACCTCTGTGAAGATGGGACCAGATTAAAGTGATGCTAGCTTTATTCCTTGTTGCTAGTGTTTCCGGAGATCACTTCACTGCCTCAGACCTGAGCAAGTTACCAGATGCCCAATTCATTTATTTAGTACACAGCATGCAAACTCAGTTTTCAGAAAATGGATTTTAATTTAAAAAGCCTTCTGGGCTGCCAGCTATGCTGTCTCAAGTAACCCACAGCTGATGTACTGCTTTCTGGTCAGTTTTTCCTCTTCTGCTCTTTTTAGATGAAAACCAGCCAGATTTCCAACATACATGGAAATTCCATAAAATAAAGAAACAGATAATAACATCTTGGGTTTCTTTTTCTGCCCATTGAATACAAAATTGACAAGAGAGGGCACAACACAGCCTCTCGGCTGATCTTCTGACTGAGCTGGATGTGGGCAAAACCAATTCACAGTGCACTGGAATAATATGCCTGATACAAAAAAAGGAAATGGTCTTGCAGCTGTTTTGCACTTACACCCACTTTATAGTCCTTGTCAGTCTAAAGGGGAGCAAAATACTTACAAATGCCCTTAACATCAAAAGAAAGGTCCTTGGCAAGTCTGGGTGTAGGTCACGAAGCCAGATGAGTAGGAATGAATTCTCAGTAGATAATGGCAATTTTTACTTTATTTCCAAAGCCATGAATTCACAACTGCCTGTCCATGACAGGCTTTCCTGTACTCAGAAAGGAGAAAGATAACCTGGTTTGGGCAGAAATTTTTGGTGGAAGAGAAGATATAATAATACTTACAAAAATCTGCAGCACTAACGTGCTTAAGCAGCCATATAAAGATCTCAGTTACACAGGGACATTTATGTTACTCCAGAGCAGGGCACAAAATAAGCTTTGATCTTCTGTTGCAGCCTCTTTAGTAATTTTGTTTTCCCAGCCTCCTCGTGTAGTCTTGCCTGCATGTCACTTGCCAGGCAAGCATTCCAGTTGCTTTGCCACCATCTCCCTTTCACAGCAGTTTCCATTTTTCTTCTTTTCCTCCTCATGTGTTGTTATGCTTAAGCACCTGACTAAGTTTTACTCTAGCTTTTTGCTGTGACAGCGCTGAGCAGATGTCCTGCACATGCATGTGTATGTATGAATATAGGAAAAATACATATTTAAAAATTAAGTAAGGATTTCATAATTGCCAAAACATAAGCACTCAAAAGTAATTAGCAAATTCCTTTCCTTTTATTTTCCCCCACAAATGTAATGTTGGCTTCAGCATTAAAAGATAGTCCAAGTTGGAAAGGGTACCTGTCCAACCTCCTGCACAAAGCAGGATCAGCTGAAATACCATAAAACTCCTTTCTTATAAACCTAATTTAATCGTGCTGGTTTCTGAACCTGCAGGATGAATTCAAGTCCCTCTCTGCCTGGCCACTCTCCAGCCACTAAAGAGGCCTGTCGAGCTGCCCCCAGCTTGGTGTCTTGATGTGACAGGCCGCCAGCTGGATGTGGTGCCATTCCTTCTCCGATATCCCATGACTGCCAGCCATGCCCTTCTGCCCTGCTAGTTGAGGCAAAGAAGGTGTTAAGTACCTCTGCCTTTTCCTCATTCTTTGTTACAACGTTCCCCTCCGTGTCAAACAAGGAGTGGAGGTTGTCCTTGCCCTTCTTCTTGCTATTGATGTATTTATAGAAGGACTCAACACGTTCTAAATGGGCTTTTGCCTCCCTAGACAACCTCCTAGCCATTGTTCTATTAAAAGGCTAGGCTGGTACTCATCTTCCGGCAGAGCTGTTCTTGCACAAATGTTGTCCAGCATTAAGGTTATGCTTCAGCCTGAACGTCTCTGAAAGTCACCTCTACGTGGTCACTGGTGCCTAGTACAAGCATCACCCCTCAGCCCTTCTGTGTGCCTCAGCTGTGTTGAAGGACTTTGATCTTTGTGAGAGAATTTCCTCTAATCATAGAACAGGCATGATGAAAAAGCTTTTATGATAATCACCACGAAAACTAGTACAAGTGTCTCTCTGGGTTGTTTTGTCTCTCTGGGTTGTTTTGAGAAGAAAAAGTAAATTGCTGAACCTTTGCCATCAAGTGTGTCTGACAAAGCCTAAAAGCATAATTAGCCCAAGTGAAATCGTGGCATCATAATATGCACGGGCAAGTTCATGATCAGATTGAATCAAAATAATAAGTGGACTCATCTAAATATCCATGTCTCCACCTTTTGCTCAACACAAGCTGCTGAGAAAAACTTAATTGTATTTGCAATCTAATCATCAGTATATTTACTAAGGGAGGGGAGCATTCTTAGGTATTTAAAGAATAAATGTAGAAAAGACATACATAAGTCCAAAACCAAAATCTGCTCACACCCAGGTTTAACAGGCAGGGTCACATGCATTAAAGGTATTAGAAGGATTAAATGTGCTGGGAGACAGAGAGGCTAGTAGAGTTTTATTAAGATTGAGAGAGATGAATATTATTAAGCCTGATGATCTTACATGCCATTTTGGGAGAGAGGGTATTAGAAATGGAAGCAAACATCATTAACAGCAACTAGAACAGTTTCATCTGCATACATAAATATTTTATCCCTTGCTCTTCCTCTGGGTAGGTCATTAAAGAAATAATGGAGAAAAAAAAATAAAGAAAATAAAAAAGAGGATGGAACATTTACCCTGAAGGCATTAAACTGAGAGATGATTACAAGGTTGAGGGATGTAGGGAGAAATAACAATGAAGAGCAAGACTATGCACACTTGGAAGCAGAGTAACCAACCAGACTAGAATCTGACTTTGCCATATCAAGGCTGAAGTTTTGTAATAGCAACATATAGATGGGTTCTGTTACTGCCTCATGAAGTTCACAGAATCATAGAATGGTAGGGATTGGAAGAGACTTCTGGAGATCATCTAGTCCAACCCCTTGATAAAGCAGGTTTGCCTAGATTAGGTTGCACAGGAGCGAGTCCAGGAGGGTTTGGAAAGTCTCCAGGGAGAAAGACTCCACAACCTCTCTGGACAGCTTGCTCCAGTGCTCTGTTACCCTCAAAGTAAAGAAGTTTTCCCTTATGTTGAAGTTATATGACTGGAAATGTTCTTGCAGTCATACCTGGACCACTGACTTCAATGGATGATTTGGAGCAAGTCTCTGAGGACATGATTTTAATTGATAATTGCCCTGAGATCTTATCTTTTGCCTTTGAGACGCATCAAGCAGTTATTTAATGTGAATGGAAGATGCAATGAAGAAAGTTTGGGCTTGGTATATCGACACATGAGAAAAAAACACTGCTGAGGTTTGCGTGCTCTGTGTCATGCCATAACATTTCTCATGCCAAAATCCACTCTACCATCAAGATATCATCCTGTGGAGGCTGTTTCCAGAACGAGTAATGGAGATGTCTGGCATTAGTTTCCTGGATGTGTCAGTATAAAGTCACTGCTTTGTCACAGTTCTAAACTTGAAAAGGAGGGTTGTCTTTGCTATAGTGAAATGCAAATCAGCTCTCCCAGGTTCGTATCCATGGAAATGTTGCTTTTGGAAGTGGCAGTAAACAGTTTCCTAAGAAGAACCACCTTCTCTCTTCCCTGTCACGAGTGAATATCAGTTCAGAGTGATGCTGCTCTATCTGTAGAGTCAAAGCTGGCAGGTAATTCATCATCCTGCACCAAGTTGGCTTATTAGAAATCCAGGAAATTAGATATTAACTAGCTCCTTTGTATGTTTCCCTTTATTCTCATTTCACAAAGTTTCCTGTCCCTCTGTTTTGTCCTTTGGTGCTAAATTGCAATTATCATGGGTCTTTGATCTCTTCACCTGTGGGTGGTCCACTCATCCATCACCACAGAGATTTTTTTAGACATTAAAAATCCAAGACTTTCTATGGATTTAAAAATACATTAAAGCTACAACTTGCCTGTAAAAACAGTGATGCAGACTGCATCAAAACAGGCAAAAATAGTTAGGGCTTTGCCAACTCAAAGAAGTAAAAGCTGGAAAAGTCTGGAAAGCTACCTGCTGGAGACAGATCTGGCAGTGTTGACTGACAGCCAGATGAATATCAGCCAGCAGTGTGCTCAGGTCGCCAAGAAGGCCAACAACATTCTGGCCTGTACCAGGAATAGTGTGACAAGCAGGAACAGGGAAGCGATTTTCTTCCTCTGCTTGGCATTGGTGGGGCCACACCTTAAGTACTGTGTTCAGTTGTTGGACTCTCACCACAAGAAAGACATTGAGATTCTGAGGCATGTTCAGAGAAGGATAATGAACCTGATAAAAGGTCAGTAGAACAGGTCTTATGAGGATTGGCTGAAGAAGCTGGGGTTGTTCAGTCTGGAGAAATGGAGGCTGAAGGGAAACCTCCTTGCTTTCTATAACACCCCAGAAGGAGGTTGGAGCCAGGTGGGTGTTGATCTCTTCTTCCACGGAAGAAGCAATATGACAAGAGGAAATGGCCTCAAGCTGAGGCAGGAGAGGTTTAGGTTGGACACGAGAAGTAATTGCTTCTTCAAAAGGGTTGTTATGTTCTAAAACAGGTGGCCCATGGCATTGATTGGATCCCCACATCTGCAGGGGTTTAAAAGATGCATAAATAAGGTGCTGAGGGACATGGTCTAGCACCAGACTTGGTAGAGTTAGGTAATGGTTGGTTTCAGTGATCATAAAGGTCTTTTTCACCCGAAATGATTCTGTGATCATTAGTGACTTAAAAGAGAGATTTTATTTCAACAAAAACCCCAGGATGTATGTTTGTTTTTTAATTTTTCCTTTGTATTTCAAACTTTCATTTACATCTTTCTCATAAATGGCAGTGACGATGGCTGGAAATGGGAGCTCTGCAGAAAATAGCCAACCCCACAAATAACCTCTATCCATGGTTGTTAGAGTCTCTAATTCTAAACTGGAGATGCTATTGGACATTTTCCATCATTTTGTCCTGGTTATTATCTATCCAGAGCTTTCAGCTGGATTTACTCTCTGAACTGAATAGCTAGACAGCATGAACACAGTATGTCTGGTCAGCATTTCCCAACAGTGTGATACTCATTACAGATCTGGGGTACAGCTGATTTGCAAAGGTATTATGAGCCTGCCTAGATTTTTCTGTATGTGGATCAGTTCTGTTAAACCTATTGTGCTGGGTGGATGTACAGAAATCCCAGGGGGGAAAAAAAAAAAAAAAAAGGGAAGAAAAAAAAAAAGTTGAAAATATCCAAAATCTGCTTAGGCTTATTTCTACACTGAAAAAATAGAACTTGCTTAGGATGATGGCCACTTTCCACACAATAGCAGATTCAACACTTCTATTTCAAGTCCCCTTTCATTTTTCAGGGCTCAGTTTTACCTGCAGTGAGTTAGTTGTATTTAAATCTACAACTTATAAAAAAATTCAGTTTTAAAAAGAATAGCGTAAACCCCAATGCTGAATTCTGCTCTCTCCCCAAGAAATGGAGGGCACATTTCTATCCTTATGAGAGGGTTTTAAAGTCATTTTTTTCCCTTTATTTTTTAAAACCTTTTAAACTAAAACTTAATTATTGCTTTTTTTTTTTGCACCAGCAAGCCCCAATGGTATCGCTTTAAAATTTTAATCGAACGTGAGAGTTGCTTCTTATCATTCCAAGAGGCAAAAGAGAGGCAAATCAGAAATCACCATATTTATGACACAGTGCTAATGAATGTAAAATGCCATCCTCTGTCAGTTCTCTCTAGCTCTCTGCTCCGTCTTGGCCATTTCAAATTTCTTCCATGGGATTAGCCCTGTGCTGCCACAGTGCCAGGGCTTGTCAAATTCCTTCTGTGTTGTCCTCTAGAGAATCTTAGGTGCTTGGAAAGTTGGAAATTCCAATTACAGATATTTCATGCCTACACATTATCTATGTAGCATGCATATTTGGTGAGAAGAGAGGGGAAGTATTAGAATCATAGAATCAGTCCATGTTGGAAGGGACAACAAGGATCATCTAGTTCCAACCCCCCTGCCATGGGCAGGGACACCTCACACTAGATCAGGCTGGCCAGAGCCATTACAATGAGAAGATAAATTTTCTCAGGGAATTGTATGGGAAACTGTACCCAAAGTTGTGTATTGATTATTGATGTGGTATATCCAACCCTCTTGCTTTTTAGAAATGTCCACTGGATCTAGTGGAGGATGATTTGACTCAAATACATGCAAGCAGTTCTTACTATCATACAGAAGAAGTAGGCCTGGTAACTATATGACTTTTCTTAAGTTGTGTGCTTGGGAGTGAGTACTTTTAAAATAATGATCCATGGAGGTGTCAGCTTAATAATAAGGGCCCCACTAAGTTCTAACCTCTACACCCTCCCTATATAGCCCCTAGAAGTGAAGAGTTTATGGTATTTCTAGAGGTAGGGTACTTATGTGAGGGACATAGAATCACAGCTGCTGACCCCTGTCTATATCCAAGTTGTTTGAGTGCTGCTCTCCTTTACCTTGGCTGCATATTGTTCAGTCTTTTCCTGCTCTAGTTATCATTGATACTCACATGACTGAGTAGTTACCACACAAAAGCAGAACAATTTGTTTGATGTTTTTACTTCTTAGTTTTCCATTAACTTCACTTAAGTAAAAGTAAAGTAAAGTAAGTACACAGCCAAATGTAAAAAAGTAAAAGTAGCCACATGTATATCAGTGGTAGCTCAGGGTTAGCCAGGACTGTACAGCCAGAGACAGAGGACAAGGCTTGTTCAGACTTTCTGATCTTATTATTATGCTGTAGGTTTCAGAGCCAGCCTAGTATATCAATCTCCACAATTTAGAGGGATGCCACTGCCCTCAGGTCTGGAAAGACACATGGATGCAGAAAGAGACCTGGGAAGGGTTGATTAGGCTCCATTAGCTGCCTGGAAACACTGATCAAGAAAGACAAACACCTACTGGGCTTCTGTGGTAATGGTGTCTTATAGAAGCACACAGCAGAGGGAACAAACATTTTATATTTTGCTTGGAAATGCAGTTTGTAACTATTAGCCCTTTGGGAATTCCAGCAGGTACAAGGATGAGGCAAGGTTGATGCTTTTATTTTTCCTTTTTTTTCCCTTTTCTTTTGTTTCAAGGCAGATATTATGAAGTACCCATTATCAGCCCTACTATTTAGGCCATTTTTTGCTAAGCTGCACTGTCTGCACAACAATACCACTTTTTGCTTGATGACTTTGGCAGCCTCATGCAGTAAGGGCTGTAATAAGGTGTGAAATAAAGATTTAGTAGCGCGGCATTGCAAATGCAGTCTACCAAAGGAGTTCATTACAGTTCCATTAAGATGGCACAGTTAACATTAAAAACAGCCATCAAAAAAAAAAAAAAAAAAAAAAAAGAAGTTCCTGTGGCATCATTAAGAGTATCATACTGCACAGCCAACATGTGGTATTTCTTGTTCTGGGCCACACTGTACAACTGTCACTATCATCCAATTACCTGATTATAGACACAGGATCTGAAGGTCTCAGAAACCATCAGCCTACGGGATGAGGAGCTCTCCCTAATTGGAAGAGCCTTTGTTCACTTTTGTGAACACCATCCATCTTTCACAGTCCACCAGCTCACAGTACAGCTGGGAGGAGCCAAGCAGAAGGAACTTAATAGGGTCAAACTTTTCAATTTGCATCAGAAATTAATTAAAAAACAAAACAAAAAAAAAAAAAAGGCTGCTCGTGCATCTCTGAGGGCAACCTCTTTGCTCCCAGCAGCCCTGGCTGCTCTATTCATTCTAAGACAAGGCCAGAGTTAGAGAGGAATTTTTTTTCAGGGAGACCTGGTTTTGTTTTCCACATAAACAACTTGATTTGTCTGAAGCTGGTAGGGGTTTTTAATAACTATTTCCCCTTGAAGATATTTTGATATCATGAAAGTATTTCATTTGAGTGTTTTCGGAGCTGAAGAACATTTTCAGAGCCAAAAGGCTGAGATGCAATCAGTTTGGTGTAGAGATACGAATCAATTCATAGCTCTTCCCTGATTTTCATATGTAGCTGTTTTGAAATGTCAAATTTTCATCCAAATCTGGAATGGGAAATATTTTCAGTTTTACAACAGGTTTCATATGCTAGGAAAGCTGTTTAGAGACCATCAGGTTTTTCCAGGGAAAAATGTTTTGTGTCATCTTTCAAGAAACATCTTGGTGTGATAATCTAGGTATCGCTGCTTTTCTCTTTAATTCTTCAGTCTGTTTCTGTCTCTGTCCTTGCCATGCCATAAATCTGAAAGGTATGGTTATTCAAGTATTCAAATAAACACTGTAATCAAATTTAAACAATATTATTCACTTATGTGGCAAACTTTTCAATATCAATCTGTCTTCTGATATAAGACCTCTCATTGGAGTAATAGGAAGACTAATCCTCAGATACAAGAGACTGAAAGCGTTTGCAGCAACAGTTCTCATATGGGGAAAACACGGGCATATTGCCCAGTAGAATTTAGCTGATTTCTGGCTCTGCTACAGATTGTCCTTTTGTCTTTGGGCAAGTTCTTTGACCTCTTCTCTCTGTTGTTTTAGGAAGCTGACACACAGCTTTTGTGTTGTTTATTGAGGTTTCACATCTGTTGCACAGGAACAGGATAAATACTATGCTTTTTATTTCTGATTTTAAGGAGCTAGGGGTGCCTCTAAGTCCCATGTAGGTACGGGCCACAATCACAGACATTAACTGTTAAGAGAATTAGCAGGGAGACATGCAATCTTTGCTCACCAAAGTGAAGGCTGCCAAACTGAGGCTAAAGAAATGTAATGTATTCAAATATTGCAGTGCTGTGTGCAAGAGAATATGATTTAAGGTAATGTATTTTAAGACAGCATTATACACTTGTCAGAATGACAAGTTGTAGAGCTGGCTTGAAAAGATAGTGCATTAAGACACATCTTGAATTAACTTAACAGAAAGCTTTTTGTGATAAATATCTAGTGTGGTGCTATAAGGTACAACTGACCCAGGCTCCACAGGGACACCTTGCCTACTTTATGTTTTGGGGCATTACTGTAGACTGGTAAAGATGATGGCCTGAATTGTGAATATTATTTCAGACTGGATACTGCTTGTTTGTGTGCAGGTAGACAAAAAAGGAGAAAGTATCCACCTTCCTGGCTCCACTGCTGGTGTTGCGAAGTATGTTGGGGAATGAGATAGTGACTTCAGACTTGGAGGCTTTGTAAGGGTGTGGGAAATACCTGACCCAGAGGACCCAGTAATGTCATAAACACAGACCTCTGGGAAACACATCTCCAAGATACCATCAACCTCCTGACTTTCTGAGTCACAGGGACTGAATTTGTGCAGAGAAGTGGGCAAAGGGCTTAGGTGTCTCTTGCCTGGCACTGCTGGGTGCTCATCTTAAGCTGCCGTGAAGAGGCTCCATTTTAGGGTGAAACTTCCCTTGCAGCAGATAGTGTCAGAGCTGGGATATTGGTGTCCAAGTGCTACCCTCTAAAGGCTAAAGAAATCTGCTTTCTTCAGAGAGCATGATAATCAGCAAAACCACAGTCCTTTTCAAATCCACAGTCCTCGCAGCTTGCATCCAAATGCAAGGAAATTCTAATTATGACCAAAAGAACAAATATAGCAAACTACTCTTTTGGAAAAAGTGATTTGTCTGTCTAAACAGCATTATTAATTATCAGTTTATCAGTAGCTCAACATAAAACACATAATTGTATCAGTGAATCATTTAATAATTAGGGCACAAGTTAATTGCCATCATTCAATAACTGAACGAAATTTCCACGACGCAGCCACTGGGACCCTAGTAGGGCAGAGGTAATTTTAACACACTTCATCAATTAACAAAGTCAAACCCAAACATAATTACAGTGGTCGACAGCAGTGTGTATTCCTGTGTGAGTGTGTGGTGAAACAAGAGTAAATTAGCAAGATGTAATGGTTTCTCAAAATACTGGTGTTCTGAAGAAAACTCTAGTCTGAGAAAAGAAAACTAAAGGAGAGAATAAAATATAGGATTGAAAGAGAAAGAACTGGATATCACTGAGTTATTCTGAGAATATCTGTGGAGAGGTGAATGCCTGGTATGTATGGGTTTTTCCCAGGGACAAAACCAGTTTATGAGTGATCAAAGCAGAGGAGAAATAAAAAATGATAAGAGAAATAATAAATGATAGGAGAAATAATAAATGCTTGATTTTTAGAGGTACCCTTTTCCTTTCTTTTTTCTTCCCCCCCCGACTGCAGCTATTGCAACACCTTGTCTTGCTGGAGAATTTGGGCACTGAACCACTATTCAAACTGATGGTATTGACAACAAACATTCTGAAATCAAGAACAAACTGTTCCCTGATACTCAGCACTACCCTCAGATATGAAGGTTTCTAAAAACTCAGTTCTGAGGAGATTTTTTTCCCCTTTTCCTTCTAAGTTTTGAATCTGGTAATTGTTTTTCTATCATGGTTGTTAGATATTCTTTCTTATTCATTCAGACTAGAACAGTGCTTACAAAAGCTATATATGAGATCCCAAATATTCAATGGACTCCAGGAGCTAGGGTTAAGGAAATAACCTGTACATCTTGCAGGCTGGCAGTAGCTGCAGAGGCTGCACCACAGAGCATGTCAGGAAGCAATGTTCCTCCAGATTATCTTTTTGTGTGTCATCTAATTCCCTACATTCCCACTGCCTTTAGGCAGTTCCCTATTGCCTGACATCAGGTAATGACACAGCCAGGTAATCTCAACTGAACTGACTATTCAGAAGAGATTATTGGAGCATTCAGTTTATTTTCTTTCCGCTGGTTACGCCTCCATTCAGGACAGTCAGCAAGCGAACGAAAATTATCTAGATTATTTGATTTATCTTTCAGTATTTAACATGAGAATGGATCACCCTCATATCTATACTCAGTGGGGGAAGCAGGTAATCACAGAAAACTCACATGGGCTTGTGGTAGTCCAATAATAGAAAAAATTTGGTTGGAAAGGGCCTTTAAGAACATCAAGTTCAACTACTAACCTAGCACTACCAAGCCACCTCTAAACCACGTCCCTCAGCACCACTTCTATATACCCGTTAAAATACCTCCAGGGATGGCAGCTCCACCACTTTCCTGGGTGGCCTGTTCTAGTGCTTCACAACCCTTTCAATGAAGCAAGTTTTCTGAATATAAACCTTCTCTGTTGTGACTTGAGGCTGTTTCCTTTTGCCTATCTTTTATGCTGTTTTTAGAACAATGCTAGGCTCCTTATAGTGCTCAGCCAAGTGTCAGGTTTCACGAACTGAAGAAGGATCTAGATCTGCTGAAAAAGGGTGGATTTCTCACTGACACTGATTTGTAAAGGGAAGAATTGTATGTTCATCAGAAACCTGGAGTTTTGTTTCACCACCTTTGTTGTATCACAGACACCTCCATTGTATCTCCTCCTACTGTTTATGGTTTGCACTTCTGTCCCCACTCAGACTGGGATTCATGATGTAGGACGCTGTACAAATAAAGTGAGAGATAACACAGAGAGAAAAAGAAGAGGAGGACCTACTTTTGAAATGTGTTGCCTGAGCTACTCTGTCATGGTGCTGAGACTGGTACACCTCTGGCCTGTTCAAGGTACATTCAGATCCTTAAACAATTTGAAAGACTTCTCATTGTGAGTGGAGGTAGCAGAATCCATCACTATTAATTGAACTGGTCTTGGAAAATCTGCAAATTTTCCTCTGCCTTGTGTAAATATAGAGAGGAGAGACTGAAGGAAACAGACTATAGCAATAGTAACGACACAGGCTGGGTCCAATTAGACTGTTTCCTGGTATTTTAGATAGGAGACATAAATGTGAATTGTAGACAGAATATTAATATTCTAAAACTGGCCTTCACATTTAAATCAGAGTACTAATAGCCAGGCTGGGTCAACCTGTTTCAGAGAAGAACTTTCCTTATAAAAATCCTCAGCAAGCCCTTTGCAAAGGTGGTGGCATGTATCTAGCTGTGAGAACTGAAAGTCCATGAAATACAAGTGCTTGCTGGCTAGTAGCTGCTAAATCACCCATTCATCAGAAGGAACTTCTTGGCATTACCTTTAGTAGCAATAACAATATTAGCATTAGTATTGATATTAACCAATAATATTAACAGTTATTGGAAGATACCTCTGTTTTGTGATGGCACTGAAGATTTAAATATCCATTTGAGTGGGCAGGATTGCTCAGTCTTACATGAGTGAACTGTGGTGCTTCAAGTAAATCAATCTTATGAAGAGTGACCAGAGGAGTTGGGGCTGTTTAAGTCTGAGAAAGAGGAGGCAAATGGGAGATCACATCGCTCTCTACAACTATGTGAAAGGATATTGTAGAGAGTTTGGTGTTGGTCTCCTCTTACAGGTAATTAGCAATAGAACAAGAGGGAATAGCCTCAGACTGCAAGAATATCACAGTAAATATCACAGTATCACCGAGGTTGGAAGAGACCTCAAAGATCATCGAGTCCAGCCTGTCACCACAGACCTCACGACTAGACCACGGCACCAAGTGCCACGTCCAATCCCCTCTTGAACACCTCCAGGGACAGTGACTCCACCACCTCCCTGGGCAGACCATTCCAATGACGAATGACTCGCTCAGTGAAGAACTTTCTCCTCACTTTGAGCCTAAACTTCCCCTGGCGCAGCTTGAGACTGTGTCCTTTTCTTCTGGTGCTGGTTGCTAGAGAGAAGAGACCAATCCCTTCTTGGCTACAACCACCTTTCAGGTAGTTGTGGAGAGCAATGAGGTCACCCCTGAGCCTCCTCTTCTCCAGGCTAAACAATCCCAGCTCCCTCAGCCTCTCCACATAGGGCTTGTGCTCAAGGCCTCTCCCCAGCCTTGTTGAAGGTAGGTTTATACAGAACATTAGGAAAAAGTGTTTCACAGAAAGAGTAATCAGACATTGCAGTAGGCTGCCCATGGAGGTGATTGAGTCAGCATCCAGGATATGTTTAAAGGTTGTTGAGATGTGGTGCCTGCAGGTATGGTTTGGAGGTGACCTTTGTAAAGTAGGGCCAATGGCAGGGGTCTTTTCCAACCTGAATTATTCTGTGAAGTATGTGGAGCTGTGGGTTAAGGTTCCCTTGACTCACTCAAAGAAAGCTTGAGCACATCATGGGTAAACAGGCTGGGAAAGAGCAATCTGGGTGAAAATATTGCACTGTTTGTGAAAAAGACTAGAAAACCATACAGTGAGAATAGATGTCTGTACTTAAACTGTAACTATCTATTAAAAGGGATCCCACAAGCCACTGTCCTGAAATTATTGAACATTCTTAAGGGTTTGAATGATGGAATAAAAATTACTATTAAACTGTGGCTAATGTTAAATGAGGAGAAACTGCAAATGTGCTGGAGACTGAAAATGGAGATATGATTTGGGAGAGGAAATAGCATGAAATTCAACAAGGTGAATGTAAGGATCTCTGCCTGACAGGAATAATCCACAGTGCAAACATCAAGGAGAAACAAGTCAGCCAGGTAGAATTTCAAGGGAGAAGGGCAGTCAGAGAACAACAAATGAAGCAGATCTGCAAATAATGCCAACTTTATTCCAGGACAGAGACTAGGAAGGTTTTTTGCAGGCTGCTTTAGATAACCATTCTTGGTACTTGGTAAAATCTCACTGAGGGGCTAGGACTTAAGGCTTCTCATCATATTTCAAATGGTGCAGATACTGAGAGCCTAGAAAGCAGAGAAAGCTAGAGAGCTGCAGCCAGGAAAATTGAAAGAAACTAACTATAATTATCCCAGGAAAGGGGTAGCCAAAGGCAGGCACGTGTGTAACACTACTACATGGAAGAAGGCAGAAAATTGCTCTCCCCATTCACTGTAAAAAGCACAGGAGGTAATAGGCTTAAATTGTAGAAAGTGTTTATGTTAGACACTGAGAAAAGATTTATAACTGTAAGGTAGTTATGTACTGGAAACAATTGTGTGGGAAAGAAGATGTTTTTTTCATTACTGAGGTCTCAGAGAGCTAGGTAAGCACATACAGGTCTGATGGACAGTAGGAACATACTGGCAGATCACGGGGAGAATTTGAAGCTCTCAGACTCCGTGCCTTCCTCTTCCTTTGCAGTTCAGTCATCCAGCAGAAAGGTTAATCCCCTGTTTTGCACACCTAAAGGCTATACCTCAGCTCTTGGATGTTTATTCCAGAGATAAATTGAAGATTTCTTAGCTTGGCAAAGCTTAGTAAAGCACCCATCTGTGTAGGTGGGAAAATTAGCTAGCTAATTAACTGACAGTCATAAACGGGTTAGTGAGAACACAGAAAACAGCCACCTTGGAAAAGCAGAGATTCAGACTTGTACATTTGCACTTCCGCTGTGTTGGTACAGGACAGAGCAAGCCAGTCAGGGTTATCCTGTGCATCACACAGGGTTTTGCTTCTCCAAAGCAGGAAATCTTGACAGCTGCCCAAAGAAGTCATAATTGTCTGCTCCCAACATGTAGAAAATTAAAATCTCCTTGTCTAAGAACCAGTTGCAGACACATTCATCCAGAGAAGTGCATTTACACTCTAACAAGCCCTCATTCGACCATGTGTGATTTCTCCACATGAGGAGAAAAAACATGGAGGGTAGATAAAACTACAGGTCTTTAGATCAGCTCCTCTATCTGAAATATAATCACTTATATTCGTGAAGACTTGTTCATCTACCATTCAGGTTTTGTATTTCGAGGACAGTAATTAAGTGCTATTAATGTGAAAAGGTAATTGATACAATCACTGCTTGCCCATGATTATTACAGGCGTTAACATAGTCTGGCTTTGTCCACGAGCACGAATAAGTTGTGCATACAATAGTAATGATGGCAATAACATTAAAAATATTATAGTAAGCACTTACACACAGAATCACACAGAATCACCAAGGTTGGAAGAGACCTCAAAGATCATCAAGTCCAACCTGTCACCACAGACCTCATGACTAAACTATGGCACCAAGTGCCACGTCTAATCCCCTCTTGAACACCTCCAGGAATGGTGACTCCACCACCTCCCTGGGCAGACCATTCCTAACGACTCTGTCAGTGAAGAACTTCCTCCTCACTTTGAGCCTAAACTTCCCCTGGTGCAGTTTGAGACTGTCCTCTTTTTCTGGTGCTGGTTGCTAGAGAGAAGAGACCAACCCCCTCCTGGCTACAACCACCCTTCAGGTAATTGCAGACAGCGGTAAGGTCTCCCTTGAGCCTCCTCTTCTCCAGGTTAAACAACCCCAGCTCCCTCAGCCTCTCTTCGTAGGGCTTGTGTTCAAGGCCTCTCACCAGCCTCGTTGTCCTTCTCTGGACATGTTCAAGAGTCTCAATGTCCTTCTTAAACTGAGGGGCCCAGAACTGGACACAGTACTCAAGGTGTGGCCTAACCAGTGTGGAGTACAGGGGCACAATGACTTCCCTGCTCCTGCTGGCCACACTATTACTTCTTGAACAGTGTACATATCTATTTATAAATTCATATTGTATTATGTTAGAAATGTTTGTGATTTTTTTTTTTTCCTGAAAAATTCTGGAATTCTGAATTAATTTTAATTTCAAAGAGATAAGGAAGTCACACTTTTTAAAAAAAAATACTCTGCTCTCATTAATTTTCTCAGTTCTTCCATATCCCTTTTCTGCTTCTGCAGGCTTAAAAAGATATATTCATTTTTATTTTGCTTTTTATTTATTTATGCTGTCCAAGGTCCTCTTTTCACAGTTATTTCCTAGAGGAAATTATATTGAAAAATACTATGATTAATAGGAGGTAAAACACTAAAAAATTACATGGAAGGAAAAAAATGCAGGCAATAGAAGAAAAATATTTTGCAAAGAAAGATAAAAATCAGAGAAGGTAAGATTAACAAAGAAAAAGTGTTGGAGGGGCCAATTAAAACAAATGATCACTGGGAAAAATATGACTAGTTCTATGATTTCTAGAGCTGAGTTCTCCTTTATATACTTGGGGATTAGAAGAAGCCCAAACTTTCCCACAGCATTATAAAGCAGGTATTTCTGGAGTGGAACTTCCCTATCTTCAACTGTTTGTTATTCTTCCCTGTTTTAAGATAAGAAGACGATACCAAACCAAGCTGAAACTGAAAGATTATGTGGGAGGCAAACTAAAATGTTGTTTGCTGATAAACCATCCCGTGATCTGCAAAAATACCAAAATCAAAGGCCACCTGACCTCCTTCCACAGATATTTCGATCAGCACCTAAGTAATTAAAACCCACTTTCACTTTTCTCCCCTCCAAATCCCTTGCTGCAAACCAATATTCTATGATTGTTCCCCAGGCTTAAAATTTTGCAGGTGCTTCTGTGCCTTGCTGAACTGAAGCTGTAATGGACATTTGACATCTAGGACTATTTCTGCAGTTAATAACAAGTATGTGGTATCCTGTAAGCACATTCATATCCATCTTGCTTGGACAGAAGACAAAGCAAGCTCAGAGGAAAGAAATCTTAATGCAGTAATGTCTTAGGCAGGGTCAGAAGAAAGTAGTGAAAAATACTGGCACGGCTAATGCCTCTTTGTGCAATTATTCCCACTTTTATAAGTTTGCCCCAGTGTAAAAGTTTTCTCCTTTAAAATGAACTGGCAAAGATAATCCATTAATTCAACAGCACTGGAAAGTTAACATTTTTTCCCTTCATTAGCAAGTTCAAAATTGCATTTTATTTCCATTTTGATGAGATTTTTATGAGTTAGAAGAGATGAAGTTGAACCCCAGGAGCTTAATGGACCCAGAAAGATCGCAGATACAGGATTGAATTCAATGAACCATGAGGAGTTTAGTAAATTAATTAAATTTAAGAAAATAATGATTTTTTTTTTTTGTCTGCTGGATTAAAAATGCTAAAATGCAATGAAAAGTTAATTTAATGCTAAAACTTTTTCCCCTAAATTTATTTTGCATTGATATTAAATAACTTCTGCAAAGCTTAAAAAACACAGAAAAAAGGGGAGAACACTTTCAGAAAAATAATTATTAAACTATTTTCTGCTTCCTGCTGTAACCTGAAATAAATTCAGGCTAAGGATTGTAATTTAGAGATGTGAATAGCTTTCTTTGGAGTTTCAGTAGGGTTTCTCAGACCCACATTTTTTCTGTAGCTCTTCTTTGCTTGGTCCTGTGAAAGGAACAGCTTAGCTGTTGAAAAATTGCTGTTAATCCCCTGAAATTCATAGCCCTGTATGTTCACCTGTGTCTTTGATACAAAGCCCTGAAGTAGATTTTTAGAGCTAGAAGATCTTCTCGGGTCGGAAACTGTTTTCCTTTTCTGAGGGAAAAGGCTGAAGACTTTAAATTTGCTCATTGATCTCTTAGTGGAATCCCACCATTATGCTAGTTTGCAACATCTGCTGTAAGTTTCTTCTCTGCTTGGTTCCACCCAGTTATCCCTTTGCAATATTTCGTACACTGCATTGAAGACAAATGAAAAATATCAGTCTTGAGCGATGTCTTCAGGCACTTTTTGGAGAGAAAAATGGACGCCAAACTATTGAACAAACCTTACTTGCCACTACACTCCTTAACCCAACCAGAGGCATGAATCTAGCAGATCAATGAACATGTTAGAACAAGAGCTATTGTAGCTCTCAGTAGTTTGGTGCTTTTCACTCATGATGCTAGACATTGCAAAGACATCTCTTCCCATTTCAGCCGCTTGGGCTGTAATAAAGCAAACTACTCAGATCAGTTCAGTGAGGGGATGTTAGTGTCACTGTGGGAACAGGCAGAAGTATTAAGTCAATTTCCCTTCCTGCTTTTCTTCCTCAAGAGGATGCCATTTCAAAGAATTACATCTCAGAACCTGTTACCACTGATGATATGACAGATTCAGATGTAGTTAATGTGTGTAGTTAATGTAGTAATATGACTTTATTCTGCATCCACAAACAATTAATGAATTTCCTTTAAAAGAGCAATTGCTTTGTCCTGTGATTAATGACCTGCCACTCAACATGAGCTAAAAAATATTAAAGGCATGTCATCCAACAGAAAATTAATCAGTGACTCAGAACCGGTGTGACCAAAACCAGAGAAGAAATCTCCTAAAACCTGTTGGCAGAGTTATGAGTTGAAATCAGTCATATGGTATCTTCAGCTCTTATTGATGGTCTCCACACAGCATTGCTCTTCAGCAGTGTTCACGTAGAAAGGTGGCCTTCAAAGTCATTTGATATTGTTGAAATCCTATAGAAACTCACAGGAATTAGAGCATTTGGCCATGAATGTGAGGGATCATAATGCTCAAGTGCTGTGAGTTCATATGACTGGAGGTGTGCTTGTGCTTCTGGAATAAAGTAATTGTTTACTTTAAATTGCATGCAAAAAATGTGACAGAAGATGGCAATTTGTATAAAAGAAATAATGCAAGGTCTAAGGGACTGATTATGTATGTGGGAAAGGGGGCATTATCGGGATTAACTGAGTGTGGAATTCAGGATGTCTGGTTCTCACTGCGTTCAGAGCTGGTCATGTGGATGCACCACAGCAAACTCAGCTCCTGCTGTTCTGCAGGAGTGGCAAATGCAAATTTGAATTTGTCTGTAGTTCAAAGCAATTGAGAGATTAAGAATTTCAGTCTGTGGGATTCTGTGGATGTCACTTCCTAAATCCCTCATGGAATAGCTGTAAATGAGTCAAAGTGATTTGATTTCTATGTGTAGCCAGTGATAGAGGGAAACTTAGAACAGAGAAGAAGAAGGTCCTGACAGCTAGAATTTAGTTCACTTCTGGCTGAAGAGAAAAAAAAGTTTTACTAGTTGTTTGTTGCTGTTGTTTTCAACATCAAAACAAAGAACTGTTTAATAGCTGCATTTTTCTCTAGAGGTGACTTGCAGGAGAGCAGAGACCTTCCTCTTGACCCTTGGCCCATGGCAGGCTCAAGGACTGTATCTGTCCTGGAGACAATTTTGCCTTTTTTTTTGAACAGTCAGCTGCTGTGTGCCCAGGAGCATATGTGTCTGTGATCTCAGCCTGGATCATACAGCCACTGAGTCCCATCAGCCCCCCTCAGCCTACTGATGAGGGAGGAGGAATCACAGTATCACAGTATCACTAAGGTTGGAAGAGACCTCGAAGATCATTGAGTCATAGAATCAATAAGGTTGGAAAAGACCTCAGAGACCATCAAGTCCAACCTATCACCCAACACCTCAGGACTAACTAAACCATGGCACCAAGGGCCACATCCAATCCCCTCTTGAACACCTCCAGGGACAGTGACTCCACCACCTCCCTGGGCAGACCATTCCAATGGCGAATCACTCTCTTCATGAAGAACTTTCTCCTCACCTCGAGCCTAAACTTCCCCTGGTGCAGCTTGAGACTGTGTCCCCTTATTCTGGTGCTGGTTGCTTGAGAGAAGAGACCAACCCCTTCCTGGCTACAACCACCTTTCAGGTAGTTGTAGAGACCAATGAGGTCTCCCCTGAGCCTCCTCTTCTCCAGGCTAAACAACCCCAGCTGCCTCAGCCTCTCCTCATAGGGCTTGTGCTCAAGGCCCCAGCCTTGTTGCTCTTCTCTGGACACGTTCAAGTGTCTCAATGTCCTTCCTAAACTGAGGGGCCCAGAACTGGACACAGTACTCAAGGTGAGATGGTCCATTGAATTCAGCAGTTTAGAAACTGTGTTGAGAAGGTGAAAATGTGTCTCTAAACTGTGGTCAGTGCACTGTTCCTCTACCAGATGCTGACTAGCTTACTGTAGGTTCAGTATCGTGAACAGAGTACATTAAGATCACATTTTCTCATTGACTCGTACCATCGGGGATTTACAGCTTATACTCTCTCCAGCCAAAATCTTTATTTCACATTCCTTTGAGCAGAGACGTGAGCTGCAAATGGTACAACTGTCTAAGACTGTGTTTGGAAAAATCAATGCCAGCTTTTTCTCTTTCTCACCTCACTCTGGTGCACTGAATTGTGCCAGGCTCCCTGATGTGGGTTGTGTCAACTACAGGGTGTTGGGTTGCATCAAAGATCATACTGGAACTGGGCAACTCTCAGTTTCTTGTAGTTTCTTCTAAATGAAAACTAGTTGTTTGCAATTCAGTTTTTTACCTGATGTCTTTTGCAATAAAATGTATTGCAGTACAACATCCCAAAGGAGGCAGAGTTTCATTCTAGAGGCAGGGGTCTTGTACAACATTGCAGACAAAACAGGCATCCTTCTCTGCTCTTGTAACTTCTCACAAGCATGTAGTTCATGACTTCCCATATGTGGAAGGACTTGAAGAACTCAAGGACCATGATAACTTGCTAATTCTTGTGGAAAGTTTAAGACTGATGTTGCAAAAAATAAGACCTCCTAGATCAGGACTTCTTCAATCCTTATTAAATAAGTATAGTTCAGAAGATCCTGTTCCATGGTGGTGTTGAGGGTCATGGAGCTGTTCCCCAGAATGAGCATATTAAAACAAATTGTCTAATATCTTACATCAAACCAGTACTTTAATTGCTGCAAAGAGCTTTGAAGTAGTGTGGCAATTTGGAGGATGTTTCTGGGCTCAGTTTTCAAATTCTCTTTGATAACGGGAACTTACAATATTGGTCTCTGTTCTTTCAAAAACTCTGTAAAGGAATGTGGAGCTTTTGGAATATTTAGTCTTCTTTTTCTGTTGAGCCAAAACTAGAGAGAAAGTAGACATTTCTCCATTGCTAGAGCTGGACTAGTACAAGGCTAGCAAGGGGATTAACAAACTTTGTTAGTCATCAATTAAATGAAGCCTGTTTGACAACAAAATACCTCAACTCAAGATGGAACATTCTTTCAAGTCTAGCCTCTCGGAAGAAGCAGGAGAAGCTAAACAATGAATCAGATACAGAGATTTGAACTACTAGCTAAGGCTTGTCAGGGAATGCCATGACTGGAGAGAGTAGAGGTTAAAAGTTCTTTGTTACCACACATGGCTGAGAAGTTTTGAGAAGGGAAGGTCAGTGGAAAGAACAGTCATACACTCCTTTCATAATGGACTGCATTCCTTGATTCCTTATAGAAATCTATTCAATATCTAAAATGCTCGTGCATACCTTGCCATGGCTAGGAAAGTAAGGAAGCTGAATGCCATGTAGATGTGAGTTCCTTGGTTGTGGAGCCTTATGGAGGCTATAACACATTGCTGAGCATCTAAGCACAGCAAAACCTGCTATAACATGCTTCTCTAAAGGTGAAGTCATCTCTCAAAATGAACAGAAGTGCCCCTTTTCTACTGTAATGCTGTCTTTTGCAGATTAAGCAGATCTGTCTGCCTGGTGCGTAGACTTCCAAAGGGAGCTTCCTCAGTTGCAGTATTACCACAAGATATTTTCTTCTTATCAGTGCAATAGCCACATGATAAATTGCATTCATCCCTATTCAGGTTAAACTGAAAAAGGGGCTGGGGTGTGGGTTTCACATACCGTTCTAATTTGCTCTCTCCTGCCTTCCAAAGATTTACTAGCAATTCTAATGTACTGCAGTCAGAGAGGTTGTGCTTTGTTTCTTACTACTCTTCTATTTTCCAGGTGAGGAATAAGAAAGTGGTTTTCCGAAACCATTTATTTATTTTCGAATGCACCACTATCTTCCTGCAGTGTGAGAAGTAATGGATAGAAACTCCAATAGGCTATTATCAGACTGATGCTGAGAATGAAATGGGATGGATAAAGCTTTGATGGAGTCGTGAAAGCATCTGTAACTATTCATAGCTTAGAATTATACCTGCAGATTACCCAGATTTCTCTGAATATGTTACAATACCTACTGTGACCTCTGCCACTTACTGCATCAGGCTTCCTTACCAGCAAACAAGACTTTGCAGTGAAGAAACAAGCCTGTCTCTTATTGGAATCACTGGGAGTCTGACTTATCTACGGCCAGCTGGATTTGGTTTAAAGTCTCTGGGTACAGAAAGCAATGGACCTGGCATCCTCTTTTTGTGCCAGTGGCCCTTGGGATGAAGGAAAGAACACAAAGATTTCTGTAACTACACAAATCATCCAAGATATGAGCAACAGGGACAAGCTGTAGCATGAGTTTGAAAGCTTGCCCTCATTTTCTTGTTATGGATTTTCTTATTGGGCTAATCACTCACATGCAGACAGCTGCCATGCTCTGGGGTTCAGCCTTTCTGCCCTTCCTGGGAAGACAAATCTTCTGTAAAGGAAGGAGACCACAGTACATGCTCTATGTTTGTCAGTGGCTCCTCAGCCTGAGATTTGCCTTGGGACAGAGCAGAGGGTGGTGGGTGCAGTGATAGGGATCCTGTGATAGGGAGACAGTCCGTTTGGTGCATGCAGTAGCCAGTGCTGGGGCTAGAAGACTCTTTATAAGTGAACCATTAGGCCAAACTCGTCCCTTTCCCCATCCTCCCAGGCTGCCTACCGCCTTGTGGCTGTGTCAGGGAATGGCACAGTGCTGGGAAATTGTCTTGGGGCCGGAGGGGAGCTGTCCATCCTTAGGCAGTGTGGAAACAGACCCTGAGGAAAGGGAAATAAGGGTTAAGCTACACACAGCACACTGCTCTTTATGTTCCATACCCCAATGCTTTATCCAAAGTAATTTAAACATCTCAAGCTCTGGTGCCCCCATCACTTTTCCTGGCACGTTATTTGAGGCTAACTGATCTCACTATTTGCATTTTTCCACATGAATTTCAGAAGCAATTTCTCCTCCCTTACAATCCCTTACTTTCACTGGATACTTTGCTACAGGCTCCCTTTTCCTTGTGATGTCTCTTACTTCTCACTCCAGTCCTTCCCTGTTCCTTTGTATCTCCCAAACAGAGTTTTCAAACTACTTAAGCAAAGGGGACAGGTTACTTGCTTAAAACTAAGGTTTGGGTAATATACCCAGGCACTAATACAGGCTGGAAAACCACGGACAGCTCTGTCACTGTCTTCTTGCACTCTACTGCTCACTTCCCTGTTCATTACTACCTTTATCTACCTGAAGGGAGTTCATTACTACCTTTAACTACCTGAAGGGAGGTTGTAGACAGGTGGAGGTTGGTCTCTTCTCCCAGGCAACCAGCACCAGAACAAGAGGACACAGTCTCAAACTGCACCAGGGAGGTTTAGGCTGGAGGTGAGGAAGAAGTTCTTCATAGAAAGAGTGATTGCCCATTGGAATGGGCTGCCCAGGGACGTGGTGGATTCACCATCATTGGAGGTGTTCAAGAGGAGACTTGATAGGCTGCTTGGTTGCATGGTTTAGTTGATTAGATGGGCTGGATAATAGGTTGGACACGATGATCTTGAAGGTCTTTTCCGACCTGGTCTATTCCATTCCATTCCATTCCATTCCATTCCATTCCATTCCATTCCATTCCATTCCATTCCATTCCATTCCATTCCATTCCATTCTATTCTATTCTATTCTATTCTATTCTATTCTATTCTATTCTATTCTATTCTATTCTATTCTATTCTATTCTATTCTATTCTATTCATTCCATCCACAAACTATTTCAGAAAGGAATTGAGAATTCAGAGGGTGCTGAGCTCGTGGCTATAGGATCCATCTAATTATGAGGACCTTATTCACACCATTTAGCACTTGGTGGAGGGCCAAGAATTTTCTTTTCTTTTTTTTTTTTTTTTGTCTATAAAGATATCCTAGGCATCACCATTTTTATGCTTGTGATGAATGTTTTTTGGGTCTGATTCAATCATTAGGGAGCCAACAATTTTCACAGGATTTGCATGAGTCTTTTACAGCAAAAATCAGCATAGAAAGCATGTGCATGGAGTTTTGGCATACAGATTTAAAATAGGCTAAAGAAAACAATCAAAGCAATTCCTAGAAATTATGGAAATGATCCTGGGCAACAGGGACTATTGATTTCAATACTGTTGTATGGAAATGAGAAAGAGCTATGGGCAACCTGCGACAACCAAACAGATTAGTGTTATTTACAAACTGTAATGGTATCTAAATGTTTTTCTTTTATTAGGATCCCTTGAAACAGAGATTGCAGTGGCTTTAAGACTAGGAGCATTTTAGGCATGCTATAACCTATGGGTTTAATAACAATATGTCGTTTTCTCTGTCTGATTTAAAATCTACTTGTCCCATAAACTTATGGTGGATGGTTTTAATTAACACCTCAGCAAAAGCCATTTTTTCAGGTGGTGGTAGGGGTTTGAAGTGTGGGCTGCATTTAAAGCTGTATCTGGCAAAAGGAAATATTTTTTGTACTTGTTCTTCGCTCAGAACATAATTTTGGCACTGAAATTCATTGACACTAGATATTACCCATAAGAAAAGTTTGGTAAGGAAGAAGAGTAATATTTCCATAACTTAAAGGCCTTCCATTGCACATCTGCATATGGTAAGATATCATTGAAATGGGCTGCCCAGGGAGACAGTGGAGTCACTGTCCCTGGAGGTGTTCAAGAGGGGATTGGACGTGGCACTTGGTGCCATGGTTTAGTCATGAGGTCTGTGGTGACAGGTTGGACTTGATGATCTTTGAGGTCTCTTCCAACCTTGGTGATTCTGTGATTCTGTTATAGGGTATCCTGTCATGATATTCTTCGTCAATTAAGGTTTGGCCAGAAGTTGTCCCTGAATTACAGGGCTCCAAAAAGCTTCTTGTGAACCTAACAGTGTTTCAGAGAGAGGCACACAGGTGACAAGGAGCCCTGCTTTGATCCAGATGGCAATTTGAATTTGATGGAATCACCATTTCCTTTGGCAAAAACACAAAGAAGGAAATCAGGAGTTTTGTAGTACTCCATATGACGCAGTCTAGTCTGCCCTGAAGCCAGTACTGCAACATCCATTGCATCTGCACATCCCTGAAGGGAGAAAATCCTACTGAGAAACATAGTCTTGAGGAATGGATATTTGAATTAAATGACTTGCATCTGGAATGTCTCAAGGAAAGCATATCCTACACGAAGGCTTGGAAAAAGCATGTCTGAAATAAATCTCTTGCTATACTAAAGAAGCAGCTGAAAGATTTCCTCTAATATATTTTCTTGCCTCCCTCTCCAAACTTTTGGCCTCCTTATCCTTATGAAAAAGTGTTGCAGAACATGACCAATTTTTAGAACTTCCATCTAGCTTATTGCTTAGTTTGCTCTTGGCAGGTAGCAAACTAGCCTATGGCCAATGTTGTTCTGTATCATAAACAGATCTTTTCTTTACAATCTTGATTTCCTAGAAAAATCTGTAATGGGGAAGCATGTTTTTCTTGGTCTTCACATTGCTTGGTCCAATGACCCAAATTTCACAAAACATGCAGACTTTATAGTTTTTAACTATCTCAGGAACCTGTGTTTTAGACTTGTTTATGAGTAATTTCTTTGAACATGCTCAGGGGACATAGGGACTCTTCTTTTTCAGTCATCTCCCTATTATCTGTGGCTATTAAAATCCAAATCAAGCTCAATCATATTGGGATGTCATGAGGGAAAAGGATCTAATTAGTGCACAATGAGAGAACTTGTGTTAAACACCTTGTTTTGGCTGTTAGGCCCTCCTGAGGTTCCAAGTGAAACCACATATGTCAGGTTGAAGAGAGAAGTGAAGCAAATGTAAGCCAGCTGTCTGGAGACTTTATAAATGATGAGTTGCTCTTGATAAATCAAACAAACAAAATCATCTTCTATAGTATTACCATAAAAAAGACAAAAGAATTGAAGGATTTTAGTCATGATAGTCTCCAGAGTTAGAGGTATGAATACCTGGGGGATATGTTAATGATACCCAGAAACAGGAGTCAGAAATGGGATCACTTTGAGAAACTAGAGAAAAGAAGTGCTGCTTGTTCTTGTAGATATTCTCCTTCTTGGTATCTGCTTTTTCTATTAGAACTATGTGAACAAGGAAATGCTGAAAGCAAAGCAAGTGAGGAAATCTGCAGTCTTGAAAGTCCATTTGAAATTTCTGCTAGTGCAGAATGAGATGTAGAGCAAAGGAGAGGTGCATGGCATCATGGTCATGTTAACATCTGCAAAGGCAAAAGAAACAGGGAACTCTAATTACATTTAAAAAAACACCTACAAGGGAGTCCATTGATCTGAAATCAGAATTTCTTTCTTTTTCTTTCTTCTTGCTTATTGCCAGCCTCCCATCATTGAGTGGTTCAGTGTTACTCTGGCATTCAGGAGAGTTCAGTTCTGTTCACAAATGACTCACTTCTATGGCTTGGTCAGTTTACTTGTACTGTTCTTGTTATGGAGATAACATCAGCATGTCCTGTGTCTTTCCCATTTCAATAGCAGTTCTTTGGTTTGTTATTTATCTTACTGTTTCTCTGCTTAAATGTGGGCACAAAGGGAGTCTGGCCTCGGTTAGGACATGTACTTTCTCCTTTATTGGTTTCTTACACATATACTCCTGTGAAAATTTCCAAGACCTTTGCAACCTCTTTCTGCTAAAAATATAATTTTATCACATTGTTTTAATATTAATGTAACACAACTTAAAATTCACTAGTGAAAACACAACTTCCTTTCTCTATATATCTGTACACCTCCATTTAAAATATACTTCTTTTAAATTATGTGGATCATGCCAAGAAAGTCAATTCTCTTCATGAGGAATAAGCAGACACATTTGATTTGTACAGTGTTTTACTCTTTTATGGGGAGGATGGAGATGTAGCTGTGTCAAAATCAAAATGGGGCTACTGTTTCAAGGGACATCAACTGATCAGGCAGAGGGGAAGAAAACCTCTTCATTTAGTGGAAACTACTGAGAGAATTTATACATAGTTGCAAAGGATATACATATCTAGACTTGCAAAAATAACTCTACAGGAGCTGCAATGACCACCAGCCAGCAAGGCCATGGGTTTATGAGCCATATCTCCACTTCATTCTAGTCTGAACAGTCATTCAACTTGTACCCAATTGTAATTTGTTGTTTTCAGATATTGCCAACAGAGAACAATGTTGGTATATATTGTGTGTGCACGTCAATAAAACCTATTTAGAATATCGTTTCATTTCCTTACTGCCACCTACTCAGAAATAACAGACCAGCTATGAAATTTAACAGCTGTCCCCATGATCAGAAAGTGATTTCCATAAGGCTTTGAAGAGACACCCAGAGAAAACATTGATTCATGTTCAGCCTTGTAGCAAACATACAGGGAGTCTAGATTGATAAGGAGCTAAGACTGGTAAATCATAATGTAAATAAAAGCACTATTTTTCATGCAGCTTATTTACAATGGTTTTAGTATGCTACATTTCCAGGGAAATATATGTTCTTGTCAGGAAACTTCAGGGGAAGTAAATGAGTTTGAATCACATGAATAGGTTTAAATGCCATGGCTGAAATTTAGTAAACTATTTTGCACTATCTCTTCTTCTTCATTAGAAGTAGAACATTTTTCTCTGACTCTTAACGTACTTAATAATAAGGCTGGATCACCCAGTGGGGCACTGGATAGGAGCAGCATCCTTTAGCTCCTCTGAAAAATCTTGCACTTTAGCATTAATTCTTCATCATGAGTCAGAATCTGACTCTGAATCGATACGTAATGGACTATGGATCCATGAATAATCTTGCTGGTTTCTATTTCTCTGTGTATCACATAGCTTGAGACACAACTACCTTTGCAGGATTTGTGTAATTTCCGCACAACAAAAAACTAAGAGCAAGAATATGTGTGATACTTTGGAGTCTCCAACTTTCCCTTAGCCTGAGGTCCAAATGCTTCTTTTGGGAGAAAAATACTATCAAGAATTTTGAGACAGGAAAAGACATTTGTTTTATGACCCAAATAGATGACTGTTAGGGTTTCACGGGGATAATGTGCTTATACATTCCTGACTTCTAGTGTCACACAGAAGTGGTAGCGTTAAAGGATAGTGTGGGATGAATGACTATAACTGCATTTCTGCCTTTTCATGGCACTGTAGACGTACTACTAGATGTGACGTGCAGGACACCATGTGCTTCTGGCTGCATGGAAGTAGAATAAACTACACTTAGGTCATCATCTGACAGGTATTTATGCAGCTTCCTAAATACCCTCCAAGAAAGGAATCTCACAACTTTCCTAAGAAACAGTGAACAACTTCCCCACTATTCACATCAAAGGCTATTCTTTTCTGCTTTTGGAAAGATTTCACACATGAGTTTTAGGAACTGGGATCTCACAGGCTACCAGACTCTGTGAATCACGGGAACTGGTCAGTTCCAGAATTATTCCCCCCTTGTTGTACTGCACTCAACATTGGATGTCTATTTTCCGTGGTGATGAGCAAATATCTACGGGGGAAACCTCTCTCAGGCTCAAAGATAAAAGAACAAATATGAGCTGTGTACTGAGATAATATGAACAAGGCAATATTTTTGTGCAGTTTGGGTAATTCTGAATCAGAACAGTGTACAAATCTTGGAAGGGAAAAATTTCAGAACAGGAAAATCTCTCATGTCCTTACCAGCTGTGTAGATCAGCTGAATCTAGTAAATTTGGAAATCTTCATTCTTTGATAAAACCTTGCTGTCTAGACAGGAATGGATCTTACACTCCTTGCTACCAGATCAGCTTGGATATACTAAAAACCTGAAGCTACTAGTGACATAAATAAACCAAACCACCTGAAGCATTCTTAACTCATTGTGAAGACACATTGTACATGTACCAGACAACTCAAGATGACCAGTTAACTTCATGTGGAAGGTACCAGGATTTCATAAAGATCAATGACATATTAAAATTCATATTGTATCTTAGGATGGGTGGATGGTTTCTGTGTCTTGATTGGATGTGAGTGATAACTGAGTCTAACTAGCAATACAATTATTCAACAAGCATTCTGACCTGTAATTTTATAAAAGGAATAATTGTGGATTCAGTAATATGAAAGGTTTCCTTTAACTGATAATTCTTGCACAGTCTATTTATTTTTCCAGGCTGTTTTATTTTCTCAAAACTTGAGAGCAGCACAAATAGGCTCCGTTATCAAGAGTTTCTTGTCACTTACAGGAGATGAGAGAGGGAGAGAGAGGTGACAACAGAGTAAGAATCAGGGATAGCAAAGAGAAAATGAAGGGTGCAAACTGAAACAGCAGTGTAATGATCTTCCCTTTGTATACTTCTGGAAACACTGAATATCTTTGCCAAATTGCATTGGCAATGGCCAAGGAGTGAAAAGCTCTCAGACAAGAATGCCAATGGTATACTCAGGTGCATTAAGAAGAGTGTGTCCAGCAGTTTAAGGGAAGTTCTCCCTCTCTGCTGAGCCCTAGTTAGACTACATCTGGAATATTGTGTAAAGTTCTGGGCTCCCCAGTTCAAGAGGGATAGGGAACTGCTTGAGAGAGCTTGGATCATCTCTCTTAAGAGGAAAGACTGGGAGACTTGGGGCTGTTTAATCTGGAGAAGAGAAAGCTGAGAGGGGACCTTATTAATATTTACAATTATCTGAAGGGTGGTTGTCAGGAGGATGAAGCCAGTCTCTTTTCAGTGATAGGCAGTGAGAGGATGAGGGGCAATTGATGTGAACTCAATCACAGGAAATTCCATCTCAGCATGAGAAAAAACTTCTTTACTGTGAGGGTGACAGAGAGCTGGAACAGGCTACCCAGAGAGGTTGTAGAGTCTCCTTCTCTAGAGATCTTCAAAATCTACCTGGATTCATTCCTGTGTGACCTGCTCTAGTGGTCCTGCTTTGCAGGGTAGTTGAACTCAATGATTTCTGGAGGTCCCTTTCAGCCCCTAGCATTCTGCGATTAGTTTAACATGAAAATAATCAATAGCCATGCACACCTACTCATTACACCATATAAGTGTTTTTCCCTAGGAGATGCTAAAGGGAAGTAGAGAAAGAGAGATACTTCTGAATTATCACTGTATTCAGCAGCCAATATCATCATGGTTCTTTGAAGCTGCAGCTATACTGGTTACGTATTTAGTCTCTCCCCATATGAATCCTTCCCTAGAAGAGCCAATTTCCACCTGTGGATTAACAAATATTTCACTACACAGGAACCCGAGAAATGTGTATATATTCATTAGCCAGAACTCCAAAAAGAGACAGCATTTTCAGGTGAGTGATTGGAAGGACTAGGAGGTAATGGCTATCTGCAGTACTACTCCCTCTCTGGTGTAGTTGAAAGTCATTGTCCTCCGTTGTATATGATAAAAATTAATGACGTTTTCTATTGGCTCTAGGGTGGAGCAGACACTAGGGAGTTCAGGTAATCTTTCACAGAGTGATCATTCAGCAGGAACAGGGACAAATTAAGATATAAAATGCAGGTGAAAAACAGCTTTCCTTTATATGATCAAAAGTACGGACATATTGGGTGGGATTAGCCATAGCTCACCTACCTTTGCTCCCATTTCAGTTGATCCTACGCAAAGGGCTATGAAATTACTGATGACAGTTCTTACACTACCCCTTCACCTACACCCTCCACACACCCCCTAATAAAACTCCTCACAAGGCCGTCTGAAAATGAAGCTCTCTTTTTCAAGAGCAAGAAAGTGGAGAGATACATGTGAGGAAGGTGGCATAGGAAAGTGAAAACAAAAATGCTGTTTGCCAAGGGTAAGAAATTTGTATTTTGAATTATATAGGTCTAGTTATAATAAGGTGTTGATTGATGCCTGAGATATCTTGGTTACTTTAAAACAAACAAAGAAACAAATAGTCATTTGAAGGAGAAAAAAAAATTACTGTAATGTGCATAATGAAGCTGTGCAACTCATTGCTTCAAGATATAACATCTTAGCTCCTAATGCCAGTGAAAAACATGCAGGTTCTTTACACAGTGCATGAAAATGTTCAAAATTACATAAATTGATGCATAAAAGTGAAGAATATTTAGAAAACTTTACAAATCATGATGTGAGCCAGCATTTGATGGGTAGGAATTAGGCAAGGTAGTGCATCGTTTTTAACTGTGAATTCTTTTGCCAGGGTCAGGGTACTGTACTAAATGGTTCATAATTTTCCCCATCAAGATGACTTCTGTGTTTCCAATGATGTGTTCTGTCATTGAGCATAAAAGCATGTATCTCTAAACCTTGCACAGCCATTTGCTGAAATACAATATAACTGCAACACAAACCAGCACAGTTTCCAAAATGCACAGTATTTAATAAGCAATGTGATGCAGAGTGCAATAACTATTAATAAAGCCACTCAAGTGAATTGATTTTAGCACGATTAAACTTTTTTTACCTTATTTCACAGTCCATTTAAAATGTTCTATTTTTCCTTTAATGGCAAAGGAAAATCTGAGCTTTCATAAAACACAGCATAAACTCAAGGCAGCATACGGCAGAGATGGACAGAAATCATTACCAGGAAAGAGACAACAGCAGCAAAATCAAAAATCCAGGCTGTGACACCATGTATTTGATTTAGGTAGCAGATCATCTATATGCAGTGAACAATGAGAAATTGTCAGCAATGGGCCAAGTTGCAGTTTTCAAAGGTTTTCGACAATATTGTCATGCAAATATATGCATCTTAGTGGGAGTTAGGAAGGGGAGAAGAGAGTTTGCAAGGGGTTTACAGCAGCCAGAGCAGTAGCTGGTATGTTCAGCTTTGATCTCTTGATTTGTGGATAATGCCCAGATCAGTTTGATAGCATTCCTCCCCTACTCACCATGGACAGCCTCTTGTTTCAAGAGTAACACCTCATTAAATGCAGGCCGAGTTTTACAATATTGCTCAGGGTGAGTTGTTGCCAATTTGCTGAAAACTCCTTCAGGGCCAGGACTACATAGCTGTATTTTTCAGGGCAGTAACACAAACCTTGATTCTTATAGAAAACCATATTACCAGAGAAAGGACAGCGTATAATTGTCCATGGTGGAAAGTCAGCTTCAGGTTTTCAATCATAGAATCACAGGATGTATGAGGTTGGAAGGGACCCACAAATGCCACCTTGTCTGAACTCCCCAGAGTGAGGAGGGACATCTTTAACTAGATCAGGTTTCTCAGGGCCCCAATCTAACCCTGAATGTCTCCTTGGATGGGGCCTCCACCACTTCTCTGGGCAACCTGCTCCAGTATGTCACTACCCTCACTGTAAAGAATTTCTTCTTAATGTTCAATCTAAGGTTCCATTTAGAAGACCACCTTCCTCCATCCAGGAGCCTTCTTCCTCCTCCTAATGAGCTGATGAGTTACAGCTCCACAGTAAGTGGGAGTGACTGGCATGGATTGGAGACTTGATGCGGTGCTTGGTTTAGTTGTTTAGGTGGGTTGGATTGGTTGATGGGTTGGACGTGATGATCTTGAAGGTCTCTTCCAACCTGGTTTATTCTATTGTATTTTCTATTCTATTGTATTTTCCTTTGCATGAGCTCTCTAACCCTTGAGCTTTTGCCCCAGGTAGAGTTTTCTTTGGTAGACTTTTGAAAAGAAATATAAGCTGTCGCAGCATGTTGTGCATGTGGTCCAATGCCATCTGTGTGTGATATATTGAAGACCCTCATCCATTTCTCTTCATGATGATGAACATCCAGTCACCTGTCATCTGTAGACTTCTGCTCAAATATCTGTGGTGAAAGCTTCATAAGCAGTGCTGCCTGAAAACTTAAATATTAAGGAATTAACAGCCTTCAGACTGCAATGCAAGGAAGAAGTGTGTGATGCACAGGCCTACTTCTGTTTCTGAAGAGAGGTGGTTTTGTAGCTATTGGATATGATCTGCTTTGGAAATGAAAATTGCCAAGTGTAGGGCATGATAGCTTTGATAAATGATAGATGGACTGAAATTGAGGACAGAAGCACATGACAGAAAGCATTTACAGTGCTGCAACATATCAAGTCCTTGCCCATCAGCTGAGCCAATGTGACTGACTGAGCACACATTCGTGCTTGCTCCAGCTGTAAAATGAAATGTATTAACTCTCACTGCCATGCTTTATGTTCCGTTTTCCTTTCTAATGGGGGTAGGCTATGAGTGTTCACAAGGTCATTCCTGGTACCTCCACGTCTTCACTGACAGATGGCAACTTGATGAGCTGTGGTAACACCATCATTTCCACTCATGTGCCTGTATCCCAAGGAGTCCTAAGCATTTGCAGCTCAATAAAATCCAAGCTCCTACTGTGCCTCAAGAGAAACAATTACAAAGGACATTGTTTCCCACCACATGGGACCGCAGTGAGCAGGCCATGGAAGTTGCCTGTGTTTTTCTTTGCACCAGAGTCCCTTCTGCAAGTCATCGCCATTGATGTTTTCAAACCTATCTGCCTGACAGCCCTTGTTACAGCAGACAGACTGTCTGGGAGATGACAGCTTTATCTGTGTCTCTTTCACACCTCTTTAGGGATAATTTTTGATGTGAGGTAGGTTTTGATCAACTGCCTCCTCTCTTATATGCTCAGCTAAACAACCTATTTGATATTTTTTTGATTGTGATGGGTAAATATGTCACTCATGTTGTTGAACATGCTGACAACAGGAGATGTAAATGTGTCATAGCTGATGGTTGCAAGCCTCAGTGATCATACTGGGCTTGAATTAAGGGTTATACTTATACTCTCTTTGCAGACACTGGCAGCCAATTCTGCTGCCTTTGAAGCCCAAGAAAAAACTTTGGGATCACATGAAATAAGCCACTTTCCACAAGTGTAAAACACACTGGTATTTTTCACATTTGTGTGCATTTTTTTGTTCATGGGGATACATAAGACCAAAGAGAGAAGCAAGTAAGAATGGTTGTTTCATAAGATTCTTGAAGCAAACAAGAGAAAAGGGATTACGGAAACTTTGTTAAACTTTCTCGTTATAAGCCTTTCTCTGCTACACTTGGGCATCCCAAGTTTTCCTGCAGGAGTCAACAACAGAACGTGATTTTCCCAAGACTAATGTTTGAAGAATTAATTTTCCGTGCTCCTGTCTACAGGGGATGTGTGTAGACAGCATACTCATGAACTTCATCCTTAAATGTCAGAGTGCAAGGGAAAAGTAGGCCTGCTGTATTGAAGGGTATCAGATTTTCTTCTAGGGAGGGGCTTTATGAAGCCCATGACTTGGCCAGGAGTCTTTGGGCCCTTCTGCCTGTTATAGGTCACAAATCCTGCATTTTATCTTCCTCCTCCTTTCTATCATCATCTTATAGTATGGGCACTGTACACTAAGTCCTTTATGGCCAGGCCTGTCCCTTAATTCATATAATGTAGTCTCAGCTGAGCTGCATGATTCTAAAATTATGGGTAGCTGGCATCTGGGATGATTGGCATCCCCCAGGGCTCAGTACTGGGGCCAGTTCTGTTTAATATCTTTGTCAATGATTGGATGAGGGAATGGAATGCACCCTCAGCAAGTTTGCAAATGACACTAAATTGAGCAGAAGTGGTGATCTGCTTGAGGGTAGGAAGGTACTGCAGAGAGATCTGGACAGGTTAGATCAATCAATTGAGGCCAGTGGGATGAGGTTTAACAAGACTGAGTGCTGGGTCCTGCACTTTGCTCACAACCCCCCTGCACAACACTACAGGATAGTGTTCTTCTACAGGGGAAGAATGGCTGGAAAGCAGCACAGTGGAAAAGGATATGGGGGTGCTGGTGGAGGCAGCAGTATGCCCAGGTGGCCAAGAAGGCCAGAGCCCACCTGGCCTGTATAAAAAAGTGTGTCAGGTAGGAGTAGGAAAGTGATCGTGTTGCTGTACTCAGCCCTGGTGAGGCCACAGCTTGAGGACTGCGTTCAGTGAAATTTTTATTTTATGTCAAGGTCAAAACTTGACTGAATCTTAAGTCATTCTTCCACTTAAATGATTCTGAGAACCATTTCTACAGGTTTTCTGCTTTGCTTTATTATATGTTTTTCCTTTGCCCCTTTTCTTTTGATTTTTTTTTGAAGCGTTCCTCATACTAAAACAATGATTGAATATCCACATTCAAGAGAATGCCAAGAATTAGTATTTACACTGTGTTAATGTTCCTTCTAACTGTCTTCTGATGTGAGAAATGGGAAAACAACTCTATCTTCAAGCTGATCACCAGCCTTTGTTCCAGCCAGACAATTTCCTGGCTGATAGGGTTATGTTTTGTGGCCACGCATTTGTTTTTGACAAGCCGTCAGGACTAACCATCTGGAGTGATATTTTGGCATATTTTTTTTCACACTTAAAACACCAACCAGAGACAAACAATGTAATGAATATTTTGTAAAGTGATGTTTTAGAATCGTATCAGCAGGGAAATGAATGTGCTAAGAATGCTGCTAAGCATGTTTCCCAGGTGGTAGAATAATTGAACGTGTTTATTGGTGATTTGTCAGGAGAACATTAACTGACTTAAGACATTGTTCTGGGAAAAAGAAAAGGTTTTGAACTTCGTTAGGGCAGAATTTTTGTCTTGGCATAAGTATGTACACTTCCCCTCCCCGCCCCCCTAAAATTAAAAACCTAGGATGGCCTTTCCTGTCACCATGAAATATTCCTGAAAAAGCTAAATGCAGAGAAAGCTGATTTTTCCTAAATGAGTACAAAAGTCTCTGCAAGCAGATTCTGAATTCAGGGAGATGGAAGTACAAGCCAGATAGGATGGATTCCCCCATTTACTCCGCTCTGCAAGACTGTAACATGCTTAGGATTTCATTCTCTTAAATACTGATTACCACCACCCTGGGGATGCTCTCCTCAGAAGGAAAAAAACATAGCCTTGGACGCCTTTGGGGACTGGCTGTTACTAGGAAATGCTCAGTAAGCAATGGCAGCAAGGAATATACATCTATATATCTATAATTTTTTTTTCTTTAATCTGAGATTGTTCAAGGATTCATGATTTGTCAATTAGTAAATTTTAATTAACAAGTGCTACTGCACTAATTAATTGGCCATTGCTCTATCAAGACCCATGTCAGCGAATTAATATCTTTAGTGAGAATAAATACATTTTTCACAGCAGGTACTCATTGGTCTCACTTTGTGTTTGCACAGCATCAATTACAGTAAGATCTTGGTTTCACATTTTGCTCCATTACTGTAGAGTAAATATTACACTGAAAATCAGAGCACTATAATTATCTCCCACCATAATTTTCCTTGAATTGCCTTTGTTACTTTTACAAAACAGACTTTACAGTGTGCATTAAAAGAAAATAAAATATGAGAAGTAAGACAATCAACCATACTTTTCCTCAGTTTTTTTGAAGTTATCTCTTAAAATATGTCTGTTTAGCATCTGACAGAAGGCTCTGTTTATTCTGAGAAAGCCTATCAGGGTTGAGCATGTGAGATATGCCAAACCAAAGGTAATGTGAGTATGGTTTTTCCTTCATGATTATCTCACCTCCTTGAGGCTAAATGAAGAGATACATGTTCAGCAGAGATCTGCTAGGAGTATTCAGTTCCTTGTAGGATTAATCCAGAAATTCACACAGTTAGGTTAAAAATGAGTCAACAGGAGGAGTCCTGAGATCAGACCAGACTAGAAGCCTGTAGACTTGGAGAAGACTCTACCTGAATTCCTGAAAGGCAGAGGTCAATGAAATCTGGGAACTGGGATGAAGCCCAAAGACTGGGATGTGGATTGACTGCATACCCCAGTTCCTTGCAGTCTCTTCTGCAAGTGTGACTGAATGAAGACATCCTATAGCTCCTGCGTTGCTGGTACTGATCGTGCATTTCCAGTGATGTTGCAATCCCTCCAGCCCTTCAATGGACCAGACTAAAGGACTGTGCAAACCACAGAAGCAATTAATTAAATATATTCCAAACAAATGTTTGTAGCAGAGATCTCTCTTCCTTAGCATCGATAGCACTGCTGGCTACTTTATTTATGCATTGTGCATCTTATTTAAACAGACTTCTTATTTCTATGACTTTTTTTAATCTCCTGTACACCTGCATATTCCATATATTACAAGCTTTTTTATTGTGTTTTACTAGTGGATGTGAACTTTGCAACTGTTGAAATTAAAGCCCTTTTGCCATAGTTTGTATTTCCAATTTCTTGTATTTGTTTTCATTAATCATGGCTTTCTTCACAGGTGGTTTCTTTTATTGCCTTGTTATTGATGCAAGAAAAACACAATCTTTTTTCCCTCTAGTACATTTACTCTTCCCCATTTGAGTTATGCCTGTTGCATTTACAAATGTCCATGCCTGCAAGGCATTTGGGCACTTAGGTAGGAAATGCTGACACTGAAGTGAGAGCTTTGAGACACTCGTGTCCATTTGTGGTTAATTTAGACAACCTCCACAGCTCATGGATTTCTATCTGCATCCAGATCTCTGGGTAGTTGCATTCTGCTTCTTGCATTGCAAATAGAAAAAGAAAAAAAATAAAGAAGCGGGGAATAGACCAGAGTATAATAAAAAAACACAAACAAACAAGTGAAGGGTCAAAATGGTCTTGCTATAACACTTTTTTCCTCCATATACTGAAAGAACAATGCCTTTTCAACTTTGGGAGAAGACACATTACAAGCATTTGATAAATGGGCATAAAATAAAGCTTTGAATATAGAAGGCAAAACTGACATTCTTATTGGGCTTTTCTACTGGTAGGAGTCACTCCAGAGCAAAAGTAGAGAAGTATTTAAAGATACACTTTCTTTTGTTCCCCCCAAGCATCTAAACAATATTAAATATTGAAAGTCATTACCTCATGTTCCAGCTGTCAGGCATACATGAGGCTTTGGAAAGCACCTATTTTCTTATTGCCCTAATAAGAATCGCAACACACATATATTCTGTACAAAACCCTCCCTCTTCCCTCGCCTCAGAATTCCACTAAGCAGTGCTCTAACTTCTATTTGTCGTTTTGATGTTGAGAAAAAGGTCTAGAAAAATACAAGGGGATGGTGGTGGACCTCACTATGCTTTGGCAGAACTCATCTAGAAGGACTCATCAGTTTTGGTGGAGGGACAGAAAGGGGACACATGATCACATGGGAGGAGGAAAGGGCTGTGCCTGCAGCAGCAAGGCTGACAGCCTGACCTCCACCTGATGGGGGTTAGAAGTGCTTTCTGCAAAATGCCCAGAATCCTTTGAGTAGGATTACATAGGAGCTGACAAGACAGGGCTGAGCCACACACCATTTTTTTACTAATAATACCCTTGCACTGCTTTAATTATCTAAGAGTCAAAATGTAAATGAGGCCAGCACACAGCCAAAACTCAGATCTCCTGTGCTGAGCTCCCCTTACAGCCTGTGTGATGAATTAGTGACCTACATGTCCTTTAAACTCCACTCTGAGATCACTGCTTCATTTGTCTTAACCACCTATGGAAGTTGCTCCTCTCTTCTTGTCACAATTGCTCCTGAATCCTCCTGAAAGAAATTCTTCTATTTTCTTAACTAGGTTAAGAAAGTCTTTAAGAGTCTTTGTGTTGGGGCAGAGAGAGAAGAGAAAAACGGCTGTCAATAAACCTGGATTTTCTCCACACTTGGCTGTCACAGACCACTTATGGCTTTTTCTCCCTCCTTTCCCCCTTCAGTCTAATTTGAGAATAGCAGGTATTTTTCTCTCCTGATGCAGGAACTGGCACATCTTTCATCTTGCAGCAGCGTACAAACCAGTCATTAAAGCAACCAAAGACCATCAAAAGGCAGCATGGCAGGACCATAAAAATGAGTCCACCTCTGCCCCGGAAATGGCCCAGTTTTATCGCCTACCTGCTATCTTGCCATAACAAATAGGAACACCATTGACCGTATCCACAGACCTGTGGGAAGGGCATCCCTTATTTCTCCAACCAGGTTCAGCACAAAAATTGTGCTCAACCTCTGTGCAGTCAAGCTTTTTTTCTGCTTTCAGTGTCCTTGTCCATTATTAATCAGGAGATTTACTGTTGCTTGGACTGGATTTTTATTGCATTAGTTACTCAGGGTCAGATCTGGCCTGATTGCAGAATCTGTAGTAAACTACCTGCTTGCCTTCTACTTGCCTTCTGTGCTAGAGATAAAATCTGATCCTAAGTATAACCCCAGAATAAACATATTTACTTATCTCCTAATTTTTACTATATTTATCCCAAACAATGTAAAGAATGATGGAGAATGTAAAGATGGATTGAAAGCAGTCAAAAACTAGCTTTTGATAGCTTCAATCATTGTGCCCCTGTACTCAGCACTGGTTAGGCCACACTTTGAGTACTAGGTCCAGTTCTGGGCCCCTCAATTTAAGAAGGACATTGAGACTCTTGAATGTGTCCAGAGAAGGGCAACAAGGCTGGGGAGAGTCCTTGAGCGCAAGCCCTCTGAGGAGAGACTAAGGGAGCTGGGACTGTTTAGCCTGGAGAAGAGGAGGCTCAGTGGAAACCTTATTGCTCTCTTCAGCTACCTGAAGGGAGGTTGTAGACAGGTGGGGGTTGGTCTCTTCTCCCAGGCAACCACCACCAGAACAAGAGGACACAGTCTCAAGCTGCACCAGGGGAAGTTTGGGCTTGAGGTGAGGAGAAAGTTCTTCATAGAAAGAGTAATTGACCATTGAAATGTGCTGCCCAGGGAAGTAGTGGAGTCACCATCCCTGGAGGTGTTCAAGATGGGATTGGATGTGGCACTTGAAGTCATGGCTTAGTTAATCATGAGGTGTTGGGTGACAGGTTGGACTTGATGATCTCTCAGGTCTCTTCCAACCTTATTGATTTTATGATTCTAAATTCCAAATCCTAACTATATTTTCTTCACACATTTTCATCCTGAGAAAAATATGGGTGTTAACCACATTAAACTGCAATCCCATGCAAAACGCACAGAGTAACACAATGTTTTGCTGAGGTATATCACTTAGTGAATGTGTCTACAGGTATTGAAATAAATGTATTCAATATGAATAATGCAAATGCCATTTAAAATGAACAGTCAAAAGAGTCCTCACTGTCAATACAAAGTGGGGAATAAGGTTATAGAAAGCAGTCCTGTGGAAAAGGACTTGGGGGTGCTGATGGATGAGAAGCTGGACATGAGCAGGCAGTGTGTACTTGCATCCCAGAAGGCCAATCACATCCTGGGCTGCACCAAAAGTTGTGTTGCCAGCAGGTCCAGAGAGGTGATTGTGCTGGGTCCTGCTGAGGTGCCTTCCTCACCATCCATATTTGGAGATGACTTTTGCATCTTTTTTCTGGCATGTGGTGACAGGTGCTAGGGGAACTATGTGGGCAGGAGCATCAGGATGTTAAGAACAGGTTCTTTACTATGAGGGCGGTGAAACCCTGGAACAGGTTGCCCAGTAAGGTGTTTGGGGCCTCATCCGAGGAGATATTCAAAATGAAGCTTGGCAAGCCCCTGGGCAGCCTGATCTAGTTGAGGATGTCCCTGCTTACTGCACAGGGAATTGGACTAGATGACCTTTGGAGGTGTCTTCCAACCTAGACCATTCTATGATTCTATGAAATACTTTGCATGAGCTGACATCCTAGTCTATTTAAGTGAGCTGGGCTGTATCTTGCCACTGCTGCAGTTGCCTAAACCAGTTCTGTCTTCTCTCTTTTTCCTCTTCTGTTTTTTGCTGTCTCCTTTTGTGCACATGCTGAAATGCCATGGGATTCTGATTAGGCTCTTCTATAATATAAAGAAGCAGGCAGATTTAAAAACAAAACATAAAGCTTTCAGAATGTAAATCAAACACACCTCTCCACCCTTCCCTAGTCCTATGGAGAGCCTTGAATCTCAAGTTTACTGAAACTGCAGTCCAAGGAGCTGAAGTGAAGAATATTTTTAATTTTGATTCAAGGAAGTCTGGTCTATACATGAAAGCCAAGGACAGACATTTCTGCACTCTTCTTCAAAGCTTGGGCAACCAAGAGCATGCCTTTTCACTGTGCTCTGTCTTGGAGAATCTTTCCATCTAGGAAAAGCACTGAAAACCCACTTGGGAAGTGTGCCTTTCCATCAGCCAACAACCAGACTGACACAGTCCACCCTGGCACAGAGCTGCCAATGGGCAGAAGTGGGAATTTTGCAGCACTAATCTCTCTGGATAGGGCTTCACCTATCTGCATCAGCTGAAGATCCATCTTCCCAGATGCCTTGGGTACACTACTGACTAATGCTAGTGTGATATGTGAGCCTTGTGTGAAGGAGATGCATCTGCAGGCCCTGTCTTATAATTTCAAAAAGCACAGGGGTATGCTGCCGTTCTACAGCACAGGTGAGAAGTTGCAGCACATGGGTTGCTAGCAGAGGCAAGGGCCAGGTATCACAGGGGCAATCTGCACAAGTCCTGCTGTAACCAGCTGCCTCTGTCCTGCCCTTCCCCATGCCCACCAAAGGCTGGCTGTAGACTGAGAACAAGTCCTGCTTTATTTTCCTCTAGCAAGCCTGGGAAGAGCTGGCACAACACAGTTGTCAGCCAGATTGGCCCTGACAAGTATCATATGCTTTACTGCACTTGTTAACTACCTGCTTTTCTAACCAGCCTTGCTGTCATTCATCCTGAAGAGCAGGTGTGTTAGCATCTTTGTGTAACAGCTAAAGAGGCAACAAATAGATTTCTCAGGTATAACTGCTGTTCAGCAAGACAAAGGATAGACAGTCTTTTTCTTACACAGCTGGGCATTGTCTTTGGCCCCTCTCCCCATGCAGCCTGTCCTGAATGTGTCATACAGTGGCTATTGATCACTTCTTTTAAATAATTTCCCTGTGTTTGGAAACTGCCCCAGTGTTCACATTACTCACACTTGTCAAAACTGTGCAAAGTTAGTCAAATATTGCTCTGGTGTTCTGAGGCTTTGGGATGGCTTTCAACACACTGCATTTAGCTTATTGTACTCTCTGACTCTGGGTATCAGGGTGAAGAAAAGGTTTCCTTCCTGAGTAAGGAAGACTGTCCAGACAGAAATCCTGAGCCCTAATCCTGCTCCTCCAAGATGCAAGGAACTTGTAGGATGGATTGAATTAGTTTGTTCTGTGTCAGTTAACACCAGCCTCTGATTCTTACTTCACATTAATGACCCAGTTGACCCTGGAGCTCACTTGGGCTCTGCTCACTAGCATAACATTCTTACATGGTATAACTTTCTGTTTATCAAAGTACAGATATTAAGTTATTCGGAACTTCAGCTTGTGCACATGGAAACTAAAGGCAGATTTTAGGTGCCTGTGTTAAGTAAGGTGCCTAAATAATTTGAGGGCATCTAAGGTGTGTGTTTGTTCAGGTTAAAACATGTTCTTGACTACATAGTTACACAGCATCTGGTCCAATACAGCCCTGATCACAAAGAGCCTTGTGAGAAAAGGCATGGGTAGCACCCTTGTTATTTTCTGCAAGTCATACTGTATAATTAATAAATACATTTCCTCTCACAGTGCTACTAAGGTAGCAGTGCTATTAAGGTACTTCCTCTTTGTCTGATCCAGAGTCAGGACATGCAATTCAAGGGTAAAGTGCTATTATTGCAAAACACTATAGTAGACATTCCTATCCAAAAAGTCATCTCACCTCTGCCCTGAGTAAGGAATCTCAGGAAAGTACTGCACATGGTTCATCAAACCTGCAATCTGAGCACATCCAGCCAATCACAAAGCAAGTTGTTTTTTTAACCCAGGTGCCCCTGCACCCTTGCCATTTTAATTTTGAAAGAAGCCCCTTAAAGCTCTGACTTATTTCAGGTGATGCCTGTGTTTCATTTAATGCATCACAGGTTTAGCCTGACTCTTTGAGCTTATCCCGCACCTTTTCCAGAATAACGGCACCTCTTTGTGAGAGTGCAAATTTGATCCCCACAACTCCTGAGCAGGGATGCAAGAGCCTGGTGTGATAGCTTGGGCACTGCTCTGCTGAGCCAAACACCCCACTTAGCTAGAGGGGAGGTTGCCTCTTAAGCTGGAAATGTCTCAGTGTCAAACCAATACTCTTTACTAAGAGGTCATGGTTTGAACTTTGAGCTTATATTGGTGTGAGAAATTAAGTCTTCACTACTACCTGTGTATAGCATCATGAGACACAATCCACGTGGGACAAAGTCCACAGAGGCTTTGCCTCTCTTCCAAATCAGGACTGTAATGTTTACAGCTTTTGTAGTTTCAGTGTTCAGCGCATGAGGAGTGCTGCTGCTTCGCTGTCTCATAATGGCAGTCCCTGTCCTTTTGCTCTGCAGCTCTGCCACACTGCCAAGAAACTCATGAACATTTCAGTGGAACTTGAGTTGGATTGACCTGGTGCTTTCTTGGGGATTCCGCATTTGTTAATCCTGCTGTGATCCTGGGGAAAGCACTAGTTGAATTCAAATTAGTGCCATTAATCAGGGTCGACTAGGAAGGTCCAGGGTAATTTTGTTACATGTTGTAGTAACTTCTCCTGTAAAGTATCATTTCCACTAAATTCGATATTTGAGATGGAAGAACACAGTAGTCCCAGCAATTAACAGCCGGAGAGCTATCCCTGAGCAGGGCAATCCTGCTACTGGATGCCATTGGAGTATGTAGTAATATGTTTTAGGGAGCTGTGGCTTAGGTGGTGATATTGGCATACAGATTTTAGACATTCAGGTTAATATAAAAGGAGGCTGACATGTTGCTGGCATTGGGCTTAAATGTTGCCAGTGCTAGGATCCTTTATGAAAGGTGAGGCTGGAGGGATGCTTGTAGAGATGGGGTTGCACTGAACCGTGGACAACACATTGAGCATCTTACAGGATTGCTCAGGCAATCAGTCTTCAGGTGAGGCTTGGGGGGGGGCTGCTGTCTCTGGGCACAGTTGCTTCTCTTGCATTGCTCCACTGACAGGTGCACCAAGACAGGTCTAAAGGTTGATTGTTTAGATTGGATGTTAGGAACAGGTTCTTTACCATGAGGGTAGTGGAACACTGGAACAGGTTGCCCTGGGAGGTGTTTGGGGGATATTCAAAATGAGGCTTGACAGGGCTCTGGGCAACCTGATCTAGTTTGCGATGCCCCTGCTTACTTCAGGGGGGTTTGGACTAGATGATCTTTGGAGGTGTCTTCCAACCTAGAACATTCTATGATTCTTTGATTCTTGTGATTTTCCCAAGGACTATTTGGTGTGGTTTATTTCTCTACAACAAGACACTAGCATGTTGCAGATAAAGCAGACAGGACTAGTTTTATTCCTACTCATCTGTAGACACTTGTATGCACAGCAACCACCTCTTCACTGTACCAGTCCAGAGCACTAGTTTATGCTAAGCAGGGAAAACTAAACCCCAAAATTGCCTTCAGCACTGACTGAAATAAGGAGAGAAAATCAACTTGGAAAAAATGAGGTTAGGATTTTCTTCCAAATGCAGGTGGATGAATTGGGTGAAACAGAGTTGGAGACAGAAATTCATTAGCCATTTCCCCCTTTAAATGTATGCACTGCCTGTGGGAGGTTGGAAAAATTGTCCATCACTGAGATAATATGGGGCTTTGCAGGTAGATTGCTTTAGTGATATTCCTGGGAATTTCTTCATTAATTTTAGCAGGCTCCAGGTGTTGCTCTGTGACATATGATACTATCTTCTTTCCTACTTTTCTGGTAGTCATCTCTTCTCTTACACTGCAGTCAAATCCACATCCACCTTCTGTGTTTCCACAGCCCTCTTTCTCTCCCATTCATATATCTCCTAAATGTCTTGCTTCTGAGGTAAAGAGGAGAATGTGATTCTGCCTTATCCAGAGGATAAGGATAAAGGGCAACTTGAACAAGTATTCCTGGGAAGATTCCCAGGGACATCTGCGTGCAAGTGCTTGGGTGCAATAGGGCAAGGAGGAAAATGAATAGAAAAAGACAAGGATCAAAGGCAAAGAGAGCTATTCCTAGTTCCTAACTGTGAGGAGGTGAGGTCAGCCTTTCATTATGCTGTTGGCCATTTGTTACACTCTTGCTGCCTGAAAGAGTGTATTTCAGTAATCAGCAGATGTGATTTCTAGGCATTTCCACAGAAGAAATGGTAATAACAGATCAGATGAGACTTCAGATATGAGGAGCTTAAAATTGCTAGTGCCTAACACTGAGTAATAAAACCCTGGTGCCAGGCAGAATTTGTTTGGGTGAGTAACCCACTTGTGGCATTCCACTGAAGGCTGCCTTGTTCCAGATGTATACCTCCAGCTAAGAAGCTGTAAATTATTTACTGAGGCAGCAAATTAATGCCAAACATCACCAGCACCTTAGTGCTCAGTGAATCATACATAAAACATGCTTCCTTCTGTGAGGGCATGGTGTGCTGGTGGAAAGCAGGCTGAGAAGGGAAGGACTGTGGCAGATGAGGAATTTGGGGTAGCAGGGATAGGAATCTTGAAGAGAGATGAATAATGAGCAGAGTGAATCAAAGTCAAACTTCCCAGGTGACCTGTGAGTTAGTATGATGGGATGGAAAGACAAAAACTTTTAAAAGCAGCATCTCTTTTAAGACTTGACAGAAAGCACTGGGGGGAGGTTGGAGGGAATGGCTTCTTTTATTGCTCCCTCACAGGTATTTTTACTCTGCATATGGAGTATAGTTATAAAGGTCTTTGGCTTCCTAAAAAAACAGCAGGAGCATTAAGCAGGCCTTGCCATCTGCACAGTGAAATGTGCTTTCAGGCCTCTGCCACACTTGCCTCTCCCTAAACACTGATTTCAAGTCTGCTGAGCTATAAAGCACCTCTATTCTAAACTCAGTCACCTTATCAGCATGAGCAGTTCCCAGCTGTGATAGTCCCTGAAACCCTTGCATATCTCCCACCAAAATTCCTCTCAGGTCCAGTAACAAGAAGGTTTGAGCCTTCTCAAGGCTGACAAAACTCTAACATGTGGAACTAACATGTTGCTGTTTTTTTCAAATCCTGTATCCTGGGAGAAGTCACTGCATCTTTGAGTTTGGAGATGAAACCAAGTTATGAATGTATCTCCTTAAATAAGAAGTGAAACATCCTTTCTTCTGGACAGGACTTTTCATAGTCCTCAGGCTTTCCTGAAGGAATTAAAACAAATATTGAAAAAAATAAATGAAAGGGCTTTGCAGACAATTCTGTCTTAGAGCCAGGCAGATTTTGGGGCAAACCAGGAAAGCCAATCCCACTGGATATGTAGCAGACTGTGAATCAGTGCAAAAGGTCTGATTTAACAGTGATGGGAAACAGCTATTTACCTGTGCCATTAATGAACTGTCTTGTGGCTAGTGAAACGTTGTCCCAAGGTTTATCTTTCTTTCCCTTTGCTCAGGGAGGATTACCTATAGCAAGAAGCTGAAACTCCACAGCTGGGTGTGAACATTAAAGAGTGGTCCCCAAGTGCAGGTGCCAGTCACCTATTGGGGCAGTCAGTCCCCTTTCACCCTCACAGTCCTTGCTCTGAATGATTTCCGAATTGTCCACGTGACAACTGCTGAGAAAGGCACTTCCCTGCAATACATGCATGCTGTGTATGAGTGTGTGACAGTAATCTAAAGAGCCTTCTAAGTGTCTGGAGGCTTTCTGTGGATGTTACGGGCTGAAAAAAAAAAAATCACAGAAAGGAAAAGAATAGAGAACCATTTTGTAATTGCAAAAGAAGTAGAGAGAGGGGTCTTTTAACTAAACCTCCAGAGCAGTTTGGAGGTAGGTTTGCTGTCATCCAATTCAGAAATGCCATGGTCAGTGCAGTGGGCCCCATTTCTCTTTGCTATTAAACCAAGCTCTTGTAGGAATGCTTGAGCATTAAGCGGTTAATTAAATCTGACTGTCATTACAAATAGCATTAGAAGGATGACACTCTTCAGAGTCCTACATTGCAGCTGAGATTTGTGTGGGCAATTAATTCCTCTTGCCCTGGCCTTGCATGATTTTCAGCAAGTTCCATCTGGGTTGTAATGAGGTTGATGATTGCTGGTGCTTGTGACTATTTAATGAATTAATGGTAATAACAAATGCCTATGCGTCCTTCATTAGGTGGTATGGAAATTACTCTGAAACTGGGACTGCTGGGGCTTGGCAGCTTTGCTGGAGGGGTGGACATGGGGGTTAGTTAGTCAATTTATTATGAGTGCAGCACAGAATTTGTTATATCACCTCCTGGACTTCTCAACCTTGTGAGTATTCACTGCTAACTTTCACCAGCTCTAGAGGGAAAAAAAAAATTAAAAGAAGAAAAATTTCAGTGGAACAAAAGTAACTTTTGCATAGGAAGAGCTTGAAATATTATGCTCAGTTTCACCCTCCCAGGATCAAAGGAAGAAACCTGTTCACCATCATTTATGTCTCCTCATTTTAGGAATGTAATTTATCTCCAGTAAAAGCATTTGGTGGGGTGATGTCTGGAGACCTCTTTCATAGAGTAACTGGCTAAAAAATTATCTCGGAGGATCTGTAAGACCTTCATTATTCAGATCCAGCAGGAAGGTAGAGTCTTGACTTCTGAAAAGGATCAGAGAAAAACAACTGAAGAGTAAAATAATGAGGATTTTGAATTCACTTCTGTCAGTAATTTTGCACCAGGGTCCTTTGGCCAGTTCAGTACACTTGGTGCTCTCTGATTTAAGAGGAGCAGACTTCATCTGTTTGTTTTTCCCCCCTGTAGTTTCCAGTATCCCAAATTTCTCCAGCTGAAGGTATTGCGTTCAGCTGAATGCAGTGTAAAAAGTGACTACCTGAGCAAAGAAGGCACTAATGTGATTTGTGACGGGTAGATGTTTTTCTTCTTGCCTGGACCTCCTAAGTAACATCTCACTGTGGGAAAAAAATGAAATAAAATTGTCTGCAGTGAACTCACCTATACTAAGAGAGTTCACTGCTTCCCATCTTCACATGTATAAGTTATCTCCAGCAGGATAACTAACAATTGCTCTGATACAGAGCTATCAGTAGCATCCCAGTCTTCTTCACAAGTTTATTTCTTTTTCCCCTAAAGAGCAAATACTCCCCTGAAGTATTTGATGTCAACAGATTATTGCAAATTTAAACATCTGGGCCCATAAGTGGGCATTGGGTTATGTTCAGAATGAGTGGCTTTTCACTGCAGAAATGGAAAGCTTGTAGAGTACACAAAAGATCACTGAGTGCAAAATGCCTTGATTTTCTCTACAGTTTCATCTCTTTCTGATGTTGTACTCAATGTCATTACCCTGCAATATGAGTATTAGATCACCTGATCAGCACAGGGTCTGTAAACAAGTACTGTACTCAGGATGTATCAAACAGGACAGAGTTTTAATTCATCGTGACTATTGCATTTTCCATCCTGCAGCTCAATAATTGCTATTAGGCAGTAACTTGTTGACAGTCAATTCAGTGACATCCCACTCCTACTGCTTTGCCTTGTAGCAAAAGAAGAATATGACATAAATGAGGTACTAAAGTGTAACCATTGCCAATAATGTCTCACTAATACTATTGCTCTGTGGCTTTTTTGTTTAGTGACATGGACAGTGAGCTGGATTCTTTTCCTCTTTTCCTCACTTTGGAGACAAAACGTATGCAGGGTAGCTCTGAAGTCTTTTGAGAAGGACAGAGGGGCTCCTGGAGCTACATTGCTCTCTTTTTCTTGATGTAAGCATACTCAGCCTATTTGCTGTGTTGTAATCTTGTTGTACAGTCTAGGTCTTTTGTTACACTTTTATGAGACAGCAGAATTATAGCTTTGTTTATAGACCATTATTCCTGATGGCTCCTTCCATTTTCAAGGCAATGTATACACTGTGTAAATGCAGCTGCTGTCCACATGGTCAGGTGTAAAAGTCTGATCTTGTTCTTTGCTAATAGGAAAAAGATTCCTAAGGAATTGTTAAACCAACCTGATTGTTTCTTATTTTTATTCTTATCATAGGAAATTAGTACTGAAATACAGATAAATGATAGAAGGATAGGGGAAGTGTTCTGTCATATAGAATGAGCCATTTCTTAGTTTACAGTAAACCTGAGATCTAGGTAGGATGGTAATGTAAAAGTTGAATCTTCAACCTACTCCTTTTATATCTTGTTCTTACTAGGCTGCTTTCAGTCACACACATCTTCAGCAACATCTTTTTTAAAGATCTGGTTAGCAAATGCATGAGAAGAATGTGCTGGCCACAGCTGAAATATTGATGGGCTTCACATGGACAAATATGCCATTTGTCCTGCTTAGCTGAGAAATTAAAATAGTCCTTTATCTGTGCTCTGCATTTTATGCTATGTTGCTCCATCATTTAAAAAAAAATCAATTAAACTGCAGTTGATAGAGGCTAGCCTCTCTATTTGGCTCATCCCAGGCAGGTACTGTCAGCAGAGCCAAAATACAAGAGGTCCATGGAGCTCAGCCAACTCACAAATGGGATACTCTGCCACGGGAACCCAGCCTAAAACATGAAAGCAGCTCTGTTTTCCTTGGGGACCTCTTATGGCCCTGGCTCTGTTCTATCCTAATTAGTCCAGAGGAGGGATTGCCTGGCTTTATCTCAAAAAACGCATGACCATAACCTTGTTGTGGCTGCTATTCCGCTCAGAGGACAGAAATAGTATCACCATTGGCAGCTACAACTGAAAGAGCACCAAGTGCTCTGTGCATTTTAGCACTCAGTCGCTCTCTAAGGCTGAGAAATCTGAGGCAGATAGGGGAGATGCATTTTCTCCTGCTTTCTCATTGTGTCAATGGCAAGAATTAAGACTTGCATGCTTTTATTTTCCTACTTGCTGCCTGATACTGTGGTCTTCCTTCTTATAAGCCTAAATTATTACTTAGAGAATAAGAAATAATAGAAACTTAAAGAAAGGTGGCAGCATGATTTGCTTTAAACAAATCACCCTGGGAGTTATTTCCTTTTATTAAAAAAATGTTTTCAGCACTTCTAGAATGAAGGTTTTGTAGGCTTACTTCATTGTCCCATTTAATTTTTCTTCAAGGTTTATAACAATTCCTGGAAATCCTTTGAAATCTGGGCTGGTCTATTGCATGAATAAAAAAAGACATATTAGGGGGAGAATAACGTGTGAAACATAAAATACTGTGAACCATAGTACATCCTTTCCAAAAGTCTTTCCTAGTTTTGCATTAACATCTGCTACCATGAGCTAGAGGCATGTGCTTGTTTTGACTGGGATAATTTTCCTCATAACAGCTAGTACGGGCCTATGTTTTCACTTGTGCTGGCAACAGTGTTCATAATACAGAGACGTTTTAGTTATTGCTGATCAGTAACTACACAGAGTCAAGGCTTTTTTTTTACTTCTCACACCGCTCCATCAGGAAGTAGCCTGGGGTTGCACAAGAAATTGGGAGAGGACACAGCTGGGACAGCTGACTCCAACTAACCAAAAGAATATTCCATAACGTATAATGTCATGCTCTGCATACAAAGCTGGGGGAATAAGAAGGAAGGGAGAGAGGAATGTTTGGAAAGATGGTGTTTTTCTTCCCAAGAAACTGTTATGTGTGATGGAGCCCTGCTTTCCTGGGAATGGCTGAACACTTACCTGCTGATGGGAAGTGGTGAATGAATTCCATGTTCTGTTTCACTTGTGCATGTGGCTTTTAGTGTACCTGTTGAACAGTTTTTATCTCAACATATGAGTTTTCTCACTTTTACTCCTCTAATTCTCTCTTGCATCCCAACCAGGAGGGAGCATGTGAGTGGCTGGGTGGTGTTTAGTTACCAGTTGGGGTTTAATGATGAGAACACAGCATGATAAAGGAATGGGATCCAAGTAAATACTTTATTTCATGTGGCTACTGTGAAGGGGTTAATTCATTATTGTGGGTATTTTTAGTTGTCCAGCCTTCTCATCAGTTTGTGATAGGCCTCTTGAAGTGGATAGAGTCCATTTCTAGTCTGAAGAAGTGATGAATACCTTTATTACCACAACTTTTGTTTGTTTCACATCAATTTTTTCAGGTTTAGAAGATACAGATTGTCAAGGTATATATGTTTTCCACATGAGCCTTGGATTTAAAGATTAACATTAGAAGTCTAGACTTTCAATCCTGGCATTTTCTGAATTTAACTCAGTGGAGAAGATGGTTAGCTCAAGTGTTAACTCTTCTCTGAACCATTCCTTAAGTATGTTACATACTGCTGTTACAACTGCTGCATATTCCTCAAGATTCCTGGTCAACAACAACAACAAAACCCATCCAGGCCATATCTAAAGAACTATTAAATGTTGCCCTTGACATATATCTCTGATAACACCTCAGCTTCATAATTCATTTGCCTCATCAAACTTGAAGCTGAGTTTTCCCAAACTTTTACTTCCTTTTAATTTTTGGGAACAAGGAGATAAGGAAAATCACAGTGTTTAATAGATGGTTTATTATTTAGACTGATTCTTATGCTCTTGTGAACCAGACCTGTCTCTTTTTGAGAATCCAGGACTCTGTTTCTGAACTGCCTTTGTTTTGATTTGAGCACTATTTAATCACATCAAGAAAAAAACTCTGTGGTTGGAACTTTTTTTTTTTTTTTAAAGAATAGTTAATAAATGTTAATTAATGATTTTATATTGAGTGTCTGATCTCTGAGGTGAAGGTCTTTGTTCTTGCTGTCTTCCATGATAGAGGCATGAGTATCTACACCAGTTTAAATGGCTGACGTCGAGTGGCAGCTAAATAAGTGCATATTCCAGCAGTCTGCTTTTCACTCTCTTTGCACATTTCAAGTCACAGTTTTGCAATACCTGCAATTCAGAGATGAAGTTGGCCTAAGAGTATATAAAGAACTGGGTTTTTTAAGCTTAATAATACAGTTTACATTGTGATGCTACAAATATTTGGGTCAGCAAACTGAGAGCACTCTACTGCATAAGTAGGACCAGAAATTAGGAGAGAGGAATGTGGAAGGGTAGGAATGCCCTGTACTCTTCTGTGAAGTTGGCATCTTGAGAAACTGCAGCTTTGGAGTAACTGCAGTGTAAATACTACCAAAAATCTGGCATATCTGAATTTGAGGGAAGGTGAAGAACTTGCAGCTGACTCTGAGCAAATCTGAAGGTTGTTACAACAGTATTAAGTCTACTGCTGCTTCTGAGATTCTTTTATTTTGTTTTTATTTCTTTCCCCCTCCTCTCTTTAGAAACAAGTGTGCCTACAGTAAACAGAAATAAACCAGAAAGGAATGTTTTAGGTCAGTTTTCAGCTATTTCAAAAAATGTTCCTGTCATCTTGAATGTGTGCAGAAAAGCTGACATCATTATCTACCTTTTTTCTTACTGATAATAATGTAATTAGTCCCAAGTAGTTTGAGTTAGCATTGATTTTACATCAAAAAACCCCTATATCCTCCTTGAAATATTGATCCTTCATGTTTTCCAGGTGGGAGGTAAAAAAAAATTGCTGCAGAAGCTTTGAACATTCTTGTTGGCTTTTCTCTTGTTTTCCAACTCAGCTAGTAATAAATTCCCTATTTATGTACAGAGAGAACAAAGTTAAGAAAAAAGTCATGGAAGGAATGTTCTAGCTTCAGTATTACACTGATATTAGTTATCCACTGCTTGCTGCTGCAGTCACTTTGAGGTTTTCATTTGAATTCACAGGGACAAAAGGAAGCTAGTGAGACTCTGAATTGGAAAATACACTGAGGATCAAGCTGCTGACAGGAGAAGTGACATTTTTGCTGTTATTATTAGCAGTAGTTTCAAAAGAATATGCCCAAAATCTGATCTAACAGGATTCCTCTGTGACAGTGTCAAGAGCTAACTTTTTTAAGTTCATTTAGTTCATGATTGCAGATCTCCATCTATCATAGCAACCTCTCAGGGCAGGAAAGATGAAATTTGTCATGATTTCTGCTCACTGGTTGGAGGTTCACCTCAGGAGGTTACTGAATATCACTTGATGAAGTGTCATCACCACTAAGTTATCTGAAAGAAATGTATTGAGCACTGTTAATATAACAATAAACATTATACAGCTTTCCAGGGTTAAATTCCAGTGAGGTACACAATGGACTTCACCATCTTTCATCACCACCCACAAAGTGCTTCCAGATCCTTGAGCAAAAGTAATGCCATGAGTGGGTTTGTCTTTGCACAAAACAGGAAAAGCTTACACAGTTTTCCCCAACAGATTCCTCTCATATACTACAAGGACTTTTTTTCCCCTTGTACTGTATGTAAAGGATCTGATTGAGCAGGATTAGCCTGATTGAAGGCTCCCCTGGTGTTAACTAACCAGTTGCTAAATGCTTACTCCAGTTTTCAGAGGTTCTATTCCCCATTGCTTTCAGAATAGTTTTTAGCAGGTCATTGTATCATTCACTTTTTCCAGAGGCTGGTGCACGGTAGAGGCTGTGATCCACTTGATACCATGTTCTTTGGCCCAGCCATATGTAAGATTGCTTTTGAATTGAGTCACATTGTCTGACTTACTTCTTTCTGGTGTACCATGTTACCACAAGATCTGATTTTGCAGCCCAGGCAGTGGCCTGAGGTACAGGATATGCTTGCTTGATTGACACACCAATCAACAGTAGCGACTGTAGCTAAATCTGCCCATCATTATCAGTCCCATTTTTATGTTGCATCTCTTCCCTGATGTCCTGAAATGTCACAGTCTCACTGAACTGAAAATAGTTCACCTTTATGTTCCCAGGCTAAGTCTGTTGGCAACACTTGCCTGTTCCACTTGCTGATTGATTGGTGTTCCTCAGTGACTCAGCATCTACACGATGTACTTTTACAATTATTTTCTCTACCTGGGAGCCAATATCTTGCTACAGTGTGGCAGCCCTGGTGGGTTTACTGTTGCATCCATAGTTATTCCTTTTCCACTATTTTAACCACCCCCATAAGCCATTCACTACCATTTATGAGTTCCTGAGTTCAGTTCCAGATTCAGGAGAGGAATTCAGGAACTCATGGTTTGGTATCAAAGGCAGAATGGAGAGTCCTTGGATTCCAGCTGTTGAAGTAGTGCTTGACCCTTGTGGTCCCTCAGCTTTATACCAAATATAGTGTATATGGAATGGAATACCTCATTGGTCATTTTAGGGTCACTTGAAATGGCCACCCTCCCTACAGGTGCAGCCTTTTATGCTGCATCCTCAACGTAGTACACAAGATTTAGCAGTGAAGTTGGGCTGCATACTAGTCCTTGGTACTGACTAGAAATATCAAGCATTATCACTACTAGAAGCAGACACTGTCTGCAAAAATATGCCACTAATTGCAGAAAGTGCAGGTAATTAGAAGAGACTGAGCTGAAAAGTAAAATCCCTGAACCCAATGGGAGAAAATTAGTTTCCTAGACAGTCTGCAATAAAAACAGTGAAGATGAACAGAGTAGAATTTTTAAGCCCAATTTTCAGGCATGGGAAATTAAGGCACAGAATGGATGTTCATGTGCACTTGATGGAAACAGGGCTTTACCACATCACAGGCAGTCTGCAGTTTTCAGTGCTTTTCTTATATCTGGTTCAGTTGTTTCAACCACAAAGGGTTTCCTTTCTCACCTACAAATGGCAGAGGTAAGTTTTATTCTGCAGAGTCCAGTGCCTGGAATCTAACAACTGTATAGAGCTATGTAGGAATGTGGCTTAATGAGAAAGTGCACATTTACCATGAGGGAGAGAATACAAGATGTTGTAAGCTTCCTCACAAGAACTATTTTACAATGCTGCTCTTTTCCCCTTGTGGTAAGTTTGATTAAAAACATCCACCTATTAGTCTTGGATCTCCAGACATCAGACAACACACCCACAGCAGAAATTCAGTCTGGTCTGTATGTAACAACCAGGCCATTTTATGCAAAGGTAGACAAAAGTCAATGTCTTCTGCAAGTATCGAACTAACATTATCTGAAATTATTTTCATGGCAGTGATCTGCAGTTCTACAACTCAGTTGCCCTGGGGTGACTCAGATATTTGTGATCATGTGAAAGTGTCCTTAAGCGCTGGCATATGTGACAGCACAGCTGTTCTCTAACCTTATCCATTTACATTTGCAAAAGTAAAGATTAGGAAAGATGGAACATTCAGGAAATACAATGTCTGGTGGCAGGCTAACACCATCAGAATAATCCATCTAACCTGTGTCCTCTCCATTTCTCTGTCCTAAAAAGTCTCCAGGTATGGGCTAAAATATGGAGGACTTGTCCTTAACTGTTGCACCAAGTTTACAGGTTAAACTTTGCAGAAGAGTTCTGATTTTGAATGGGACTTTTTGCTCCAAGTGCACAAACACTTCCCAACCTATTTTGCATGAGCTTTAAAACCAGGAGCATCCTATCAGCTTCTTTTTTCCAGCGCTGTCGTATTGTTCCAAGAGAATAAATGGCATTACTTTAGAAGCTGTTTGGTACATAACGTTTCAAAAGCTCCAGAACTGCGGAGAACAACTTACATAGAAACATTTTTGATTTGAGCTTGCAGGCTACACCAACAAAACTAATTGAGGGTGTTAATTTCCCGTTAATTTCCCACATTAGTGCTTGGCTTCTGCTGCTTCTCTTCACCTGTACCAGCTGTAATTTGTGCAACTTCTTTTAGCTTTGCTTTAAAAGCTATTTAAACCCTGAGCATCTCAGGAACCTGCTGCAGAATACAGATATACTTTGTTGAATTGTTATCCTGTCTCCCAGTAAGAGAGCTTTGTGCTGTTAATTACAGCCTGAAGCCATTGAATGCTACTGCTGTGTTAAAGTAAGTGGAAGGAATGCTCTCTCTCTCTGAACATAGGCCATTGAGCATGATAGGTTCTTTATAATCTTGGTAATTCTTTCTTTCTTTCTTTTCTTTTTTTTTTTTTTTTTGGGGTGTTAATTTCACAATTTTAAAGAAACATTTTGTTGTGTTAAATGATGTGGTTGAAAGTCCTGCTTAATTATTGATGTGCTGAGAGCTTCACTATGGATCTAACCTACTAGCAGATAGTGACTTTTCTCCTGAACAATGGAAGTTTAAGCTTTGGGAATGGTGCATTGATGAATTGATGCAGGGTTCACTGCCAACACTCTCTTGCATATTTTATGAGGCAAGCAAATGATGGGAAAGAAGGCTGATTTTCCTCCACGAAATTGCACATTTTCACAAAGCCTGAGGGTAAAGGCAAGTTTGCTTGTCCCAAGAGAAAGTTTTCTTGCAAAAGATCAGTTGTTTTACTCTGCTGTCTGTGACCTTTTAACACTGAGAGAATGAATCTGTCCTTTTCAAGAAAAAGTCTGACCATTTTCCTAACTTCATGAAATATTAGATAACTGACAACCTTGATCCCTACTCTTCTCTCTGTTAGTGTATAGGAAGAACTGCTGATGTTTTTCTAGAGCCCTTCATGACATACCTGCTTGCTGCACAAAGTCATGCTGAAGATGATCTGACATCAGTACAAGTGAGACTTGAGACATAAATGGATGGGTACACAAAGCAATCATCTGCCAGTTCTGTGCATCAAAAGACAATTTCAGGGCTCTGAAAGACAGCCTTTCCCAGGGCCAGTGAAGGTTTAAGATAGCAAAGAAAACTGGAAAATCTTTGAGCAGCTCCCTACGTAAGGTATTCCATATACTGGTGTTTAAATTACTCTTTTCTACAGAGAGGAAAAAAAATTGAAGCCAAATTCAGAGTAATGGATTGTCCAGCTGAGGGCATCCCCTAGAAACTGAACATTAAAACATTCATTATGTAAGAACTAATTTATTTCTGTAGACTTCTTTTCTCCATTTGCTTTCTGTGCATGGTGACAATAGGCCCGGCCATTTGACAAATGTGCTATCAATTTTTACCATAGGGCAGTTTAGAAATTATATTGCTCTGTAGGAAACAATGGCATTTCCTTCAGAGGAGTCCCTTAGAGTTCAGGGAAACTGTAGTCTAGAGGGTTCTCAGCAATCTCATCTAAGGCTGCCTTTAGCTTGACACTACATCATGCAGCAATAGCAGCCCTTGCCTTAAGTCTCGACATCATGTCCTATGATCTGTATTTTGGATGGCATAATGAAGCCAAATAGTTCATGCCAGTATAATTTGTCTTTGTCTGGCAGTTATACAGTTTTCACATTGATGCCTTCTCTGAGCAAAAATACACTGAAGATGAACAAATTTTTGTTCTCATGTACACATCTTGGGAAAAGACCAGTGCAAATCTTCTCTGTTATACTTGCCTCCCTTGAACTTGTTCACAAAGCTGACAAACCTGGAACAGCTTCCAGTGAATGTATTACCAAGCTGAAAATAGACACAAGAAAGCCCTATATCATCTTTCAGTCAACTATAGCCAAGTAGGTAGCTGAATTTGACTGAGGCAGGTTTATTCATGTACACGCAGGGTTACTTTACCTTGGTTTTACATTAAATCTGGATTGTGCCACAGTGTTTCAAAACTGTACTTAATCCACAGTATTCAGTATAGACATCTCTAATAAGAGGTCAGAGTTCTGAACTTTCCTGTGAATATGTAGAGTCAGAGAATTACAGTAGTCTGCAAACTGAGGGATGCCTCTGCATAAGAAGTTATACATCATCACTGCAATAACACCATCACATAAATGGACATAAAAATGTCCATCCTTTTGGATGAATGGTATTGTCCTCCAGTTTAGAGCCAAGAAAATTTCCTCATTATACATCCCCTCAAGTTAGTACCTCCTGTGAAGAGATCAGCTGGGAGAGTGAAAGAACAAAAAGGTTAAGAGATCACAGTAAGCATGGGCATGTGTTTTGTTGAGGCTGTTCACAGTCACATTGGGTAATGATCTTTGCACTACATTTTATTTTTCAAAATTTAATGTTACCATGTACCATCCATGTCCAGTTCACACCTGGAATGGCTACACACTTTAATTTGGCTTTAAACTGTGCCATGATTGTTTGTATATTCAACACCCTGCCTTATTTGATTTATAGACAAACCTAGTTTCTAAATAAAAAAATTAGTAATTTAGCTTCAATCTTTTTGGCAGCTGTTCCTATGCAGAGATAATGTTGTACCTCTCCACACTTATATTGTGCCAAGCTTGATTTATAAATCAAGAAAGGCAACACACAGAGGATATTTATTCCACCATGGAATGGCAACACAGGTTTGCTTCTGCATGTCGATTTTAATATTTTCTTTCTCCTGAGTTTGCATCAAACATTAATATGACTCATATGACTTTGTGCACTGCCACTTTAAACAGCGGTAGTTAATAAAGGTGATTATTTAGAGTCAAGTCTGTCTTCCCTTGAGTATACCTTCTGCAGTTCAGTTTGCTAACCTGAGTCTGGAAACTGAGAACAGGATACAACAACCAGCAAAGTAGTTAAGTGCTTTTCTTTCCTTTAGACATGGATCAATTTTGAAAGAAAAGCTCATAAAACCTTAATAGAAGAGACAACATACTAGAACTAAGCAGTTTGCCTATCCTGTGTGCTCTCTGCTGAAAAAGTTAGGTACCTTAGGGAGGGTGAAAAAAGTCAAGAAACTCAAGTCAGATTGCTTTTTGTGAAATTTTCAACTTGTGCAGCCCCAAAAGAGCAAATGAGGGGCAAGAAGGCCCTACCATGATGTGTTTGCCATCACCCTCATGCTGAGACCCTAGTGTCATATCCCAAAGTTATAATTGGAAATAGCAACACAGGGATAGTTACAGTGGCTCAGTGGGATGTAAGAAGAACAGTGGCTGAACTGGAGCTCTTCTTTACCATCTGTGCAAGCCTTTGTAGCTGAAAGAAGGCATAGTTGAAGCCTTGTTTGGAGAACACTGGGATCTGGAGCTTAATGGTAGATGAGGCTGAGGGTGTAGGGAAAGGAAATGCAGAAAAATTAGGGCAGAATGAACATTGTAGGTACCTTCCAACTGACTCTATTCTATTCCATTCCATTCCATTCCGTTCTGTTCTGTTCTATACCATAGATAACGAATGACAAATTCTGCATTCCTCATCTGGTTCTTCATCCACCTCTTTTATAACTCAGCAGTGTTGAAACTGACCTACTTTGGAAACCAACATGAGAAACTCTTGCTTTGAGTGCTATTATATATGTATCCATAAAAACTTAAGCAAGAAAAATGAGCACGTCAAAGTAGCACATTTGATTATATTTAAATTCAATCTCTGTCTGAAAGAGATTAATTTAAAGCCTGCTCTTTTAAAGAGAAACAAATATCTTCAGAATAACCACAGGAATCTGTGTGTCTGAGATTCATAACAGTTGAAATGATGTTTTCCTTTTATAGATCTGTTCTGGGATTGTACCTTCTCAGGAATTTGGCTTGTCTTGCAGGAGGAATTTTCCAGTGCACCTAACCTGAAAGGTGTGCTCAGGAATGTCAGATACTTTGATGTTTGGCCTCAAATGGGTGGGTAAGAGCAAACCACCAATGTATAAAACATCATTAACACACTCACTGTATGCTTGGCTCCTTTGTGACTACAGAGCATGAGAGGGCATCAGAGTCATCCTGAGACTGGCAGTTGGGGAAATCACTCTTACTGCATCTATCTAGAGCCACTTCAGTTTTAGAGGAATGTTTCTTCTGGGAATAAATAGTTTAGAGAAAGACTTGGACTGTTCTTTTCAAACTAGCTAGGCTAATGCTCTGCTACAGCTTAGCATATGTGATGAGAGCTCCAAAAGACAGCCTTCAGCTGGCTACAGCCTATCCCTGTCATTCATGCACCAGCACCAAGTGAATACTGACCTTTCTAGAATGAGGTTAATGCTGGCACATGTAGTTCTTCAGTATGTCTCACATTTGCCTTCATCTATCTCCCCAAGCTGTTGTGTCAGAGTTGAGATGAACACCCCCCCCTCAAACTTATATTCATATCTGTATATATAAAAAGTAGATTGTGGTCCAGCATTAGGTGCTAGGATAATCTTAGCTTGGGAATTTGTTCTGATGACCTCCTATGGCCTGAATATCATGGTCCTTAAAGCACTTTCTTAACCAGGTCACTTTAGAATAGGGAAAAATAAACAAACAGTGAAACCCAAGCAAACCAACCCACCCAAACCTATAGGAAATGAAGACCAGGTAAAATTAACTTTTGTTGACTTGTTTTGATAATAAGGAGCTATGCTGATTTTTGCTTCTCCTGGTTAGTCCAGGTAATATTTTTAGTGTTGGTGTTGGTTTTTTTTTTTTTTTTTTTTTTTTTTTTTTTATTTTATTTTATTGTTGGTCTTAAGACCTAATGAAGGTGTCTAAAATAGACAAGTTTTTCATTTTGTTTTCTTGGCTATGTGTAGTAATCTAAATACAATACATGTTTAAACTGTCAACAATATAAGTGCATATGAATGTGGCCTGTAAAGCATGTATATATTTCAAAGAATGGAGTTGAAGTTATTGGAATGTATATCATGAAGTATCACATGTCAATATAGTAACAAAATGAATAAAATATAAAGGCATATTAGAATATGGAATATTTATGTAGAATACTTTGGTTGCTTATATTGTTTTTCATATTTAAGCTTTTCTAACTGCTCTGTCTTTGTCATGCTTTTCGCATAAGGGTGATATTTCTTACAGCCTTAGTTAGCTATAAGTTAACAGTGCTGTTTGTGTGGGAACTCAGATAAGCTTTCCAAAGATGGAAGGTTTAGCTGATCCTTTTTGGCTTAGAACCTGGGCTAGCTATCTGGTGCAATCAGCATTTTTAAAAGAGGCTTCTGCAAAGAAGACTTTCTGGGGAGAAAGATTAAATTGCTAGATGCAAAGATGGATGTTTACTGCCTACCGTCTTGTGTTTCAAACATGTGATAATGAAATATCTTGGGAGGTTAAAACAGAGTTTCATTCACAGTTTATTATGAATATTTGTTGTAGTCAAATCTCATTTTAGCTAAAGTTATTTCCTAAGCAAGATTTTATTTGCAGAAGTCATGGTGTCCCCTCTATAAAAAAAAAAAAAAAAAGCTCCAAACCTTTGAAGGTTTTTTAAAGTCCAATTTTGTTTCTACCTACGTTACAAATTGTATCACCTTTTACATTTTTCTTAAATGATATTTGTCAGTTTTTATTCTTTCTGTGTATTGCTAGCACCTACCTGGCTGTGGGTGAAAACATACTCTGGCCAGATGGTACACGCAGCATTGGGACAATCTCCTTGTACTTCCACACTGATAAATTTCCCTTAATTCTAAGGGAGTATATATAAATAGAGGACACAGTCTCAAGCTGCGCCAGGGAGGTTTAGACTGGATGTTAGGAAGAAGTTCTACACAGAGGGAGTGATTGCCCATTGGAATGGGCTGCCCAGGGAGGTGGTGGAGTCACCATCATTGGAGGTGTTCAGGAGGAGACTTGATGGGGTGCTTGGTGCCACGATCTAGTTGTTTGGGTGGGTTGGATTGGTTGATAGGTTGGACGTGATGATCTTGAAGGTCTCTTCCAACCTGGTTTATTGTATTGTATTGTATTAAATATAATATTAGACTGTTGCTAAAATAGGAGAAAAACATCAACAAAAGGCCCATTTCTTTTATTACTAGTTGGCAAGACTGGTGTTTAATGACAACACAGGGCTGAACATCAGTTTGTAGAGAGGAAGGCTGCAAACCTCCTGTCAACAGCAATAGCCAGGTGCATTTTACTTTCAAATATTAAAAATAAAATAAAATCTGGTATTCCACTGACAAATTAAAAATCAAAACATTATAACAATGGGTTAAATTAAACCAATAAGTAAAACAGTGATGGGAAAGAATCAGTTAGTATGGTCACTCTTATCACTACAGTACCCAGGCCAAGCACTCAAAACTAGTGAAGCTGAAGTTGCCATCAAAGAATATTGCAAAATGTAAAACAAGCTGGGATTGTGTTTTCCTGCACTTTACTAAGCGACAGTGACTCTTTCTGCTGGGCAGGGAATTCACCTATTATGCTACCATTCTTGCATCTGGTTTATTTGTTTGAGTGATAGCTCTGAGCCCTGTTGGATGCAAGGGCACAGGTTTCTGATTTTCAATATCCTCATCTTGCTCATGGGAATGCACATCCAAGGACCATGTGTACACCTTATGGATGGAACCTGGGGAGTGAATGGACAGATATGCAGCAGGAATGACAGAGAGACCATGGCCCTAGAGGGAATCAGTGAACCAAACAAATTGCTGGTATCAATGCTCCCTATGAGCACAAGGGGGACCCCAAACAAATTGCTACTGTTTTTTGAAAAGTGTCTTGTGAATTCATCCAGTGGAAGAAGTTGTGAATCACTGACATCCCTTCAGGTGTGTGCCTGGTTACAGTGTATGGAGACCCCTTGAACTTCGGAGTTCAGTTTATGGCTTTTGAAATTTGCTGACTGTATGTTCTTAGGCAAGTGGCTTCACCTCTGAGCCTTGGGCTGTCTGCTAAAATGCATTGTGAGACTAAAGAAGTAAATGTAATGCTGCATCCAGAATGTGCTTTCAAATCCACTGAGGATAACTGCACTGGTGACACAAAGTGTTACAAGGTATAGGAAAATCAACTCCTCCTTTTGTTGTAGCTTTCTCCAGATGGAAGTTGATTCTGGACTGGAATTGTGGGTTTGAGATTTGGGATATATATATATGTATAATCTGGTTTTCTTCCTCAGACCTAGAGTTTGCTAAGTTAGCCAGCTTGTTCCACCTTTCCTTTTCTGCATTCTATTAAGGAACCTGACTGTCTTTGGGGCACTGTGACATGTTGAGTTAAAAATTACTATAATTACTGTGATCCCTGTGGAATTTGAAGTGTGCACAGTTTATGCCTCAAGGGGCTTGAATTCTTGGAGAACCTATTTTCTGGGACAGCAAGAGCTGTGAAATATATAACACTTGATTTGCAGTCGAGATCAGACCCTGATTTGTATGGTTAAGTAAAAAAGTGCTGATTTATACAATTTGTTCCTAGGTCATAATTATGGTCTAGAATTAATCTAATAGCCTGGAGGTTTCACTACTGTACTTGGTAATGATTACTAAAAATTGATTCTCTCCTATATTTCTTTATTAACTCATCTGAAAGTGACATATTGTGAAGAACAGCTTTAAATATTGCTGTGCTGAGCAACTTTCTAAATTGCTATTCAAGATGTTTGTGGGGGTTTTGGTTTTATTTTGGTTTTGTTTGTTTTCTTGTGATTGCTGGTTTTTTTTTCTTCTGTGGGAATTATTATTTTAAAAGTGCCAGAATGAAAAGTTTAACCAGAAACAAAGCAAGGGAGTTGTGGGGATCATGTTTCTGACTAAGGACAGTGCTCTGTTAGCCTTCAGGATCCTGCCTTCCAGACAGACAAACTGGAATGCACTCTCCAGACATGATGGCTTGCTACACCGAGTTGGTTATTACCCCACCAAGCATACCTGGGATAGTTAAGCATGGACTGTGTACTCATAGGAGCAGCTGAGGAGTAGCCCACTTTTAGCTGCTTGAAGCTGGAATTATTTCTATTTAAGGATATTTGGATTCTGGATGGAGTGAGTTTAATGTATAGCTACAGAATTTATTACTTGCTGGTGTTCATTATTGTTATCTGAACAGGATTCTCTGGTCAGGCTCTTAAAAATGGGCTCTATATTTGCCTGATGCCATCATTCATCAGGCAGTTCTACAAATGTTGGCTCCAAGTGGTCCCATTGGGAAAATACAGGAGGGTTTGACTTCTGTTTTTCAGATCCTGAGAAAGGTTTAAAAGCCTCCAAAAGAGGTAGAATCACTGTGAATTTGAGACAAGATACAGGCTAATTACATGGCAAAAGAAAGAAATAGCAATGAGGGTAAGACCAATTTTTCTGAAATTATAAGGCAATCTGTAAAGTTGGAAGTAATGTCACCACTATATTATTGCTATTGTTGTCATCTACATTTAGGCTTTTCTCTCATACTCCAAAAAGCATATTCTTAAAAGGTTTCACTTCCAGACTGTCCAAGAATTTCATTTAGATGCAAGTTGACCATGGCAAAAATACAGTATTATAGCATTATAACATTATCTTCAATAGTGTGATTTAAAACATTACTATAAGTTAGAAAATCAAATAAGAAACTTTTAGATGGACAAAAATTGAGACATTTGACCTTACTTGGGTAAAACTGTTCCAGCGAAACTTCCTAATCAAGTTATTACTATGAAACTTTGCATCTTATCAGATCAGCACTTTCCATCAGACTTTTTCCACTGGGAATTTTTGTCTGTTTCTTTTATTTGCATTGAATATTCTGAGTCTAACTCTCAATAAAAAAAAAAAAGAAAGCATTTGAATTGTACATGTTCTGAAAACCTAGAAAAGAATAAGAAATTAAGGAAATAATCTGTGTTTTCTGATGCTTTGGAATAACTTCGATAGTTCATTTATGTAGTTAGTTTATTTCTGCTGATTTCAGCAGAATTCAGTGGAATAGTAAGGAAAGAAACACCCTGTTTGTGACCCCACTGGGGTTTGCTTTGGCTGCCTCTCAAAGGTGACAAACTTATTGTTACCTTCACCTTGAAAAGCCATCGAAGACTTGGCGCTTGCTGCTGGCTGCCAGAAGCAGCTCTGGTCTGTCACCGCTAAGAGGGAAGATAAGAGGCTGAAGTACAGCACTCCCTCTCCTTATCAGCTGCTGAAATGACAGACAGCTGATAATGGCCATTTCTTGCCTTTCCCAGCAAAGTAAATCTGGAAGAGTAGAGCCTGTTGTAGGATTTTCCCCTCTGTGACAGTGAAGCCCTTTCAGGTATGCCCATAATCTCCATCGTATCTCACCTTCCGATGGCAATACTGAAGATGGCGTATTCATCCCTTTGCACCCCTGTGTTTTCACAATTTTCAGCTCTAGTCTGAGGATCTGGAGCCCCTATTACAAGAGGGATATGGAGGTGCTGGAACGTGTCCAGAGAAGGGCCACGAGGATGATCAGAGGGCTGGAGCACCTCTCCTATGAGGACAGACTGAAGGAGTTGGGGCTGTTCAGTCTGGAGAAGAGAAGGCTCCGAGGCGACCTAATTGTGGCCTTCCAGTATCTGAAGAGGGCCTACAAGAAGGCTGGGGAGGGACTTTTCAGGCTATCAGGTAGTGATAGGACTAGGGGGAATGGAATGAAGCTGGAGGTGGGGAGATTCAGACTGGACGTGAGGAGGAAGTTCTTCACCATGAGAGTGGTGAAGCCCTGGAATGGGTTGTCCAGGGAGGTGGTTGGGGCCCCGTCCCTGGAGGTGTTTAAGCCCAGGCTGGATGAGGCTCTGGCCAGCCTGATCTAGTGTGGGGTGTTCCTGCCCATGGCAGGGGGTTGGAACTAGATGATCCTTGTGGCCCCTTCCAACCCTGACTGATACTATGGTACTATGATCTAATTTTACTTTACATCTGTCTCACTGGCAGTCTCACTGTCTGTGCATTGCTCACTGTATGCACTGCAGACAGGTGTTTCTTTGACCCTGTGAGTTGGACCTGCTCATGGACTACCCTCCTTTTTAATGTACTCTATTGCTCTGAGAAGAAATAGGCTGGGGTAAAGTTAAAGCTGCTGCTCATCGCTACCACGAATGTTGACTTTCACCAAAGTAATTTGCAATTGCATCAGAGAGAAAGAGTTCGGCGTGAATGGTCATGAATGTGAAGACACTATGGTTGTCTCCAGCAGTGGCTTCAGAGAACTGGCAACATTTTGCTGGCTGCTTAGGACAGAGGCATGTACAGAATATGGTGCACGTTGTTGTGAAGCCAAATCTTCCTCCTGTGTCCTCAGCCTAGCAAAATGTCTTGAAAGAAATGTGAGAAACTTTCCTTCCCTTTTACACCAGAAAATAAGGAAAACTGCTGAAATGAAACTCCATTCCTCTCTGGGATGTTCATAAAAAATTGGCCTGGTTTGTCTTTATGACATGAAGTGAATCTTCACGCCATTTATTTACACTTACCCCCATCAATACCAACACTTCTCTCTCCTCCTACTATCCCCTCTTATCTCTGCTGTAGACTTCCTGGATCTCAAGACACATAGGAGAAGCACAGCAATAGTGTCCTCCTCCCCCCCCCCCCCCCCCATTGTTGTTGTTTCTCTTTTGTTGTATAAAAATATACAGGGATGTCTTTGTTTATCAGTTTAAGTGCTCTGGGCAACGTTAGCATTCAAGCTATCAAACTATTAGGGGTCTGATTCTGCAGAATGTCTTTTAAGAGATGCTGAGATATTTCTGTGTTTCTTGATGGGCTTGGATGTGCATGGAGGACATTCATCCCTTCAGGCAGAGCTGAGGATCAGGCCCTAATTGGTGTTAAATTTAGGACAAACAGCCACCAGTGTTTAAGCAGGAGTATGTATTTGCCGGAGAAGAAGGAGCCTCATGCTGTGTTGATTGATGCTGATTTCCATTCCATTATTTCAGGATGTGCACAACATGCTACCGAGAGGCCAATTATCAAAGGTTGTTTAAAAGACACATCTCTGAGTACTGGGATTCATCGTTAATTCAAGGGGTTATGCTTCTGCCTTTCCCGAGTTCTTTATTCCACCCACAACAGAAGCACTTGTTTTATGTATGCTTGCAAGTTTCCACCTCTAAATGTTGTGCATGACTTCCTGTGAAACTTTGTTCTGTGTTTTGTGAAGAACTACGCTGTGTTTGAGAAAATTTTGTCCTATGCAACATCACTGGTCCCACAATATCAGACCTGTCCAAAGTATTAGCAGCAAAATGACAGCTCACCCCAGCACGTGATACAGTGAGTGATGCTCCTAGAGAAAATATAAGGAGTACAAACCTTTGGTTCAGTTCAAAAGCAGCTAACCACCACAGAAATGTATATAATCCTTACTAGCCAACCCTCCCCCGCCCCAACCAAACAACAAGATGGTGAGGAGGGGGATGCCAGGAGAGGAAGAATGTGAAAATGCCCTCATAATATTCCCCTAATTTCCTTTAGCAGGTGTAGAAGACATTCTGGCTACCTGATTTAATCTTCCTTTTTCAAAATACTGGGTGGAGCTGAACCCCACTTTTAATATCTGAGAATATCCAGCAGTGTGGTCATGGAGGTGAGAGGAGTAGCTGGTGAATCTTGCTCCAAACTGTATGTTTCTATGAAAGTAGCATGGACCATCCTTTTGACAGAGACAAGTCACATCAACTAAGGAGGCTGGAGGTGTCATGAGTAAGCCACCCAAACGACCAGGCTCCCTCCACTGAGAGCTCTACCTGCCACCTGGAGTAGTATGGAGAGGGAGACCATGGTGAGACAATGTCATTGTCATCATCCTGCGCCAGGCAGATAGGACCAGTGCGACTCACTCTTCTGCCCTCTGCTGCATTCCCCAAGCTCATCAAGACCTGATTAAACTCAACATTTATCCAGGTCTCTGCCCATGCTAACTGATTGTCACAATATGGTGAGGGAGATGAAAGCAATATTACTATTTTAATTTACATGTGAGAGCATAGAAAAGGAGAGGAATGATATGCTAGTTTTAAAAGAGTCAAGCTCCCACACTCATTCCGCCCCGGCTGTATGTTTTAGCATGTGGTCTGGATGTATATGTACAATGAGCTCCAAGATCCTGATGTAAGCTCCAATTGCAGTTCACAGGTGAGTGTTCATCCCATCTGAGAATGAATGTCTTTCCAAAATTCAGCCTATCCCTAGTGCATCCTCTTTCATTTCATTCAGGTGGCTTCCTTATGCTTTTAAATGCAATCCTGTCAATGTGTGACCAAAGTCCATTCAGATTCTTTCTGTGAAAGGTCCTGGTTCAGATTTGAATCCACAGGGAAGTATTTTGTGATACAGATAAGAAATTAAATCAGCCAAAGCAAATTCCCTCTAAAGGCACTATCCATATGATTGAGAGAGGGATTTTTAAACCTATTTAATAAAATATCAGTAGGAATAAATTAATTCTGTTCTATTCTCTAGGATTATCTAAAGCAAACTGAACCCCCCCTACATTTTAAAATAACTTTTGTATTAATGGAATTTGCTCTGTGTCAATCTCTCTCTCCTATTGTTACTGTCACTCTGAATGGAATTTGCCCTATGCTTCTGCTGCAGGTAGTAGAGAAAAATAGACATTTTCAGAGCAAAAAAATTTAATCCAACTATAAATTAGGTGAATTGCAATTAAAGAGAATCTGATTTTCCTCTGGCAGAAAAGGAACTTCAGCTAGAGCTGTCTACCTTACTGATGTTGAAATTTAGATGAGATTAAACCTACCCTCTGCTCTCCTTTTCTCCATGTCTTAAAGTCTTATTACTGATTTCCGGTGTAATATCAAGGGTTGATGCAGTCAGTGACAATCCTGTGGACTATGAAGCAGACCCTTCGGATCTCTCCCTGAAAACATATCACACATACTACATCTAGGCTTTCTTCTTCCTCTTTTTAAAATACCTGGTCCCATGCAGGAATACTCTGAAGATCTGTTTTCTGTTTCCAGCTTCGTATTCCCTAGTTTACATATTGCTGAAGCATCCTCGGGGGACACAGTTCCTACAGTGCAGAGATGTAATCCTTGTAATAGCACCACTGTGAAGGTCTGGGTAGCTAATGGTAACATCCCACAGTCACCAAGAGATTGCAGCTCACCCGGACTTCCTGGTGTATGAATCTGTAGCAATCCTCTCACAGCTGAGTAAATAAGAACTGTAAGTGCAGAGGGCATTGCTATAATAGGTCTCCAGGGCTTTACAATACTGTTTTATTTCCTTGCTAAGTATAACTGCTTGCTTCTCATTTGCCCAAGAGAACTAACATATTTAAGGGGCATTTTCTTTTTAGCTTTGCCATGCAGACTATGTGTGTATATGTGAGTGTGTGTTTGTGTGTGCACAGTATATTGAGCAATTTTGGTGGCTATTTGCCAAAGCAGATAATAATGTTGTAGCTTTAGTGTCTGTTTATTTCTCCCCTCTCTTCTCCAACCCCCTCTCTCACCTCCCTATTGATTTAGTGCAGCCAGTGAAGTTTTACAGCCTGCATTTAAGGAGGCTGCTGTTGGAAATCCATGAGGGGCTGCTAATCAGAACTAACTGTAAGCATCAGATGCAGTAGGCATCTCCATCCTGGCCTATTGGCTTAAGAGAGCATGAAGGGCTAATTTCATGGCTGATAAAGCTTTCTGTCAAGGAGGCCTCCCTAACAAATGAACATTGACTTTTCTTTACAAGGGAAATAAAAATGGTCTTTTATCACAACTGCCTCCTTGTGTGAGGTAAGAAGTCATCCCTATGGTATTATAGCTAGTCACCTGGGACTATTTGTGAGCTTCCTAAGTTGCCCAGACAAGATTTCCAAATGAATTTTGGAACCTAATTCCTCTTCAGGTGCTCACATTCCCTTCAGTTACCTGAAATTCATTAATTTTAACTCAAAAGACAATACAAACCAGTGTCAAAACTTCTGCAGGCTTTGCAACGATACCTTATACTTTCCTAGGAAATAGGAACTGGGTGCCTAAACCCTTATCAGAATCTGGATCTTTATTGTTTCTCATAATTTCGTTTGCCCACTTAGCATCTCCTCCCTGTTTCATCTGACCTCTTGATATCATCTATTCAAGACAGCTCCTCTGTTTCCTTGCTCTGCCAGCTTTTACCTTTGCTAGCAGAGACTGGCCACCTTCCTGCCCTTCTGAAGAAAATAACACTTCTTTCAAAGCACATGGATCAAGGGCCTGTCTATGGGGGGAAAAAGGCCAACTTGATATCATTCAGGAATCCTTCTTTCATCCATTAAGAGTCTTCGCCAAAGGAAGCGGATGTTATTTCTTAGAGGTATCATGTAGCAAGTAGTTAAGTGTGTGGTTAAAGACTGATGCTTTCAAGAAAATCATTTACTTGCATAAAATTAAACAAGTCCTCACATACTTCACAGAACATGATCTATGATGCTTTCAAAAAATGGTATCAAATTTCTTTCACGCTTTGGTGAGATGTGATTTCAGCCAGCAGTACAGACATTTCAAGGACACAATCTCTGCAGGCTTTTAATGTTGAGATCACTGTTTCACCACCAAGTTTCTTAAAGAGAAAAGTCCCTTCCAAATGTTATGCTGATCTTGGCAGGCTGGAGAGGTGGGCACAAGCCAACCTCATGAGCTTCAACAAGACCAAGTGCAGGGTCCTGCATCTGGGTCGAGGCAATCCCAGGCACAAATACAGGCTGGGCAGTGACTGGCTGGAGAGCAGCCCTGAGGAGAGAGACTTGGGGGTGCTGGTGGACGAGAAGCTCAACATGAGTGCTCAATGTGCACTTGCAGCCCAGAAAGCCAATCAGATCCTGGGCTGCATCAGGAGAAGTGTGACCAGCAGGTCAAGGGAGGTGCTTCTTCCCCTCTACTCAGCTCTGGTGAGACCCCACATGGAGTACTGCAGCCAGTTCTGGAGCCCCTATTACAGGAGGGATGTGGACGTGCTGGAGCGTGTCCAGAGAAGGGCCACGAGGATGATCAGAGGGCTGGAGCACCTCTCCTATGAGGACAGACTGAAAGAGTTGGGGCTGTTCAGTCTGGAGAAGAGAAGGCTCCGAGGTGACCTCATTGTGGCCTTCCAGTATCTGAAGGGGGCCTACAGGAAGGCTGGGGAGGGACTTCTCAGGGTATCAGGTAGTGATAGGACTAGGGGGAACGGAATGAAGCTGGAAATAGGGAGATTCAGGCTAGATGTGAGGAAGAAGTTCTTCACCATGAGAGTGGTGAAGGCCTGGAATGGGTTATCCAGGGAGGTGGTTGAGGCCCCGTCCCTGGAGGTTTTTAAGACCAGGCTGGATGAGGCTCTGGCCAGCCTGATCTAGTGTGGGGTGTCCCTGCCCATGGCAGGGGGGTTGGAACTAGATGATCCTTATGGTCCCTTCCAACCCTGATTGATTCTATGATTCTATCTCTGCTGATTTTAAATTCATCATCCTTTTAGGAGTGAATTTTAATGAGCCTCTTAGGACTGGTTTGCACTACAAAGGTTGTATTGGGAGAGAGATGTTGGCTAAGGCTCCTAGAGAAGGTCTGAATTAGTTTTGGTAACAGGCCTTTTGCAGTTATAGATAAATTACCTCTTTCAAGGCCAGACATTTTTCCGTATTTTTTTCATTATTTTGCCAGTGTAACTTCATTTAGCTAGAGGGTGTTTGCCAGAAGAATGGTGTCTATGCCTGTTGTAACCTTCTCCTCCCTGCAATACATCAGTGTACCTGAATGCTGTAATATAGACTCGACTTTCAAATTGGGCTGTTGAACAGCTCCGTGAGACCTTGGTAAAACAGTTTAAGTCCATCATTACAAATCCATAAGGATAACCATGGTCTTGTACTTAAGGCAGTCTCCCTGATAGATCCAGATTCACCCAGCTTGTTCAGGAATAGGAATCAAAGGAGCTGGATGTGATTCAGACAGGTGTTTATCATTCATATTAGAGACTGGTATGATATGCCTTCAACCTATCTGCCTAGCTGCAGGTGAAGCTTATACCTGATTGTCTACCAAATTGTTTTTCTGGCCATGCTTCTTGAAAGGCAAGCTTATACCTGGATTTTTACTTTTTTTCCCCCTTTTCTCAGCTCTTTCTGCATATTGGCGGTGCTGTACAGAATCACAGAATCACCAAGGTTGGTGATCAAGTCCAACCTGTCACCACAGACCCCATGACTAAACTATGGCACCAAGTGCCACGTCCAATGCCCTCTTGAACACCTCCAGGGATGGTGATTCCATCACCTCCCTGGGCAGCCCATTCCAATGGTGAACGACTCTCTCAGTGAAGAACTTTCTCCTCACCTTGAGCCTAAACTTCCCTGGCTCAGCTTGAGACTTTGTCCTCCTGTTCTGGTGCTGGTTGCCTGGGAGAAGAGACCAACTCCCTTCTGGCCACAACCACCCTTCTGGTAGTTGTAGATAGCAATAAGGTCTCCCTTGAGCCTCCTCTTCTCCAGGATAAACAACCCCAGTTCCCTCAGCCTCTCCTCATAGAGCTTGTGCTCAAGGCCTCTCACCAGCATTGTTGCCCTTCTCTGAACATGTTCAAGTGTCTCAATGTCCTTCTTAAACTGAGGGCCCAGAACTGGACATAGTACTCGAGGTGTGGCCTAACCAGTGCGGAGTACAGGGGCACGATGACTTTCCTGCTCCTGCTGGCCACACTATTCTTGATACATACCAGGATGCCATCGGCCTTCTTGCCACCTGGGCACCTGTTCCTCAATACAGACTGAGCAAAACTCATGTCACAGACAGCTCTAACAGGACCAGATGCAGAGTTTGCCAATACCTTTGGGATGCCACGGAAGGGCAGCAATGCATTTACAATATCACATAAGTGACAGGTTTTAAAATGTTATGTGCATTTACAAAAAACGGTGTTGAAACAGCTTTGGATTTCTACTGCATTACATGCTACTGTTAATAAGAGACACAGTCACAGGTAGGAACTGCAGCCTCTGCTGTCAGACATCATTTACTTTAAGCAGAATTTTGCCCTGGGGTTTTAATTGTTCCCCCTCCCCATGGTCTCTCTGAAAAACAAAACAAAACTTTTTTTTTTTTTTTTTTTTTTTTTTGTGGTACACATTTGCTTTCCAGTTAAATTAACACAGTTTCCACTTAAATTGACACACCGTTTTGAGGCAAAAGACATTATTTTGTTGGTGGGCTGTTTACTGCCTCCCTTGCTTTGTGTTATATCTGAGAATTGAAAGCAACCCCGCAGCCAGGCAGATCAACATAGCTCTGCTGAAATAAACGAGTCTGTGGAGGACAATCAGTGGTTGTAACAGGTCTTGATAACTACTGTGACACCTCTAAAAATGTCAAATGGAGATACTGGTCCTTTGCAGACACGATCTGCGGAATGAAATGGTTTCGTAGAGGGGGCTTTGCATTTCCGTTTTGACCACCAGATTCAAACATATTTTCAGGTTTCCTCTTCTTTCACCATCTTTCTGAACTTTTTTAATCTTTAAGCCTTTGCAAGATCACCAAACTGGTTGAAATTTAAAACGCTTCATGGCATGAAAGCAGATATGATTACAAATGAGAACATGCCACCCCCCAAGGAATACAATACAATACAATACAATACAATACAATACAATACAATACAATACAATACAATACAATACAATACAATACAATACACCACCAGGTTGGAAGAGACCTTCAAGATCATCGCGTCCAACCCATCAACCAATCCAACCCACCCAACAACTAGACCATACAGCCAAGCACCCCATCAAGTCTTCTCCTGAACACCTCCAGTGAAGGTGACTCCACCACCTCCACGGGTAGCCGATTCCAATGGCCAATCACTCTCTCCGTGTAGAACTTCTTCCTAACATCCAGCCTAAACCTGCCCTGGCGCAGCCTGAGACTGTGTCCTCTTGTTCTGGTGCTGGCTGCCTGGGAGAAGAGGCCAACCTCTGCCTGGCTACAACCTCCCTTCAGGTAGTTGTAGAGAGCAATAAGGTCACCCCTCAGTCTCCTCTTCTCCAGGCTAAGCAACCCCAGCTCCCTCAGCCTTTCCTCATAGGGCTTGTGTTCCAAACCCCTCACCAGCTTTGTTGCCCTTCTCTGGACACGTCCCAGCAAGTCAACATCCTTCCTAAACTGAGGGGCCCAGAACTGGACACAGTACTCAAGGTGTGGCCTAACCAGTGCAGGGTACAGAGGGAGAATGACCTCCCTGCTCCTGCTGGCCACACTGTTCCTGATGCAAGCCAGGATGCCATTGGCCTTCTTGGCTGCCTGGGCACACTGCAGGCTCCTGTTCAGCCTACAATCAACCAGTACCCCCAGGTCCCTCTCTGCCTGGCCACTCTCCAGCCACTCTGACCCCAGCCTGTAGCACTGCCTGGGGTTGTTGTGGCCAATGTGCAGAACCCGGCACTTGGATGTGTTAAATCTCATGCCATTGGACTCTGCCCATCTGTCCAGCCCCAGTTTCCCCTTTCATTGCAATTAAAGAATGATGCATATGAGAATATATATGTCAGAGTTTGTGTCATTGCATTTTGTTTATGAGTATGTAGCACACACACATTCTCTGGAGAAATACACAGTCTCCTTTTAGCTTCTTTACTTTCTCTTCCATTAAATTCCCTGTAAGATGTTATTGCAAGATGATTCTTGGGGCTTGCTTCTGAAAAAGTATACCTGGGAGGCAGGGCTAACATAGTATTTTGGGAAAAACAAACCTGCCCTTGATTTTTAAAAAGCTGGTAAGGAAAGTAATAGAAACATTAATCAGTTATAATTGAGAATTTCTATTTAAAGTATATTCTTCAAAAATATACTCTGTGAGGTTGAAGGTTGTCCAATTGACATTGTATAAATTTACAGATTTTCTTTTCTCCCTTGAATACCATTTTGTGATTAATACAATCATTATAAATTCCCATTATTTGTTCTGGAAGCAAGGCTGGAATCAGCAGAACAATGTGGGACTTGAAGCACATTTCTTTCCCAGGCTAGTGACTATGTGCTAGAGAGGGATGGAAAAAGTAGTTCTTATATACCCAAGACATACTCATGCCTAAGACGGTTACTAGAATCAAGCGTTTAAATTCAAGAGTCACAAATGATTTGGATCACCTGGGATGCATGACAGCCAGACACTGGCTCCCAAGGTAGTCAACAGAGAAAAGTTAGCATAACCTGTCAGGCACAAAAGAGGAGAATCTGATACAGCACCAAGTGGGAACTGTGATTTAGTGGCCTTAGCAAAGGGAAGCCTGAATCATTCATCACTTCCTCTAATGCAAGTGCCTGGCTCTGAAGTGCTGTAAAAGGGGCAATGGATTTAAACTAGAGCAGGGTAGATTCAGGCTGGACATTAGGAAGAAGTTCTTCCAATGAGGATACCAAAACTGGAAACTGGTGTGGAAGCCCCATCAGTGGAGAGACTCGAAGGTCAAATTGATGGGGCCCTGAGCTACCTGATTTAGTTAAAGATGTCCCTGCTCAATATGGGGTTGGTTGGGCAAAATGACCTTCAAGGGTCCCTTCCAACCTGATGCATTCTGTGATTTTATGATTCTGTATGGTGCAAATAGTGCTTGCTCCCATCAGCTGGTTCTGACCTAACAGCATCAACTACACAGACCCTGTTGGTGAGTGAATGAGTTATTGCATACACTCAGCATCCCATTTCAGCTGAGACTTAAGTCCAGCTTAAGTACTCATGTGTTCATGTACCTTGATGAACTAGAGTTTTAGTCAGTGGTTTGAACTTGAGAGTAGGTTCACTGGTGTTTGTGTGTGGTGAAAGACAGACCTGAACTTTATTGTCCAGGTAATCACAAAAATCAGGTGAGTCCTTAGTCTTCTCTGGACCTTGCACTCCTTCATGGTGAAGGGTCTATGCTCCAGTAGCTACACAAGAGCCTCTTATCAAGACACACTAAGGGAGGACTGAAATGTAAATTAATTGCTAGATTGCTCAGTTTTTCTGTCAGCCTCACTCAAAAGGGCAGTAAAGGCTGCATCCAATTCCTTCAGATGAATGCACTTGATGTGCTCTCACTGTTTTTGGTGTATGACTACAGCATTTTGTGCAACACACAAGTAAATTATATGAAGGCAGTTGGATTTCTTAACAATGGTCACCTGCCATATGGCAAACTTACTAAAAAAAAAGGCAACATTTTTTTGTGTGGGTGTTATGCACTGTCTCCTCTTCTTGGCAATTATGGCCATTTTAATATTTTGAGATTTTACCATTTTCCCCCTTTCCCAATAAAATTGTGTTTTAGTTAAACAATAGCTTCTGCAATTTGTTTGCGCAGTTTGGAAACCAGTCAGAGAGAGAAGGGATCCTCCATGATGCCTCAAGCTTCTGTGTCTCGAAGCAGCAAGTAGAATAGAATAGAATAGAATAGAATAGAATAGAATAGAATAGAATAGAATAGAATAGAATAGAATAGAATAGAATAGAATAGAATTAACCAGGTTGGAAAAGAACTTCAAGATTATCGAGTCCAACCCATCACCCAACACCATCTAATCAACTAAACCATGGCACTAAGTGTCCCATCCAGTCTCTTCTTAAACACTGGAAGACAACCTATCTTGCTATTAAAAATTGAGGCAAAGAAGGTGTTAAGTACCTCTGCCTTTTCCTCATTTTTAGTTACAATATTCCCTTCCATGTCCACTATGGAGTAGAGGTTGTCCTTGCCCCTCATTTTGCTATTAATATATTCATAAAAGCATTTTGTATTGTCGTTTACAGCAGTGGCCAGTCTAAGCTCTAAATGGGCTTTTGTCTTTCTAATTTTTTTCCCACGTGACCTAGCAACTTCCTTAAACATTTCATGGGTAACCTCTCCTTCCTTCCAATGATGATACACTCTCTTTTCCCCTTAATTCATTCCGAAGCTCATTGCCTATCCAGGCCAGCTGTCTACCCTGGCAGCTCGTCTTCTGACACAGTGGGACAGCCTGTTCCTGTGCCTTCAAGATTACTTTCTTGAAGTAGGTCCAGGCCTTCTGGACCCCTTTGTTTTCAAGGGCTATTTCCCAAGGTACCTTCTGAGTTAGTTGCTTAAGTAACCTGAAGTCTGCCCCCTGGATGTCCAGAGTGGTTTTGTTGATGCCCCTCTTATCTTGACTGCATATTGAAAACTCAATTATTTCATGGTCACTGGACCCCAGACAGCCTCCAACCACCACATCTCCCACCAATCCTTCTCTATTTACAAAAATAAGGTCAAGCAAAGCCTTACCCCTGGTAGGCTCACACAGCAGCTGTGATAAGAAACTATCCTCCATACACTCTAAAGTGTATAGAGTAGTAGGAAACAATTTAAATCCAGCCCTTTCCCAGTAACATTTGTGAACTGCAGATATGCTCATTCCAGTCTATTTCCAATTCCTTCTCTGAGAATTCCCAACTTTTACGTTGTTCATGTGTGAGTTAGATGTGTTTGGATAAAAGGAAAAAGCTTGGTAGTACAATCAAATCAGTATGGCAGCACAGAATGGTGGCCAGCCAGGTGCACACTGGAAAGAGTATTTGATTCTTTGGTCTGGCTGCTTTGTACCCTGACTGGTACACAGTGGAATTGTTTAAATGTAAAAGTCCAACTTTAGCTTTTAAAAAAATTTAGCAAGGTCTGGAATGAATTACTGGACTATTTGTCATCATGGCACAGAAAACATTTTACATCTCTCCTCCTGAAGCTTTTCCACTTAGTATAAATAATGAAATATTCAGTGAGCCACATAAAAAAGGCCAGCTTTCTAGCCTGGGGGCTCCACTGAGTATGAGACAGCCCAGGTGAGTAGCTTTAGCATGGGTCTATTGGCTATTCTGGGTTTGATCTGAGAAAATTGCCATAAAGCATTTTGGCTTTGATCTAGTCAGCTTTTTGCAACAGAAAAAGGACAAAAAAAAGATGAGGGTAAATTTTTCATCAGCTCTATTATAGGCATGCAGTACAAGTGAGAGTTCATAGGGAAACGGGAATTAGAAGAAATATTACTGTGATTGGTATCACCTTGCATTACATACCTCTCACTGAGCTGGACATTTCTAGAGCAAAAAGAATTTAGAAATCTAGCCTGAATTGTAATGGACTGAAATTTCTGTGAAGTGGAAAGGGGTCCAGGACACTTTCAAGTTTGTGAGCTGTTTAGGCTGGGGCAGCTTACAGCACTAATAACCAGAAAGTGTAACTGCATATAAACATAAACTGAGGAGAATTAGTTTGATGTTAATCTCCTGAACTTCAGCAAGTGCAAAATGAAACCTCACAGGGACAATGAAACTTGTTTATTCAATATACATGTATAATACAAATAATACAGAAAGAGTATTTTTATTACATTTTAAAAGCTTTTATTTTTTTTTAAGAACAAAATACAATTGTATTATAATATTCTGTAATATAATTATTCTGTTCCTAAAACTGAGTAAGTCACACAACCATCACAGCCTTCAGAGTTGCTTGCCAGACCAGGAGCTAGCCCTGTGTCTTCAGCTGTAGAGATTTTGGAATAAATGCGAGGAAGCTGAAGATTTTCTGTCTGATGGGTTTAATGAGAGACACATCATATCTCCCCAGTTGAGGCATCTGTACTTTCTTTGCAGCTGTCATTACAGCTAATTAACAGCAAATGCTCACATTCTCCAGCTATACTTAAGAGGTGATGATACCAAGGAGGTGTGGGGAAGAGGAGAAGTATAAATGTTTAATACCTTATTTGCCTTATGTCTGCATGGATACCATGAATAATTGATAGTAATTGTGGTTAACCCAGAGCCCATCAAAAGGGATCTTTACATGTTATCTGTTCCCTGAGCCTCCCTCATAGCAGCTCTCCCTCACACAGAAAGTGGCTTTTTGAGACACGAGGCTGTGATGAAACTTGTTACTACCAATTAAGGATGTTGATTGACAGCTGCTCCCTGTACGAAGGCCTCTGGAAAATGCTGTGGTTCCCATCCCATCCCTGACTGCTTGTCACAAGGGCTGGAGGTTGGTGTCCTCTCAGAGTCACTGTGAGCTGCTCATGGGAAGGTTGTAGCTTGCTTCAATCACAATCAATCAGATTAACTTAATGGGAGTAGGCAGCAGGTCTTTGCTGTATTTGGTCACTGTAGCTGAAGCAGGTTAGGGGTTGATGGCACAGGCTACACAGCTGGCTAGAGGCCTTCATGGAGGTGGCCATGAGGACAGAAGTTTCTTCCAGCTGGACAAATACATGTCAATTAAGACACTGTCTAGGATCTAGTGAAGCCAGCTGGACTCACAGTTTGTATTTGTATGAAAAATAAAATGAGAGAGGAGGGAAAAATGCCAAGCCTCTTACCCTCAGATTGGCCTTGTCCATAGTGCTTAACAGACACAGACTCTGATCTAGGCTGTTTCAGAAAAATCTTGCTGGCACATGCTAAAACTATGCTAGAGAGTATGGTGGGGGAAAAAGAAAACATTCAAAACCAAACCAGACTGAGCAATCATGAGTCTTTCTCAATCTGCTGATATTGGCATAGCCACTGTAGCAACTGAGCTGCCTAATGCATAGCTGATAGAAGTTGCCTTATTTGTCTGTAGTCCCTACCAGAGGGTACTGGACTGGGATAGAGCAGCAGTCATGTAGTTTCACAAACTTTTTCAATTTTTTTTAACATCATGAGGGGGCTTGATACTGTCAGGTAGCTTCTAGACTTTGACATCAGAGCTAGGATAGATTTGGCCACACCATGAGTATTGTGTTCAGTTTTCGGACCCTCACTACAAGGAAGACATTGAGGTCCTGGAGCAGGTCCAGAGAAGGACAATGAATCTGATGAAGGGTCTGCAGAGCAGGTCTTATGAGGAACAGCTGAGGAAACTGAAACTGTTCAGTCTGGAGATAAGGATGCTGAGGGGAAACTTTCTCGCTCTCTACAACTACCTGAAAGGAGGTTGTAATGAGCTGGTGGTTGGTCTCTTCTAGTAACAAGCAATAGAATGGGAGGTAATGGCCTCAGGTTGTACCAGGGAAGGTTTAGACTGGATATTAGAAGGAATTTTTCCACTGAAAAAGTTATCAAATGCTGGAATAGGCTCCCTCAGGAGGTGGTTGAATCTCTGTCCCTGAAGGTGTTTAAAAGACCTCTTTAAAAGGTGTGGTGCTAAGGGACATATTTTAACACCAGACTTGGTAGATTTAGATAATGGTTGGATTTGAGGATCTTAAAGGTCTTTTCCAGCTGAAGCTATTCTATGATACTGGAAATACCTATTAAAAAGGCTCCATCTTGGTCCTGAAACGCTGTGAAGTGCTTTGACTATATCCTGCTCCTAATACTTTCAGTAATACAAGCAAGCGATCTGGAGGACTGCCTCTCCACATCTAAAACAACCATTCTTTGCAGGGTTTGATACACTGGTTAGCTTCTCATATAAGAGTGCAAAGATGGATAATAGAATCATCCCACAGTCCATCTTCCCTGATTTGGCCAAGTTAGCAGAGCTGGATTTTAGTGCATTTTTCAAAAAGCTTGTGTACTATCTACATCCTATGCAAGAAGAGATCAAACTTGGAGTTTTTGGATACACAATCATTGTGCTGTGCATCATACTCCAACATTTGAGATTTGGGACTGATTAGGAGCTTTTGGTGAAATATTTTAACCTGAAACATTTAGTGCAGTCTGGTTTTATAGAGCAGTTCTGCTTGATCCACTCATCATCAATTGGCCAAAGACTTTGAAGATGAAACAAAGAGGTAGGTTCACCCAGAATGGCTGGATTCTGCTGTCTTTATCACCTACGGGGGGACAATAAGCATAGGAAAACAGTGCATGAAACTCACTGGCAGTCTTTGCTGTTCTCTCTGGGGAAAGGGAAATAGAGAGAAGATCTTCAGTGCTGGTGTTTGCTCCCAGTAAATTTTGATACATAGGTATCTCTTGGATCAGCTGACTAAATTAAATTTTAATGCTCTTCTGGGCTCTGAAAGTCCCTAGGAGAAATTATTTAAACCTCAGCTCTCTGTCTATGCAACTTTTGCTGTCTGGGAAAGTGTCAGGTGTCTGCAGTTGCTGACGTGTATCGCCCCCAGTGTATCCCAGCACTCTGTGAAAGTCAGAGTGAAGAGGCCTAATTTGAAGAAGCCTATGGGATAAATCTCCTTCCCACATCCCACATATGAGATAACCAGCATCCTGGTGAGATGGGCAGGGCAAGATGGAGAAAATGTGACAAACTGGATTAAATAACACACTTGCTTTGTACGCAGACACCCAGCTGTCTTGTACAAAAGGTTATTTTTCTTTCCACTGCCCAGAGTAGAAAATAGACTTTTTCAGCAAGGTGTTGATATAGAGCACAGCTTTTTCCCCTGCAGGGCTTCTTGCCAAGGTGGGAAGTGAGGAAAACCCATATATACACATAGTATAGCCAGCAGGAAAAAGGATGTGGATTCAAGAATATTTGTTCAACACAGAATCCTGGATGCAGAAGTTCAAGTTTCCAAGGCTAATCAGAGAGAAACACATTTCTCCTGTGTGAGTGATGCTGGTCTGGAAACTCTTGCTGGGATGGTTCCACGTTAGATTCCTTCCTACGTGACAGCACTGTTTGCTGCTGAGACCTTCCCCAGAGGGTAGTGTAGGCATGGGCAGGCAAGGGTGGATGTGGGGCTTATCTGGTGCCTCCAGGGAGCTGCTTACTTCCTTTTCTGTTTCTGAAAAAATAATTGTGCTTCCCAGAACAACAACAAGGGGTTACAGGAAGGCCATCAGGGATGGGTGGATGGTGGAAAAACACCTCTGAGATACATACTGCCTGCTAGCATTAGTCTCATTTAACCGGTTTGACTCTGCTTTGAATCTGGGTATACATCAGCAGAGCTGCTAGGGAAGAAAGGGGTCATCAGTGAGCACAATTCCTGCTGTATTTGGGGAAAAAGCACTAACTGGATTGAGGTGTGGACTCCAGTGGGAACAAATTCCTCCTTGCAGCTTACAGCCCCCTGTTGGCCCATGATATGAAATAAAGGAGACTTTTCCTTCTCTTTTCTAGACCCATGTTTTGGAGGCTCTGTTGTGCTTTAGGCTGTACAAACTGACAGGGAGACAGGCAAGAATTTACTGAGGGGAAGGATATTTCAGTATCTACACAACAGCAGAGGCAAAATGGAGTCTTTCTGCTTGCAGCTGTACCAAAGTCTGAGAGAAACTTTGTCTGGAAAAAACAGCAGGTAAGAGAGGGAAAGACTAATCCAGTATCCTCTGCAGTTCTGCACTGATTAACTTTTCTTCTGCTCCATCTTAATAGTATTCTAATTGGTGATTGCTTCCTAGCAACTGAGTTTTTAATTCACGTGTGCCAGGAGATACTTCCCCTCTTTCCCAGAGGACTGGATTTCCTCTTGGCTTTACTTGGTGTGAGGCAACTGATCTTTTGCACGTAATGATTATGTAGCCTGCAGTGGTTTGGGTTGCAGCGCTATGCTAAGTGGATGAACATCTGTGCTGAGGTCTTCAGTGGGCTGACAAGGCCCTGAGGGGCTTGTCCACACAAATGCAGGATGGGACTGGGCAGAGGAAAAGGGGCCTGTTTCTCTCTGCTGTTGACAGTGATGTGAAGTGCCCTCCACTGAGGTTAGAAAGTAGGAGACTTTTCCTCCCTGGTGACATTTAGATTAATGCTAAACCAAGAGGTTGGACAAGTTGAAGAGAAGATTTGCTTTGGACTGATCTGCTGAGGAGTTAGAGGTTGGCCTGGAGGCACGGTCCAGGTTATGAGTACAGCTCACAGACATTTCTGGCACTACAGTAAAAACCCATGCAACAGATAAACTCAGGGAAAATGATAGTTCCCAAGAAAAGCTCAATGACATTCAAGGCCTGTCTTATTTCAGTGGTTGCAGCCATTAGAGTCAAGCATACACTTATTTTGAAGTATTCACCAAAAGCTTTTCTCAAGAAATCTGTCACACCTCTACTACAGCTCAGCCACCATGGATTTAAGATGGATGTTTTCTTCCTGCCACCTCCATCTCTTTGGTGGATGTAGCTGGGAATGGTGGGGTTGATATTGCCCTGTCTGCCCATAAATCTTGCTTGAATTCATCTTGTTTAATGGAACCTTAACTCAGTCTCCAGAGTGTCTGGAGCCATGTGGAGAGCAGGCTGTAGCTTATGGCAAGATGCCTGAGTTATCTTTAAACTGACTGGACTGAGGTCTGCAACATGCTCATACAAATTAAAAACTCTAGGTAAGGATTTATCAGGCCTTTTTTCATTATCCTTTTTAAAGTGGATTAGACCATGCTGGCAGAAAAAGAGACATGGAACGAGTGTTAAACCCATGCTAGATCTGAATATATTTGTCAAGTTATCATAAACATAGCAACAGGAGGCATCAGGAATCCAGTAACAACCAACTTAATGTGTTGTTAGTTTCAAGTGATTGTACATCTTTTCTCTTCAGAAGAGTTGTTTGTTTCACAAGCACATTACATTTAGGAATAAACAAGCACACTCTAAATCATAGCATTAATGTGGCCTCATTTTCTACCTCCTGGGACAATACAGATTCAGAATCATAGAATGATTCAGTGAACTAACTGGATGAATTCTGCTTCACTGGGACACCCTATGCAGTCCATGAGTATCCATAAACCTTTCATAATGCACTAAACAGAGTTAACAAAGACGTATGCCCACAGTACCATGGGTAATTTTTCTCCAAAAAAGACAGTGGATTTCTTGCTGATTTTCCACTGCAGAGTCCATTTTCTTGTTCTGGTTTCAGGAGACACACATGAAAAAAATTGCAGTGATCTCCTGTCAAAAGGAAGAGGGTTGCTTGCCCTCAATTTTTGAATTGTGAATCCTAGGAATAAAATTAATAAGAAAGCTAAAAAAAAGAAAAAAGGGTACTGATGACTCAGAAAATTTGTGGAACCTCTTCCAAACCTTCATGTGTGAGCTTCAAAGTAACATGCCCTCAAAACTCCATGTGAAGTTCATAATGAAATGCACTGTGCTCACTAGGAAGGGAATAAACATTGCTAATCAGTACATGAAATTTATTGCCCTAGCAGCAAGAGAAACATTTGACAAGGTGTTCTCCAGTGATCTGGATCCCCTAAAGGACCCATCAAGGACTATGAGAGATGTGTAAACACCTCAAATAACAATTTAAAGCCTTCTTTCTAATAAAAACAAAAAAAATTCTGGCGTTTTTTCCTTATGGCAATTGCCTTAAAAATATTACTCTGTTGCTGGGACTGACAAGGCTGTGAGTTTTAAAACAAATAGGTAAAATCACAGATTGCCTGCAACCTTGCCAGCTGTGCTGCTGCTGCCTGATGCTTCCCCAGCTACCACACAACAACTCCTAAGTCAATTATGCTCCTGGCAAAGCTGTGTGTGCATTTTCAGGCAGCTACCATGTTTTGGGAAATTCGGGCTCTTTGGGCTCTTTTTCAGAATATCAACCTTCAGTCTGCATATCCTGTGGCTCTGATGGATGCTTGTAGAAATAACTACACTCTCTTTAACGATGTTTTCTACAGAGAAGGAAGGAAAAGCTCTACAAAATACCGATCCGAATTGTGTTTCTTTGCATGCCTCTGTGTTTCTCCTCTTTCCTTTCCTTAGACCCGTAATCTGGAGCTGGCAGGTTCTTGAAGGTTTATAAAACCACTTTCCCCCCAACAGAGTATGCTTGTTGTTAGAGGCACAACAACAAAAGGGCTGGGCACCACAGAAAGAATATCAAGAAACTTTACAAAGCAGAATAAATGTAAGCGAATAAGAAATAATCCATCTTTCTACTTCTGAAGCTATTTAACAGGCACCTTAAAAAATGTGAAAATTTTAACCCAGATCTCATTGACTTATGTTCAAGGCCAAGATTGTAGAATCATAGAATCAAAAATGTTGGAAAAGACCTCAAAGATTATCAAGTCCAACCTGTCACCCAAGACCTCATGACTACTAGACCATGGCATTAAGTGCCATGTCCAATCACCTCTTGAACACCCCCAGGGATGGTGTCTCCACCACTTCCCTGGGCAGCCCATTCCAATGCCTAAGAACTCTCTATGTGAAGAGCTTTCTCCTCACTTCGAGTCTAAACTCCCCCTTGCGCAGCTTGAGGCTGTGTCCCCTGCCATAGGCTTCTCACTTGGGTATGCTACACAGCTTAGACTATTCCACACAGCAACATGTGTGTTAGGAAATACTTTTAGCTTTGATTTCAGCCATGAAAATGTCTCAGCTTATCCATAGCCTCACTGAAGTCAGCAGGATCAAGACTATGATTGAAAATTTAAAAAAGCAGTTAAGCTAACTGAGAGGCAGTATCTCTCAATTAGATCTTCCTCTTTATGGTTGACTACCTTCCACCTGCTGTTGCAGTTTGGGCTGGGTGCCCCACTGCTTCCTGTGTCCAGAGGTCCAGTCCAGTGGGTGGACACAGGAAATTGGGTATTTCTACCAGAATTCTCTGCACCACTATAAGATCCAGTGCGAGGCCTAAGTACCTCCTCTTTTTCTTCCTCGCCGTCACCCGGTAATGGGGGAGATGTTGTCTCCCGGCCATGGGCCTGGCTAGGCCCAAGGCCACGGGGGGGATGGGCAGCCTCAGATCTGGCCAGCTGAGACTAGTCTAGCAGTGGGGAGGGGGGAAGAAGGAGCCCTGGGGGTCTTGGATGTACCCCCATGTGGGGATGGAATCTTCTTGGGACTGTTTTGGGATTTCTTTTGTCCCTCTGCTTTTGGCTTTCTGTAAAGATTCACTGCTTTTCCTTTAAACTTTCCATCACTTTTGCAATCCGTTTGAGTTGTTTTATTTTGCCCGTGGTGGGGAGGGGGCTGCCTCAACCCATCACACCTACAAACGTCCTAGATCTCCCACGAACTAAAATGTTCTCATTTCCAAGTCTTTATCCTAATGAGAAAGGCAATCTTCACCCTTTCAGTTGTTGACATTAGCATTAAATATCTCAGCAAATATGTATTTATCATTAAAAAAGAAGAAAGCAACCCTCATCTTATTTTACAATCGTATTTCATACTCTAATCATTTAGTTAGACTGATTTAGACACTTCCTTTTGTTTTTCAAACCTAGTCCCGTGGACTAAAATCATAAAAAATTGTGGAAAGGCTTATTAATTATTGGTAATATTTGTCAGCAGCAGAACTGCAGATAAGTTTAACCTAACTCTGTGGAGGGAGGAAGGATTGGCCAGTGTGAACATATTGCACCTTCCTTTTTTAACCCTTCTGGTCCATTTTCTATTGCAGCCCAAAGGCTGCTGGACTGCATTTCTACCAAGTCTGAAAATTATTGCAACTACTGATATTGTGGACAATATCATCCACTTCCCTGCACAACCATTTCAGCACACTTCCTAAAAAGGTGGAAACCCTTCTAGATTGGCTGCAGAATAGAATAGAATAGAATAGAATAGAATAGAATAGAATAGAATACAATAGAATAGAATAGAATAGAATAGAATAGGAGTAGAATAAAATAGAATAGAATAGACTAGGTTGGAAGAGACCTTCAAGATCATTGTTCCACCCTATCATCCAACATCACCTAATCAACTAAACCATGGCACCAAGCACCCTATCAAGTCTCCTCCTGAACACCTCCAGTGATGGTGACTTCACCACCTCCCCAGGCAGCCCATTCCAATGGGCAATCACGCTCTCCGTGTAGAACTTCTTCCTAACATCCAGCCTAAACCTGCCCTGGCGCAGCTTGAGACTGTGTCCTCTTGTTCTGATGCTGGCTGCCTGGGAGAACAGACCAACCTCTGCCTGTCTACAACCTCCCTTCAGGTAGTTGTAGAGAGCAATAAGGTCACCCCTCAGTCTCCTTTTCTCCAGGCTAAGCAACCCCAGCTCCCTCAGTCTCTCTTCATAGGGCTTGTGTTCCAAACCCCTCACCAACTTTGCTGCCCTTCTCTGGACATGTTCCAGCAAGTCAACATCCTTCCTAAACTGAGGGGCCCAGAACTGGACACAGTACTCGAGGTGCGGCCTAACCAGTGCAGTGTAGAGGGGCAGAATCACCCTGCTCCTGCTGGCCACACTGTTCCTGATGCAGGCCAGGATGCCATTGGCTCTCCTGGCTATCTGGGCACACTGCAGGCTCATGTTCAGCCTACCATCGACCAGTACCCCCAGGTCCCTCTCTGCCTGGCCACTCTCCAGCCACTCTGACCCCAGCCTGTAGCACTGCCTGGGGTTGCTGTGGCCAATGTGCAGAACCTGGCACTTGGATGTGTTAAATCTCATGCCGTTGGATTCTGCCCCTCTGTCCAGCCTGTCGAGGTCCCTCTGCAAAGCCTCTCTTCCCTCCAGCAGATCAACTCCTGCCCACAGCTTGGTGTTGTCTGCAAATTTACTGATGATGGACTCAATGCCCTCATCCAGATCATCAATAAAGATGTTAAAGAGCATGGGGCCCAGCACTGATCCTTAGGGCACATCACTATGATTGATTTCAAAGTGATTGAAACGAGGCAATCTGTAAAACTCTTACTTTTTTACAATTCTGCTTAGAATCCTGTGACAAATAATTGTTTGTTTGGTCCCCTAGTAGTTATGATAATACAAAACAAATAAAGGAAAACACTACTTTCAGTTCAAATGGAAATAAAGCATCCTGGAAATTTTCAGTGTCTAGAAATTTAAGAGGCAACAAACCTAAACCCTTCTAGTTCTGGGCTAAACAGAATGGCTTGCTTGCCACAAAAAAAATGGTGGGTTTGTTTCTGTTTTAAATATTTTTTTTAACATGTCAGTTCATTACATGCCTTTAATGAAACTGCATTCATTAAAGTTGAATGCAGCTTCAAGATGTAACACCCGGCATCAGCTGCTGAAAAGGTTTAATTTAGAAAACATTGTGATTATTTTTCTGATTTCTTTTGTTAACCATAATTATTTCCTGATATATTTTTAAGCTCTTAATTTGAGCAATTCAAAGTGTATTCCTCAAGGACTTCCATCATTGCTTCTACTTGGAAAAAATGAAACAAGACACAATAGAAAACTCACCCAAAAAAATGACTGCATCATCTGACTTTTGGACATCTTCTCCTCTGGTAATTTATTTAATTTATCTTCTGATTCTCTTGTTTATTAGATTCAAATACAGTAATGTAATTTCTCTTGGTTTAGGCTCAGAAATACAATTTTCCATTGTAGTTTAAAATCTTGCTCTTCTGACCATACTTTTCAGGATACCACAAGGTCACTGTCAGTCATGGAGTCTACATTTCTTCCTAACCCAGCCTAACCCCACCACTCAGCATAGGCACATGTTCATACCAAAATAATTTTGCATTAACTCTCTTGTATGTAGAAAGGTTGTTGGTACCAAATTACAAGTATTATCAGCAAGTAGATTTATTTTTTCCCCTCCTTTTTCCTTCTTCTTCTTCTTTACATTGTTCTTGTCAACTATTTTTCCGTATCACAGTAAGCATAGCTCAGTATGGTAATGTTGAGCTAACATTGCTGTTCTGCCCTTTATTTTTCCTTTTGACCTGCCATCTTCTTTCAATTCCATTTCTTTATTTTTTTCACTGCTTCTCTATATTTGTTTGATTTGTCAGCCCTTCTGATGACTAGGGCAACTCTAATTTCTCAGATTTGGGAATGTAGCTGGGAGGTGAAAGAGCTAAAGAGAAATTGATAGCTTTCACTCTCTAGCTGTTAAAAAGAGTTTTCCAGACCATTCCTATAACCTGCTGTATCTCAAGGTCTCAAAGCCACCACTGACCCTTAAACCAGCACTGTGGGTAATGAGCAGTGAGCTGAGCCACCTTTCTTGCCCTGCCCTTCCTTTGCTGCAGTTCTGGAGTTCTGAGACATGAAGCCCAGCAGTAGCATAATCTGTGCTGTAAAACTGAGCCCAGATATGTGCAAGTGGGGAAGCAAACCAGCAAAAATTGGTTTGGCTGATATTGTTGAGTCCCCCTCTGCTTTTGTGGTCTGAGCTGTGTGGGATATGCATTGCTGCTTTCAGCTTTATGATAGTATACAGTTTGCAGAAAGGACTGCCTTGAAAGAATTCACTCCCAGGTGGGATTTCTCTGGACTTCAACGGGGAAATTTAACCCTTTTATTTCCTGTGGAAGTGGAAACATCTTAGTTTGAATCCACAGCTATTGCCTTCATCGTGGTGAAGTCTGTTGCTAACTGCAGTTAACTGCCTCGCCCTAGAAAGCAGTCCTTTCCCTAATTAACTTAGAGTACACAGTGCTGCTGTAAAGCTAACAAACCTCTGTCTGTGCTGAGAGCAGAGCAAGAAGGTCCTAGTAGGGCAGGCAGCTCTTAACGACAAACTACCTCATCTCCTAGTAGTAAGGCAAGCTGCTGCCTTGCTCCAGAAGCACTGCTAATTTCTCCCACTCCTCTGTAATCTAAAACATTTATCAACAACTTAGTTTCCACCAGAATACTTAATGTGTTTACTTAAAATTTGTTCTAAACTGTAGCCAGCTGCAATCACATATCTACTCCTGGTAGACTCATGCTTTGCTTGTTTTCTCAGATTCTTATTTTCTGGCCCCTCCACAAACCTTGTTATTCTCTTAAACTCCTTTTTTACTGTTTTCTTCCTATCATTTAAAGGGATAAAATCCCACCATTGCCTTGGCTGAGAGCCAGAACTCCAGAAAGGGACCTATATTTTGATGTATGTCAAACAGGGTTATTGACAGACCTCTCAAATAAGCGAGTCAGAGGATCCTGGACTGCACTGTCCATAACAGGATGGCTTTGAGGCTTCAGTCACTTCTTCCCCTTCATTAGGTGTTCCCCAGGGCTGCTGTGTGTATATATATTCTGGTTTATAAAAACAATGTAAAGAAGACAGGGAGAAGCTTTACAGAATATAGCATCCTGGGAAATACAGCACAAATTCCTCAGAAATAATGCAAAGACTCATTTTACACGGAACAAAAAAGCCACACTTGCAGAAAAAGTGTACTTCAGGCTCCCCTTGAGATAAATGCAGTTAGAGATAACATATGCCAAGAACTGAGTTAAAGAACAGCCAGAGGAAGCCATTTGTCATGCAGAACAATGACATTCTATTTTAATTGGTCTCACAAAACCTAGTAACTAGGCCATGTGTTCTTGACATCCATCTACTGACACCTTCTTCATCAGTCAGCTATTTGAATGTGTGCAGGTATCGTACTTAAACAATGGGAACTCCATGGCCTTTTAACAAAGTGTACCAGGAGGTGTTATTTTAAGAGGGAAAGCTATTTCCCCTGGTATTAAGGGCATAGGAATTGGGTTACTGAAGAGGTACCAGCTCTGTATCATAGACTGAGTGTACAGAGGATAGTGGCTGTGAAAGCAGGGACCTTGTTTAGTGTGAGGACAGGAGTGAAAGTGTATGCATTTTCTCCTGAAAATCACTGATGACCCATTGCACAAGTGGGTTCCTGTTGGTGGTGTGATTCATGAGATGAGGCAACACACACAGACTAGGGGCTGCTGGAGCACTTGGCATCAGCCATATTTATACAATTTATTGGTGTCATTCCCTCTCTGATAAAAAATAAGAGTTGATTCTTTTGTTGTTGCTGTTGTTGGGGTTTTTTTTGGTTGTTGTTAATTTGTTTTGTATTTTGTTTTCACAAAGCTGCAAATATTTGGAATCTTAAAAACAACTCATATTTAATTACATCTAGTCTTTTGAGAACAAAATATATCCTTTGTCTGTACCATCTCAGTCAAAGTGCCTTCTCCACACTAACTTTTTGTTTTGAAACCTTGCTGGGAAAGTGAAGTACATGAAATAGGAACAGCCATTTGACACCCCTTTGGAGATTCATCCAGAAATATGTTAATACTTTCATGTCTGATGATCACTAAAATCTACAACTGTGCTGCTGCCTCAGTGACTGCTGGCAAGAGAAATGTGATCCCAAGTTTGGAGCAAACTGAGGAACTGAGGAATAACAGCAAAGGGACTAAGTGTTTTGAAAATGCTTCAGAAACTCCCCTGTGTAATAAGAGTAGGTAATGCAAATATGGTGTTGACTAAGCTCTTGTTTAAAGGTGGTACTACAGTTTGTGCCACATTTTAAGTAAATAAATGCATCCAATAGAGATTTGAGAGTGAGATGCTGTATGATGCTGGCTGTCAAGATTAAAGATATCCACTTCATAATTTAATGAGTAGATTTTGAAAATCTCTCTTTTGTCTCAGGCAATCACAGAGTAAAGTACATGCTTAATTATGTTTAAAAGGTCAAGGTCTCAGAAAAAAACATCATTATACCATCGTATTAGGAAAGGGCAGCTGATCACAGAGAATCACAGAATCACAGAATCAGCAAGGTTGGAAGAGACCTCAAAGATCATCAAGTCCAGCCTGTCACCACAGACCCCATGACTAAACCATGGCACCAAGTGGCATGTCCAATCCCCTCTTGAACACATCCAGGGACGGTGACTCCACCACCTCCCTGGGCAGCCCATTCCAATGGCGAACAACTCTCTCAATGATGTTACTGTGTTCAGCTTCCCAGTACTGCAGGCAAGTGCTTCACATAATTTTTTCATATACTTTATCATACTTCCTTCTAACTCCAGTCAGGGAGTTAGACTTCCCTATGTCTGGCTGTTCATCCTATGTCCACTGCTCTCTTGAACAGGGAAGATTGTTTATTTTTCATGTAAACGTTTTTCTCAGCCTAAGTGTTTTCTTAGAGACCACAACTGTTGCATGTTGCTAAGGTCAGATTCAGAGGCTTGAAATTGTCAAACTCTGTTTTTGTTTCTTCCCTTAACCCTGTGTCCTCAATAGAGGTTGTACATTTGTTATTCTCCAAACATACAGTCTCATTCATAAAAACCTGACAGATTTATTAAAAATCCTTGTACCTGTGATTTCCAAATGGTGAGGTGAAGACAGACTGACTTTAGATTTATCTCATTCAGCTCCAAATTTTATTTCTGTTTTAGATGTTGTCATGCTTTTTCTGCTCTCATCCCCCCCATCCTGCATTTGTCCCCATGGCTGACACCTCTGCCTTTGTTGAAAACTTAGACAACATATGCAGGACCATGCCAACATTGTCTTTCATCTCTATCCTCACTGCTTAGTGGCCCAATCTGTTGCCTGTCACCTGAAGGAATATCTGAGCCTTAGGATTATTGGTTACATTTATTTTTTCTACATATGTCTGGAAGCCAGTCTACCCTAATGACACAATTCTCAGAAGTCTCTCTCCTCCTGTAATAACATCACAGAAATTGCTATTCATAACCAGTGCTGAACCTGGAGGGGGAAGCATCTATAACGAACTTCCAACACCACTCAATAGAATGTCATGTTACCCTTCCTGTAAGCAATTTTGCACAAATGTAGTCTATTTTATCCATCCTACCACTCTTCATTTATTCTGCAGCATCAAGCAAGGCCATTCAGCCATCTTTGCCTTTCTCTCTGTTTCCAAACCCATTTTAAATGTCATAATTTTGTTACGGTTCTGTTATTCCATTAATGTCTGATTTGACATGTAGCATCAGTTGTTCTAAGACCTCTGCTTCTATTGCACATCTATCTTACAAAATATCACTGTTAATCCTCAATATTTTGATGAGACCAGGTCAGGCCAGGCCATTTTTATGACTGCATTGCCATCCTGGCATCTGGGGAATCACTGTATGTTAGTCTAATAACACACCTCTGTTACTATATGATGATGGAACCAGTGTGGACTGCTACATAGTAAGGATATGGTAGTCCTGACAATATTAGGCTTCCTTTCTCCTTGGTGTTATTTTTCCTATTCACTTTTATTCCCAACATTTCAACTTTCTTGTATATTTGATTTTCCTTTCACTCTGCAGTAAATGCAGAGGCAGACTTTACACTGCCCATTATTTAGTTTGAAGCTCATCTACTTGGTCTCACCTGCCTTGACCCCATGATACCTCAGCAGAGGTCAGCAACATCCTTGCTTGCACAGAGAATATGAATAAAGAAATATTACACACAGTCTGTACAATTCAGGACATGGGGAGGCAGCCTGTGTAGTTGTGAGATGGTGGGTGGAAAGCAAATGAAAAGATATCCTTAAGTTTTCACACTGTGCATCACTAAACTGTTGAACTCAGTATGTATTGAAACAGAGGGGTCCAAGAAGATATTTAATGAATTCGAGGAAGAAAAATCTACAAATGCTTTCACACCCAAAGAAACAACCAGAGGCTCAGGATGCTTCTTTGCACCTTTGATCAATGGGGAACACCACCCCTCCAGGGATGCATTCCCTTGTCCTTTCAACCCATCTTTAATGTTTAAATCATGGTTGCTAACATGGATAGGACCCTGAACTAAGGTAGCACTCATATTGTTCTGATAATCTTGGATCACTTAAGGAGAAATTAGCCTTCTGTGTATCCCAAATTTGTGGATATTTTTCTGATTACACTGCTTTGATTCCAAGTGGGATTACTGGTTAATCTCAAAACTTCACAGCAGTACTTCTTCCCAGTATATTGGGACAGTCTTGTGGCTGGTCTTGGCTCTTGGTGTTGGTGGGCAGAGCTGCTCTTGCAGATATACCGCAGGCTCCCTTCACAGTACTCTGCAGCTCCTTGTTGCTGGTGCTTGGCTCCTCATTGCTGGTTCTCAGCTCCTTGTGTGCAAAAAGGAAAGTTCTTCACCCTCTCAAAGGGGTTGTGAGAATAATTAAACAGGCAAATTTCTGAAAGATGCCATGGAATTGCTGATAGAGTGACTGGTGAGAGAACAGGGCATCCAGTAATGGTGACTTGAGTTTTGGCGATTGTTCTGATTTTCTTGCCTATCCAAGTTTTTATTTATTTTTTTTTTTAATGAAGTGAGTGGCAATGAAAAATCCCATTTTCCTCTGCTGAGTATGTTAACTATGTATTCTGCATTCAGATCTGTAATGCTGGCATTGCACAACAATGTAAAGCAATATTTGAAACAGAGAGGTGGCATTTCCCATCTGGCCAGATCTATATCTTTGGCTAGTCTAATGCATTCTGCAGAAGGGAGAGGGAGAGAGAGAGGCTGCTTTTGCCCCTGAAAAGCTGAAAACATTATGAAAAATAATGAAATACAGTAGAGCCCTGATTATCCAGATGCCATAGGTAAAGCTGAATAAGCCTGGATAACAGAGCTTTCAGAAATTCAAGGGACATGTCAGCATAATTAATAGGTATTAGGGGATGTGGCCATGTTTTGGATAATAGAAAGTTTCAGACAATCCAGGGGCAGATGACCCAAGGTTATAACGGAATGCTGAAGCTGCATTGTAGCTTTCATAACTCTCATCTTAAAAGTCTTACCTAATATTTGGTGACCATCAGGAGATACATTCTGTTTGAAAGAGAGAAAGAGAAAATAATTATCACCAGTGCTGCTTACAGAAAAAGGAGAAAAAGAATCCTGAGGTTACTGGGGAAAAGAACAATTTATATTGTCTATATTTGTATTTATGTCTATATTGTATTTATATCACATTGTATTATATTTCTGATATATAACATGTATTATATATTAGATTATGTTTCCATTATATTTGTATATTTATGTTTATATTTATTATATTTTTTTTTCCCTCTGAAGTGATTAATTTAACCAAAGTGAAACTACACAATAGCCTACAAAAGGGATAAGCTCCTGCTTCCTTTGATTCCCTAAGATGTTCTTTTTTTGTTCTCCATAGAATCTATTCATGCAGCACACATTTGTCCGGTCACAAAAGATGCCCTTGCACACATTATTTTAGGCATCATTCATGAACCATTGGAGGGTAATAGTTGGCAGAAGCTGATATTTAAGTGGAGACATTTTAATGGCAATTACATTAATTTATTCTCACTTTGTTTGCAAAGCTAAGCTACATTCTGCTTTAAACATAAGGCACACAAATAGATAAATGGATAGCCATGCATGCATCACACTGTCAAAACTAACAGTGGCTGACCACAGGGCAAGATTACATTTGACTGCTCACTTTGCAAATGTTTCTTTTATGGAGACAGATAAAATGTCTCTCTGTGTCCTCAGTGGAATTTTGATCATTGTCTTGCAAGGAAATTCTCATAAAGAAAAAAAAACACCCCATCTATTTTTCATACTTGGAATCTGAAAATAAACCTTAGCTAAATTGAGAACTGACAGAGGTTTGGTCAATCTGATTGTTCATGAAGCTGTTGAGAGCCCACCCTTCCTTTGAAAATGTTTTAACCAATCACTGCATCTGTATATATGTAAGTGTTCCATGGTTGGGTTTTTTTAACAAAAATCCTGAATTTGAGGATTTTTCCCTACAAAATGCATACACCCAAAGTGTTATTAATGACAGAAAACTATTGATTGCACCTGTTTCACTGTTATACTTCATAGCAGACTATTTAATCTACTGACAAGTCACGCAATATTTTAATCCATTGTCTTCAAAAGTCCCACTGAAGGGAATAGCCTCACTTGTTTTGACCTGGGAATTACAGCTGTACAGCAGATGCAGCTTTGTCTCTTTTGCTATAGTACAGCTTCTCTTGGACAAGGTGCCCATGGAATGTTGTCACTCTTTGGTTAAATGAGCTTTGATATTCTTGCTGGGTGGGAAGAGGAGGACTACTCTCTTCTTACTCCAAGGAATGCTCTAGAGACAGTTGCTGCATGGAATACCCTTTGAAAAATTCAAAATTCTGTGTAACTAGTAGGTGTTTTTGCTGTGCTTATTTAGGTGTTCCATCAACAGTGACTCATTATCTCTATTAGCAACATTGAGGGCAAAAGCATGGATAATACAGGGCTAACCCCTCAGCAGGGATCACTGTAAAAACATCAGATGATTATGCTTTGCTTTCTGTGAGAAAAGTGCAGAGGGGATCAATTATCAGAACTACACACATCCATGCTTGAGATTAAAATACGTAGACCTGTTTTTTGAACATCCAGGCTTCACAGGCCAGTCAGTTCGGGACCCAGGGTGTTTAATTTAGTATATCTATTTAATACAATACAATACAATACACCAGGTTGGAAGAGACCTTCAAGATCATCGCGTCCAACCCATCAAACAATCCAACCCACCCAACAATTAGACCATACAGCCAAGCACCCCATCAAGTCTTCTCCTGAACACCTCCAGTGAAGGTGACTCCACCACCTCCACAGGTAGCCGATTCCAATGGCCAATCACTCTCTCCGTGTAGAACCTCTTCCTAACATCCAGCCTAAACCTGCCCTGGTGCAGCCTGAGACTGTGTCCTCTTGTTCTGGTGCTGGCTGCCTGGGAGAAGAGGCCAACCTCTGCCTGGCTACAACCTCCCTTCAGGTAGTTGTAGAGAGCAATAAGGTCACCCCTCAGTCTCCTCTTCTCCAGGCTAAGCAACCCCAGCTCCCTCAGCCTTTCCTCATAGGGCTTGTGTTCCAAACCCCTCACCAGCTTTGTTGCCCTTCTCTGGACACGTTCCAGCAAGTCAACATCCTTCCTAAACTGAGGGGCCCAGAACTGGACACAGTACTCAAGGTGTGGCCTAACCAGTGCAGTGTACAGAGGGAGAATGACCTCCCTGCTCCTGCTGGCCACACCGTTCCTGATGCAAGCCAGGATGCCATTGGCCTTCTTGGCTGCCTGGGCACACTGCAGGCTCATGTTCAGCCTACAATCAACCAGTACCCCCAGGTCCCTCTCTGCCTGGCCGCTCTCCAGCCACTCTGACCCCAGCCTGTAGCGCTGCCTGGGGTTGTTATGGCCAATGTGCAGACCCCGGCACTTGGATGTGTTAAATCTCATGCCATTGGACTCTGCCCATCTGTCCAGCCTGTCGAGGTCCCTCTGCAAAGCCTCTCTGCCCTCCAGCAAATCAACTGCTGCCCCCAGCTTGGTGTCATCTGCAAATTTACTGATGATGGACTCAATGCCCTCATCCAGATCATCAATAAAGATGACATCCTTTTCCCAAGTAATCCATGGTGAGTTTAAATGGTGAAAATTCTTGTTTTAACTTACTACAGCAAAGAAGCTAAGTGCTTCTTACAACCAATCAACTCAGACAATGAACTTCCATAAGGGGATTTTTGCTTTCTCTCCTTATCATCAATCTTTTGTTTGCACCAATGAATTTATGGCTTACAGACCCATAATACTATTTCCTGGACTGTAGAAGGTGAAAAAGAATAAGGAAACACCCCATTCCTGTTAGACCAGCTTGTATGAGGAGCACCAGAAGAAGTCTGACAAATTCTAGGATTTTACCAGAGTAAGAAATCAGAAACAGTAGTTAGCAGTGTGAGGTCCAGCTGCTGTGGAGTCTCACACCAGTAGATGGCCTCTGTGTGATGCTGTCTGGAGTTAGGGCCAGCTCTGAGCTCCACTAATGAAACAGGGCAAAGCCCGGAGCAGAAATGACAAAGTGGAAACTATGTTTTATGGCAGCGCTTTCATAAGGGTAACAAATAGATGACTTTAGGAAAAAAAAAAAAAAAAAAGGAATAAAATAAAAGAAAAAAAATAACAAATGCATCCTAGGAAAATATCTTATTGCATTATGAAACATAAAGACTATCTGGGTTGCCAGCCAAGGAACGGTCATGAATCATTTGGATTCGATAAGAAAAAAATCCAAGCAGCTAACTGACAGACAAAAGAATTACTTCAAGTGTGAAAGGAACATTTTATTTTAAAAAATATATGCAGAATTCAAAACAGCTGAAGGTAATATTTTTTTCCCTTTTGCAACTCAAAATGTATCAGATTGATAGACTTTTTATGTAAATATTTTAACCATTAACAGATATGAAAGCCTAACGTAATGACAGAAGTCCTAATGTGCCTGTGTGCTAGGCAATCCTCTCCTCCTTCTGGCATGTGTTTCACTAAAATCATGGACATACACAATCCCCAGCACTTGATAGATACATGTGAACAGGCAGTGGTGTATCTGTTCTGGAAGTCTTATTACATATGTTTTCGCAGAATTACAGAATCACAGAATCACCAAGGCTGGAAGAGACCTCGAAGGTCATCGAGTCCAACCTGTCACCACAGACCTCATGACTAGACCATGGCACCAAGTGCCACATCCAATCCCCTCTTGAACACCTCCAGAGATGGTGACTCCACCACCTCCCTGGGCAGCGCATTCCAATGGTGAACGACTCTCTCAGTGAAGAACTTTCTCCTCACCTCAAGCCTAAACTTCCCCTGGTGCAGCTTGAGACTGTGTCCTCTTGTTCTGGTGTTGATTGCTTGAGAGAAGAGACCAACTCCTTCCTGGTTACAGCCACCCTTCAGGTAGTTGTAGAGAGCAGTGAGGTCTCCCCTGAGCTTCCTCTTCTCCAGGCTAAACAATCCCAGCTCCCTCAGCCTCTCCACATAGGGTTTATGCTCAAGGCCTCTCACCAGCCTTGTTGCCCTTCTCTGGGCACATTCAAGTGTCTCAATGTCTTTTTGGTTTGGTTTGATCTGTTGATTTTTTTTTTTTTTTTTCTGTGAAAATGTCAGAGTTTGACTGGGTATTTTTGTTATTACATCTGTCCTCTTGCTTAGATATACATAAAAGTACCTTTCATAATTCTTGCATCAGGTATTCAGTTGTCATTGTGTTCTTAAGATGGTATCAGAGAACTAAAGAGCTGAGAGAGGGGACAGATGCACAACAGCTTGCTAAGCAGCATAAGAATCATCGGAGTGTGGTGTGGTGCTGGTGTGGGAAGACAGGTCAGGTGAAGGCTCAAATTGGAGAATGGATGGATAGGTGAGGAGGTGACCAAAAGATCAGCAAAGAGGCTGAGGGCAGGATGAATGAGCCATGGAAAGAAGGGATAATGAGATTACAGGATCAGAGAGTTCAGCTGAAAATTAGCTTGGTGCGTAGGTGTGTGGCAAAGTTCAAGGAGGCCAAGGTACTCTTGTTGGAGAAAGTGGTGATGCACCACAGGGAGGGGACTCTAGGGCTGCAGTCACCAGGAAGGTGGTCTCAGAAACATATACTAAGCTGGTGAACTTAATTACTGAAATATTTGAGCAAATTAATTACGTAAATGTTGCATGTTTCTAATTTAACAAATGGAAAATTAAAGAGGTTTAAATTGCAAAGCAAACAGCAATTAAACCTGCTGCATCTGTGTGTGTGTATATGCACCTGGATACCAAATGACTGTTACCCAGGGCCAGGACAGTTAGCTTCACTGGTAGCAGCTGAGGAATTAAAAAAGAGTGATGGGCTGACATACTGGTGAGAAAACCAATAGGTGCTGCAATGTTTTCAGGACACACATTTTCAACTAAAACATAAATATTTTTATTGAGTTGTTTTCCATAAATATTTCTAATGTACATGCATGCACACGTCCAGAGAAGGGCCATGAGGATGGAGCACCTCTCCTGTGAGGACAGGCTGAAAGAGTTGGGGAAGAGAAGGCTCTGAGATCATATTGTGGCCTTCCAATATCTGAAGGGGGCCTACAAGAAAGCTGGTGAGGGACTTTTGAGGGTGTCAGGTAGTGATAGGACTAGGGGGAATGGATGCAAGCTAGAGGAGTGTAGATTTAGATTAGACTTTAGAAAGAAGTTCTTCACCATGAGGGTGGTGAGACTGGAAGAGGTTCCCCAGGGAGGTGGTGGAAGCCCTGTCCCTGAATGTTTTGAAGGCTAGGCTGGATGTGGCTCTGGGCAGTCTGATCTAGTGAAAAGTGTCCCTGCCCATGGCAGAGTGGTTGGAACTAGATGATCCTTGAGGTCCCTTGCAACCCTGACAATTCTGTGATTCTGTGAACAGGGTACTGGAAACCAGAAGTTAAATCCTGTGGTACATAAACATACATACATGCATATTATTTTTGGAAATAAATTTCAAGTAGAAGTGACTTGTAAAGTTTCTGTAGTTTTTAATTAAAGCAAAAAGTAAGAAGGCTGGATACAGTACACAACACAGAAACAAACAGAAAAGGGTCAGGCAAGGTGTCAGCCTTGAAATTCAGATAAAGGCAATTACTCAAACCAAAAGCACAAACAAGAAAGCCAGATGTAGTGAGCACACAAATACCTTCTTCAGCGGAGAGCAAGCAGAGTGAAGGACTGCCATTCACCCCGAATGTGATGCCCTAAGGCTGAAATAGAACAGCTGGGGAACAACTGTAAAATTTTGACTGAAGTGCAGATCAGCTTGATATGCTTCTGTGCATGGCATGTGAAATGTGTTCATCGCTTCCCGAGAGAATGTGGATAAGGCAGGTTCGCCTCTTGTCAGAGGCTTAGTCCCTGCCAGACTGCTGCTTAGACAAAGTCGAAGCACATTGATACCCAGCTGTAGAAATGCAATGGAAACTCAAAAAAAAAATTTTTAAAAAATTGTTGCTTTTGTGTCTTGAGACAAACACCTTGTCACCTGATAACCTCTGTCTATTTTACAGATGTTAGCTACTTGTTTCTCTTTCTCAGCTCCCGCAATCTTTCCCCCTGTTAAGAGCACCTTTACTTCTCTCGGGTGCCAACCTCCCTTTCCCTTCAAGTACCTCATTGATTAACATTTTTAGGTTAACCTGAGGGCATAATTTCTAGCTAGTGGGCACAGCTCGACACTTTCTGAATCTTTGTTGGGACTGAGGAAGGAACCTAATAGCTTGCCTTCTCTTCTACGCCTAAGTGGTGTCAGCTGCAGACTCTGCCCTGTAAAATGCAATAGCAACATTTTTGTCTCATTCAAGTCAGTTTCTTGGGGCAATTCACCAAGATTTTATCCTCCACACAGAAGGAGAAAAAAAAATGAAGAAGAATATATCAAAGTCATATACTTTCCAGTCTGCACTGAATCCCCTGCGTGGCAGTTCTGTTTTATTTGATCAAGGGAATTACCAAACCCCACACAAATACCTGCACCAGTCCAGCAACAGGCATGATCCTGGAAGCACCTTCAATTTCCCTGGGTAGGAACAATCAAGTATCACTGGTAGTCTTTTTGTCAGCTTCCAGACACGAATACAACTGCCCATTACTGGCAGTGCTGAGCAGTGCCTATCCAGACTCAACTAGAACCACACTAATACCTGTGAATCAGTCACTGCCCTGTTTATTCTGCTGGAACAGCTTGACCCATCCAGCTTTCTTTCTCATACTGGTAAAAATAAAGACTGTCTCTGTAGCTGAGCAGTGATTGAAGCACTTGATGCAGCTAAATATTTTCATTTTGCTTCTCATATGGTACTTGAACCCGCATATTTATATCCAGTTTTGAAAACACATCAGTGCTCTGTCTAGACACAAAATGCCTCATTGCCCTTGTAGAGCTTAGGGACAGTTTATAGCTTCTAAGAGACCACAGCTTGATGCTGAGGCCCTGGTGTAAGCTCCCAATGGGAGCACGCTAGGAGAAGCCCGCTGAGAATCCTCACAGAAATGGGTCTGCTGCTGAACCCTGGTGGTGGAGCTCCCAGGACATTGAGGAGAAACTTCTCAAAATGTTTCTAAATTTGACTTGTAATTCAAACTAGGACTTTGTTAATCTGAGATCTGTGAATAAGCAGTTTAAAAGAAACTAAGAATCTTTCTTTCCTGTACCATTGATATGTTTTCAGACCTTAGGTACAGTGCTCCTTGTCTCCTTGAGCGTTTCACTCCAGAGCTGTTGTGCTCCTCCAGACAGGATTTATCTGAAAATAGACCTGGATATGTGGTGAAGCTTTGCAGACTCTGCTGTGTGCAACTGAGGTTTCCATGAATGTATGCCAGTGTTGTGAGATGCTGAACCTTATCATGAGGGCTCTTTAAGCCTTGACTTCCAAAAGTCAAGGACCAGTCCCCACAGTGTGCTCAGAAAATTACTTGCAGTCAAACCATAAGCAGTTACAGGTTATCTGCAATTCTCTTAAATGTAAGGACTTTAAACTTGTCCTTTTCTTTTCGTTCTCTCTGAGCCTCAGGGCTTTTTAGTGCAGATCTGTTACAGTTCCTTTTGTTTACTCGACTGTGTAATAACCTCAAAGAGTTTCCTTCTCAGAACCACAGGCAGAAAAAGTCCTAGTGTGACTGCTGGAGTGAACAGCATTCTTGTTCCACACAAAATCAAGGGAAAGCCAAATGCTTTTTTGTAACCCAAATTTGAGCTTACATAGTGTTTGTAAAGACAGAAGTATCCCCACCACTAACAAAACTTCAAAGTGCTGAGCTGATGATAGCATTTATCACAAGTTGTACCATGAATCCCCATGTCTGTTTTCTTCCAGAAAGCTGTAATACATGAATTACACAGGTAGAGAGATAGATAGAGAGGGGACACTAACCTAGTTAATGGTTAGCAATCTGATAGAAGAAAAGCTGAGGCCAGTCTTCCACAATTTATGCTTTCCCCAGCACGGCTATCTGTCTGAGAGATGAAAAGTTGTGAGGGGTAGGAAGGGCCTGCTGCCATTTTACCAGAAGAATGAAAAATAAATGTCTTCCTTTTAGTACCAGCTTCTGAGGAAGACAGTGTCAGAAGGGAAAGTCACAACAATCCCTGAGTCAAGTCTGAGCTAGCTTTTGCCTGCTGTTTTTTCTCTTTTATTGTTTGTATGGTGATCAAGGCTGAGAATCAAGAAAACTGCTTTCCTCTCCGATGTGTCATTAGGCCTGCTTGCCCTTCTGTCTCACTGAGGAAAAAAATCTTTTGAGTTGTTGTGAGAGACTAAAGCTTGTGTCTCCTGGTGACTCAACAAAGATAAAATCACTTGCTCTTTGTCCAGACAATAGCTGATGTGCTTTGGGCAGAGCCACTGGAAGGACTCTTGGAAGGTGCAAAGATAACATTGCTCACGGGACTGCAGCTGGCCTACAACAATGGTCCAAGGGCCCAGCATTCACACCTTCAGGACAAGATCATTTCCAGCCATCAGATACCCCAGGAAAGGACAATGGTTCCTGATGTGTAAAGAGTGTGTGGGTAGCTAGATGGAGCAGGAGGAGGTGGAGGCCTTCCCCCCTCCATCCAGTGGCTGCCCAAACTCACCTGAGTACACAGAAAGATTTCCTGGGGAGCGATACCTGGACCTAAAGATGATTTCCCAGAACGATATCCTGGGGAACAACACTTGGACACTTGCCTAAGGGCTAAAAAACTGTATAAAAGACTGGAGCAACTGCTGGCTGAGGAGGAGAAAATTGGAGAAGCAAGATGCAGAAGAAAGCAGACGGCAGCACACGCTGGAAACATCCCGGGGCCAACACAATGGATCTTGGACTCTCCGTGCCCTAAGTTCCGGCTGCTGCAACTCATGGAGCTGAAGAAGCTGCCCAGAGGACCTCATCCCTTCTACAGCCAAAGCCTCAGCACCGTTTCTCTACAGACCCAACATCTCCTGCAGCACCGTTTCTCTACAGACCCAACATCTCCTGCAGCACCTTTCCTCCACAGACTCAAACTGTCTTGGGGGGTGAGGGGTGTGGTAATATAATTCCTTTCCTTTAATCTCCCTCTTCTCTCTTCTCTCTTTATTTTCTCTCTCTCTCCACCTTATTTATGTAATAAATAGTCTAGCTGTTGATATTTTGGCCTCGTTTGTGCCTCTAATTTCACAGCACGGGAATATTCATTAAAAACCTCAATCTCTTTCCCTCTCCGGATCGAGACAGTTGTCTAGAGCATCAACCCTCTTTCTTCCTCTTATACACTCGGCATATCCCAGGCAGCCAGCACCAGAACAAGAGGACACAGTCTCAGGCTGCTCCAGGGCAGGTAGGCCGGATGTTAGCAAGAAGTTCTACACGGAGAGAGTGATTGCCCATTGGAATGGGCTGCCCGGGGAGGTGGTGGAGTCACCTTCATTGGAGGTGTTCAGGAGAAGACTTGATGGGGTGCTTGGCTGCATGGTTTAGTTGTTGGGTGGGTTGGATTGTTTGATGGGTTGGACGCGATGATCTTGAAGGTCTCTTCCAACCTGGTGTATTGTATTGTATTGTATTGTATTGTATTGTATTGTATTGTATTGTATTGTATTGTATATGGTAGGTCCTCTCACCTGGGATGCCTGGGGGGGTCTGCTATAACACATATACCCCATGATCAAAAGCTGTCTTAACTTTTTTTCCTCACACCCAATCTAAGAGCCTACATTTAGATCACAAAGAGCACTGGCATTTTAAGATCCACTTTTTAGGGAAGTTCTGGCAATATCAGAAACAGACTCACTTGGTGGTTCTTTTTTTTTTTTTTTAGGAGATATTGTAATTCACCCCATAGCTTTTGAAAGCAAGTCCAGGGAGGTCAGGCTGTGCTCTTAACAGGAAGGAAACCAAACCTGATAAGCAAATATAGATGAGCCTAAATCAAAAGCTACAGATCAAAACACTTGTGGGGAAGTTAAATAGCCTCTTGTGAGGATATAGATCTAGATCTTGCAGGCAGCTTTTCCTTTTCTGCTAAGCTGAACCTAATCCCTGCATCTAAAGGTCTCACATCTTTCAAGTGCCTTAAGCCTGGTGCAAATCTGAATTCCAAGGTGGGAGCTGGGTTTCATCCAAAGGCACATGAATAACCTGCTCATCTACAAAGACCCCATCTGTCTGTGCTGCCTCAACTTGGGGCTATGTCCTGCGTAAACCACAGGACGTGGTTATGTGAAAAGGTGAAGATCATTGCCTGAGTTTAAACAGTGAAACATAAGTTAGGGGACTAATTCTGTTTTAAAGTTTTGAACAAGCTAGGACTTGTATCACTGGCTTGAATGTGGTGGGAATAGAAACGGTGAAAAACATGTACCATCTGCAGAATATCCACATTGAGATCCAAACACGTATTTGTGACTTATTCCATCAAACACAGAGCAAAGGGCTGGTCCACAGCACAGAGAGGTTTCACGAGCACTGATGGATTTCAGTCTGGACTTAGCAGCAGACAATTATAATCTTCATGGATTTAGAAGGAAGAACACAAGTTCAGGAAGGAAGAATTAAAATGAGCTGCCAAGAAGCCAGTCACAGCATGCATGGATTGAACAACAGCTGTTGTTGAAGGATCTCAATCAACCTTTCCCTTAATACAGACAGGGTGTCCTCATGTTACCACCCAGCAAAGAATACTTAAAACAAATCTTTTCCAGAAACATTCAGTTTTGTTAAAGGAAGGAGTTCCAGTGGAAAATGTTGATAAATTTGTTCTTCTCTTACTCTTTTCAGAAAAGGACAATTTTTTTCTTAACAAAAAAAAATCATAAAAATCGTTTGCATTTTCATTCATGTGGCAAAACCTAGATATTTTTGAGAGAAGCTGGCACTTTTACTGTCATCTCAACTCATTTTTAACTTTTGATGAAAAATTGTAGCTTGGCTGGTGATTTCCAGCTGAAGACCCCGTCAAGCACAAGAGCAGCAAAACAATTACCTGTCTCAAGTACAGAAAGGGGGAAAAAAATGACAGCAGTATGTCCAGCAATTACCTGCAGTCACTTTCCTCTCTGTCTCTCTTTGTCTCTTGTATCTAGTCACTGCTGTATTGATTCAACTAACCTTCTCAGGAGGCTGCCATGTTTCAGTATGAGATTGGTGAAAGGAGCATCATGGCAGAGAAATTCCTCCAACCCTTCATTTTAGTGATTCAAAGCATGACAGCTTATTAAATCACATCTTAATTGTCAGTAGCTTCAGTGCATTTGTAGATCAAAGGCTAATTTTTATTTTCTCTCCCTTGCAGCAGAACAGCCTTTTTTGCAGCAGAGTGTCTCCCTTCAGTCACCATGCAATGGTGAACCTGGCTAGAAGAAAATGATGTTTCAGAGATTTGGGGAATGTCTCCTCTATTTTTAATGTAGTGGCCTGGTAATTATAAAACTCTGCTCCCACCCATGTTGTTAATTTTCATTAAAGACAGACAAGGGTAATCAATCCTCAAGCTTGCATTTAGGGACCTTTCACAAACTGCCCAAAATAAATGGCTTCAAAACACAGCAGCTTTTATTAACTCTAGAGAAGCTGGGAGTCCATGCAGGAAAGTACTGAGCCACTTCAGCCCCTCTGCACTGTGCAGAAATAGACCTTTTAATAAGAACAGTAAAAGACACCCTTTTCACTCTGTCTTCCTCAACCTGAACAACTGATGTTGCATCATCCATCAGAATGCTGGAAATTATATAAGCTCATCATTTACTATCAGTAAAACCAGACTGAGGCTGGCTGTGCAGCCTGCATTTGGTTCAATATTTAATGACTCATGTGTTGCATTTTATTTCATCTGCAGTAGTTTTCTGCCTTCTTATTTATTACAATCAACTTTATTCCCAGTAGTAGCACCTTGCTGTCAGACTATATTCCCAGCTGCTTTGAGGGGTTAAAGAAGTCAGGTACAAAGCTACGAAGAAGTGAGCAGGCAAAATGAGAGGGTAAAGGAAAGACAAGATAGATGGAGAGTCAAGGAATAACGGAAGTTGCATTTGCCTAAACTGTTTTTGATAATGGAGCAGAGGATTTTTCAAGGTCTGTTTCGATCCTATTTCTGACGTTTCTACTTTCTATATTAAACTAATATATGATGTTCTCATAATCTTTGTTGCATTTTACTTTATTTCACCTCTGTGAGGTGAAGCAGGACTATTATTGCTGTTATATGATGGGCAAGTGTGAACTGCTATAGTTTGGCTTTTTCATTGCTACTGGAGGAAATTTGATGCTTTCAGTAAGTCAGTCAGATTTTAGGTGAGGCCAGAGTCATGGAGAGAGGTAAGAGGTCTATCAGTCTAGACTCCAAAGGATAGTTCCTCAAAATCTTGTCTGTACCTGAGGCAATCCAGTCACAAAACTGAAAGAGCTGGGGGATGAATTGGTCCAGAAATCAAAAGGAGAGAATCAGCAGTGTTTGGGCTGAGATGAAAGAAGGAAAATCAGCCACAAACATAGATGGTGTTACAAACACAAATATATCAGGTATAAAACCAGGGCATGAAGACTGAGGAAAACAAATGCTTTAGGACACAGGAATTCTTCAGAAGTGATACACAGTGTGATGATATAAAATTCCCTTATTTGCTGTGGTTACAGTGAAATGGGTAATTGTTGACACTCACTGGAAAGGATTGATTGTCTGGGCTTCTTCAGTTACACCTTAATTGCTTTCCATTTTTATTAACAACTTCCAAAATAGGTTATTGCTAATGTGCTTGTGAGCTAATTGATTGTAGCCAAATACTTCTGACTTGGGAGTAGGAATAATTTTTTTAAAAACGCCATCTGAAATGGAACTTTTTCCATCTTAAGGTTTTCTGTTGAGTTTTCTCTTGGATGGGTTGTGCCCATCCTGAAAGAGGGGCAGGGGGAGGGGTTGTGAGAGCCTTGCTCTCTCCAGAGTGGGGTTTTCTGCCCAGGGAAACTGAGCTAGTCTGTTCTACTCCCCCTCCCTGTCCAGCAAAAACTCTTAAGGGGAGGGTACGGTGAGCATTTGGCTCTCTTTTTGCTTCTGCCTTGCCGGGACAGAAGGACTAAGAGAGTCGCTGCTGGTTTCCTGGTTCTCTGCCATGTGGTTGGGCCTGCTGCATCCAAACTTCTTCAAAGGACTGTTGTTTTTGTATATCCCCCTATCCATCCTTGTTCTTTACCTTTGTGAACCCTTCCTGTTATTGTTATATATATGTGTATTTTTTTTTTTGTTTAAAGAAAATTTTACCTCTCTACTTCCAAACTGACTCCAAATTATTCCTTGATAAATTTGCCTCCTCCCCTTTTTCCTTATCCCCTTTTCTTTTCTTTTCTTTCCTTTTTTTTTTTTGTTTTGTTTGTTTTTTAGTTCCCTTATCTCTCCCTGTTCTTTCCCTTTCCCTTTATCTCTCAATCGGGAAAGGGGGCAGGGGATTCTCAGTCTTGCTCCCCCATCTGAGCTCTTAAATCCCAGTTAAGGCTCAAAACACCACAACCTTGAACCTTCAAATCTCTTCTGATATTTTGATAGCATTTTCATGCTCTTTTATCCATCTCTTCTCAAATACCTTCTTTGTTTTTTTTTTTTTTTTTTCTAAGGAGAAGCCAGATGAGGTTACTGGCAGGCATGGCCAAACTATGAAGATATCTGTGTTCCTGTGTGTGCGTGGGTACATTAAGAGGCGCAGGAGGTGAAACTGAAGCTAAGTATTTGCATTTCTTTAGTAAAGGGAGCAAGAGGACCTGTTCATAATATCTGCTTCCAAGGCTGGTGGGTAGAGAAGACATTTCAATCTTTATGGTATGCAGGAGCAGAATTAGGCTGAGATGACAGTGAAAGAGATACTTAAGGAAAGACTTATGGACATGTTGGAAGCAAAGAGGGGACAGGAGAGCAGGCTGCAGCTGTGAAAGCACCTTGGTCAAACAACAGATTTATTGGTAGTAAGGGTGACAGGGCCACATGCCCTGTGCAGGGGCAGCTGCCCTCAACACTCAAAGCCTCAGAAACCTCTGGTGTCCCACACCAGCATGTTGCTAGTTATGAAATATATGTGTTTGCTGGAAGGTTGGGTAGGTGCCGAAGCCTGAGCTAGCAGGAGCAGTGCTGCCCTGTTGGCTTCAGCAGAATCACCCTGGCCTGAGGTAATGGAGAATTCTCTTTTGGATCCTTTGTACTGGAACCCAAGCTCTAGTTTGGAGCCCGACCTGTCATACACATTTTATTGCAACATCAAATAGCTTACTAAAAGGGTATAATCAATGGTAATTACTGAATTGTTTTACACAGTCTGGCATAGGGATACATTGCTGATCCAATATTATGTGTCCAGGTAATGCCAAAGGGTTAGCACATTAGCTTCTGTTATTGCATATTGTCAAGGTGGTGTTGTTTATTTCCTCCCTGTAATATGGCTTCACTCATTATAGTAGAGCAACATTGTCAGAAACATGAAATAGACCTTTTGAAGAAAAAGGCTGCTATGTTATTCAGATGAAATCCAAGTTGCAGTATTAAAAATGGGCACAGGAAAGAAGATGTAATTACAGTACAAAGGGATGCAGCAGCTAGTATTGAGAGTAAAAGAGAGAGTGATAGGTTCAAAGTATTATTAGCCTCAGGTTGCAAGGGGATTCCAAGAAAGGGTTTAAATCTTCTGCATCCTCATAATACTAATTTTAATCCCATTTTGGTTGTTAGTCTGTGTTGCACCCATCTCAGGGATGTTCAGAACAGGTGAGAGGACACAGGGAAAGACAGATGCATCTCCTATGTTCTGACTGTCTTCAACTATTGCTGCAGTTCCCAGCATCTCCCATGGAACAGAGGCACATTTCAGAAGTGACTGAAATATTTAGTATGGTTACTAAGGCAACATGCTAATCAAATTTTGTTAGTGTCCAGGTCTTGCTCTTAATACATTAAACAATTCATCATCCTGAAAAACGAAGACAAAAGAACAACAAAATTTCTGTAACTTCACATATTGCAGACTGTTCCTCTGTTCATGTACAAACCTGGAAAAAGACGCTATTTTTCTGATAATGAAGGAGAATCTGGGATGAATATCTTGTTTAGGAATTACAAGTAATGTTTGGACTTACAAGTAATGTTTGTCTTTGACTGTAGAGGTAGCAACAGTGGAGCAGCCTTGAGTAGTATTGTTGATCCTTTCCTTGAACTAAAAATGTCATGGCCATTGCATGATCTGAAGTACCATATAGCCCTCCTTGACCAGATGTTTCCCAGAACAGAGGTAGGTCCAGTTTCAAACTAGTAACTAGCAGGAGGGGGAGGGAGTGG